>JAENPR010000169.1:0-600000 GCA_018135685.1 Themeda triandra | reverse complement strand
GCAAGGTAGCTGCCCTGCTTCTTTATAAGCCGGCCATCACTTGGATGCATGCTCGTCTCCCTCTCCCGCTCACTCTCTCCTATCTTGCAATCCAAGGTTCAGAGCTCTGCAGCCGTCCAGGTCCAGCGCAGCCATGGTTCTTCATCAAGCCGCATTCTTTCTAGCACTCCTCGCCGCCGCCGCGTCCACTTGGCCATCGTCATCAGCCGCGGCGGCGGGCTCCTCGTCCTGGACGTGGACGACGCCGACCGCGACCGTCGCCGCGTCGTGCTCGGGCGCGGGAACCTTCGCGGCGGACAGCGCGTTCGCGGGCAACCTCCGCCGCCTGCTGTCCCTCCTCGAGGCCAAGGCCCCCGCCGCCGGCGGCTTCGACATCGCCACGGTCGGCCACGGGTTCAGCCGCGTGCACGGCCTCGCGCTGTGCCGCGGGGACGTGGCGCGCGCGGAGTGCGCGCGGTGCGTCCGGTCCGCGTCGTCACACGCCCGGCGCCTGTGCGCGCGCAGGACGAACGCCGTCGTCTGGCTCGACGCCTGCACGCTCCGCTACGCCGCGGGCGCCGCGCCCTTCTTCGGCGAGGTCGACCGGGATCACCGAGCCTTCTTGCCCGACGCCGTCGTGACCCCCACAACAAGGTCGGCCGAGCTCGACCGGGACGTCGCAGGGCTGCTCAAGCGGCTCACCAGGACGGCGTACCTCTCGCCGCTGCTGTTCGCCGCCGGGGAGGACGCCACGACTGCTAGCCAGGGCGAAGGCGGCGCCGGCGGCGGGCAGAAGCAGAGGCTGCGCGCCATGGTGCAGTGCACCAAGGACCTCTCCGGCGGGGACTGCAAGGCGTGCCTGGAGGCCGCCATTGCGCGGCTGGTGGCCAGGGGGTGCGCGCCGGAGGGCGGCAGGGTGCTGGGCGGAAGCTGCAGCCTCAGATACGAGCTGTCCCCGTTCTTTTCTGACTCCTGATACCTACTCTAGGCTTCACCTGTATTATAATGTAATAATAATAATCTGTAAATTTGCTGTCACGTTTGTGCACAGTCGAGATTCCAACGGAATCATCACATACAAACCAATGCCACCACGTTTCAAGGATCGATTTCGTTCCCAGTCCCTGTACAATGTATTTCACCAGCGAAATCATGATCAAATTGTAAATTCTTAAAGCCTAACATAACCAAGGAATCCTGAAATAGATGTTCAAGATTATGATATTATTTGTCACTGAAAAACAGTAATCTGGACTACCTTTTCTACAACTAGCTGATACGCAAAGCTCTAATGTAGGGTGCTAGAATGAATGCCCAAAGAAAACAAAATGAATTCTTATATCTCTCAACACCGCAATTCCAATTTAAATTTAGCGTGCAATACATGATTTGTTAACAACCACTAGAACAGTACAACATACTTCAACATTTTCTAGGTGTTTTTTTTTTGTTCAAATCGCTGCGGGATTTATTTGATTAGTCTTATCTATCTTTAATATTTAAGTCAAAGTATATCACTTCGTCATATTAACTTGATAACTTCCCAGTCCCGCAATGCCATTGAACATGTCCCGTCATTTTCCAACCTATGATCATACAAGTGATTACAATGTGTATATAACAATGGCACAGTTGAATCCCAAAAGGTATTGGAACAAATTGTACATTTCATTACAACACATGAACATATTTCTAGTTTAAACAGTTTCTAAAGGAAAAAGAGGCAAATTAGCAACCAAAAACCGACCACTTAACCATCCTCCATTCTCAGAAGGCACTCCGAACTGTTCAAACATCCAGCAGTGAAAAGTGAAAACTTTCCATAAACACATCGGAGAAGATTATTCTTGTCACGCGCGGCTATGTATGATGCGTGTAGCCACGCACGATTTTGTTGTAAAACACACGGACTTTCAATCCTAGAAGGAAAGGAGAAGGAGGAATCCTAATCCTTGTCCGTTTATATGTGGGCTCTTACCGAAACTCTTAGTCCTTGGCAGGACTATATATACGTGGGAGTTCTATGTTGTAATCACGAATATTCAGAGAAATAAAGAATAGTCTCCCTACATCTTGTGTCTACTTGTTCTACTTTCATCTACCATGTTCATTGTGAGAGACGGAGAGGGGAAGGTACTAACCGCTGGCAACAAGTTTCTTAACACGTTATCAGCACGACAAGCTCTGCGTCGACATCGTCATTGAAGCCGCCGCCGACCTCGACATTGACGTCCCTGCCGCGACTACTTCGACGACGTCGACGTCCCCGACATTGTTAGCGGAACGGATCTGCTCTGCATCAACATGTACTGTCGTCGTCAAGCAGACATATCTACGACAATGCCAAACGCCCTACGCGGTATGTATCTACTAAACACTGTCCTACGCGACACGTGAGGTAGATCAAATTGGCATCCTTTAAAAGGTATGAAAAAGATCTCGCAGATTGCTTGACTATTGTGCTAGCCTTCGAGCTAGTCTACGCTTTTCAATGCAATATAGAATCTGTACGTCTAGTACATATATGTACATGCAAGAAGCATGACAAAGTACGATCTACTTGACTTGTCGAGAAACTTCATAACCACACTATTGGGCTTGAACGCCAACTCAGGGCAATATCAATGGTAGAAGCGTTGGCATGAAGTCCAACGACAACATAATTGATCAGCTTGCAGATTGATTAATTAATTATGAACCCAAATCTAACAGGCAAGAAGACTAGTTCATGTGATTCTAGATCTACTAGAAGTAGCAACCCTAGCTACTGTTGTAGAATTGAATTTGAATTTGCAAATTATTATGGACACCACCGCGGCTTTGCTCCTGCATGTGAGCCACCGCAGCCAGAATGCACACGCCTGCCGTAGCCTGAACGCTCACCGTTGTGCGCCGTCGCATGAACAATCACCGCCGTCATGATCTTACTATCCTCAAAGATAGGATCGTGTTGGAACCATGCACGACTCCGAATCAGAACTGGCTACTAGTACAGGACACAGGCACTCTATACATAGATGGAATTTTTAATCTCGTATATGAGCATGATGGACTTCCACATAAGGCCAGCATCAACGTATCCCTGTAGGATACAAACGCACACGCATCACAGGTGTTGTATCCGGTATTTATTGACTTGTAGTCCTGCTGCGGCCCGTATGCCCACACGAGGAGCCCTTCGCATCAGCTCGGCTCGCATGCCTTTGAGTTGCCTCTCTTTGTCTCCACTCGGCCAGTACGCCGCAACAAAATATCCTGCTAGTGTGATGACCTCATGCAGATGCAGCTGGCATTGTCCATGTCTTTCGCCTGCATGCCAAGATTCGCGTTCCGATGGCTCATATCGACTCTACAGAGTAGCCTGAAGCTAAAAATTCTGATTTTGAAATGTATCAGAAAAGCCCATAGGCGTATTTGTCATGTCGCCTGGATTGAGTGTATCCCTCCTGTAGCTGATTGTCGTTGCCTGTTTTAGCCTGAAGCTTTGTGTGGGGGTCACTGAATGACCTAAAGTAAGATATGCCATGTAATCGTAAAAATAAAATCTTGAATGATTATACTAGAAACATGGTATATGTTTTATGAGCTCTCTATAAATCCTGCAGACCTTAGACCACCTTTGAGTGTCTCATATTTATTTTTCCTAGCATAATGAATTCTGGGATCAATGAATGCTTGGTATTATTCTGAAGATTTGCATATACCATAATCCTGAAAAATGCTAGGATGCTTCTAAGAATATTTTTGCATAACCATCCACTACCTTTTTGCACCTTACTACTTGTTTACACGCAGTAAACCTATATACACACGATTTTATTATAATGATATATGCATACTTTCATGAAGAAAGAATATCCTGGACTTGTCTTGAATGGCATAATTATTTGTTACGATTATTATTAAATCCATGAAGGATATTTGACTACCATTGAAGTGTAGTGATAATTACTCTCGTAACGATTATGCGGCCGAGAGAAGTAACAAATGAATTGTGGTACTCACCGAATGAGTAAAATCCCAAATTATGATTACGTAATATCATATTGCATTGAAATTTGAATTTTCATGCTTGTATAACTAGACATTTAGTATAAAGCTTCTAGAAGACAAGATGGTAAATAAGATTTTATCAATGCATATTCTCGAAGAAATGTCTCTTGTGTATAGAATATCACGAGTAATGTAATACATGAAGTATTTAAATTTACCATTACTCAAACGAAAAATTGAGTTGAATTTTTAGACAGCTTTATAAATCAGAATATTGTCAATTGTATTAACTTTGAATATGTGACTTGCATATATCATACTCCTAGAAGGATCGAGCAAGCATGAAGTCGCTAGATGTCAAGCATTGAAGCTAAGACATATAAGAATTTTTAAAGAACGCAAATCATGTGCTTATAAATTTCTTTGGTGCATTAAGTTTTAATTCTCATTGAATTAAGTGATTAATGGTTAATTTATTAGCTTGAAGGCTAATATGAAATATTTAATATTCTTAGCCGCAATTGTTACCTCAAGTAATATACGCTAATTTCTCATGGAATAAATTAGATTTATATGTTTTACATATAAATAATTGCCTATATTGCCTATCTAATAAGTTTTGCATTATTTTATCCACAAAGCCTCAATTAACTATGAAGGTTAGTTCTTTGTGCACCACTACCATATAGGTAGAATGGAAACTGAATTTCCTAGAAGCACATAAACAATTGGACTATACTTGCGTATGAATTGCTCCTAGAAGAACAAATTTAGCGAAGAAATAGTATAATCTTAAAACAACCCAAGAACTAGAAGTTTTGTTCTACCCTATATATGTGAATTTCATGTCATAACCAATGAATACTAGAAGTATGATTGGATTCTATGGAGCATTAGAAGTGTTTATTCATAGATGATGCAAGAAGCATATTGCTACTTGAAGTAATAATGGCATGAGAGGGAAGAAATATTGGTTAAAGGCATAAGAAAATGTGGGTAATATATTTTTAATAGGCATAGCCTTCCTAAATCTATTTAAGTGGATGTATCGGGACTTGAAGTTCTCCGCGTCCCTTCCGCCGAGTTAACTTTCTCTATCGCACTAATTACACAAGCTTGGAGCTTTTGTATTTTTGTTGTTATCTATTATGTTGGACTGAATACCAATATTCCACATTACACATGCATGTGTATTGCTATGTTGTTCTCTTATTGAGCTAAATTATCTCTACTCTTGCATGAATATTAGCATAGAAGCTATAGTTGTAGCTAGTAGCTACCTCTGCACTTCCCTCATAATGAAATTGGCTAGCTAGCATGCTATGTCTATATGGTTTCCGTTGAACTAAGAAATATGTTGCTTTCAATGCATTGCATGCATAAGCAAAAGATTGATCTATGACCATGTAGCCTAAGATCAGGGGGAGTAAGTTAATATGTTTGCTCAATGAAGACTAACTCAATTGATTGAATGAATAATTGTGGATGATGATGGATAACATATTTATGATGATTTGGGATCTATGAAGAAAAGGCATCAAGGGAATTTTGCATTGATGGCAATTAGAAAATTCTAGAAGAAATTTCATGTGAATTGGACGTTGTGTATTTTATATATTTGAAATATAGTTTTTTTTAATGTATGAGTACATGGATCAATTTTTTTTGGCTAAATAATAAAGAAGCTAGACAATGAAATAGTTTTATAAACTATGATATGTGCACATCGGGGGAGAACATCCCGAGTTTGAAGGAATGTTGAACATTCGTACACTATGTGTATTCTAGCTCACCGCATATAATATAGAATAACCCCCATGTTTAAATATGTGTGTGAATATTTCCCATAAATTTCATCATAGCATACATGAATGGGCCTCCGCTTGTAGCCGGAGATACATGAATATGAATTATTGTAAGCCCATCATAGGGGATTATTTTGAAGTATGCTATTAAAGATCTAATATTGGCATTAGGGGGAGAGAAAGCCTATTTTGAATGCCAAATATTATTTCCATAGAAGGAAAATGATCTAGAGAAAATATTCCTTGAAGCTTGAAGCAGGAATACAATCACACACTAAGTCAACTAATAGTTTGACTAATGCTCTTGTGAAGCATGAAGCGAAGCATATGCCAGATATTTTTAGAAATGAGAGGAGTAACTTGAAGTTATAATCCGAAGATTTGTTTACTAGTAGTAAACTAGATATTGTATACTATCAAGCTAAAATCTACGGGGACGCCCGTGGGTTCTAGTTTTAGCGTATACTTATTGAATAGAAATAAAATAAAACTCCTCCATTCTCATGAAGAGAACACCTCATGAATAAGGTTGAGCACCTCATGAAGAGGATCATCGTGAAGATGAAATCCAACACACTAAGTGCGCACATCATTAGTGTTGGATATGCGTAGAACAATAAAGTATCTCTTGTTTTTGGGAAATAATAAAGAGAGAGAATAATTTCATATTATGAGAATATTGGGAGAAAATAATAGTTGTCGACAACGTTACCTCTATAATTGCAAATGTTTCTCTTATGAGAACCCGGATCCGGAAACAAAGTCCATGGCAAAGTCGCTTGTAGCGATTATATCGGGTCGGTGAAGAAATGCAATTGAGGATGAATTTCCTACTAAGAAGAAATAAATGTTCTGCTATATCTCGGCAAATAAAATGAGTGAATATGAAATATGCGCTTAATAAATGGACTACGAAGATCCACATAATTCCCGAAGAATATAAATCGGAATGTATGAAAACTAAATCTCATACTAAATACTAAGAAGTCTAAGGTATAATGTATTCGTGAATGAATGAGTGAATATTAAAGACTCTAGAAGAGTATATCCTAGAAGGAATAGTCATCGAATGACTTTATAGTGAATAACATTATCTGATTTGTGTATATCACTTAATAATCTCTCATGTAGTAGAGTGAGAACATCCTTGAAGTAACTAATCTATGAAGAATTAACCAGCCAATTCTTGAAGAAACACCATTTATCCCTGAAGTGAATATAGACCCGAGAGAAAGAATAGAGAATTCTAAACACCATGAAGGTGTCATACAAACACTCGAAAGTGTAGTGCTAGCAATAAAGTGTTGATATCCTCTAGATATCATAGAAAGATAAGAATAATGGTGACTTCGGTATTTAAATTATCCCCTAAATGCCGAATCCAAGGCTGAATTTATTATTTAGTGGTGCAGTCAAAATCTTGAAGATTTGCGAGACATACAATTAAAAATCCACTAAGAAAGAATTATAATTTATTCAAGCTTGTATAAGTTTGATGCACTATCTAGAAGATATTGAATATTAATTTATTTACCCCTATAATTCTCTCGAAAGGATCTATATTACCCGAAGGATAAATTTTATTTGTTTTGCACAACTAATAAGTTGTTATTTATGTATGAAGCATATTGCTCTTTGTTATACCCATATAATTAATAGAAGAATTATGAGCCAACTTTTGAAAGATATAGTATTGTGGTACTGCATACCACTAATTAAGCACACATTTATGAAAAAGTGTGGTTTGAACCATGAAGTTCAAAGGATGGATTTATGAGGGGGAGCAATTTGATTAAATCTACCTTGAAGATAATTAAACCACTAGTGTTACAAAGATCAAGTAGATCATATATTTGCTAAAACGCTGAAGTTTATGCGTAGATCATGAAGATCAATATCTATTCATGAAGAATACAATATCCCGAAGAATATATAACTAAGAAGGTTAAATGTTATACTCTTTTTTCCTATGTGAGTTTTTACTTGAAGGTTTCTCACATAAGGTTTTTAATGAGACAACATGTGCAATACAATTAACGAATGTGATGTACTCTTTTCTCCAAGAATCGTTTTTCCCACTGGGTTTTCGGATGGAGTTTTTGATGAGGCATTTACATATCGTGGTAATCGCCCAAGGGGGAGTGTTGTAAAACACACGGACTTTCAATCCTAGAAGGAAAGGAGAAGGAGGAATCCTAATCCTTGTCCGTTTATATGTGGGCTCTTACCGAAACTCTTAGTCCTTGGCAGGACTATATATACGTGGGAGTTCTATGTTGTAATCACGAATATTCAGAGAAATAAAGAATAGTCTCCCTACATCTTGTGTCTACTTGTTCTACTTTCATCTACCATGTTCATTGTGAGAGACGGAGAGGGGAAGGTACTAACCGCTGGCAACAAGTTTCTTAACAGATTTCTCCAAATAGTCCATCCCGTGCCCATGTCAAAGTCAAAATCAGCACCTGATGTTCTTAGATAGTTAGGCACGTACTAGTAGAATCGTATACCAAATTACCAATACAGTAGCACGTGCACGGAGTGTACATTCAGATACATTATTTCTTTGTATGAAAATTTTCCAAACAAACACGTACTAGAGCATATCGCTGACGCCAGACGCTGAGACATGTAACTTGAGGTTTCTAAAAGTTGGATCAGATGTTGGCAAATTCCAGGATAGACTGACGTATAGCCTAGTAGCCGCCTATTAAGCCTTTGCTTTCTTCTTCTTTGCCTGAAGCAACATTTACAGAAGAAAACCATCATCTTCCAATCTCATATGTCGCGAAAGCCTCTAGCTGAATCTCAAGTTCTTAGCATGGATACAATCTTGTAAGTTTACCTGGACACATGGACACCACCAAGATAAATTTCAGGGATCAATGAATCAGTCCAGCGAGGAAGTGAGCATTTTCGCAACTTGAATACCTCATGCGAGCAGATAGAGTACCTTAATCTCTTGTATAGTTCACCCCTTGACCAGTATACTAGTTTGGCGAGTTGACAGGATGGGTTCCAAAATGCCAACACATACTTTCTTCATGCTCCAAGCAATCTGTGCCTCTTCAGGATCTGGCAGGGGAAGATAGAAATATCTGTTGTGTAGGAAGTAATTGTAGACACTGATACTGCACTCTACAGTTAAGAACTTCCACAACAACAACAAATGTTCAATGATAGCATAATTTAATATATTCCAAACTGATGCACGTAAAGAAATCATAGCAGTGAAAATTGACACATGTAGGGGCAACAAAGAAGCGAGCACAGTAGGGTTCTTATTTCAAGAAACAATGACAGAGTGGTGCACTGAATTCCTGCATTAACAATTTCAACTCATGCATCTAATTCTGGCAAGTTAGATGAACATAGTAGTACGTGTTGACTTAGATAGCTTGGGACCAACCTGTTCCAATGATATTGTGCGAAGCTCAACCCAATCACCAGTAGAACTTATCATAACCATCTTTTCAAAAATGTGTGCTATTCCTTCAAAAATATGCAATAAATATCTGTAGACTTTATCTGCGATATCCATACCAATGTACCATGACCCTAATGCTAGAGACTATTTTCTAAAGTACCTCCCTTTGCATTCTTCAATAATACAGTACCATGTACAACTGACTTTTTTTCAGAATTTTTTTTCAGAAACATTGACAATTGATGCACAATAGGGTGCTTTTTAACATAGAGTGCTTATGTCTATGCAACAAGGCACTGGATGTAACATGACAGCAAATACACATTGTATTATTTCCTTTAGCATAATGAACATCCCGTTCCATGACGATTCATAAATTCTAAACAGTTCTGAAATTCCCAATTATCTTCCACGGTTCCACTAGAAAGTGTATGCATAGCTGTTGACAATTCTGGATGGTACAATCAGTCACTCTAATATATGAGTGACTTCTGCAGTTCTGCACATAGAGACCTTAAAAACTAAGCTTTGGCAGAGAACTCAAAGGAACATTGCTGGGACACTAAAAATCAGCTTGGGAGATCACTTCCATCGAGTAGACCACAGGTAAAATCATTGTCTGCAAGCTCTATTTTGTCCGCCTTCACAACAGCATCTAGTTGAAGAGGTACAAAGCTCCGACCTGGGCCATAGAAATGCGGAAAATAATTATTATCATCACTTGCCTCATAAATTAACCCATCTGCAAGCTAAGATAAACAAAAGAAAATAGAGAACAAGCAAATGAAACTCAGTACGCATACAGAATAAGTTATTATCTGAACATAATTATTGGCACATTGCTGAGAGAATATGAAAAAATATAAATTGACAAAGCTATATAATAGGAAAACAGCAATAACCTGGCCTTTTCTTATCCATGTAGACAAACAAACAATTAAGCTGTGTGTATGCAACCTCCCATAAAAATAAACAATAAACAAGAGCAGTAAAGCATCGAAGATCTACATTATACAAGAGACACCACATCTTTGCAAATACTAAAGTGGTTAGAAATTAACAAATCAACAATTGATTGGATTTAAATATACCTTGGAAGCGTCAATTTGCAGTAGGTATAGATCATTCCTTCCCACGAAGAAGTTTTTTAAAGTCATCTTCACCTTCATTAGGTCAAAGAATTAAACAATCTTCAGTTCTCGAGAAAAATTATATAAGAGTGACAGCATGAAAAATGAAAGGAATCACATTCAAGTTAGACCAAAAGATAAGTTGTCCAGCTTTGATTATATAGAAATAGTAGTCAAGAATAGAAATGACAAAAAAACGTTGAGTAAACATAATGGAATTCATGCATCTTGTAGGACCTGGAAAGGCTAACATTTTAAGTTTTGAACATTGTTGGCAATAAGTAAACCATGTAGTAAACAATGTACTTACTGACGGAGTAATGATATTCAAACAATTATTTGGGATAAAATCTAGAACAATAATATACATAAAGCAGAACTGACTACTTAGCAGAATATTTTAAGAGGCATAATTCAATAATTTCTGGTAAGCCATACTTCAATTTCAATTGTTATAACTTTATAATAGCACAACACAATTACACAGCTGCTAGATATCAGTTTCATATAGTCATGTCATAACAGAAGGAACCTATCATAAAAAGGAAAAGAAGTTAAGGAGTAAAACAAACATGGAATGAGTTGGCAGGTGTATCCATTTGCAAGATTGCATCAACACAAGACATGTCTTACTGCAGCTCCAGGCTCTAGCAGGCTTACAGATAAAACACCATTATGTACTCTACATCTTAAATAGTATACATACAACATACTTAGCATTATCTTACGGTCAATTAACAGACATCCTAAATAGCATCAGCCGCAAGTACCATCTAACTATGAACACCTGGGCATATACAAAGATAGAGAAACATGCCCCCAAACCTCTACAGTCTACCCTGAGTTCTGTAACGAAAAAATCCCATCAAATCAATCAAATGGATAAAATTCTAAAATAACATAACACAAACTAAAAACTAACTGTGCAGAATGGCATCTGCAGACAGCATTGACTTGCTCGAAGCCATAGATTCCAGAACTAGATTGACCTATCCCAAGTACAATACAACTCAAGAACACAAGAGCAACCCAAATCTGTCCAGCAAAAGGATATCTCTCTACGGAAATATGGATTGCGAAGATTTTAAGCAGCGCGTAGGCCGGAAGAAATCAAGATATGCAGGTGCGGTTACCTGGCTTAGGTCGCTGAGATGGATGCAGCCGGTGGAGCGGTCGAGGTCGCCTCCGAGGGTGGCGCCCGTGCGCTGAAACTCCGCCCACTCGTCGGCGGTGCTGATCCGGTACACGAACGCCGGCGGTGCTGGCTTTGCCATGGCTGGAACTCTCCTCTCTCTCTCTCTCTCTCTCTCTCTCTCTCTCTTCTCTTCTCTCTCCCAGGAGACGGCCCAATAGATTCGGACGGCCCAAGCGGCCCAGCTCTTAACCGTGCTGTGCCTGTCGATTTTCTATTTCAAAATTATAAAATCATCTTTCATCTATCTAAGTATACAACTTCCCTAAAAAAAATATCTAATCCAACTGTTGCTAAAAAAATCTAATCCAACTGCATTCTGAATAACCGATGGGCAATAATCATTGTATAAACTATAAAGTACCTGTTTGGGAACACTTATCTGACACTCGATTTTAGTCTGATCAAGATTTTCTGAAAAGCTGCGATCTAAAGGTTGTCTAAGCAATCGAGAATATTTGACAATTATGATTATTGCCCATACATTTTCTGTCCTAAGTATAAAATGACCTGCATGCCCCTGAGGCAGATGACACCTCATTTGTTCACTAAATACGAGCTAAAAATAGTTATTGTACAATTTTTTTTGTTCGCATAATTAAAAAGTGTGTTCCAGTAACTAATGTGTAGACTAGCATGATTAACAAAAGTCTGAATAAATTTAGATGGATACAACAATTAATCAAACAACCAAAGTTGTGGCTACAACATCACCCAAAGCACTCATATCCACTGTCATTTCCAGAAGCACTTCCTTCTCACTTGAGTTGGATTAGGGTCCATCAGTACCACCGTCTTTGATACGTGATTGAAAGTCAACATCATCATTTACAGAACTGTTTCTAATGAAATCATGAAGGGCCATACAAGAAAATATAATTTTTTATTTCTTGGTAACCAGATATTTGCGCCATTTCATCTTTTGGACTCCAAATGACCTCTCAATCTCAATCACGTTTCTCAAACTTATGCATGAATCAACACTTCCTTCAATCCGATCGGAGCACGGCCATGTTGCCATTCCGAAACATGGTACCACTGTCCTTTGTATGGTGCAAGATACCCTTTTTATTAGGATATCCAGAATTGACGAGATAATACTTCCCTACATTTTGTATTTGCATGTTACTTAAAAAAAAACCTCACATCCATGTGCATGCAGAAAAAAAAGCATTGGAATATAAAACATGCATACCTTTGGTAGGGTGTGGGAATGGCTCCTTGTATGTGAGTAGAGTATCTAATACGACAGGGTTGTCATGCCCAAATTCGGGCCAACCATTGACAACCAAAATATGAACTGCATATCAAAATCACGTACTGCCATTACATTTTGCGAAAGACAACCATGGTCGGCCAATGTATTTAGGTTGCTCATGCGATGGAACAATTAACGATATATGTGTGCCATCAGTTGCACCATTGCAATCTTTGAAATGAGGCCAAAACCTAGCTTTTGTAATGTATAGAACCAAAATGTGGATATGTGGGCCTCACAATGCCAAAATGCAATTGCATGACAGATTCAAGTACCTCTGTAGATTTCCTGCTAACAGTTCCTAATGGTGGACGAACTTGTTCTTCACATGCCTAAATGATTGAGATGCACCACATGCCCCACAAAAATATTGCTAAGGCTTCCTTGGTACACATATTCCTCTACTTTCTTTCAAGAAATAATCTTCTACCAAGGTGCCTTGAAGGTGTACGGAAATTGGCCTTCGCATTCTAAACATTAATTCAGTTGGATTTGGAGTGTGATCTCAACCCATTCGATTCTAGTCATAGTTGGAATTGTAATAGAAATTTCAACTTTCTTTGTGCATGTAACACCCTTGCACTCCAAAGCAATGTATGCCACCATTAAGTCATCGTCATCTGCTTCAAATTTACTAGAAGCGCTAGATGTACTTATAATTGTCGTCAGTGTTTTGGAACCGGTCCACTAGTGAATTTGTGATTGCGCATCTACGCCATGATTGTGAGTACAGAGGACACAAGTTTTATACTAGTTCGCACAGAATGTCCCTATGTTTAATCGTGAGCTGCTCGTGTTAGCAACTTTTTTTGCAATAGGGGTTACAAACGATCAAGAGAGTTAGAGGTGTCATGAGTTTAGTCGTGAGTTGCTCGTGTTACCCTTTGTTGGGCCTGTGCTTCTGCCTTAGGGCCATCACACGCCCGGAGCTCGTGTCTCTAGGTGCCCGGAGCTCTGGGTCAGGCGAGGCGGAGTTTTCCTTTCTAGGGTCAAACAAGGCAGGGCCCGCTCCTGAGGGTCAGACGAGGTGGGGCCTGCTCCACCAAGGTCAGTCAAGACAGAATCTACGTTCCTATGGTCAGGTGAGTTGGATCCTTTTTAGAGGGGTCGGATAGAACCGTGGTTATGTCCTTTAACCGCTCGGCTGAGTTAGTGTTGATTTCCATCAACTCCTTGTCTCTTTAGATATCCCGATATTTATACCCGAAATTATCTTTTACATAAAAGATCCACCAATTAGATATTTTGTCACACACAAAACTTAACATATTATAAATAGCATTATCACACAAAGGAACTAGCACATTCAATACCATCGTCTCACTAAGGAATGTGGCAAATTAAACAACATTGTCTCACACAAGAACCTAGAAAAATACCAAGTCTCACACAACTTGGATAATAAAATAGAATTATGACTGCCATAGTTTAATACTAATTCTTCTTCTTGTCTTCCCATGCCCTTCGCAGCCACCCTAACTCCCACTAGGTGTCTTCAAAGTACTAAACATGTCACGACACTGCTTAATTAGTAGTTGTGTGGCATAGTAGTGCTCATCACTCCCTTCTTCGTCATGATACCATCCTCAATAACTTGATCAATCATTTTAGTAGTCTCATCAGTGACTTGTGAAGTTGCTACCATTTACTACTTTGTGCCTTCTTCTCATATGCATCTTCTAAACCCTTCATGCATTGCTATGTCAAAGTCTTCTTGTTTTTCTCCGAAAGTGATGTTGGGCAGGTCTTTTTTGAACTCGTTTAACCAAACACGAAAAGATAGACTAAGAATCTCTATCTATGTTCCGTCCTAGTAGTGTCTTGTCCACCCTATAGACATGTCAGTATTGGTGTTCAAGACAAGGTGGTGAAAAGTAGCATTTTGATACTAGTGTTGCGTCAGTGGTAATGGTTCACCTAGTCCACAGTGCCTGACGAGACATGGGGCGGTTGTCACTAGCACTAACACTGCATGTAGTGCACACCAGGGGCTGTGGCTCGGACTTTGTAACAATCAAATCAGCATAGCATGAGCAAATTAGATTAAACACAGTTGGTTGTCGCACAACCGCTCGGACGAAGACACCCCGGGCCCGACACGTTCCCCATGTCCACCGCCACGATGTTGCTGCCCTGGAAGCCAACCGGGACTACAGGAGGAAGACGCCCTGCAACCCACGCGTCCCCGATGTCAGCGACCACTACGTCGCAGCCCTAGACACGCCAATTGGGGCTACAGGAGGAAGATGCTCCGCACCCAACGCGTTCCCCATGTTCGCGGTACCGGTCCCACCTACGATGTCGGCGTCATAGACCGTGTAACACCCCGGCCCAGAGCTTAACAGGATTCATAGGATACTCATATCAACAAGTTGCAACTTCTTTTCTGGAAGCCCATCTCGTAAAAACTCCAAAGTTAAGCGTGCTTGGCCTGGAGCGATGGGTGACCGACCGGGAAGTTCTTTCCGGGTGCGCATGAGTGAGGACAAAGTGCGCAGAAAAGACTGGTGTTGGTCTGTGAGGGCAGTCTATATCCTAGTTAAGCGGCCAGATGTAAGCGGGCCTGGCCACGGAGGGGCGGGACGTTACAGATGGTATCGGAGCCGACCCTTGCGGTTTCACGAGCGCGTGTGTCGATTCTTGCAGCATGGTGCGCATGGCCGGTGTGGATCCGGAGTGGTCGCTCGGCATGGCTCATGCGGCCGCACTTGACACTCGGACGTGGCCAAAGGGGGCGGTCCTGGCGCAGGGTTGGCCGACGAGGGCGTCGGTCTTCTAAGGGGGTGAGAATGTAACACCCCGCCCGTAGCTTAACGATTCATGGATACTCATATCAACAAGTTGCAACTTCTTTTCTCAGCCCATCTCGTAAAAACTCCAAAGTTAAGCGTGCTTGGCCCGGAGCGATGGGTGACCGACCGGAAGTTCTTTCCGCGTGCGCATGAGTGAGGACAAAGTGCGCAGAAAAGACTGGTGTTGGTCTGTGAGGGCAGTCTATATCCTAGTTAAGCGGCCAGATGTAAGCGGGCCTGGCCACGGAGGGGCAGGACGTTACAGACCGGTGCCTTCATCTGGGGCCCCCGTGCACGGTTCCGACGAATCCGTCTCTACGTCTGTCGCGTATGGTCCTTGCTCAGAGGCCATGGCCGTTGTTGGGGACGGGAAGCGAGCGGTGGATTTCGAATTGAAGGGCGGAGAGGGGCAAGTCTACTGTTGTGTGGTGAAGAACAAGAGAATTCCAAGAACAGGGGATGTCGAGGCAATACATAGCGGTGACGGAACTCCTCAATGGCTAGACCCGAAGGCAGTGGTTGTGGGCTGGCAGTCACCACGAGCTGTAACCGTCTCCCATGCCAGACAACTCCGGTTTGCTGGTCTCCCTCCGTGTCTCTCCCACCGCTCCGTGTCTCTCCCACACCGTCAGGAGATGGACGACCCATTATAAAAAAAGGAGATGACGGCCCATGCGGCCCAACATCTATCTGTGCTTGTGTGGATGTCCTATTTCGAAATTAAAATAATCTAATTCATGTGAATTTTAAATTTTCGATGGCCAATCATCATCATATAAAATAAATACTGATGCTTCTATGTGCTACGTTTTGTAGTAAAATAATATTATATAATCTGAAATTATAATATGTCCAATACATCCATCTCCTTGTGTATGAGCATCAACATTATATTAATATTTCTTCCATCCAGAAAGGAGTCAACTAATTTAAACTTTGACTGAAGCTATTAAAAAAAGTACTAACATTTTTAATACAAAATAACTACCATTGGATTAGTTATTAGAATATATTTTTACCATGAGTTTATTTGAAGACATAAAGGCTAATAGTGTTTACCATAAACTTAGTCAAAATTGAACTAAGATCACCAGCACGGATCCCATAATTACATTCTTTTATTGACAGAGGAAGTATATATTACTAGTAGATGCTCATCCGTTGCTACGGGAGCTTAAAATTTTCAATGCATTTTAGAAAAAATAGTAGATTACGACCCTCAAAATCTCAACGATTAGCAACATAAAATTTCGAGCCACATTCAAATAATTAAGTGTCAAACAATGTCAATACGAGTGTATGATGATAAGTCCTCCACGATAATTTCAAACCACAATCATTTATCAAATTGCAAGTTGTGGAAGTTGGGAACCCAACACTAAAAAGATCTTGAAGTAACATCAGTGAACTTAGCTTTCAAAGCCCTGAGCAATTAACAGCAAAGGCAGATAAATGGGATCATTATCTGATCTAGTAGTAGCATCACTTCCAGCTGCTTACACCCTTTATTCAGAGCCCCTCTCTCTTCCTATTTAGATAAATGGGATCATTGTCTGATCTAGTAAGCCCCCCTGAAAATTACTTGTAAGGAGTTAGCATTTTTCTTGTAAACAGCAAGTCATTTCTATTCAACCACATTGCCCGGCATATCGCCGCCAATCCCACCATAATATGGTATCTTAGATCGGAGTAAAACCCTTTAGCCATGAACCAAACAAACGTTTATTAGTTTTGGCTGCTTGAATATTAAAAGCAATGTGATCATGGCATTCCATAGAAATCTAGTCAACCTGACAATAAAAAAGAGTTGTTGATTCCTTTTAAGCCACAAAAGTTACAGTTAGCATCCCCTTTCCAACCCCTCTTTAGCAGATTATCTTTTATAATAGTATACAGTGTTTAACAAGGTAGCGCATGCATTAGCTGCTGCTGGTTGTAATATTCCAAGTGGGTGCTATAACACTTGGGAGTGGGTTACTTGTGAGTTTGAGGAGTTGGTGTCCAGCGATTTAACTAGTTCATATGAGTAATAAAACAACGTTTTTTTAAAAAAAAAGTAATTTGCACCAATAAAGAAACAAGATTAAGACATTCATTCAATCTTTCACCGACTAATTCCCTTCTAAATGAAATGTTCAAACGGTAGTGCTTAAGACTTTGGCTACAGAATCACCCTTTTCTTCTCACTATATATTTTGTACATGGCCGGGTAAATGGTGCCACAACACATGGGAGGACAACTACGCTTCTCAAGAAGACATTTCCATATGCATATAGCCATAGAGGCGAGAAAGAAGTCACAGCCGACAATATAGCAAACTGAAGATGAAAACATGAAGCAGTGATGTATCATTGAGAAAACCAAGTCATCATTATCTGAACTCTGAAGTCTGAATCTAAGGAAAGGAAGCTGTCTTCCTCCTCGAAATTCCATTGTTGATTTCTCTTGCTCCTGTGCTCACACCTTCGGTTCGATCTTGCTAGCAGCTTATGTGAGATCAAAATTCGATCTCGGCGGCAGAAACTATTTGTGTTACTTGATGGGGAGAATCTCCCCAAACGATTTACGCAACAAAAGAGGGCCTCTCATTGGGCCACGTCACCTGCTTCGATATCAACCATCAGATCTCGAACCAGCGGCATCAGGCGCCTCCGCATGTCCGGAAATAACGCAACGCCGATCGCGAAGCCTCGGGAAGACCCGGCCAGAAGAAAAAGCGTCGTATTTTCCGTTCCCCTCCTCTTTCCTCCGTCCCATCGTCATCACCGAGCGCCGAAGAAATCTCGCGCCAAAGCAAATCCTCTTATCTCGGAGAATCCTGGGTAACAAAGTCTGCCATCTCCTTCCGCTCCGCTCGGCATCCAGAGTTGCCGTCTATCGCCTGCAGCCAGCCCCGGCGAGAAGCAACGGCCTGGGCCGTCCCATGCCGTTCACTGTGTTTCACCATCCAGCTGCAGGAACTGGCGTGGTCGACGCCCGCCACCACCCTAGACCCTACCACGCCCCACGGCGCTCCTCCTCGGTGCCGTGAAGGGTGCAGCTAAACTGCATGCTGTCACCATCCTCCGATGATATGGTTGGCTGCACACAACATATTCGACCATATGCCTTTGAGGTATATCTTAATTGAATGCTTAAAAAAACTTTTTTTCCTCTTCTCTTTGAATTTTTTATACAAAATAGAAATAAGACATGATAATCTGTGTTAGGCTCTGAATATTGATACATTGATTCTACATTGGAGTAGCATTTAATTTCAATTGGACAACCATGCTTGCATGTCGTCTTAGAACTCTTTTTCTGTCATACTGCAGGTCCAAACAAAGATCGAGCTCAGGATATGATGGCTTGTAACTGTTACAACCTATTGACAATCGCTCGTATTAGGCACTGTGATTTGTTCTGGGTGAGTTTGCAGCTGCAGTGCCTATAGGTTACAGTGGAGTCTCACTACCATGCTGCTTAATAATATTTCAAGATTATAAATAAATTTAAACTAGTTTCGTAAATGCAACTTGCTCATAAACATAGCAACTGGATGTCTACATTCTACTTATTTACTAATTCATGGTAAGTCGTGTGATGGAATCATCAAGGCTTCAGACTTAGTCATGTGTTCATTCCTATCCTGTTAGAGTGTCGATTCTGGAATAACTCGATACAAACAGATATCTGTTTCCCTCTTATGTAAATTGTATTATATTGTATATTCCATTTTAATATTTTTAGATTGGAACGATTATCAAAGAATTAGGAAATTTCGATATCCTTTTACTGTTAATCCAAGCTATAAATATCAATTGTGCTCTCTGGTTTAAATACAGAGTTTTTGACCCATTGAAAGTGCCTCGGATCTTGATTAATTTGGGTCATTATATGTTGTGGAGCTCATGATTTACATTTTGACTTCTATTTACATGAATGAAAATGGAAGTTGATGCTATATTGATTATTTCCTGTGTGCACCCCCTATGTTTTTCAATGCAGATGGTCATGTGTTGAATCATCTCTTGTTCTACCCTCCCACAGGACAGTGTACTCCAAATAGAAGAATTGCTAGACAACCTAAGTGTCTCATCAACTGGTGAGGAGCTTGAGATTATTGGCAAGCTCTACCAGCAAGCTATGAAACTGGAAGCAGTTCTTTTCTGGGCAGATTGTAGACCAACCATCTTATAAATTTTGAATCTCATCTTCTTCCTTTATGAATCTAAATTTGTTGGGGGAGTTATACCTTTTCAACTTTAGCCATCTTTTTGTACCTGCAAACAGAAATCAGTGTTCTCTAATGTGTGAGTTTTCTACATAGTACAGTAAGAAGATTGTCAGTTCTGATATAAAAATCACTATCAGATTCGGAATCAGAGGAAGCATAGAGCTATTCATATGATTATAATGTGTATATATAAATTTTGGATTAATGTGTATATGTAAATTTGAAGATTCATCGACAGTGCCAAGCTTAACTTTTGTATTAATATGTATATATATAAATTTTCTCTTAGCTGTAAATTTGAAGAATCATCAACTTGTAAGTTTTTTATATATAAATTGATATTATATTTGGTTGTTCTCATGTGCATCCTTAAAGTGTCACTGTAACGTTATCACGGCACTACACATGCAGCCTAGACACAGGCCACAAGCAGCAACGCCGCGAGCATTTCTAGTATCCTCGATATGTGGTGGCCGGGGACTGAAAATAATTCTCCCTTCCAAAGTCAAAGCTGGTTCATGTTCCTTGTTTGCAAGTTGCCATATATACGCGGCATGCTGCAACAATCGTGTCCACACAAAATGGAACATGTTATCACATTCCATCAAAGTTACAGTTACAAATGACCTCAACCCAAACGACGTTCACAATCATCATAAAGAACCTCTAAAACGTTCCTAAATCTATATAGTGATCGAAATGGAAGACATATTTCCCCGGAACTACGTGAAACTCCAGCATATGAGCGAGGGTAATGAGTAACAATGTTGACACAGGCATCATCACATACTACATCGCTAGTTGACAAAGGCACAGCTCTTCCTGATCTCCCCCAGGTCGCCGGTGAGCACGCCGACCCTGCCCATGTTCACCATGGACGCCCCGAAGTCCCCGAGGAACCCCTCCACCGACGGCGCGTCCCTGTACTGGTACACGAGGGACCTGGTCTCCTCGTTCCTGAGCAGCGCCTCGTCGGAGTGGAAGAGCGCCCGCCGCCGCACCACCAGGCCGTAGTAGGCCGTGTCGAACGTCGTGGAGCTCCCCGGCACCATCTCCAGCTCCGTCGTGTTGTCCCTCCGGCTCCGGCACTGCCGCCTCAGCGACGCCGCGAGCGCGCCGTCCAGCGTCGGGTCGCTGTCCCGGTGCGCCGTGTAGTTGCGCAGGCGCTTCGCGATCGATGGGCAGTGCGACTTCCCGATCGCGTGGGCCCCTGGATATATGGCAAACACGGTTTTCAGGTCATCATCGTCTCCAAGGAAATATTTTCCAACAAAAAACATATAAATACAGTGAAGAGAGTCCGAATATTTGTTAAAGAATTCAAGAAGTGCGCAATTCAATCTATGAGGAAATGTGAAGGGATTTTGGTGTTTATTGCACCTGTTCCTTAAGAGCTGTGTTTTTTTTTTTTTTTTTCTGCTATAGCTTAAAATCTAACCTAGCTGTTGTATGGATCTTCTTGTAGGAAAGGACTTTTGAGCTCTGCTTTCAAAACAGGGCAGCATGGATAGCCCTGTTTTTTCTTCGGCTTCATGTCTCACAATTCGATATTCGATAGGACTGTTTTCTTTGCAAAAGTGCCACCCTTTCAAGAAAACCATAATTGTACATGCCACGTGCCAGTAATCGATATGAATTGCCAAAAACATGGAACAAGTCTCTGATGGCCATGCTGTATTAACTGATTCTTGAATTGCGTGCCCTTCTTCACTTAAAAAAAACTTAAGGATTTTTTCAAAATAAATGTTAAATAGTCTGCTTTGGTACTGTTTTTTAGAATTGCACTATTACTACTTGGGGAAAAAACCAACGTTTTCTGTATGATATAAAATTTTAAGCCATTTGATCTTCGTCAAATGAAAAGTCAAAAACTTTTATACCTACATCTGATGGTACTAATATGTAACATTTTTTCTCTTTTTACTTCATTTTCAAATAAAACATTCTATAGGGGACACCCCTCCTGTTTGCCTAAAAAATGTGTTTTCAGTTTTTTCTCGTTTACCATAATCTACATTTCCTATATTTCAATTTCACATTTAGTGAGCAGTAGTGCAACAACTATGCAAGTGTGCGAGACACGTGTAGGTGTAGGTCTCCACCGGCCAAAGAAAAATCAACTTCACTTAAAAAAAGAGAGAGACCTCTAGCTCTGCGTACTATGAGATGAAATACAGTACAAATTTAACAAACAAATCCCATCGAAATGGTTAAGGCAACTTGTGCAGATTAATTAATGCAGTACTACGGTAGTGTACCTGAGAGAACAGCGAGATCCTTGACGCTGAGGTTCTTGGAGGCGAACCTGCTGATGAGCTTGCGGATGCCATCCATGGAATCCGGCAGGTTCTTGACGGCCTCCTTGGCGCTGGAGACGCGGCCGTCCCGCCTGCCGGTCTCCACCTGGTAGAGGTTCCCGTCCTTGCTCCACCCTCCTTTCGTCACCGCCTTGGTGGCCTGTTTGTGTTTGGTTTGCAGACGTCGTCAGCCATTGCCCATTGCTCTGCTTCGAGGAAGGCAGCGTGGATAGCAGCAAGCGTTCGTACCAGCGAGACGGCGTCCCTGGCGGCGATGGCGAGGATGTCGGCGCAGGAGACGGTGCCCGGGCACCGCTTCTCCAGGGCCGCCTTGATGTCGTCGATGACGTCGAAGGCGTCCAGCGTGAGGTTGGGCTTGGCGTCCTTCTCAGCCTTGTTACCCTTGGTGGAGTTGATGAGCACGGACCCCTCGCACCCCTGCAGCAATGGCCAATGGGTATTGGGGAGAGTCAGGGAACAGGGAAGGGATTATCGATCAGAGTATCACTTTGATGACCAAAGTGGATTAGTGATGATGAGTTTGTTTGAACTCGAAACAACATCCAGCAGATGCAAATTAAAAGAGACGCTTTTAAGAGATTCGCGTGCGGAATCTTTGCTTTCTGCCTCATCTCCGGGTAAAGTTTCAGTGACGCTTTTCTTTTTCTTTTCAAAAAGAGAGAAAAAAGGTCTCAGTCAGTTTAGTTCGTGCATAGTTGACTGAATCATTACAGCCTGCATTGGATACCACTGAATCCTGAAGAAATGGCCGGGCACTTTGCAATGAAACGATATACTCCTAATCTACTTCTGCTAGTATAAGACAGCAATGGAAGAAGTGAAGCTTACCCTGACGAAGCAGTCGTGGAAGTGAAGCCTGAGCAGGGGCGCGTTGGCGGTGGGATCCTCGTGGACGGCCCTGGCGACGACCCTGCGGACGATGGCCTCGGCGTCCGGGCACGAGTCCTTGTAGAACCCGACCCTGAGCTTACTCGCACCGTCACCGCCGTAGCCATGGGCGGCTGGCGAAGCAGCCACCAGCACCAGAAGCAAGAGGAGGACGGGAGGGCGAGGAAGAACCGCCCGCGCTGCCATGGCAGTGTAGCGCAGGCTGCTGCTGCGGCCGCCTAGCTGCAGTGAGAACTGAGGAACCGGTTGCTTCGCTTTGCCTCCCTGGTTTGGCGGGCTCGAGCCTCGCGCTGCGCACATGAGCTGCCAGCAGGAGTATTATATAGGAGTTGAATGGAAAGCGATGCTGATGCGTGGGAGTGGAGTGTGGGTGGATGCCATTGCCAAATGCCATGGCACATCGGTCCGCGAGATCTCGGGCAGCGCTGCGAGCGTCGTTTCTCCCGGCTGTCATGATGCCATGTGATTCATGATGCCATGTGATTGGCCGTGGGTTTCCGGGTTCTTAGCTACGAATGGGGGTACCGTGTACGTATACGTATGCCCTTGTTGCGCTTGCGCCTATGATTATGAACGCATCATCGTGTGAACTCGATGGGCGTCAGTCTGACAGACAGAGATGGTATCCACGCTGAAAACGGAGTTTTACAGATGTTTTACAGTGTAGTTTACTCCTTGCATTGTCGCTGAACACGGAGTCCTACACAGGTGTCATTTACCAATGGTTTACTACTTGTTGGGAATGCAGTGCACGGCAGATGTTCCTGACAATGCAAGGAGGAGTAGTTGTTGATTAGCTAGGGTCGGCACTGTATACTTTATATACTCCGGGTTAAACAAAAGAAGAGATCGATCAGGCGGTCAGAGCTAGCAATGCTTAGAATTATGGTGACGGGATCGGGCTTCTCGAGGGCCCAAGTGCAGCTCACGTGGTCGATCGGGGAGGGATTTGCTTTGCTGGAGCTCTATAATTGGAGATCTCATTGCTGCCCCGATCTTATCTGTTGCAGCTTGCGTGCATTGTTTAGGGCACATTTGACCAAATTTTTACTGATGTTTTGCTCTTCATCAAACGCGGGAAACTAGTTTATCGTGTCCTGTTTTCCCCGTCTAAGTTTAAAAGCAATCCTATACAACGAACCTCCCCCAGTGTTGGCTAGATCGATGAAAAAACAAAGCAACAAATTGCCCCAGCATGTTGTGTTTGACTTTCTTTGTGCAGAAGCAATTCACAGCACTCGTAAGGGGATGTTATTATTATGCAATCTATCCCTTCGTTAATTAATCGGATTTCTAGAAGAACAGAGTAAGGGGGCTAGCAGATCTCAACTGGCCTTTTTTAACTGATGACAATGACAAACAATATGGCCTTGCTGATATTATCAGGGTCCAAGATAATGAGAACAATATATAACTGCATTCAGGTTCTGTAGATTATAATTACCTAGTGATCATAATCGCATCCCACGTTCCCAAATCACACCTCATATCCAGGAATGTGCGAGGCCCATTTTATAAAACCAGGGAGCAGAATGAGAATACATGACGAGAAATAGTAATGTTCAGGTACTTCGTCCATCTAAACAGATAATGCAATTTTATCATAGCGACGAGTCGAGACACATCTTAATTTTAACCAAATTTATATAAAAATACCAATATTCATAATATCAAATAATTTGCCAATAGTTTTCATTAAGAGTACATATTCAAATAGATTAATTGTTTAGTATCATAAATAAAAATACTTTTTCTTTGTAAATTTAGCCAGAATTCAAATAATTTCACTAAGGAGATACTAGAATTCAATCTTATTGGGATGAAGGTAATAAATGAAAAAAAAAAGTAAAAAGGCAACATCACGAGCCTTCGGACCCATCCTAAGGAACAAGTATTCCCACCAAGTTTCTGTTGGAGCTCTAGTTAGGATCTTGTCAAAACCTACTTGAGCTAATAGTCCAACTAATAAAACTACAAACTGAGATCTTGAGTGATTTATTTGACTGAGTCCGGTCTAGATAAATACTCCCCAGGCCATGCATGCACTAGTGTAATTAATCTTCCTTGTTGTGAGGGAGTCCAAGCTACAAGTTGTGAAAACTTAGCTACTAGCTAGTATAATCACTTGTTAAAACCTGCAAGTTGAAAAATTAGCTAGGGATTAGGGAATCCACCGTTGACGTGCTTATAGTAGGATTTACTATACGTGAGTTCATGCATGGTTGAATTAATGAATACATACAGAAGATAACTTGCTCTTTACGGTGACGGGCAGCATTTGAGCTAATAATTTGTTCGTGGTTGCTCTGTTGCTTGGTAGATAGCGGCTTCAGGCCGGCGCGCGCTGACGTTTGTGTGTTCATGCTTGTGGAAGTGGTCAAGTGGGTATCCTAGAAAACAGGAAGCTAGTTAAGGCCTAGCTTGTTTTGATTCAGAAAATAGCAAGTTTGCATAGAGGATTTGGCAACAAGCGAAGACAAAATAAAGTACTATAACTTCCATGAACAACAATTGTCATCTAAAAACACGAACAACAACTGCACAAGCAACAGCCCTAAAAGTTGAGAGCAAAACAAGGAGTGGAAATGTGGAATATGAGTGCACTACAAACGCAGCAGGATCATGAGGACCGGGACCAGGATCCACTCGTTAAAGTGCACCCTTCTTTTCAGACAATGCCGAGTGATTGGTGGAGTGGATAAGCTCTTTCGTAAAAAAAAAAAAGGCTGTTTTTGCCGTTGAAAAGCGCCCTTCTTTTACTTTTTCCCAGCTTTATTTCCCTCAGTTGCCAAACAAGCGACCATGGTCGCCTTTGTTTCTGCACAAGAAACAGTAGTCGTTTTTTTTTCTTTCCTGAGTTGATTGATATACTTTACGATGAAGTACTCTTTATAAAAGGTATGTTTGCTGTATATACTTGCTTCAGTATAATGGTCTTCATTTCTAAAAGAAAAAGTTCTTAATGAACTGCATGTGTCTTTTTATGCTCTTGCTGCTCTTGGCACCACTCTTTCTTGAGCAGAAAAAAGAAGGGTTCCCCATCCTAAAAGTTACTTTTGCTGAGCGAATTGCAGCACTGCTGACTTCTGTGAAGTTTTTGTATGAATTGCAGTTAACATGGATGTGCCCCTGACCCTAACTTCTCTGAAATTATTGGATAATGTCTTGGATATATAGTACATCACATGGAAAAAACCTTGATAAAAGGGGTCAATTCATGCAAGGCCGGAACACATTACTGAATGCGCTGCTACATGTATATATTTGACAGAAATCTTGCACAATTATATACCGATGAAATCATTGCCCCTTTGTACCTTAAACATATAACTATTTTGTTTGTTTGCCATTTTTTAAGTTCTTGTTCCAATGAAGAGATTAAAATACACGCTAAGTCTGAAAACTTGTCCGGATTAGCAGCCCCTGAGACCTAAGGACACTAAACTTGTTTAGACAGTAAAGTGTAGGTCCAAAACAAACCAGCTTGGCCGCTTGGGTTGTCTGACTGTTTATGTGGCGTGGACCACTACATGGAGGCAGGTTGGTTTTAAACCAAGTTTTTTTTTCTTTCAAAAAGATAGTAAATTACTCTATAAGCACCACAGGCGTTCGGGGCTCCATTGTCAAAGCAGACATGGTCTACACCGGAAGAACAAGTTATTTTTTTCGAGAACATACATTAGCATGTGTTTCATTAAGCAGTGGTAAACCGAAGTTTAAGTCCTTACAACCCAAGGTAACCGAAGGTTACCAACCTAAACAACTACCCAAAGCACAAGAGGTTGTGTATTACAATAAGATTGATTATCCGCTAAACTGAACTGCAGGCAGAGCGCTAGGCAAGCCGCGCGGCCTCCAGAAGGCCATCTTCTTGTACCCAGCAGCTCCCCAAAGCTTCATCTCCTCTAAGATCTTTCGGGCCAGCTGAACGGTTGTCGTCGAAGTGTTGTTGAAGATCCTTGCATTACGTTCTTTCCAAATCAGCCAAGAAGGAGCAATGAGTCGAAGGGCTGCCGGAGGACCTTAGGCAAAGGCTTCCTAACCGACATCCACCACGACATCACATTGGCCTCCTCCAGCTGAAAGAGACCCGACAGGTGTAGCACTGCCAAGCAAATAGACCAGACTTCCCTGGAATAAACACAGCCAAGCAGCAGATGATCCATAGTTTCATCGGCTTGGTCACAAAGTGCACAGGAAGGCGAGTCCTGGAGCCCATGCCTCCATCTCTGATGTTCTGTCCAGCAGCGGCCGTGCATGACCAGCCAAAAGAAAAACTTGACCCTTGGCGGTGCTGAGGTCTTCCAGAGTACTTATTCACCCAAGGGGCAGGAGCACCCGATGAACATGGCGCCATACGCCGAAGCAGAAGAATATTTGCGATCCTCAGTAAGATTCCAGCTAAAAATATCCGGCACTCCCGGAGTGAGATGCACAGGTTCGATCCTTGAGCTAAGCAAAACGAACTCGGCAATGAGACGCATCGTCCCGGCTCCTGAGATGTAGGTGATCCAGGCTGCCTCGATGAGTCCCTCCAGGACAGTGATCCCACGGCGCCTCTTCGGTACTGCAGCCAGCACCGTGGGCGCAATTAATGGTGCCAATGCACTCCCCCTGCAACCATTTGTCAGTCCAGAACAAGGTGGATGCGCCGTCACCAGAACAAGTTATATTAGTGAGACATATAGGGGGCGGGGTGTGTGTCAAACCTAGGTGGAGAGGGCAAATGATCGATTAACCATCCGAGCTATTTCTTGGTTTTCTCACATTTGTATCTATCCTTGTTACTTGTAAGGTAGAGGAAGTTACTATATATGTGCCTTGTAGTATTGAAGTCCACAAATCCCTAGCTAGTTCTCTATTTGATTCATAATGATAAATGTTTTACCGGTCTATTACGCCATGTTAACAATCTAGGTTGCTAAGTACTTGTCAACAATTATTGGTTTTGCTTGCCACCTTGGCAGTATCCCAGGCAGCATCGTCGCCAGCTATTCAACCATTCGACACTTTTGTGTGCAAAACGATTCAATCCAGCTAAGTGTGTACCTAGGGTTAGAGCAAAATATCATTCATACGAACTAACAATCTATTTATTTTAGTTTTTTTGCTTGCCAGAAGCCAAAAGTTAAAACAAATAGTCCACCTATTAAGCTCAATTTTGAAAAACTGACTTTGAGGACTAAAAGGTGAAAAGCTTGTCTAGAAAAGCTTTTATGGCTTTTGGTGTGTTGAAAAGTTAAACATTTATTACAAAAGCAAATAGAGAGACAAGAGTTAAAAGCCAAAAGACAGACAATATTTTGGAAGATAACTCTACAACTATGGTTTGTATGTTTTCAATTGAAGTATCACATTTTGTAATAAGAGTTTCAAAGGGAGTGATTGAACTTTATTAGACCACAAGAGTATGTGGATGGCAGAGCAGCTTAGAAACATGTTCTCAGGGGGGATGGGGGATATTCCATTCAACAATAAAATATCAAGGCTTACACTTACACAAAATCCAAATCTAGATCATAATAGGTCCACAAATTTAAAAAAAGGGAAAAGGTCACATTACTACCCTTAAGTTTGGCCTATGTTCACATAACCCCCTGTAAATTGATGTTTCGTTTGGTTTACTCCCCTCAACTATTTTAGTTGGCCAGTTTACTGTTTACCTCTAATGTTTCCGTTGCTCCATGTTCAAAAGTCGATTGTTAATTTCAAATTCTATGGGTTTATACAATAATTTTTATTAAAATGCATCATAATTTTTATCATAATTTAACAAGTTAGGACATTTCATAATAAATTAACACTAAGAATACAAAATTATGTGGAACATAATGATGAATACTCATAACTTATTTGTAAAATTAAGTTAAGACTTAAGACATCCACTATCAGCTCACAAATTTGAAATCAAAACTCAAGTTGTATGTGAAAATATAAAAAAGAAAACAATCTTGTTATAGAATAAATTGAATTGATTGAAATAGTTTAGTGTTTAGCGGGTATTTGGAAGAAATTGTTTAGTGTTTCTTTAAAGAAAGAGTTAGATCAAAATCCTGTGGTAAAGAAACAGTTCATTGTGGTAAATGTAATATTGCTAATAGATATGAGAAAGTATTAATTGCGTCTGTGGTTCTCGTTGAAATATTGCTTAAATCTATATGTCTTGGGAAAATGGATAAGAAAAATAATGAAAAAAATTTATAATTTGGGCTTTAAAGGGCTCTCATCCTTCGATCAAGACGTGGCCCAGTAAGCCCATTACCCCACGTGATGTTTTTTTTATAATGTATACCTGTATTAATTAATAGAAATAAACACGTCCAAATACAAGTACACCGAATAAGGATACGCAGGACAGCTGTCCAACCTATATTCTACGAAAAAGGAAGCCGGCCGCATCCGCTGCCAACGAAGATCGCCGACACCAGCCGGCGCCACCAAACCTGAATCACCAGAAGCCGGAGGAAACCACCGACGTTGAGGTGGACTGCAGCAGACGCTCAATCTCGCGGAGGCGAAGAAGTCTTTGAGCACCCATTCGTCAGGATCACAATCCAGGTTGGAACGACGAGAGCGGCGCCGACGATGGCATCCATCGTCGCAGTGAAGCCAAGCTCGCCCAATCCCTATACATGCCGCGGCAGATCGAGTTCGATCCATCGCATTCCATCTTGCCGCCATGCCCTCAGTCGCCATCGTAGCCTTGAATAACATTGGTTTACCATTCCGAATCTCATGATATTGTGTCAAAATTGCCTTTGGATCGGAAAAAAGGTTAACTTGACAAAGTGTAACACGTGCAACGATGGCCCAACAGATTGAGGAAGATTTTGGGATAACTTTGGCCCATAAGAGGGGCCCAACCGTCGTCGTTGTCGTCGTCGCCGCCGCCGCACAGAGGCAGCCGTCGCCCTAGGCGTGTGTGCGTGTGGGAGAAGGGGGTGCAACCGCTCGAGTCGCCACAAATTCATCATCTATCAGGTTTCCTAGTTGAGTCTCTTAGAATTGAAAATAGTTAGATAAATAAAGTAAGAGTTTGTAAAAGGAGAATCTATATTATGAGGATCTCCTAGTTAGGAGTCAAGCTAGGCCAACTATAAATAGGAGATGTAATCGATTTGGGATCAAATCAATAAGAAAAAGGTCAACCCTATCTCCTCTCTCTCCCACGCCCACGCCTCCCTCCACCGCCGCTCGAGCTGCCACATGTCCCCGGGCTCTAGGCCCCTTATACCTCTTTACTTCCTTTGTTTACAAAAGGAAAAAAATTAAAGCATTCTTCACAAAAAAAAGAATAAAAAGCATTTGTCGATAATTATCTCATGTCTCACAAGCAAAGTCGCGTAAACAAATCATGAATTCGTCACTTAATGATTCTTCGTCAGACATTTGCATCATCCTGCACACACAGTTTAACTCTGCATTTTATTGTTCAGCACAAGCAGGGGAACACTCTGCTGCTCAGGACTATTACATTTGTATTTGTATTATATATGTATGGCTATATATGAATGAATATATATATAAATAGAAAACAACGACAAACAGTTTACTATACTATCTACTCTTTTACACTGACACTGAAGTATACTGAACTTCTGAGACTCGGCCATCGGATTTGTGACTCCACAAGGCCATCATCAGGTGTTAAACCTTCGGCAGTTGAGCCTGACCTCCCCTTGGGTCCCCGTGAGAACGTTGACGCTCCCGAGCTTCACCATGGACCTCGCGAACTGCCTCCGGAAGTTCCCCGGCCGCGTGGCGAACATGGCAGCGATCCTGCGTCCAATAACCGAGGACGCGAGCTCCTGATCGATCTGCAGCACGGCTCTCCCTGCCAGCACGCTCGGGTAGAGCGCGTTGTCGAGGCCGAACGGGCCGAGCGGCGCGCCGAAGTTCATGGGCACGGTCGCGTTCCCCTGCGGCGGGCACCGGCGCCGGAGCTCGGCCAGCAGGCCGGGGTCCATGGCCGGGTCGGCCTTGCAGGTGGCGTTGTAGCCGTAGATCCTGCCCGCGATGAGCCCGCAGTGGCAGAACCCCATGGTGTGGGAGCCGAGCAAGGTGGCGAGGTCGAGCGCGCCGAGCCCCGCGACGCGGAACGCCGCCAGCACCTCTGCGAACGACGCGGAGGGGCTCGGCAGGTTCACCTCGGCGGCGCTGGAGACCGTGCCGTCCCGACGCCCCGTCGGCAGTTCGTACCGCACCTTCCCGGCCATCGCCGCGGCGTCCCTGGCGGCCAGCGCCACGACGTCGGCGCACGACACCACGCCTGGACAGGAGCGCTCGACCGCCGCCTTGGCGTCGTCGATCACGTCCAGCATCCGCAGCGTCTGGTTCGGCGGCGCGTCCTTCTCCGCCGCAGGGTGGCCCGGCGTGCTGTCGATGAGCACGGAGCCATCGCATCCCTGACGAAAATGTTGCCGGCATCAGAATCAGATCGACGTGACGACGAGAATGTAGACGTGGACAAGTGCAACAGACGTACATACCCTGACGAAGCAGTCGTGGAAGTGGAGGCGGATGAGCGCGGGGAGCACGGAGCGGTCGTGCGCGGCGCGGCGGCGGACGACGCGGCGGATGATGGCCTCGGCGCGGGGGCACGACCGCGCGTAGAAGTGGAGCTGCAGCTGGGGCGGTGGCGCCGGCACCGGCACCGGCACCGAGGAGGCCGCGGCGGCGTGCACCACGAGCGCCAACAGAAGCAGGGTACGACGCGGTTGCAGCAGGGCCATGATCTGATGATGATGATGGTCGGTCGGTGGCCGTACGTGAGGAGATCGATGTGATGTGAGGATGTACCGTGTATGTTCTCGGGATCGGTTTTTAGAGACGGGTCGGGTAGAGTTGGGTGCACTCAAGGGCGCCTCCGTTAATGCCTGGAACCAGCTGCATCGACCTCGAAATGCTCTGCATGTGGCAAACCACATGCCAAGCCACCGCGATGCAGACTGCAGGGTAATCCCTGCATTTGAAAAGTAAAACTTCACCGCGTGTTGCAGGCAGCAACTGACAGCAAGAATACCGGGTCGGGTAGAGTTGGCTGCACTCAAGGGCGCCTCCGTTAAAACTTCTCGTATGAATTGCTTTTTTTTCACGATCGGGTCTTTTACCCGTTTTTCATTAAGAGGAAGGGCCAAAAGAGAGGCCAAAGCACTGATACAACGGGCTCACAAGTAATCGAAGGATTACCGGCGAAGGCCCAAAGACAAACACAAAAGCACAACAAGCTCAAGAATACACGAGGGGAGAGGGCAACCCCGCCTCAACACACATCAACCCACTATGCCTGCAAAAGAAAAAACATCCCCTAAAGTACAAATCTCGTATGAATTGCTATAGTACATTTTTCATATCTGAAAACAGGCTAGTCATTGGGGCGTCGCCTACGGCGCTATGTTCCTGGGTTCATTGGTGCCATTGGGGGCCAAACAAATCTGGAAAAGATGTCGGCGCCTCTCGTGTGAAGCTCTCCTTTTGGCTAGTCCTCCACAGGAGGTGCTGGACGGTGGATCGGAGGCATCACCATGGGTTGTAGCAAGGCGACTCTTGCATCATGTGCGATCAGGCCTCGAAACCATGGAACATATTCTCCTTGGCTGTTGCTATAGCAAGGAGATGTGGCACGTCTCGTTGGTGAAGCTACAGTTGTTGGGACTAGTCAACGTCCAAGAGGATCACGTCTTCGCGTGGTGGCTGCAGGACAAAAGACACTCCCGACGGTGCTGCGAGGGGGTGAAGGCCCGGTCGCGAAGATTCTTGCTTCTTTCTCTTCGGGTGGATGCTTTGGAAGGAAAAGAACGCTAGGACGTTCCAGTTAACCGCGGCGCCACAGCTTGTATTCACCATTATGGATGAGGTGGAGACCTGGCTGGGTTCAACAAGATGGTTGTGCTCCTGGCGAGAGCTGCTGGCGCTTGAGGCGGCGTTTTTTTGTTTGTGCTTACCCTTTGTTCAGTGCAACTGATATGCTCCAGACTGTGTCTGCGTAGGGTTTTTTGCCGCCTAGGTAACCTGGGTTACCGTTGGTGTGAGTGGGTGAGTTAGGTTCTAGTTGTAAGTTGTTTAACTGTTCTTTCCCCACTTAATGAAATACGCACCAACGGCGTGATCGTAAAAAAAAATATCTGAAAACAGGCATGGAAAGGAGGATTTTGAGTTAGAGTTTGCGTCGTTAGATTAGCCAAACAAATTGGCCCGTGCGCAGGCTCAACAATTCAACATGGCCTGGTGAGCTAGCGTGTTGTGATGGCCCGACCCGCATTGGGTTGTGCCAGCATCGGGCCTGTGTCATGTCGGGCCAGACGGCCTATTTGGTCATTTATCCCTGGACCCAAACTGTAGCAAAATTAAAACTAGTCTAATGGATGGACAAAATTATCAATGTAAGGTGCATGCTTTTGATCCTTGTAGGCTTGTACTATAGCCATCGAAGACACTTACAAGGCATGAGTCACTGTTAACATTGAAATCGATCAAGAGCATATGCATTGATTTCACCCCACATCTTTGTTGAAGTTCTCGAACCCTAACATTCTACAGACGATGATGACATAGGGCCTGACTGTCTGGGCTTCAAAACTTGCCAAACCAACAACATGAAGGCATGCCTCCAGTGGTGAAGGAAAAGATCCGTTTTAGTATTGTGTCATATGATTTTTTCCTCCAATATATCTCCATACAGACTCGAGTGGTGGATGATGTATTACAATCTGCTGGTAAGCGTCGTCATTTGTTTATGCAGCTCGCGCCTTAGCAACTTGCCTGATGGCAACCGTGGTATTGAATCAACAAAACAAACTTTACGTATCTTCTTGTAAGGGGCAACCTAATGAAAGTTGATTTATTAGCATATATGTACATAAAAAATGTATGTAAGCTGAAATTAGTGTAGTGCAAAGTGTAATCAAGAAATTAAGTAGAACGTTGGTAGGCCACCGGTGCAGTGTCTACCTGTTTGGCAACGAGTTCCATTATTTGGTCTTCTGTAAGATTATTGCTCCCATTTTGCCTTAAAACAAATGCCATTGGTATTTGTCCTACTTCTTCATCTGGGTATCTATATATGTGCAATAATATGGAATAGATTTGAATATCATAAACGTGAGACGTTGGGAAGAAATAATTGTGATGCTTGGACTATAAACATCTGAAATTCATACTATTTGTATACTTCATCTAATCATAATGATATAAGTTTGTCCTGACTCCTAATAGTCAAACATCGTCAACTTTGACGCTATTAATATAATTTTTATGCGGATTGACAGCATAGAGTTAACATTATTAAATTCACTACGAAGTAGTATCATTGATGGGAGTTGCTATATTTCTTTCGCAAGAAATATAATCAACTTTTCTTGCAATGTCCAGAGCCCTTGGATCTAATACAAAGGATAGATTATCACAGATCACAAGAGATATTTTTTTTCTATGAAATGACATGGACAAATAAGAGAGGTGGCTGATTTCTTGCGACAGAAGGTTAGAAAAAGTGTACAATATATATTCACCGTCAAAAAAAAAGAATTTGAGTAAATCAATCATAAGTTTGACCAAATATATAAAACCCCCTAATATTTATGATGTAATAGGAGTAGTATTATTAGGTTTCTCATGGAATGTTTTTTTTATAATAAACCTTTCTAGAGATACTAACATTGATACTATTTCCTATAAGCATAGTCAAACTTGAGATTGAGTCATCAAAAAATGAGATTTACTTTTTGATATGGAGGGAGAACTTCTTCTCCTATAAGACAATATATATTTTTATGTATATTTGCTAGTCAAAGATGCAAAAGTTTGACTTAGGACAAACATATATTGATTTATCTTGTGATTGGAGGAAGTAGTAAATACATTTTCAATACATGGAGATATTGACATAACTGGATATATTATTACATTGAAATTATGCCAAACTATCAAATAAATGTTTTTGTTGCAATTATAAACTGATAGATTAGAAAAGGGTGGTACAAGTTATCAGTATGGAATAATATAAATAGTTCTATATGTTGTTTTGTTTTATATTTATTGTTTTCTAATTTGCTGTTTTTTGTTGCCATCGTAATTATTAGTGGCTAAAGATTTTATAAGTTTTTAAGAAGATGCCAAAAGTACTATATGCTTACTAGGATACTATGCTATCCAAACGTTGTTGAAACAATGTTTAATTGAGATAAAAACATATAGATCTTTTTCTTATCCATTTTCAAGAAAACATACGAGATAACTGCAGCATCCAATATCCCAGGGATCAAATGCAGCACATCCTCCAACTCTGCTGGTGCAATCTATGTGTCAAATAAAAGGATGGCATGTTAAGGCCTGAAATTTGCTAATGGGTGGCGTAGCAGTAAAACTAATAAGTCACTAAAAGCTAAACAAGTCAAATACCTGATATGCCTTGTACTTAATTATATCCTTTAGTCTATCAACAACGTAAAGAAAACCATCCTCATCAAAATAGCAGAGGTCACCGGTCTTAAGCCAGCCATCAGAGTCAAACGTACGCTTGATTGCTTGTTTCATCACCACCAACATATCCTAGGATTGGAAAACAAAGATGTTGTATTGTGGAACCTTTTTCCTACATCTTTATACTAAAAAATTAATTTATGTATAGGTACTATGTATATAGGTAAAATAAGTTGTGATACAATACCTAGCATGACACTTGGGCCTCGAATACATAATTCGCCTTGCTCGTTGGTTGATAAGAATTCACCACTAACAATGTCAACAACTTTGGCTTCAACACCGCTACATAGCCGACCCGCTGATCTTATACGATGGCATTCCTCACGACAGACCATGTTTGATATCAAGCCACCCTCAGTTGAGCCTAGTGCCTAGTCCGGGAATAAACCCATCAGGCCATCACATATACAGGAGTATCACATTTGTATATTGCTCGAGAACCAAACACGTGAAACAGTGACAATAACCGTAAATAAATCGTAAAAGGCAGCCACGAGATCCTCGTGTGGTGTGATTGATGTTGATGGAGATGGACCATTAATATTAATTTATAATTTTATACAGGCAAATTTTTTCGAATACGCAAAAGATTTGCGCATCATTGTATTAAGAAGAAGAGAGTTTTACAAGTTTTTCTGGGGTGTTAACAAATTTGAAACACAGCCCGCCACCCCCAGGACACGCACATAACGGATTACTCACGCACTAACATTCTAGTTTGCCTGACGGGACCGGCGCTCATGCGTGGCCCCCGGCCCCGCGCGCCTCCGCGGTCGCCGCCGTGGGACCTCGTCACCGGAACCCCGCAAGGCCCGGCGTCCCCGGTCTTCCTCGAACATCGCGTCCAGCTTCATTTGCCCTCCGCTGTCGGCTCGACTCGATGAACCCCAACTTCCGCATGGCGATGATCTCGCCTCTTTTTGCCACCGGGTACTTGGAGAGAGGGTTTGCCGCGATGCGCCGCTCCGCGTGGGCAGCTTGATGGGCCGGAGTCGTCCACCCTAGCCGGGAGGAGTGGGGTGGCCGCCTTGTGGAAGACTTTCTTGACGAAATTCTTGAGCCGCCCCGTGAACGACCCTTCCCCAGCTAGGGTTCCCTCCTCCCCGGTCGTCGAGTCGTCGGCGGTCCTCCGGTAGACGGGCGTGGAGAACCCCGGGGCGCGTCGTCGTCGGTGGTCGCGTGCTCGGGCGGGCTCCCGTGAGGCCCCGCAAAGGTGCGCCCTGCCTAGCGCCTGCTGGGAAACAGCGGGTGACTCCAAGCTCCCCACTGGGTCAACCCCACCGGTCGCCCGTCCTCCTGTCGCCTGCTGCACCCCTGACGGTGCGTCGTCCGAGTCATCGATCCTAGGGGGCTCGACGGCCTCTGCCGGAGCGTCCCCCTGGGCATCGCGCCGTGGGGAGGGACCCCCAAGCGCCGTTGTCCAACCGTCACCTGCATCCACCAGGGTCTCCCAACGGGGTGTTGTGGTCCTCCGCTCCCCCGGCCGTGGGAAGGCGCCCGGATAGGGAAGCCCGCGGGCCCTCATCGAGGTCCACTCCACGGTGTGCGAGAAGGGTGAGCGTCCCTTCCGGCAAGTCGTCTACTCCGTGCACCGGCGTAGCCGGGTCGTCCTCCCGCAAAGACCGCTTCCCCACCGTCTCCTCCGCGTCGCGTCCGCGTACCGGCGCGCTCGAGGTCGTGCACCGCCGTGTAGCCGGAGGTCCGGCCGCAAGCTCCTCCCCGGTGGGCGAGCAGGGCCCGTGCCTAGAGCTGTCTCGTCGGCCTCCACGGGCATCTCAAGGTTCCCCACCGAGACGCCCGTGGTGGCCGCGGTCCGCGCGCGGCGATCCCCTTGCGTGCGCCCCCGGCCTCCACGGGTGGCTCAAGGTTCTCCACCATGCCACCCATGGCGGGCTGCACTCTCGTCCTCATGTCCTTCTCGTCGGGTGGGCCGGGTGGCGAGGTGTCCCGCCGGAACTCCCTCCTCCCGGGCGCCACGGGTGACTCCAGGCTCCCCGCCGAGTCACCCACGTCCACCGATTCCTTCGTCACCTCCTCAGGAGATGAGGTGACCACTGCGGCGGGGGGTGCGAGCTGTGACACGCGAGGGCGCCACACCTGTCGCGGCGTCTTCATACGGTCGGCCCATCCACGGCTGGCGCGACGTCCACGACGTCGCGCGCGGCGCTGCCGGTTGGACTCCGGCGTCGTGGCTCCCGAAGCGGAGCGAGCGGCGGTCGGCGCGGCAAGTGGCCGCATGTGTGTGCTCGCCGCCCCGGCCCTCTGCTGCGGTGGCTGGATCGGTGGCCCTTGGCGGTCGTGTGCCACCGCAACCTCCCGGTGTCGGGCCACCACCTCCGCCATGGTTGGCTTGATGCCGTCCGCGCACTTCGTCAGGCGGTGATGATGAAACCCTCGGGCACCGTCGGATCTCGCAGCCTCCCCGGGGCCGGATCCCGATGGCCGTAGCAACCGCGGCCCGGATGGCGGCAATACCCGCATCGTGGCCGCGCCCGGCGGTGACACCGGCGCCGACGTCGGAGGAAGGTGGGGCGACGGGGCCGGCCCTCGCGCACCCACGTTCGTCCCGGAGAGCGACGCGGCGGTGGTGAGCAGCCCCCGCATGCCCCGAGCTTGCGGGGTTCGGTCTCCGCTTGGACTTAGGAGCGCGGCCGGCGCCGTGCCCTCCGCCGGAGGACGAACACGTCCCCAGAGGCCTAGCGCATCACGTGCCCGGTGGTTGAGCCCATGGCGCCCGAAGACCGGGGCTCCCGCTTGCACGTCGCGATCCGGGTGCCCCGTTGCGGTGCGGTTGAGGCACCGTCCTCGACGTCCCACCCGCGCCCGCCGGCGGGCCGGAGGCCGGCGCGCGTTCGGCCGGCCTCGCCGCTCGCCTCGCGCGCCGCGGCCATCGGAGGCGGCTTGCGTGGTAACACCTCACGCCCGCCCGTCGCCGTTCGGAGGGAAGCCCGGCGGTTGGAGCCGAGCCGTCGGACGCCCGGACCCGTGGCTCGGGTCCGGCCAAGCCTCCGAGGGGCCGGCACGCGGGAGGCGGCCACCGGCCGAGCCGCCGTGGGGCCGGAGCCCTCGGTTCGAGACGGCCCGAGTCGTCGACGCGCGTTGACCCCCGTAGGCCGCGGCCGGAAAGTCTTGGGTGCATTCGACGCACCACCGGCCGCTGCTCCCGACGCGCGCGTGGCGCGCCCACGCCGGCGCGCGGCACGCCCGCTCGCGCGGCATGCGGCGTCCCCGTGGGCCGGCCCCGAGTGTCGTCGACCCGGCTTTGGCCGAGGACTCCCGTCCTCAAGGCCACGTGCCGGCGGTCCCGCGCGGGGAGAGCTCACCCGAGCCGAGGTCTCCCCGACCTCAAGGACACGGGGGGTTGGGCCGGGACGAAGAGGTGGCGCGGCATCCCGTAGGCCGGCTCGTCGTCGTCGGAAAGGCCGGTGAGGTCGCCGTCGGCCCCATCGCACGGTCTTTGGCCGCCCGCGGAGGGGAAGAAGGGGTCCGCGAGTGGGGAAAGGGCGTTCCCCTGCGCGGGCGGCGGCGGGGTGGCTCCGGGCACCAGGGAGGCCGTGGACGGAGAAGAGGAGGTGACGGGCCGGGCAGTGTTGTCTCCAGCTCCCTGCGGCAATACGTCGAACCCACGCTGTGCGCTTCGCGGCTGGCTCCCGGCGGCGTCCAGTGGCGTGGCCGCACGCTGCTCCCCGCCTGCTGGACCGGCCGAGGGGACCCCCCCCTCCAGGCCGGCCCCTGCCATGGCTGCCGGCAGCTCACCAGTGGGGGTCGACATTTCGTCGAACACTTGGTGTGCGCGCTGCTGCCGACTCTCAGGCTCCACGTGCTGCCTGGCCGCTGCGCACTCCACCTGCCTGGCCGCTGCGCACTCCACCTGCAGCAGCAGCGGCGCCTCGATGGGTTGAGGCGGCATTTCATCGAACACGTAGTGTGCAGCCGTTCTTGCCGCGCTGGTGGCTGCATGGCCGCCCGCCGGCGATGTGGGGGGCGATGGTCCAGCACCTGCGCGAAGACGCCCGCCCGAGGCTGACGAGGCGGCTCCCGCGCCCGCAGGGCCCCTGCCGGCGACGTCAGGCGCGGCCGGCGGCGTGCTGCAGGGGGCGGCATGGGCGGCGGCGGCCGAGGCCAGCGCCCCATAGCCCGTCGCGCCGCGCGGCTGCAGCAGGAAGGAGAAGGCCGAGGGGGCGGCGCCCACGCCCGCGGCGCCCGCGGCCGCGTCGCCCGCGCCCGCGGCGTTCGCTGGCGGCGGCGGCCTCCCGCCGGTGCATCGGCGTCGGGGAGGAGGGGGAGAGAAGGTGAGGACAGAGGAGGCTGGGGGAGGGGCTGAACTGGGGGTGGAGATGCTGGGGAGGCGGCGGGCGCCGGTGCCGGGGAGGCGACCGGCGCCGGCGGCGGCGGCGGCGGGGAGGGGGCCAGGAGGGCTAGGTCCGTTCCATGGTACATTTGAACATACTTTATACAGGCAAATTAATGGCATTGGCCGGCAGAGATGATGAGTGCTTACCAAACACAGCTCGATGTCGGGAAACCTTTCGTGGAACGCCGACGCCGCGGCGGTGCTCAGCGGCGCGCCGCCGCAGACGATGCGAACAAGATCCGGGAACCCCTCTGGTACGATGCCTTCTCCCCGCGCCATGGCCGCCACCACAGGCGGCGCGATGAACATCTGCGTGGCACCGCACCTGGAGGCGGCGTTTAGCACGGCAGCCGCGCCGCCGCGGGTCGCGGTGACCACTACCGTGGTCTCGGCCATCAGCACCCCGCGCATGAGCATGTAGAAGCCGTACGAGTGGAACATCGGCACGCCGAGAAGCGTGACCACGGGGCCTTCGGGCGTCCGCCGCGGCCGCGCCGAGCGGCACTGCAGCGCCGACGCGATGAAGCGGCGGTGCGACTGCGCCACTGCCTTGGTTCGCCCTGTCGTGCCCGACGAGAAGCCGATCGCCGCCACGTCGGACAGCCGCACCGCCTCGACCGGCGGTGGCAGCACGCCCGCGGTGGTCCCCACTTCGTCATCGTGGTCGTGGAGGAAGGAATGGAACTGTGGCGAGTCCAACAGAACGACGGGCACCTTCTTCTTGTTTTTCCCTGATGACGCGGCGGTGACTCTGCCGACGGTGGCCCCGGTGGCGAAGACGACGGCCGGGCCGCACAGGGCAACCGCGCGTGCGACGTCGGCGGGCGCGGACACGGGGCTGAGCGGGGAGACGACGGCGCCGAGGGACAGCAATGCGAGGTAAAGCACGGGGACGTCCAGGCTGGGCGGCGCGAGGACCAGCGCGACGTCGCCCTTGCGGACGCCCACTGTGCCGCGCAGCGCGGGGGCGAGGGAGCGGACGCGGGCGAGGAGGGCCCGGAACGAGAGCGCGGCGCCCGTGGACGCGTCGACGAAGGCCGGGTGCGCGGGCAGCGGGGACGACGCCTGGAGGCGCGACCAGGCGTAGGACGGGAAGGAGACCGCCGGCGCGTCGGCGTCGTCGGACGGGAGCGGGAGCGGTGGGCGTAGGCTGCGGAACGTCCTCGTGCTCGGGCAGAAGCCGCTCCGCGGATCCATGGATGGATGATACGCGCTGCCTTGCTGGTGAACACGCTTCCACCGCGGGAGACGACAGTGGTCAGCTACCACTACGTACTTGTGCATTGCGTGTGCTTGGAATTGGATTTGGAGTTGGATTTGCTGGTGATAGTGACGTGGATTTGCATTATTGTGATGATGCCCACACCGGCCACTGCCCACGCCCACTTCACTATAATTATGTACTCCGTACGTAAGGAAGATGATCGTGCCGCGTGATGATATTTGCAGGAAAAGCCGTGAAGCATGCACGTACGTATGGTGTGGTGTGACACCGACGGGGCACCTACTATAGGCTACTATCTTCATTTTCCCGATAGCAACTTTCAGTTTCAGGCGAAGGTGGGGAACGAGGGGGCCGCTGCATCCGCCGGCGGGAGCGGGGTTGCTGGCCGGGCGGCGCAGCGAGCTAACACGGGCACGGGTCGATTCTTCCGCCGTGGAAGGCGACAGCGGCTAGATTACACACTTGCGCGTCCGTGAAAACGTCCTTGTTAATGGTGCACGTGACAGTGGGGTGGGTTCGCATTATTTGTGGTGGTGCCCTGCCACTATAATAATAATAAAAAAAAAGAAGCAGATTTAGGCTGCACACAGTTTAGCCTTCACTAACGGGTTCGTTTTTTATGATTTAACTTTGTGAGTGAAGCTAAGCCATTTTTATGATCCTACTTGGCAAAACAGCTTCTATAGAAGAAACAAAAAAAAAATGACTAAAATACCCTTCCACCTTACCCCCTGAGCCTCAGTCTCTTCTTCTCAACATCTCGAACGGTGCCAATCGCTCCCCTCTCCGCCGCCATTGCGCACTTCTCTCCCTGCCAAGCCCGCCGCACCCCTCGTACGTGATTGCCGAGAAATTTAATCCCGACTCAAGCGGTGGACACTATTGTTTTAAGCCCCCGGATATCTATTATTCTCTAATTAAGGCTTCATTTGTCCATACTTTTTTTTTTTTTTTGAGAAACCGGTAAGAAGTACCACATGCATCACCGGAGTGGCGTGGCGAGCACGGACCTGCAGTGGCGCCGAGAGACCGAGCCCATGAGGTTGAATTTGGAGGATGTGCCGAGTGGTGGGCTTTTGTTTTGGGGCTGGCGGACGCCGCGGCATGGGCTGTTTGGCCACTGGCCTGCATCGGCCCATTGCAGCAGAGAGAATAGGCCTTTGGGCACACCGGCAAAAACCGGCGCGCAGGTGACGGCGGCGGCGCTCCGAGGCTCGGCGTCGGGCCGCCGTGAGCGGCTCCCCCTCCTGCTCCCGGGCCGGATCCCGCCATTTGCTCGCGCCGTCGCCCCCGATCATCTGCACACTAGCCGGTGACCCTGCGTGCGCTCAGCGGGAGCCGATAGCCGCTGCTCCACCAAGGCGGCGCCCGCCCGTGGCTTGCCCGCTTGCTGCTGTGGGCTCCGCCATACCTCATATTTTGTGCAGGCAGGGTCCGCCACTAGTTGGAATGTGAGTATTTTCGCGTTGTTTTCGTTAGATTTTATTACGATTAAGGGGTTTCTATCTTGTGAATCGATGTTATTTAATAGTGCTAGGGAGAAGAAGGACATAAAGATGCTGGGCTCTGGTTTTATCGAGATCGAGCTTGGCTACGAGGAAACCGAGCGCCTCGCCGTTGGGGACTGCATCACCTCCGACAACTTCTCTGCTGGGGGTTACATGTGGAGGATTGCCTGCTACCTGGACGGGGGTGACATAGATGGCAACAACGAGCACTTATCTCTGGACCTGGAGCCTGCGAGCAAAATGAAGAAGGTCACAGCCATCTTTGATGCTTTCTTTCTGGGGAGATGGCAAGCTATGTTCTCCAACTGATAAGCGCTTGGAAACTTTCGAGCTAGTAGGGCCAGCTTGCGGATGGGACCAGTTCATGAGGCGGCCGGCTTGCGGATGGGATCAGTTCATGAAGCGAAGTGATCTTGAATTGTACGTGATGAATAATGGCACTGTCACGATTGTGTGCGGGGTCGTAGTTATGCATGACAGCACCTTGCCTATGCTCCCGCCATCCGATTTACCAAGCCACTTGGGTCACCTGCTGGATAGCACTTTGGGAACAGACGTGTCATTCATCGTCGGCGGTGAGACGTTCCATGCTCACCGTGCTGTGCTCGCAGCCCGATCACCAGTCTTCAGTGCACAGCTCTTTGGCCCAATGGCTGACGCCACATTGCCACCCATCACGTTGCAGGACATTCCCCCTGCAGCATTCAAAGTTATGCTTCGGTTCATGTACACAGATGCCTTGCCTCCAGATGATGAGCTTGGAGATTCTCCTGTTGAGATGTTGCAACATTTGCTTGCCGCGGCTGATAGATTTGCACTAGACCGTCTCAAGGTTTTATGTGAATTGAAGCTATGGGACAATACATCTGTTACGACAGTTGCTTCTGTTTTAGCTTGTGCCGAGACATACAACTGTCCAAAGTTGAAGACAAAGTGTATGGACTTTTTTGCTGTGCAGGAAAATTTCTACAAGGCAGCGTTCACAGATGGTTTTGCCATGTTGTTGCAGAAATTCCCAGCTCTTGCTGCTGAGCTGCGAAAGAGGGTGGAGAATGGGCATATCTAATTTCCAATTTATATAGTTCAGAAGTATTTTGGAATGAGAGTGAGCATATGTCAAATCCTTTGGAGGATATTAGAATATGAAGCACTTGATGAACAGAGAGCATGTTCTTATAGTTATAGTTCTTGCATTGCTGCAAGAAGTTGCTGCCAACAGATACATGCAGTCTCGGTGAAGTTGCTACCAAGGGATATATGCAATCCCAATGGCTGCCAAGTAATATATGTAGTGCTTAGTGATTTAGCTACTAAAGTGCCAAATGTAAGTGTCTTAAGTGACGCAAGGTGGATGGTAATGACAGACAGCTAATGTACAAATCTGCGGAGGTCTATGCTACAGTGATAGTCTAGTTTCTCCCTTTGGGGGTTTCCTTTTGCTCTTGGAGTTGTCCTGTCCTGAACCTGGCTTGTTGTGTAATGCTTTCAAGATGTTTCCTTTCGCTAAGCCGATATGGTCCTAACTATAAGCATGTCGGAATTGAAGTATTTATGCATTGCAATTCTGCTGCATTTGGATTTTTATGGTCTTTATACTCTGCTGCTGCTTGATTCAATTGAAAACTGAAACATATATTACCTATATGGCTATATGTGACTTGGGGGCTTAGGCAACACTGCCTTGTATAGCTTTCACATACAACTGGCCGTCGTCCCGCAAGGTATCACAAGGACGTTGTTTTGTATCAGGTATCAGCATCTGAGTTAGAATGGGTGCTGTTCAAAATGTCGCCATGTCGAAATGCAGAGTGTTATGGTCTACCTCCACGTGTTCTTTACTATTCGTTTCGTTTGAAATCTAAAATTTCAAATTTGTGGAACCTATGTTAATGGCTTCTTGTCCAGTAAGGTCTGTTCTTTATCCTTTGTAGTTCTGGCATGCTCCCTTTCCAGACGTCGTGATGCATGTGAATTAAGCCTGTGACTTGGTTGCCTGTACTGCACTTATCTGATTCATGGTTGAAGTTAAAGAACTTCCAAATGACAGTACTAATTGCCCCAGTTAACTGAGGGGGTACCTGACGATAAGATAAGAAAGAGGCCAAGAGCACACAACATTGAGGCATTGTGATATATAGTAGTGTCCAGAACTTATCTGTGTCCACTGTGTTGAAATCTGAAGAAGTCTGGATATCGAGTTGATCATGTTTGGGTGCACAAATTACCAACTTACGTGGAAACACAAAATTTTCCATCTGTTGTTTTTGTTATGTTTTGCAGTCAACAGAGTTTGCATTTCTTCAATTTATTTTCCCAGTTTTTTGAGAGGAATAAGCCTGAAACTGTTCTCCTTGATGAGCCTCACCCAAGTCTATATGGGTGTATGGGATAAAATCATAAATTGAATCGACTAACTGGAACATACAAAAAATCATGAATTTTGTAAAGAGGCATCGGATAAAATCTATATCTATACCTATTAATCTTTATCTTTATCTTTACCTAATAATTAATCTCCAAAATTTCCTACATCTTTTTTCTATCCGCTCTGAAAATCTGACCGCTCCCTCAGCCTGTCCCTTTTTTCAGTCCGTATTTGGAAAGGAAACTGCAATCTGTAACGTAACGAGCCTTCTTTGTTTTATGGGTTTTTTTTGTTTTCCTTTTTCTATTTTTGTTTTGTCCAAAAGGTGTTTAATATTCTTTATCTTTACCTAATAATTAATCTCCAAAATTTCCTACATCTTTTTTCTATCCGCTCTGAAAATCTGACCGCTCCCTCAGTCTGTCCCTTTTTTCAGTCCGTATTTGGAAAGGAAACTGCAATCTGTAACGTGACGAGCCTTCTTTGTTTTATGGGTTTTTTTGTTTTCCTTTTTCTATTTTTGTTTTGTCCAAAAGGTGTTTAATATGGAGTCCAACGACAGCTCATAGAAGGGAAATAAAGAAAAGGGAAGAAACAAATCTATCAAATCTATACCTTGGAACCAGATCAGACTCCCGTGTTCTAATCGAACTCATCTTTCCCGGCTGTGTTATGTATACATAGGCTCTAATCTCCAAAAGAATACCAACTATATATACACGTTCACATCTAAAGAGACTAGAATGGCAAGCGCTACTACGGCCTCTTGGTGTCCACGGTAGCAGGAAAGATTCTGGCCGTTGGATCCAGCACCTGCGGTTTTGGTTGGGTTGACCAGGGGTGCAATCCATGTCCGGTCAAGGCACTGCCGCGCCAGGCCGCTGTCGTCTCGCGATTGGCTAGCTCCATAGTCTTGGTACGGTCAGCTTTGCTGTTGTCCGTTTGTGATTAGCTTGTACTGATGATTCGTGATAGCCGCCGGAGATCATGATGGCGGCGAGTCACGCTGCCAGAGGACATCGTCTTCCCTTGTGCCGGTTCTGGTGTGTGTCCAAGGGGTGGCGTGCCCTCATCTCTGACCTAGCGTTCATTGCCGCGTAGAGATCCCAATGCCGGTCCGCACCTCGTCGGCGTGTTTTTCGGACACTGCTAACCGCCGTAGGTATGTGTGACGGACATGGATGGCGACGTCGTTAAGGTCTTCTGTGTGTTGAACTGCTGATGTAGCAGACCACTATGCGGATCGGCTTTATCGTCCGCAGACTATGTACCGGTGCCATTGCCGTGACCATCGGCACTGGCGGCATTCCCATCTCTATCGGTGAAACTTTACCGTACCAACTCTGCAAGCTCACTACAATCATGGATAGCTGTACAGAGCCATTGAGATGGAGGCAAAGGTCAGTGTCGCCTTTTGTTACTAGCCGAAGCCCTAATTAAACGAAAGCCATAGTCAATGGAGTCATCTACTTCATGCCGCATCTCCACGAGGAGTATGATGTACTCTCGGACTCGGGCTGCATAGACATAGCACCGTTCGACCTCGAAAGCAAAGAGTGGAAGATCATCAATGACCCAACGTTCGAGATCCAAAAGAAGATATCGAACGTTACCCTAACCGATATTAAAGGACACTCTTGGGTGCGGTTCAATTCCTAGGCTATGAGCCCATTCGATATGAATTTTATTTTCGTGACGAAGAAAAATATATCAAGAATGTATTTGAATTCACACTTAATATTACATTATGGTGTTGTTGCCAACATTACCTTATATTTTGATGTCGTGCTTATCGCAAAACTAATTATAATATAATTATAAAAATGGTAAAAGATAAATAATATGTATCATTTCTATCGTTGTTCCCCACGAACATTTGATAGTTTTTTTCTTCCGTTGCAACGCACGGGCATATTTGCCAAGAAAAGACTAAAATTTCAGTTTCCCAAAAAAAAATCTGTCCGCTCGGTGGCTGGGTGCGAAGTCGGAGTCGAGTTACACGGTAAGTTAGGATTGCCAAATATAAAAAAGGAGCCAAGAAGATAATAGAAAAAAGTACAGGGTTCCAAATGTAAAAATGTAAGAAAGAAACTAAATGTAAAAAGGCATTAATATTTTTTGAACAAGATCGGGGTTCCTGATGTAAAATATTAGAAATCTTGCAAAATTAAAAAGTTTATTAAAAAATTAGAAAATATCAAATCAGTTATGTTAGTTTATGATATATCCAAATTCAATAAAAAACATTAAGAAATCGAAAAAAATTATCAAATCGGTTTTGTTAGTTTGTGATATATCCAAATTCAATAAATAAGAAATAAGAAAAATTATCAAATCGGTTTTGTTAGTTTGTGATATATCCAAATTCATAAATAAATAATATATCCATATACGCTTGATTCTTGTTACGTTGTGTTTTTTCTATAGGTGTGTTCAATCATCCGTGCGTATATTGCATGCATATAGGTTCAAATACACAAAGTGATATCCTCGTTGTCAGTGTCCCCCGAACCTTCACTAATTTTTCGTTGTCCAATTCTTGCCCAAGACAAGTCTCGATGCATTACCTCTACTTTTAAGTAATTATTATGTTTGTTTCTGCAGTAAGTTTTGAGGAGAAATATTTATGCCATTTTAAAAAAATATTTATATTAAAATATGGATTAGTCAATGGTATAACTAATTATTTTATGAACCAGAATGTTGGAAGTTGGTAATCCCTAAAAAAACTATCATGTGAAGAAAGAGAGATCTCCTGTCATAATTATCGGTGGTTAGATCAATTCTAATGCATTGACAAAAATGTTATAGAAGTTGATATGATAAGTCAAAAAAGCTACCTACCTATTCGGTTGATAGTTTCTGTGATCGACAAGTCGGCAGGTGTTGTTTTTTCTTGAGAGAAATAACATAGTATCATAAGCGATAAGTAAAGTTGATAAATTCAAATGAACAAGATGACAAAGGTCGAAATACAATATGAAAAAGCTACAAAGTTACAATATATTTATTTTTATCTAAATAATTATATGTTTTGCAATGGAAGAAAAATATAACATGGCGTATTTTTAATATGAAAAATATACAAAGTTATAATATATTTATTTTTATCTAAATAATTACATGCTTTGCAATGGAAGGAAAAAATGTGCCAAGATCTATTTTAATTTGATTCAGGTTTATAAAAAACATTGGTATTTATTGCGAGCATTAACTTATATTATGGATGTGATAGTCATCATAAAATAAATAAATAGTGAAAGCATAAAATATAAGTTGCCATTCATATTATTATTTTGAATGAATTTTAGTAATTTTTTGTCTCCCGTTGCAACGCACGGACATATTTGCTAGTATAAATTGAATGCGAAATTTGCTTTCCGATGCATTGGACGGACACAGATATGAACAGTTAAAATTGGATGCATTATAAGGTTTCTTGAACATAATGTCAACGAAAAACCATGGAAGTGCCTCTACCACTAAATGGCATTGCACATATTTGAGACCAAGCAAAAAAGAAAAACTGTAATTCAGAGGACGAATAATAAAAACTAACTATGCATGCGTGAAACGCACTCAGTCTCCATGGAAATCTGTCTCAATCGTCGAACAATTTGATTCTCTTCGCCAGCGGCATGCTACTCTCCACGTCCACGTCCGTCGGCATCGTCATTGTCCTCTACAGCAACGGCACGGGAGCCTCGCCGCCTCTCTTTCTCTTCTAGCCAGGTTTCAAAGAACCCCTTGATCTCCTGGAAATCTTGAGCGTCCTCCGACGCCACGTCGAACACCTGACGCCCCAGGTCCTTCATCTGCTCGAGCTTCTCCATCTTGGCATCGATGAGTTGCCTCTCCAATGCCTTCATCCTTCTCATCCTTCTCAGCACGCAGCAGTCCGGTATCTCCTCCATGGAGGTGTAGCGCATCATGCAAAAGATGTGCCGGCAGGGGAGGCCCTCGCGCTCCATCTTCCGGCAGCTACACTTCAGGACATTGCCAGAGCGCGTGACTCGGAAGCTCACGTCCCGGCACTGGTTGAAATACATGGTGCATGTGGATCAAATCGCCGGATTTGGCATCGGGTATTTTCGACACAATGACGACGTCGAAGCTGCCGAGCATCCTGATCTCCTCGCGCACGAGGTAGAAGTTCGCCGGCGTGAACAGGTGCGCGGCATGCTCCTCCAGGCGTTGGTGCTCGGTGGTGAGCACCACCCGGGACATGGCGGACCGGTGGTCGAGCGCGGCGACGTCCCTGCGCAGGGCATGGGCGCAGGTGTCGGCGTGCCGCCACAGGTCGCGCAGCAACATATCCTCGCGGAGGCCCGTGTGAAGCGCCGTAGCGAGGCACTCGGTCCTCTGGTCGTTCGCCATGCCGAGGAAGAACTTGCCGTGGACGGAGGCGGCAAGCCACATCTCCCTCTTGCCGTACATGGCGTTTAGCCACCGCTGGTTCGCGGCCGTCCGGTGCTTCGCCATGAAGACGTACCACCGGTCCAGGAACGCCGCCGGGGAGCACTTGTGGTCGCACATCAGGGCCCTGAACTCAGTCTGCGCCGCCGGCGAGCCGCGGAGGTGCTCCTCGATGCCCTGCTCCACGTGCCCCGAGCAGAAGCGGTGGTTGGCCCCCGGGAACGCCGTCTTGACGGCTGTGGCCACCGCGTCGCTGGCGTCGGTGATCACGGACGCGGGCCTCTTCTGGTTGTTGGAGTCCATGAAGGCGCGCAGCATCCAGACGAGAGACTGGTCCGAGGTGACGCCGCAGCCGAGGACGACGGGCGTGCGGTGACGACTCAGCCCAACGAAGGGGATGAACGCAACGCCGTGCTTGTTCGTCCGGCACGTGGTGTCGAACACGACGACGTCGCCGTCGACTTCCCTGGTGAAGTTGATGCGGGAGTCGATGTCGGCCCAGAAGAGATTCTTCAGGCGTCCCTCGGCGTCCACCTCGTAGTCGTAGAAGTAGTCGCAGTCGTCCTCGGTTTCAGTGCGACAAAGCTCGAGAACGGCGTCCAGTTCGCCCCGGTCGATCGGCGTCGGCGGCCGCGCCATGTCGCCGTCGTGCCTGAACACGTAAGATCGATATATGGTATGAAAGAATGTAAACAAATTGTAGGGGTAGGTAGGAATATAAGGCGAGCCGGACGGAGGCAGAGGGCGGCGGCGCATGCTTACCTCTGGACAGCGGCGCGGATCTCACCGACGACGTCGAAGATGGCGGCGACGAGACCGGGGACAGTTTACTTCCGGAGGAGGAGAGTGGGGAGAGGAGAAAGTCCAAGTATCAGTTCAAAGAAACTAACCTCGCGTCAATCGTGGGCAGCATAACAAGAAACAAATCGGCCGGCAATCGTGGACAGGATATCTGAACAGTTCTTTTTTGGAGTAAAAAAAATAGTTCTATGCAATTTTTTGTAAATTCAAAAAATTTATATTAAACTTGCAAATTTTGAAATTTAAAATTTAAGTATTTTGAACGACATCATATGGTGATACGGTCTATGCAAAAATTGTAATTACTAATATGATCTATATATTAATCACCATAGTTTGTTAAAACGTTTATTACTTACTAGGAGTATACGGCCCTATTACCAAGAACAAGAATCAAGTCAAAGACTACACTAAAATCCAAAATGATTTGCGCGCTCATAAATGGGATAAATATTAAGCCTCAAATAATTAGATATGCTAGCATCAACTTAGTTCTTACATTCTAAAGCAGTGAAACTTAAAATTTGATCCTGGATTCTTTCTTTCACACCATTTAATCAATGTGTTAGGCATCACCATTTGATGTGTTATTACTCAAAATAATACTGCAACTTAATTGTGGGTCTGTAGCAGTATGTCAATACTTAATCTTGGGATAATATCTCTTAAGGCACATGACCTGTCATATTCTTTCTCAAACATGCCACTAATTTGAGCTCAACTTAATACTAATTATGTTTGGAGCTTTAAAAGAAAATTTCCTTTTCTACAAGAGTATATATAATCTAATTATGCACATTCTTATACATCCTCAAGAGAATTGAGAATAAAAATAATTCCTAATTCTTATAATTGACATAATGATTCTTATGGTGCCTCATCAATAACTTAAAATTCTTTAGCACCTTATAGTGGACCTATTTTGGATAAAATTTACATTTTGCCAAGTATATATCCCAATGCCAAGTCTAGACTAGTATTGACTTGAGCATGCTTAAAGCTAATGACAGACGAAGCATTCAATGTTGCTAACGATGTTCAGTCAAAAAATCTAAATTTTAAATTTTAAAATCTAAGAGTTCAAAATTAAATTATGATGTTATATATCATTTTGAAAAAATATTTCAACTTCAAAGTAGTAGGTCTTATTAAATAAAGTCCGTATTTAACCAACTTCATATGAAAAATTATGATTTTTAGGTAATTAGAAAGAATTAATTGTAGCATACTAGTGGAGACATAATTGTCACATTTAAGTTTCTATTATACTTCCTCTATTCATTTACCTCCTTCATCTAAGTAAAAACTTTTTATTCAAAAGTCTCCCTCATATTAGCTTGGAATTTGTCTGCAGTTATTTCCCCTTTGATGCTAATTAGTTGTTATTTTGCATGTGATTCCTCTCATGTGTGCTCAGCCCATAATGATTAAATGTAAACTGAGTGTTCTTGCTCTGTTTCTTGGTCATTATGCCGACGGCTAAAATGATGGAGATAAATGAACGGATGGAGTAATAAAAAACTTCTCTCCTATCCACACAAAAAATACTACTTTAACCGCGAATACAAACATTGAAGTGTTAGTGTCATCAAATTGTAAAATAAAGGTTAGTGTATGTGAACGAAAAAAACCTAGATTCCAATGTAGTATAGGATTCCGGTACGCGGCAGTGTATGGCTGCCCACGCAGATGGTGACGTGTGGCATGCTCCGTAAGATTGGTTCGGCAGGCTCGACTCTGAAGATCAAGAGCACGGGTTTACTGGGCGCACGATCTCTTTCTTGTTATCCTTGCCCACGATTAACGCGAGGTTAGTTTTTTTGGAAGGACTGAACGATACTTGGCCTTGTCCTCTCGCCACGATCTTCCTCCAAAAGTAAACCGTCGCCGGTTTCGCAGCCATCTTCCACGTCCTCGGTGACCCCCCGCGCCGCTGTCTACAGGTACGCGCCGCCGCCCGTCTTTGCGCTACATTCCTGTAATACCTACCCGGCCCTACAACTCGTTTGCAACAGGCACGACGAGACATGGCACGGCCGGCGATTGACCGGGGCGAATGGGACGCTGTTCTCGAGCTTTGCCGCAAGAAAAGGGAAACTGAGTACGACTGCGAGTACTTCTACCGGTACGAGTTGGACGGCGAGGGACGCCTGAAGAATCTCTTCTGGGCCGACCCCGACTCCGTCATCGACGTCATCCATGGCCATGGCGACGTCGTCGTGTTCGACACCACGTGCCGGACGAACAGGCACGTCGTGCATTTCGTCCCCTTCGTCGGGCTGAGCAACCACCGAACGCCCATCGTCCTCGGCTGCGGCGTCACGTCGGACCAGTCCCTCGATTCCCTCGTCTGGCTGCTGCGCGCCTTCAAGCAGTCGAACCACCACCGAGACGGGCCCGCGTCCGTGATCACCGACGACAGCGACGCCGTGTCCGGAGCCGTCAAGGCGGTGTTCCCGGGGTCCAGCCACCGGTTTTGCTCCTGGCACGTGGAGCAGGGCATCGAGGAGCACCTCGGCGGCTCGTCGGCGGCGCAGATCCAGTTCAGGGCCCTGATGTGCGACGACACGATCTCTTCCCCGCGGGACGACCGGTGGTTCGGCTTCATGGCGAAGCACCGGACGGCCGCGAACCAGCGCTGGATGGACGCCATGTACGACAAGAGGGAGATGTGGGCCGCCGCCTTCGTCCACGGCAAGTTCTTCCTCGGCATGGCGAACGACCAGAGGACCGAGTGCCTCGCCACGGCGCTCCACACGGGCCTTCACGAGGGCATGTCGCTTCGCTTGTCGACCTGTGGCAACACGCCGACACCTGCACACACGACCTGCGCGAGGACGTCGCCACGCTGGACCACCAGGTCGTTTTGTCCCGGCTGCCGCTCACCACCGAGTACCGGGACCTGGAGGAGTGCGGTGCGCGCCGGTTCACGCTGGCCAACTTCTACCTCGTGCGCGAGGAGATCAAGATGCTAGGCAGCTTCGACGTTCTCTTCGAGACGCGAGGCCACGGTGCTGCATCCCGCGAGGCGCGCTACGCTGTGGGATTCAAGCAGCGCCGGGGCGTGGTCTTCGACGTCGAGCGCTCCGGCGATGATGTCCTCAAGTGCAGCTGCCGGAAGATGGAGCGTGATGGCCTCCCCTGCCGGCATATCTTTTGCGTGATGCGCCACGCTTCCATGTGGCAGATACCGGCCTGCTGGGCGCCGAGAAGGATGACGAGGCGAGGCGATGACAAGGTCGAGAGGCTCGACGAGTTGAAGGGCCTGGGGCGTCAGGTGTTTGACTTGGCGTCGGAGGACGCCCAAGAGTTCCAGGAGATCAAGGAGTTCCTCGAAACCTGGCTGGAAGAGAGGTGGCGACTCTCCCGTGCCGTTGCCGTGGAGGATGACGATGGCGCTGATGGGGAGAGTAGCACGCCGGTGGCAAAGAAGATCAAATTGTTCGACGACTGAGCTTGAGGTGCGGCACGGCAAATTATATTTTCATGCAGACTAGACTAGAGTGCGTTACAGGCATGCATCTAGTTACTTGGGAACATGTGTTGTGGTTCATAATCCCTGGCCGGATGTTGATGTGATTGCTTGTGGTGTTGATTTCATGATTTGCTTCTGATTGCAGCTGATACTATGAGCTTCGTTTATCCCCCGTAGATATTTTTTTTAAAAAAAAAGAACTATGAGGTTCATGTTCGTGATGCTAGTTTTGCTACTGCTTGTAGATTAGGTGTTTGTTGAAATGACAGTCAAGCTAAAATGCTTATGTAGTCCTATATGCTTTACTTCTGTCACCACTATATTTCCCCAAGGATATAGAAAAAACAGGAACGCGCACTCTATATATGTTGTTGTGTGGCTTGTACTAAGAGCATCTCCAAGGGTTAGGCAATTGGAGTTTAGCATTTGAGGCAATTTGCAACTCTCTAAATGAAAATGGCAAGGCTAAAAAGTTGTGATCTCCAAGGGCTATGCATTTGCACTTGGCATTTGAGGGAATTTTGGGCATGCGAGAGGGACATGCGGCGAGAAAAAGTCGCGGGAGGGGGGCGAGAGAAACGTGGACCAAGATATGCCAAGCCGGACTGCCTTGGCATATATGCCAACTCTTGAGCTCTATTTGCCAAGTTAAGGAAAATGCAAAGGCCAAATGCAAAACCATTGGAGGGGAGTTTTTAAGAGTTTTTGGTAAATTGGTAAATGCAAAGGCTAATTGCATAACCCTTGGACATGCTCTAATGTTCGAGTGAATTGTAAGTGAGTTTAGACTCTTGCTGAAAACAGAAAATTGAATATTCTTGTCTCTATCCCAGTAAACTTATATTTGTATCTGAATTGCTTGTTGCTTCTTATGCAGGTCAATCTCATGTTGGTCTACTTATATGGCTGTCTATTGCTGTCATCCAGTTAGCTTTCTTGCAAAAAAAGTTGTTATCCTGTTACCTATCCAGCATATGTTCTCCTGTTAGATGCTATCCTGTTTTTCAGTTAGTGTGAACTCTGTCTACTATGTTAGTGTGAATTGTGAAGTTGCTGAATTTCCAGATAGTGTGAACCGTATCTTCTATGTTTAACTTTCTGAATTTCCAGTTAGTGTGAACTCACATCGGCACGTGACATGAGGATTTTTAAAGAAATATGGCAACAATGTTCATTTCACGTGCTTGATTTGTATTCTATCGAAGAGCAACACAATGGTAATACAAAATGAAATGATGTTGATGATTAATCTTGGATACATGCAACACATTAAATAGATTGCAGACAGTGAAACAAATAGTCCTATTGTATGATCGTAATTTTTAGGTGTATGTTTGTCAAATCAACTATCTTTTTTCTCAAATATGCAAAAAGTTTACGCATCATTATATTTAAGTAGAAAAGAATTTTACAATGTTTTAGGGGTGGATACAAGATTTTAAACACGTACTGCCACCCTTCCGCTTTTACATAATGGATTACTCACGCACTAAACATCCTAATTTTCGCGCGCCGGTCTAGATCCAAAGATTGGTGGTACGCTTCGATCCCCAGCTGTGGATTGTACATGGCCCTAAGGTAGTTGACGTCCTAAAGGCAATCGAGAGTCGTTTTTGAGTATTCGTTCGTGGACATTTATTAGGAGTTGTATTGTCAAATTTGAATGAAAGTTTGTTCAGTGACACAATTAACATAAATTGTTTGGATTCCATGCATGTGCCACATTATGGCTAAAAATAAACCATCAGACCTTAATATATATCTTGATTGAGAAGAGACAGAGTGCAAACATATGCCAAGCTGTCGACACTATCTACTTGATGGGAACATATGCGCGTTGGAAGTGTTAAGAAGCAATCCGTGGCCTCACAAGATGCACCAATAGGATTAGAGGATCTCATCCACAAGGATCAATGACATGTACTAATATTAGCCATAGAATCTAATCCTACGGATTACATTAATCTCTCTGTAACTACGGTTGTGAAACCGACATCGCCGGGAGGGATATCCTTTGGCGGCCGCGTTTCCGCGTCCCCTGAACGGACGTCTCCGACTCCCATGGCATCTATTCATCCTGTATAAATCCCGAGATCATTCAATGAAAAAGATAGTTCGATTCATTTTGTTCCCTCGTTACTCTCGTTCACCACTGCCTCTAAACACGTTATCAGCATTGCTCTCGAGATCGAGAAGGCAAGAAGTTCCGTCGAAGGTGAGATGGATCCCAGCTCACCGTCGATCATGACCGCAATCCTCCTCGGAGTGCCGCTCACCCGCCGCGCTCCACTCCTCATCAACAACGCTCGCCTAGCGGAGACCCACACTCAGCACCGCCGCATCTTCGGTCGTCGTCGCCGTGGCCGCCGCAGCCTCGTCGCAACCGCCGCGCCGCGTCGCTCCGAGGACTCACATGCTTCCGCGGGGCTCCGGCACCACCGGCACCGGTCGCGCCTCCGCCTCCACCACCGCCGGTCGCACATCCAACCGCTCCGGTGACGCCCGTCCGCCGCCATCTCCGACCCCGGGTCCTTCACCCTGGCGACCGGACCAAGAGACGGCCCCGCGCCGTACACCTTCATGGAGGCCGGACAGGCTTCGACGGGCTTCAACGGCAACGGGTTCCCGTCGCGGCTCCAACCGTGTTCCCGGCGAACACCCCGGCGGGCCTCGCACCAAAGCAACTCCCGCCGCCAACCTTGGAGCGCCGCGTCCATCGCCGGACCACCACCGACCCGCCGGAGTACACCTCGGGCCTTCGTCCCCGCTCCCCGGACTGCAACCTTCCGCAGGCTCTCCAATGGAGTCCTCACCAACCGCTTCAATGGCGAGGCCGGTCCCTCCGGCGAGGGGGCTACTCGCCCAACTAAGCGGTGCAGCAGCATCTCGGAAGCGGCGGAGGCAGCAATGGCGGAGACGGCGGCGCTTCGAGGATGGATATGTTCTGAACCACCCGCGCTAGTACTTTATCCGTGCCTTTGCCTGTCTCACGGGTCGCAGCGGAGGCAGCAATGGCGGAGACGGCGGCGTTTCAGAGGATGGATATGTTCTGAACCACCCGCGCTAGTACTTTATCCGTGCCTTTGCCTGTCTCACGGGTCGAACAGTACGCATGTCGACATGGTGTGCTCATGCTGCCTCCCATGTGCTATTTGTTTATTAGTACATATTCTAACAGTGACTATGTTTAGTACTAGTGATGATTTGTGACTATGTTTAGTACTAGTGACTAAAGTTAGTACTATCAGCAGCCATTTACTTCAAATCCTACAGGGTTTTTCATGTAATTAGAGGTGCATGTTGTGTCAGGGCTTGGATAAATGTTCAAAGTATTTGTGTTGTGAGGACACATGGTTTTTCCATAACCATTGTGTGGACCTTTGTGTGATGAGTGATTGTCAACATGCCAACACAAGGCGTGTGTGTGTTCTTACTAACCGATGGCACGCGGCTTCGTGTCAAACAATGGTGTCTCTTGGCTTGTGTTGTCTGCAGATGTTGAGCTCGGAGACGGTGGTCGACGGTCGGTGAAGATCAAGTAGGGCGTGCCGTGCTGACGGACCGGGTGCGGTGAAGGGCGGACGTGAGGCTTGGATCGTAACAACTCCAGTTTTAGGGTTAGACAAATCTTGCATCATGAGCATGATCATCACATAAGTATCATTTATAGCATTTTTGTGGCAATATTTTGAGTGCTTATTTTAAAAATGCAAATAGGAGTTTTCAAAGGTTTTCTAGAAGTCAAACTTGTGATGCTTTTCTCAAAATGGAGCCTTAACAAAGTTTGTAGAGAAGAATTTTTGGAGAAACTTTTGTTTTGACCCCAATTTCTGAAAATGACTTTTGGTGCTTCAAAAATGGCAAAAACAGGTTCAAAAAATGAATTTTAAAGGTATTTTTGTGACCCAAATTTGTATTTTCAAATCCAGGCCGATTTAGCAAAAACTTTCTACATGAAAGTTATTCATCTTTTAATTTTGAGAAACTTTCATTTTTGGACCATTTTCAAATTCGCAATATTTTTCAAAATATGGCCAGGTCAAACTTTCAGTTCAAATCTTGGACCGAGTGGGACCCACCCGGCCCCACCTGTCATCATCCTCTCTCCCTCCCTCTCTCGCCGCGCGCGCGCCCGCCCCGCAGGCCGCAGCGCTGCCCCCGCCCCGCCTGCCGCCTCGCTGCGCCCGCTCGAATCAAGTGCACGGGCTCGCACTCGAGTGCCCCTCGCCCGCTCGCTGCTCGCTCGCCCGCGCCGCCCGCCGCCGCTCCGCTGCGCCCCGTGTTGCCGTCGCCCCGATGCCGCACGCCGAGCCGCGCCAAGCGAGCCGGCCAAGCGCTCCGGGACAACGCAACGGCACGCCACCAAGGTACTCGAGCACCGCCGCAGCATCGCAGCGAGCCCCCGCTTCGCCGCTGCCCCGCTGTGCGCCGCGCGCATCGCGCCGTCCGCCATGACCGCCGGACCGCCCCGCTCGTCCATGCCGTGACCTCCCGGTCCGAATTGGACCGCTCCCGCGCCTTTAAAAGCTCCGCCTCGCCTCCCCAGACCACTCGCCCCCTCCATTTTTCACCTCCCTCGCCCGCGGAGCGCCCGCAGAGCTCCGCCATGGCCGCCGCCATGAGCCGCTCCGGCTAGCCGCCTCCTCGCCCATCCATTTTCTCCCCTGTGAGCGTCACCGAGTCCGCCTCGTCTTCCTCCACCTTCACCGCGTGATCTTGCCTCGAATCGACCAAAGGTAGTGGCCAATCGGCCGGTCTCGTTCTCGCCGTCGGCGCCACGCGCCGGCGAGCTCCTCCGGCGTCGCCGTCCGCGCGTCCACCATCATTTTCATCCTCTAGCTCGTGCTCTAGCTCCGCCGTGGTCAAGCGAAGGCCGTCGGCATACCCGAGCGCGCCGCGAGCCCCGCTCCCGCGGCTCGCCGTCGAGCCGCGCCGCCGCACGCCGTCGCCGTCGCGCCCGTCGTTCTAGTGCGCCATAGGCTCCATCTTCACCACCATCGCGTTCGCGTCGATGTCCCGAGCACGATGGTGCTAGCCTTGTCGCCTGAAACCTCGCCGCCGGCGAGTAATCGGCGGTCAACTCCGGCGCCCCGCTCCGATACGGCCGACAGGTCGGCCCGTTGACCGGGTCCCACCCGTCAGCGCCACCGGTGCGAGTGTGCTCCGTGTGCACCGCGTCGGGTACGCGTAGCAGCGCGGCCCGTGCGTCAGCCGCAGCGGGGACCACCCCGGTGCGCGTAGCGTTTTAGGGTATTTCCGGTTTTTGAAAATGAATTCAGAAATTGATTTAAATCTTCCAAAAATCATATCTCCCTCATTTTAAGTCCATTTTGGGTGATTCAAATTTCTATATTTTTCTTATGAGGAGCTTTATGCATGTAGGGTATTGGTTCATTTTTATGAAATACTTTTCTGTACTGTATTATTTAATGTCTTAATTTGCTTATATCTTGTTAAATGCATAAGTAAATGTAGGTTTATCGAAAAATGTGGTTCTTGTTTTGTTGCTCTAGTTAGGAGATGCTTTATCTATGAAAAATATTATTTATATATGTCATGTGTAGAAAATGCCCTATTTATTTATTGTGCTTGCTTTGCTTAGAGTTTAGGAAATTCATAATTAATTAATTATGCAAGGTTTAGGATTGATAATTTTTCTAGGGTGTTTTTATACCTATAAGTAGCTGTTAATCACATGATATCTGTTGTTTGACACTTTTCATAATGCAAAGTATTTTTAGGTCTTGGTTTGCTGCTGTCTTGTCCTTTTTGTATAGAATAAATGGTTCACTGTTTTGACCTGCAAATTTTATGGTAGGCTTGTTGTTACCTAGGTTAGCTACTGTAATTTTTGTAGATTTTTCTGAGCAGTATAGCTATAGGTTGCTGTTATGCCCTGTTGTAATCATGATCGGTTAATCATTGAAGTCCAGGTTAATTAGTGTCCTTGCTATGACTAATTAGGGTTATAAAAGGTGTAACATGTTAGGATGATGTTGACTACCTTGTAACTTCATGATTGGTTCATCATCATCATCATACGCTTCCATTTCGTATTGCATTCCCGATACTCATACGCACGATGCATCATACAGGATTGCCGGAAGGAGTGACGCCAGTAGTTCCCGAGGAGCCGGAAGGAGAGGAGCAGCAGGGAGCAAGTCTTTGCGGGAGGCAGCACAGACGAGGACCAGGACGCCGACTTGCACCGAGTGCCCTAACCACCACCCTAGCTCCTTTGAGAAAGGCAAGCCCCGGAGCATTACTCCTACAAGTTTTTAAAATATTTTACTTGAGTCATTTATTTATTATGAGGCATTAAGTTAATAGGCGTTGACTTGGAACCGTTACTGCATTATGAGTACCTTGATCCACCTAAATACCGTGACCTATTAAGTTCAGGATCGCGCTTATGCTTAGCACTGCTTAATTAGATCGGTAAAAGACGGGTGATTGACCCTCATCCGCGAGGTAGGTGGTTACTACCCTTTGGTTGATACTATGGAGGTTGGTTAGAGAACATAACCATGTGGCCTTGTTAAATCACGACTAGTCGGAGTTTGTGGTGTGTTAGACCACGGAAGCTCCGGCGATGTCACTTAAGTGACTATGGCTTTGTACGTCCTCGGATCATGTTGAACAATGCCTCACAGATAGCTGGAAGGATGCGATCATCCGACCGCGAAGCCTTGAGGATGTTTGGGCCGGAATTTCAACGGAGTTGAGTGTGTTGCCCACAGCGCGGTATTAAAGCCGCTGGCCGGTCGCGCCGGAGGTACTGTAGCCGGGCATGCCCTGGTGCAACCGTATTCGTTGAAATCCGTGTTTCCACCCGAATAGACCAAGGTGACCGTCACTCGTTCTGGCCGGCGAGTGTGGTTTGTGTGAGGAATACCCGCCAGCTGGTTTGCAATCGATTATAATCGCCATCGTTCCTGGACAGTGAACACTTGACCGAGCAGCGGCACTGTCGCAAATCATTGTGAAAAATAGGATGGTTATGGTTCTATGTTGTTGATGCCGGTATGCTCAACCTTAAGGATAGGATAGCATTGTTTGCTCATACTCTGGAGATGAAGTAGTACAGTGCTAACCTAATGATGTCGGGATCCAACTTAAAAGATGTTAAGCTAGAGAGTCTTTTATAACTAAATGATTATTAATAAGCTCACCTTTTTATCGCAAGTTTAAATGAGTCAGCTACCCCACTTATAAAGCCTGGCATACTCCTTGGTGTCACTTTATTTTCATTTATGACGGGTAAGTCTAGCTGAGTACCTTCTTGTACTCAGGGTTTTATTCCCTTGTTGTTGCAGATGGTGAGATATTCTATGGCTATTGCCCAACTTGCTTCTACCCTGCGTATGGGGATGAGTAGATCGTGGGCACGATCAATCTATCTATCGTACCTCTATGCTGTTGTCGGATGTGATGTTGGACCAGGCACTATGTTTCAACTAAGTGTGCGTTTGTGAACCAAAAACTTTATTTGCTTCTGCAATTTGGATTTGAACTCGGTATTGTAATATTTATTTCGTACTCCGATGTAATCTACTATTTGTGAACCTTTGTATCACTATGAACTGTTGTATGTTGAACTCAATTCGGTCTGGGCTGTATTGTGGAAAGTTCGAAATCCTTCGTGATTTCGTGGACTACCGGGTTGATATAAGCTCCATGTGCTAATTATGTTGCTTCGGTGACGCATTAGTACATTGTGTTTATATTAATTGGTCGGTTCTCATATACGGTAGCATCGGAGCGGGTTCAACGTATTCTCGTTCATAAGTATACTTAAAACAAAATGATTTTTGTTTTGCAAACACTAATTACGAACTTATAGCCACTTAATCTCATATATAGGTTTTTCAAAAGTGTGTGGTTTTCAAAACTTATATATGCGCCTTGGACCAGTCATATCCTTTATGCCCAATTAAGGACTTTAGGTGGCTTATATAAGTACTAACTTGGGGGATTATTGCATCATATTTTTAATTGTCGCGCTCATACACGACGGTTCTGTATGAGGGCCATTCAATTGAATGGTTGTGTATGGTACAGATTTGCCTCTACGCCAAGGTAAGTGTGAGTTGTGAGAGCATGATCGGACGCAATGCCGATCTAGGGGAGTGCTTATTGGTGCTGGATTATATACATGTTCACACATGTTTATAAGAAGGTACCCCATGTGAGGGTGTCGTCTTCTGATGACTTATTGGGTAGTATGCACTTGGGAATGGGTGCAAGTAATCGGAGATTTCACCTTGTTCGGAAGGTGTCTGGATTTTTACGTCGCTTGCATTCATTGGGATTGGGCTGAAATGAATCTTCTGCAGGTACACTAACTTCATAAAATGAGTAGCCCGACTAGTTACCGATATACGAGAGCACGTTTTGTATGCCACCGCCTAGACGTATTAGATAAAAATTTTAGGCAATGAGGACGTATGGAACGTGCATGCATCATGATTCACATTGTTGCTCATGGCATTCATTACATTCTCCTCTTCCCTTATAATTAAATTGTCTTGATTCCGCATCCCCATGCTTTAATTATTAAAATTGTTGCTCATTGAAAATAAAACTCCTTTTCAGATGGCTCGGACCAAGCAGACCGCTCGCAAGAGTTCGCGTCCACCCCGCCACCGCAAGCTTGCTTCCCGTGGAAGCGCTCCTCTTGTGGTGCGTCGAGTGCCGTCCCACCAGCTCAGGGAGGCTGGCACTTTTCTGGGGAAGAGTGGCTTGCCCACTCTCCTCTGGAGGCTTCTGCACGGTGCTGGTTACCCTCTGGGCACAGAGCCACAGTACTACTGGGACGCTGGTGACCGGAAGAGCTATGGCTTTGTTTCTGTGGTGGTTGTGGTGCCATCCTTGGGCCATAGTGAGACTTGGACTGGATGGACGGCCAAGGGTGAGGGTATCACCGTTTTCGATGGTGCTCGGATGCTTTGCTTTCCCGATACTTGAGAAGATGGTGACGGAGCCGCCTAATGAGGTTCGAGGCTCATTCCTAGTGTTTTTCCTTTGGCTAGCCCCCGCATTGACACGTGGAGGCGGGCTCCGGGAATGGCACTAGTGGCTGGACCTCGGGGAGGCGACCGTGCCGGTGCTCTTGCGCGAGTGTTGTGTTAGCCTTGATGAAGGCGTATGCGGCAAGATGAGGAGCTTGCTCTCTTTAGGCACGACAAGCCGGAGCGTGTCGAGAGAGAGAAGGAGCAACAGGAGATGTATGAGAAGAAGCTCGAGGAGCTCGGAGAGGAGATGGCTCGATGACCGGCGCAGAGACCAGCCGATCGAGAGAGAAGTTGGCCTTGCAAACGAGTCCAGGAGCTTCGGGCTAGAGTTGGCGGGCGTGACGCCACTATCAAGAAGCTTGGAGACACTTTGGCCCGTATAGTTGGAGAGCGGGATGCAGCCCGGACCGAGGCACGTGGTTTGAGGGCTGCTCGGCAAGACACTCTCCGGGAGGACTTGCACGAGAAGGAGGTCTACATCGACGCCCGCGCGTGAGGAGCTCTACGCGAGACAAAGACGGAGAGTGGGTTGAGTCTCCGCTTGATGATGCGGCTAGTCGGGAGTGCGGTAGCCTTATGCGCCTAGACTAGTGGGTTGGTTAGTGTTAGCTGGACCGGCGTCCTTCGTGGTCCGTTGCGACTCTTTTATTTATGTGTGTGTCTCGTAGTTGGTACGCTAGTAAGAGTTGGATGTGACCTTGGATCACGTTGTTGTAATGCTATGTCCTCGCTATGCCTAAAAAGTCCAAAGGTGTTCGTGTGTGCCGGCAACCATGGATATTGTAAGACTCTATGTGATGTTTCGACATAATATTATTAGTGCAAAATTGTGATGTGGAAAAATGAATTATTGTGCCATGTGTGGTTAATTGTATGAATTAATTTTCCTTCAATTAATTTCGCAAGGCATGATCTATTTATTCGTTTACCCTCGGAGATTCAGCTCCTAATAGTGGATCAATATTATGGTTGAAACATGCGGATGGCGCCGATCACCCGCAATGGTCGTGGTAGTGGTCGTGATGAGGAAGAAGGGCATGGTGGTCGTGATGGGGAAGAAGCACATGGTGCACCACCCCCTCCTCCCCTCACCGCCGAGCGCTTGTTTGCACACGTTCGGGAAGTCGGCGCAACATTGAGCAACTTCGCGTGCCAACTTTGAAGCAAACAACAAACACCGTGAGGATCATCGCCCTAATCGGTTCGGTGAATTCAAGGATTTCATGGACACTAAGCCTCCAAAGTGTTCGGGGATGCCCCGATCCATTCATGGCCGATGCTTGGATCAACACTATGGAAGAAAGGTTTTCTTTGCCGAGGTTATCTCGAGGAACTGAAGGCTACCTATGCCGCACACATGTTTGAGGGTGATGCGAGGTTGTGGTGGAACAACCATCGCCACACCTTTCCCGAGGGTCACCTATCACTTGGGATCGCTTTGTTCGTGACTTCCGTGCAACTTATGTTCCACCCGGTCTTATGGCAATGAAGAAGACAGAGTTCCATAACTTGACCATGGGGAATCGTTACGTGAAGGATTACCATCATGCATTCCAACCTATCCCGTTATGCACCCGAGTTTGTGAGTACCGAAGCCAATAAGATTGCTTGCTTTCAAGAAGGGTCTCGCAGACAAAGCCGATGAAGACCATGGGTACCTCTACCCGTGTGACTTTCAATGACTTCTACAATGACCGTCTCACTCGGGAGAATCGAACAACCCGCATGCCGCCGCTAAGAGCCGAAAAGGGCTAATGAAGGTGGTTCCTCCCAACCGAGGGCTCCACCTCGCATATCGCCCTCCATTTCGCAACCAAGGTTCGGGGTCTAAGTTTAGGCCTCCACGTAAGAAGAATGTTCCCGCTCGAATCGCAGAGGTTCTCTAGGCCCTTCGGGATGCCTATGCCTCATGGAAAACCAGTCGGGCCAATGCCGCTGGTGCCAAGCCGGAAGGATGGGTCCTTGCTTCAACCGTGGTCGGTCTGGACACCTCTACAAGCAATGTCCTCATCCAAAGAAGCACCGTCCGCTCGTGTGCATCACACGTCTTTGGAGGAGATTCTTTCTGGAGAACCCGTGATGTTGGTATGTTCCCCGTGAACCGCATTCCTGCTGCTTTTTGTTTGATACTCGGATCATCGCATTCCTTTATGAGTCAAGCATTTGCACAAAAGCATAGTCAAACCATAAAGGAGTTGAATTTAGAGTTTCGGGTGAGTGCGGTGGGCCGACATCACCACGAGACAAATGGTACTTGATGCAGCCTTGGAGTTAGATCGGTGGAGGTTCCGGATGAACTTGATCGTTCGCCGGACTAGGTGTGGATGTTATCATAGGAATGAGTTGGATGCATCATTGGGGTGTAGTTTGGGATACTACCAATCGGATGGTGTCTATACGGAATCCGATGGGGGAGGGCACTTTCCAGATACCCTTACCTCTGAAGATTCCGTTAGAAACTATGGTTTATGCTACTAAAGTGACCCCTCTACAAGAGATTCCGGTAGTATGTGAGTTTCCGGATGTCTTTCCTGATGAGCTTCCGGGTCTCCCACCGGATCGGGAGATTGAGTTCCGCATTGAGTTGCTGCCGGGAATAGCCCCAATTTCTAAGAGACCTTACCGTATGTCCTCTGGTGAGTTGAAGGAACTTAAGAAGCAGTTGCAAAGTTAGCAGATAAAGGTCTCATTCGTCCTAGTGCATCGGAATAGGGTAGTCCCGCTATGTTCATAAAGAAAAAGGATCAATCTTTGCGAATGGTCGTGGATTACCGCCTACTTAACTCACATACAAATCAAGAACAAGTATCCTCTACCACGTATTGATATCCCGTTTGATCGCTTGTCGAAGGCTAAGGTGTTCTCGAAGATTGACCTTAGATCGGTTACCATCGATTAAGATCGGACCGAAGATATTCCTAAGACCGCTTTCTCTACAAGATATGGGTTGTATGAGTACTTGGTTATGTCCTTTGGATTAACCAATGCTCCCGCATACTTTATGTATCTTATGAATTCGGTCTTCATGCCCGAGCTTGATAAGTTTGTGGTGGTATTTATTGATGATATCCCGATATATTCGGAGAATAAGGAAGACCATGCAGTGCATCTAAGGATTGTCTTTGGAGAGATTGAGGAAGCATAAGTTGTATGCTAAGTTTAGCAAATGTGAGTTCGGCTTCGGAAGGTTCAATTTCTTGGACATGTCCTCTCTCGATGAAGGAATAACTGTGGATCCTAGCAATATAGAGAAAGTATTGAATTGGAAGACACCCAAGTCAGTTCATGAAGTACGAGGTTTCCTTGGTTTAGCAGGGTATTATCGCCGATTCATTCCCAACTTTTCAAAGATTGCCAAGCCAATGACAAAATTGTTGCAAAAAGAGCACAAGTTCGCTTGGACAGAAGAGTGCGAAACAGCTTTCCGCACTCTGCGGGAAATGTTGACCACTGCTCCTGTTCTAGCGCAACCGGATATTGAGAAGCCGTTTGATGTATATTGTGACGCATCCAAGATAGGTTTGGGATGTGTGCTCATGCAAGAAGGAAGAGTCATAGCTTACGCCTCTCGGCGCTTGAAGAAACATGAAGTAAATTACCCTACTCATGATCTAGAGCTTGCTTGTTGTAGTGCATGCATTGAAGATCCGGAGACATTACCTCCTTGGTAACCCTTGCAATGTGTTTACGGATCATAAGAGCTCGAAATACATCTTTACTCAAGAAGACTTGAACATGAGGCAACGCAGATGGTTGGAATTGATCAAGGATTACAATTTGCGCTTGCGAGTACCACCCCGGTAAGGCCAATGTAGTGGCCGATGCTTTGAGTCGGAAATCTCGAGTGATGCTCTTCCATCGAGTTGGTAGAAGGCCATAATCTTATGCATTCGGATCTTGAACAATATTCGCATCGCTTGTGAACTGGAGGGTAAGGTTAAGGAAGGTCAAAAGTCGACAATGCAATCTCGTAGATCAAGAAAAGAATCAAAAGCATGCCATCTCGGTTCTTCAAGGAAGATGATCAAGGAGTCTTGTGGTACGATAAACGTCTAGTTGTACCACGGGACAAGGAACTTAGAAAGCGAGATCATGGATGAAGCTCACTTGTCCAAGTTATCTATGCACCCCGGTAGCGATAAGATGTTTCATGATCTAAAACGTCGGTATTGGTGGTCTCACATGAAAAGAGATGTGGCGTAGTATGTAGCGAGAATGTGATACCCGTTGTCGGGTGAAGGCCGTTCACTTGAAGACAAAAATGGTTTACTTCAGCCATTGCCAATTCCAGTTGGAAGTGGGAATGTATCAGTATGGATTTCATTACTAGATTACCCACTACACCAAAGGGTCATGATTCTATTTGGGTCATTGTGGACCGTCTAACCAAGTCTGCACACTTCATACCTGTTCATACAACATATCATCCACCTCAGTATGCTGATATCTACGTCCAACAGATTGTCAGATTGCATGGTGTGCCTAAGGAGATAGTGTCTGATAGAGGACCGCGGTTTGTGGCTCACTTTTGGGAACAGTTGCGAAAGGGTTTGAATACTCAAGTATTGCATAGTACTTGCTTATCATCCTCGAGACTTCAGTCGACGTAAAGAGTGAATCGAGTTTTGGAAGATTTATTACGTGCTTGTGTTTTGTCTTGGAAGGGCTCATGGGAGAAGTGGTTGCCGTTAGCGAGTTCTCTTATAATAACAAACTTATCAAGAGAGTATAAAGATGTCGCCTTTTGAGGCTTTGTATGGTAGGAGTTGCGTAACACCCGCCGGTTGGGTTGAGACGGGAGATAGACGATACTATGGTATTGACTTTATTAAAGAAGCGAGAAGAGCAAGTCAAGCTTATCCGACAACATATTGCAGCCGCACAAATCCGACGAGAAAAGTTATGCTGACAAGAAAAGACGGCCTGTAACATTCGAAGTTGGAGACCATGTGTATCTGAAGGTGTCCCCTATGAAAAGAGTGCAACGTTTTGGTGTGAAACGGAAATTAGCACCTCGGTATGTAGGACCTTTCAAAATCATAGAGCAGAAAGGACCTGTGGCCTTCAAGCTAGAATTACCTGAAGATATGAGTGATGTTTTCCCTGTATTCCATGTATCTCAACTCAAGAGGTGTGTGGGACTCCCTAAGGAAAAGATCAAGATGTCAGATATCAAACTGCAGCCAGACTTGACCTATGAGGAGAAGCCAGTAAAGTTGTTGGATGTCAAGGAGAGAGTGACACGGAACAGAACAGTCAAAACGTACAAGGTATGTTGGAGTCATCATGATGATCTGGATGCTACTTCGGAGATCGAGGACTACCTTAAAGACGCATACCCGAATTTCCATAAGCAATGGTTAGTTCGCTCAAATCTCGGGCGAGATTTCTTTAAGGGGGTAGGTCAGTAACAACTCCGAGTTTTAGGGTTAGACAAATCTTGCATCATGAGCATGATCATCACATAAGCATCATTTATAGCATTTTTGTGGCAATATTTTGAGTGCTTATTTTAAAAATGCAAATAGGAGTTTTCAAAGGTTTTCTAGAAGTCAAACTTGTGATGCTTTTCTCAAAATGGAGCCTTAACAAAGTTTGTAGAGAAGAATTTTTGGAGAAACTTTTGTTTTGACCCCAATTTCTGAAAATGACTTTTGGTGCTTCAAAAATGGCAAAAACAGGTTCAAAAATGAATTTTAAAGGTATTTTTGTGACCCAAATTTGTATTTTCAAATCCAGGCCGATTTAGCAAAAACTTTCTACATGAAAGTTATTCATCTTTTAATTTTGAGAAACTTTCATTTTTGGACCATTTTCAAATTCGCAATATTTTTCAAAATATGGCCAGTCAAACTTTCGGTTCAAATCTTGGACCGGTGGGACCCACCCGGCCCCACCTGTCATCATCCTCTCTCCCTCCCCTCTCTGCTTCGCGCGCGCCAGGCCGCCGCAGGCCGCAGCGCTGCCCCGCCTCGCCTGCCGCCTCGCCTGCGCCCGCTCGAATCAAGTGCCTGGGCTCGCACTCGAGTGCCCCCCTGCCCCCACCTATAAGTAGCTGTTAATCACATGATATCTGTTGTTTGACACTTTTCATAATGCAAAGTATTTTTAGGTCTTGGTTTGCTGCTGTCTTGTCCTTTTTGTATAGAATAAATGGTTCACTTGTTTTGACTCAAAATTTTATGGTAGGCTTGTTGTTACCTAGGTTAGCTACTTGTAATTTTTGTAGATTTTTCTGAAAGCAAAGATAGCTATAGGTTGCTGTTATGCCCCCGTTGTAATCATGATCGGTTAATCATTGAAGTCCAGGTTAATTAGTGTCCTTGCTATGACTAATTAGGGTTATAAAAGGTGTAACATGTTAGGATGATGTTGACTACCTTGTAACTTCATGATTGGTTCATCATCATCATCATACGCTTCCATTTCGTATTGCATTCCCGATACTCATACGCACGATGCATCATACGGATTGCCTAAGGAGTGACACCCGGTAGTTCCCGAGGAGCCGGAAGGAGAGGAGCAGAGGAGGGGCTTGATCTTTGCAGAGGCAAAGACAGACGACGGACCCAGGACGCCGACTTGCCCGAGTGCCCTAACCACCACCCTAGCTCCTTTGAGAAAGGCAAGCCCCGGAGCATTACTCCTACGGTTTTCAAAATATTTTACTTGAGTCATTTATTTATTATGAGGCATTAAGTTAATAGGCGTTGACTTGGAACCGTTACTGCATTATGAGTACCTTGATCCACCTAAATACCGTGACCTATTAAGTTCAGGATCGCGCTTATGCTTAGCACTGCTTAATTAGATCGGTAAAAGATGGGTGATTGACCCTCATCCGCGAGGTAGGTGGTTACTACCCTTTGGTTGATACTATGGAGGTTGGTTAGAGAACATAACCATGTGGCCTTGTTAAATCACGACTAATCGGAGTTTGTGGTGTGTTAGACCACGGAAGCTCCGGCGATGTCACTTAAGGGACTATGGCTTTGTACGTCCTCGGATCATGTTAAACAATGCCTCACAGATAGCTGGAAGGATGCGATCATCCGACCGCGAAGCCTTGAGGATGTTTGGGCCGGAATTTCAACGGAGTTGAGTGTGTTGCCCACAGGCGCGGTATTAAAGCCAGTGGCCGGTCGCGCCGGAGGTACCTGGTAGCCGGGCAAGCCCTGGTGCAACCGTATTCGTTGAAATCCGTGTTTCCACCCGAATAGACCAAGGTGACCATCACTCGTTCTGGCCGGCGAGTGTGGTTTGTGTGAGGAATACCCGCCAGCTGGTTTGCAATCGATTATAATCGCCATCGTTCCTGGACAGTGAACACTTGACCGAGCAACGGCAGACTGTCGCAAATCATTGTGAAAAATAGGATGGTTATGGTTCTATGTCATTGATGCAGTATGCTCAACCTTAAGGATAGGATAGCATTGTTTGCTCATACTGGAGATGAAGTAGTACAGGTGCTAACCTAGTGATGTCGAGATCCAACTTAAAAGATGTTAAGCTAGAGAGTCTTTTATAACTAAATGATTATTAATAAGCTCACCTTTTTATCGCAAGTTTAAATGAGTCGGCTACCCCACTTATAAAGCCTGGCATACTCCTTGGTGTCACTTTATTTTCATTTATGACGGGTAAGTCTAGCCGAGTACCTTCTTGTACTCGTGGTTTTATTCCCTTGTTGTTGCGTATGGTGAGATATTCTATGGCTATTGCCCAACTTGCTTCTACCCCGCGTATGGGGATGAGTAGATCGTGGGCACGATCAATCTATCTATCGTACCTCTATCTTTGTTGTCGGATGTGATGTTGGACCAGGCACTATGTTTCAACTAAGTGTGCGTTTGTGAACCAAAAACTTTATTTGCTTCCGCAATTTGGATTTGAACTCGGTATTGTAATATTTATTTCGTACTCTGATGTAATCTACTATTTGTGAACCTTTGTATCACTATGAACTGTTGTATGTTGAACTCAATTCGGTCTGGGCTGTATTGTGGAAAGTTCGAAATCCTTCATGATTTCGCGGACTACCGGGTTGATATAAGCTCCATGTGCTAATTATGTTGCTTCGGTGACGCATTAGTACATTGTGTTTATATTAATTGGTCGGTTCTGTTACAGAGGGACCTGAGGACCGGGCGGCTAGCCGTGGTGGCTGACAGCTGGGACATCGACGAGCGCAAGTGTGATTCTTTACTGAGCGAGCTCTTCTGAGCGGCGCCTGTCTCTGAAATCCAGAAGAACGCTTTTGTCTGCACCTAGCGCCGGTTTCAAGTTGTTCTTGATTTTCTCTACTGAGTCGTGCTTGTCGGGTTTCAGCAGCAGTGATTGCTTTGGTCTTGCAGTCCGGGCACCAGCAGCTCGGTTCCCCGTGCGGCTTGCCGTGGTGCATCGGGCTTCGTACGAGGCCACCAAAAGTTCGGTCGCCGCCAAGCATCTGGACCTAGATTTGTTCTTACGGTTGGACAATTTGTCTTGTTCGTTGTCAATGTGTCTTCCATTCTTGTTGCTCATAGCTAGCAAATCGGCCTTGTGCCCGAACAACTAATAATCAAGAAGCTAGCAAAGAAGTGCTTGGAAGCAAGCAGCTTTCTTGTTCTCGTGAGTTTGCAAAAGCTTTTAGAATGTCACTATCCAGGAATAGTGTTGGGATTATTAAATTCTTCTCTAGTTAATCCTTGCTTCACGTTCTTGTTTGCTTCTAGCAAATTCAGCTTGCTTCTTTCGAGAATACCTTCGCGAGTGCACCAGGTCTTATTCAAGACCACCGGCCGATTGCCGATTCACCACGCAAAGAGAGGCGTGCCTTCGTACCGGCTCTATCTCTTTGTTCTTGCTTGAGTGATTTTTCTCGTGATTTTCATGAGAGTTTTTACTAACTCGATTTCTCGTTTTGTGCGTAGTTTCGTCATTTGTGCTCCGATTCGCATTCCGCTTGTTGCGTTGAGTTTCTATTGATCCAAAGAATTTATCTAGATACTCCCATCACCGGTTGGTGCGAGTATTTTAGATTTAGAGATTTTACTTCTCGGGGTTTGAATTTGGGACAGAGTAGCTAAATATTTCGCGAGAAATTTGAGGCTCCCATTCACCCCCTCCGGTCGCCGATTCCGGTCCTTCAATTGGTATCAGAGCCAGGTTAAGGATCACATCACCTTAATCGGTCCGTGATCCCCGAAGGCGACATCATGGAGAACCGCGGGCTTGGAAAGCCACCGCACTTCGATGGCAAGAACTATCCCTATTGGAAGATCCGCATGTCGGCGCATCTCCAAGGGATTGATTCGCGTGTTTGGGAGATCTCGTGAGAATGCGGACTACGTGGTACTTGCTGCCCGTGTTGACCAAGCACGTATCAACCAACACAAGGCGAACAACACGCGTAACTGTCTTGTTTTCTCGCTCTTTCTATGGAAGAATTTGAGCGTGTTTCGATTGTGCTACCGCTCGAGAGATCTGGTCTAGACTGCAAAATATCATGAGGGTACTTGCCCATGTCAAGACCCGACTCTATGAGACACACAAGAGAGAGTACGAGAACTTTGTTCAAACCGATGGTGAATCTATTGATTCTTTGTTCACTCGCTTTCAAACCATCGTGAACAAGATGAGGGCAAACAATCCTCAGATGCCCTATGACGATCATCAGAGAGCGCTTAAGCTTCTATATGCTCTAGATCGGAGGGTTTAGGAAGTAAAGGTCTCGGCGATCATCGAATCGCCCGGCTATGAGACTCTCACCGTGGATGAGCTGTTCGAAGCTCAAGTCCACCGAGATTGACCACCGTACACGTGCGAGGATCGAAATCCGTCTCCCCCCTACCATGGCTTTGGTCTCGGGTACGGGAGGTTCAAGTTTTTTGACTAACCCTTCACAAACTGTCTTTTGCCCCGTCTTCTCGGTCTCGGCTTTCGGAGGAGCAGATGGAGGCTCTTGGGGACGACGAGCTCGCCTTGGTGATTAGCCGGTTCTCACGGTTTCACAACAACCGTTTGAATCGCCGGCGTGACATCACCAAGCAAGGATGCTTCGGGTGTGGAGATCCCGACCACTACGTCGCCAACCGTCCCAAGGCCGACAAGAACCACTACAACAACAAGAACGACTACGGCAAGCGCAAGGACAAGCACGAGTCCTCTCGCACCCAAGTACAAGTACAAGTACAAGGGAGGATTCGACAAGGAAGCTGTCAAGAAGAAGTACTTTGAGAAGCAAGAGGCAAGGCAGCGAGCTTTCCTCGCATCCCTCAGCGATCTCGACGACGACTCCGACAGCGGCTCTCCTCCAAGTGATGATGAGGCCGAGCAGAAGGTCGAGAACAAGTTCAACGGGATGTGCTTCTTCGCTGACTCCAAGCCGGGAGGCTACTGCACCATGGCGCTCGATGAGTCTACTCCAAGCATTGAGAAGAACGACGACACCGAGCCTGAGGTAGAACAAACTCCTGAATCTCTTGCCGCCGAGGTTGATAGCTTGACTACCACTTTGCTTAGACAAGATGCTCGCTTAAGCTTGCCGCTCGTGAGAGGAAAGATTTCAAGGCTAAGTGGTTGCTTGTCGTCAAAGAGCTAGAGTCCGTTAGGGAGATGGTGCACATCTCGATGAGTCCGAATGTGATGCTTGTGCCATTCATATGGCAAACCTAGCTGATGTGCGGTCAAGTATGTGGCTTTGGTAGATGAGCTTGATGAGGTTAAGGCTAAGTCTGTCTCTCGTGAATCCTTGCAAATCTTGTGATGAGCCGAAGTCCGAGCTAGGTGAGAAAATGACTAGGATTGCCATGCTAGAGAAAACTAGTCAAGTTTCTAGATGTGCTTGTTGTGAAGCTTTGGAACTAGAACTAGACTCTTGTAGGCATGACAAGAAAAGGGCCGAAGAAGAAATCACAAATCTTCGGTCCATGCTCGCTTGGTTGTCTTGCGGGAACCACGGCTTGGCATGATGATGAGTCGGTTCAAGAGGGAACCGACACAACGGGATTAGGCTTTGCTACAGGTGGGAAGGGTGAAAATGTTTTTGGTAAGGTTGGTGAACACAAGGGTATGAGTGCATCCGAGAAATCCACCAAGCTTTCCACTACTCCCAAGTTGATCAAAATCACTCCACCTCACCTAACAAGCCCAAAGTGTGAAAGATGGTGTGTTTGAGGAACCTCCCAAACCTTCACCTCCAAAACAAGTGTGGACTCCCAAGCCAAACCACCTAAGGAACCCACTTGACACACTTCCCGACATCTCTATTAAACCCTCCAAAGAACAAGCAAACCCAAAGAGTGACCCATACCCATGAGAGAGTGAGTAAACCACCACCCAAGAGAGAGGTGTATCACCGTGATTATTGTCACCATGATGGTCACTTGTTTGAGTTCTCGCTTTCGGAGGAAGAGAGATGAGCGGCATGAGTATGAGCTTTTCCATAACTCTACTCATGGTGTGTTTGCTCCACGTTTCCAGAGGCACAGTGCTAGGCCAAGAGGTGCAACACCTCAAGGACCTAGGCCTCAAGGTGTGAGACCACGAGGTGGTCGTGCCCGGCGGGGTTCAGGTTTTTCTTATGACCTTAGATCTTGTGACCGTGGCTTTCAGCCTTACAGGATGAGCGGACCACGTTTTTCTCGTCGTGGTGATCGCTCTACTCAAATGGGACATGGCATGCATGATGCTTTTGTTAACACTTCTCGTGGGCGAATGAGCCAACACCGGTTTTCTCCTCGCCTTTACTAACCCCAAGTGTTGGATCATTTGCTCATCCCATGTCTCGCTATTGATGCGGGATGAAGGGCCGGAGAACACGTGGCTAGTTGATTCTCGGTTGCTCTCGACACATGACCGGGAACTCAAAATGGTTCTCCAGCCTCACCCAAATGAAGTGTAGTGAATACATTACATTTGGTGATAACAAAGCAAGGGTAAAGTGCTTTCACGTGGGTCCATCCGTCGGAATGAGAACTTTGTGCTTAAGGATGTGGCCTTGGTTTCAAATTTGCACTTCAATCTCGCTTTGTTTCTCGGCTTCTTGATGACGGTTTTGAGGTTCGGTTTAAGCCAAGACTTTGTCGTGTTCTTGATGCTCGGAGAACCTCGTTTGCAAGATTGTGCCTTTTGGGAAAGTGTTTCGTGCTGATTTTTCTCGCTCATTTGGTCTTTCCCGCCGTTTGATGGCAAACTCCTCCTCGAGCTCGGAAGTGGCACCGCAGACTTGGTCACTTGAGTTTCGACTTGCTTGCAAGATTGAGCTCACTTGATCTAATTCGGGGTTTGCCCAAGCTCAAGTTTGAGAAGGATCTTGTTTGTCATCCGTGCCGTCACGGGAAGATGATTGCAGCTTCTCATCCTCCCGTGAACCAAGTGATGACCAAGGGGCCCGGCGAGCTTTTACATATGGACACCGTAGGTCCAGCTCGGGTCCGGCCGACGGTGGAAAGTGGTACGTGTTGGTCGTGGTTGATGACTTTTCGGCTATTCGTGGGTCTTTTTCATGGAAAGCAAAGATGAGGCTTTTACTCATGTTCATGACCTGATCTTAAGGTGGAAAATGAGTTACCAAAGCATGCCATGCGAGCTATTCGCAGTGACAATGGCACTGAATTCAAGAATACTCGTTTTGAGACCTTTTGCTCATCCATAGGTCTTGAACATCAGTTTTCCTCGCCATATGTCCCACAAAAAATGGGATTGTTGAACGCAAGAATCGGACCCTTGTTGAGATGGCCAGGACGATGCTTGATGAGCATAGGACTCCTAGGCGCTATTGGGCCGAAGCAATCAACACGGCTTGTCATGTTTCAAATCGCATCTTCCTTCGAGCTTTTACAAAGAAGACTTCTTATGAGTTGCGGTTTGGTCGTTTGCCCAAAGTGAACCATTTTCGTGTGTTTGGCTGCAAGTGCTTTATCTTGAAGAAGGGAAACTTAGACAAATTTGAATCGAGATCTTCTGACGGGATTTTTCTTGGTTATGCATCTCATTCGCATGCTTATCGAGTACTTAACCTTGAAACTAATCGTGCCATGGAGACTTGTGAAGTCACCTTCGACGAGACCGCACCTTGTTCTTCTCCTGTCTTTGAGAGTGCAGGTGATAAGGAGATGAACAAGAGCATCTTTGTGGAGGAGGAGCAGGATGATGCTGATCGGGGTGATCCCGAGCCGACTCCACCGGCTGCCCCAGTTGACCTTGCGACGACTACTCCGTTGACGGCCCCACTCCCACATCTTCTACCACATGGGGACCGTACGACGAGGCTCCTCAGCTTGTTCCAGCTGCACCTGAGGAAGCTCCAGCTGCTGTTGAAGGGGAGGCGTCTTCATCAAGAGAAGCACCGCGACACATTCAGCATCGCCATCCTCCTTCAACCATGATCGGTAACATAAATGAGCGGGTCACTCGCAACGAGATCTTATGAGATTTCGCACTTTGCACATTCTGCTTTTGTTGCAAATTTCGAACCCAAAGAAGTGGTTGAGGCATTAACTGATCCAGTTGGGTAAATGCCATGCATGAGGAGCTTGAGAACTTTGAGAGAAACCAAGTGTGGGTTTTAGTACCACCTCCACCTCGGTGTCATCCCATAGGAACCAAGTGGGTGTTCAAGAACAAACAGAGTGAGGATGGGGTTGTGGTGAGAAACAAGGCTAGGTTGGTTGCTCGGGGTACTTGTCGAAAAGAAGGGATAGATTATGAGGAAACCTTTGCACCCGTTGCCCGTTTAGAAGCCATTAGGATCTTCCTAGCCTATGCAAATTCGAAAGGGTTCAAGCTGTATCGATGGATGTAAAGAGTGCTTTTCGAATGGGTACATAGATGAGGAGGTGTATGTGAGGCAACCCCCGGTTTTGAAAATCCCAAGCATCCCGATCATGTCTTTAAACTCCACAAAGCCCTATATGGTCTCAAACAAGCCCCGAGAGCGTGGTATGAGCGACGAAGTCCTTTTTGCCGGGCAAGAGTTTTACCATGGGGTCGGTTGACAAAACCTTGTTTCTCCTCAAGCATGGCAAAGTGACACTCTCTTGGTGCGGATTTATGTCGATGACATCATTTTTGGTGGTTCATCACATGCTCTTGTTGCAAAGTTTTCAGATATGATGAGCGGGAATTCGAGATGAGTATGATGGGTGAGTCGACGTTCTTTCTCGGTTTGCAAATCAAGCAAACTCGAGACGGTACATTTGTACATCAAGGCAAGTACACGAAGGATCTTCTGAAGCACTTCGACATGGGTGATGCCAAGCCACTTCAAACTCCCATGTCGACCACGACCGCCTTGGATGCCGATCTAGAAGGAGAAGTCGTGGACCGGAAGGAGTACCGCAAAGATGATCGGGTCGTTGCTGTACCTAACGGCGACAAGGCCCGACATCCGGTTCGCCGTCGCCTTTGCGCACGCTTCCAGGTCTTCACCGCGCACTTCGCATCGGCAGTCATCAAACGCATCTTACGGTACCTTCGCTTCACTCCCGAGCTTGGTCTATGGTACTCAACCTCTTCATCTCTTTCTCTTTCGGGTTATTCGATGCGATTATGCGGGTGATCGAATTAAGAGGAAGTCCACTTCGGGAACTTGTGAGTTTTTGCGTTCGTCGTTCATCTCTTGGTCTTCTCGCAAACAGTCATCTATTTCCCAATCCACGTGTGAGGCCGAGTATGTCGGCTGGCTGGCCGCGTGTTGTTCTCGCTGCTTTGGGTGGTTGCTACTTTGAGAGACTATGGGTTAAATTTTAGGAAAGTGCCTCTTTTCGGTGACAGGACACTAGTGCCATTAGCGTTGCTAAGAACCCGACTCCACTCAAAAACCAAGCATATTGAGATCCGGTATCACTTCTTGAGAGACCACCAAGAGAAAGGAGACATAGACCTTCACTGTGCGAACCCATGAACAGCTTTTGCCGATATTTTCACAAAGCCCCTCGATCAAACCCGGTTGCCCACTTGAGAGCGGAGTTGGGCATTTGCTACCCTTTTTAGAGTAGGGTAGCTGTATCTTGATGTATAGTATGATCTTTGGTTTCTTCTTTGCTTTTGTTTCTTTGGCTTTACATGTGTATCATATTGCATATCATCATGTATCATATTACCTTTGTTGAGCTTCATGACTATAGCAGTTTTTGATTACATTCATGATCTTGCTAGTATGACTTGTATATGTCACTTGGAACTTGCGGCTTAGGCTTCTTCTGATCACTTGTTACATGTTATGAGCTAAGCCTGTTTTCTAAATGTGAACCTGCTTAAATTTTGATGCAACTCGAAAATTGTTCACCTCTGAGATGGCAACTAGCATGTGTAGATTTTGTGAGAACCTTGTTGCTTTCATGTGTATGCTTGAGTTGCTATGTCTCATGTTTCTTGAGTCATTCACTTAGCTCGGATCTCTTGATAATCTTGTGCTAAAACTTGATGTCTAAGCTAAGAAATGATGAAAAGCTTTTGAGTTGGATCTTTTAAATCCACCACGGCAATGTCACGAGATTGCTTCTCATTCATTCGAGTGAGATGAACTTGGGCATTGTAGTGCTAGTCCACAACCACTCGTGACGAGATAGCTTCCCACTTGCACTAAGGGATGAACTCGGCGTGGTTGAAAAAAAAAAAACATGATAAAAACAATCTTTTTGGCGGACGCTTTTTGATCCTCTCGTTTACACATGTCTAAATAAAACCTTGTTAGCTACTGTTTTAAATCTGATCAATGTTGTAGTAACAAGTGTTGTTAAGTGTATCTTTGAGACATGATGTGTGACCGTTATATGGGGTAGTTCACTTTTGTATACATGTGTTAGCACTTGTTTTGATCTCCCGCTTATATGTGCAAGGTGCTATTCTTTTTGGTGAACACCTTTTATAAAATGCCCAACACCCGATCAAATGCTTATGTTTTATATTCCGTACCACTTGATCGGCTTGAGCATTGGTTTTGTCTTGTGCCTTTTGCTATACACTTGCCATACTTGCTAGATCATCTATGTACTCAAATTGCTATACTTGTGAAGCTCTACCTTTTGCATTTCTTTCATGGCATGATTTGAGGGGGAGTTACGCTCTTTTGTCTCAATCTTGATAAGTGCATGTGCCAACAAGGGGAGAAACATCCACAAATCCAGAGAGTTCATTGGTGAGGATGCATTTGTCAAGGGAGTTGCACTCCGAGTTATGAGTTTAAGCCGTTTTTGCTAGATGTGTTGAGCCGTTGCCTCTTCTTGAGGATCCGGCCGTTTTTCGTTGTTCTATCTTTGTGCTAGTGGTGTTGAGCCTTTTGCCTCTTCTTGAGGGCTAGCTTTGGTTTTCTTGGTCGCGTCGAGCCGTTGCCCATGTCTTTGGGGACCAAGTTGTGATCTCGCTTTGCTCATTGCAAATGACCTGTTTTCTGCTTTTCTTTGGCTCTTGGTTATTTGGATGAGTTGTCTCTGGTTTGTGTCGGTGTTGACAATGCACTCATCAAGGGGGAGATTGAGGACACATGGTTTTTCCATAACCATTGTGTGGACCTTTGTGTGATGAGTGATTGTCAACATGCCAACACAAGGCGTGTGTGTGTTTTTACTAACCGATGGCACGCGGCTTCGTGTCAAACAATGGTGTCTCTTGGCTTGTGTTGTCTCGCGAGATGTTGAGCTCGGAGACGGTGGTCGACGGCCGGTGAAGATCAAGTAGGGCGTGCCGTGCTGACGGACCGGGTGCGGTGAAGGGCGGACGTGAGGCTTGGATCGAGGGACCTGAGGACCGGGCGGCTAGCCGTGGTGGCTGACAGCTGGGACATCGATGAGCGCAAGTGTACACGGCGGGGGATGCGTATGGGCTACGCTACTCGCGGAGGGTTTGGTGGTTTCGCCTCAAAACCATCGATGGCGGGTTTCCCTGGTTTGCGCCTCAAAACCGGGGGCGGAGGTCCCGGTGCGGACGGACGACACGTGGCGGCATCAGGGAGATTGCTTGGAAGCAAGGCTACCGGTGAGAAGGCGCGGTGGCCGTCGGATCAAGTAAAGCCTGAGTTAGACCCTTATGCCCCTGGCTAAGTGGTGTGGCTCTTCATGTATCCAAGGGCAAAGAAGGAATGTAAAATAGACTTGCCCCTATAAATAAAGGATGAGGGTCTCCCTTCCCCCTCACCTCTTCCATTTTCTTCATTTCTCCTTTTAGGATTTCCCTTCCTCTAGCTGCTGTGTGAGAGAGAGGTCTGCAAGTCTTTGACTTGTACTCGAACCAGTGTGCGTGGCAAGCGGGTCGCCGAGAATCCGCTGTTTCCTCCGGGTTTAATCATGTGTCTGTGATTCTTGAGTTGATTTGGTGGTTTTTGGGATCGCGGACAGTCAGCAGGTGTATACGGTGACAGACGGTCCGTGCTCTCAGCTTCTGTGTTTTTCCCGAGCTCCTTATTTTTTCTCTTGCCCGAAACTCTTTGATTCACGCGGTTTCAGTCTAAATCGAGCGATGATCTCCCGGAGTAGCTCTCGTATCCATCGTGAATCTCGTGTGGAGTCCGGGAGCATGAGGTTTTATTTTCTGCGAGTTCCTTGATTTTTCGGATCTGGAAAACCTGTCAGTTCTTCTCTGTTCTTCGTTCTCGATCTGCTCTTGGGGCACGAGCTCTGTTCGATGGGTGGAGGCGGTAGCGCTACCGGCGCCCTGTGATTCTTTACTGAGCGAGCTCTTCTGAGCGGCGCCTGTCTCTGAAATCCAGAAGAACGCTTTTGTCTGCACCTAGCGCCGGTTTCAAGTTGTTCTTGATTTTCTCTACGAGTCGTGCTTGTCGGGTTTCAGCGAAATGGTGATTGCTTTGGTCTTGCGGTCCGGGCACCGGTTCGGTTCCCCGTGCGGCTTGCCGTGGTGCATCGGGCTTCGACGAGGCCACCAAAAAGTTCGGTCGCCGAGGCAAGCATCTGGACCTAGATTTGTTCTTACGGTTGGACAATTTGTCTTGTTCGTTGTCAATGTGTCTTCCAGATTCTTTGTTGCTCATAGCTAGCAAATCGGCCTTGTGCCCGAACAACTAATAATCAAGAAGCTAGCAGCAGCGGTGCTTGGAAGCAAGCAGCTTTCTTGTTCTCGTGAGTTTGCAAAAGCTTTTAGAATGTCACTATCCAGGAATAGTGTTGGGATTATTAAATTCTTCTCTAGTTAATCCTTGCTTCACGTTCTTGTTTGCTTCTAGCAAATTCAGCTTGCTTCTTTCGAGAATACCTTCGGAGTGCACCAGTCTTATTCAAGACCACCGCCGGATTGCCGATTCACCACAACGAGAGGCGTGCCTTCGCACCGGCTCTATCTCTTTGTTCTTGCCGAGTGATTTTTCTCGTGATTTTCATGAGAGTTTTTACTAACTCGATTTCTCGTTTTGTGCGTAGTTTCGTCATTTGTGCTCCGATTCGCATTCCGCTTGTTGCGTTGAGTTTCTATTGATCCAAAGAATTTATCTAGATACTCCCATCACCGGTTGGTACGAGTATTTTAGATTTGGAGATTTTACTTCTCGGGGTTTGAATTTGGGACGGTAGCTAAATATTTCGCGAGAAATTTGAGGCTCCCATTCACCCCCCTCCGGTCGCCGATTCCGGTCCTTCATGTTGTGACAAATCCAATAGCATTTGTTCTTGTTATTATATTATTGCAATTATTTTCCTTGCAATATGACACAATTTTAAGTCTACTTTAACTACAAAGTTGAATACTTAAATAAAAGAATGTCACAATCTCTTCACGTATAATATTGGACATTTAAATTTATTTGTCTATGCAAATAAATAATTCATTTTATATGGTCTATATATTATGTTATCACATAATCATTACCTATAAAATGTTTTCCAATATTTTAAACTTCACATTAAATAAATCATTCTTGATTCAAATTTAATGTGCAATTTTATGGTTTACGTTTAGGTTTCATATTTATACTTAAATATATTTTACATATATCTTACAACACATGCCTTACATTATACATATTTATATAAATGTAGGCAAAATGAAAGACGTTGGCAAATTAAAAAATGACGAATTTGACCAACTTGCTCTTGATGGACATAATTTTCCAACATGGGCAATGGACCTTAAAGTTAGTCTCTCTTTACGGGGATTCTATCATGCCATTCTTCCACCAAAATAGGGTACTTCGGCACCTGATGACAAAACCAAGTATAGTGCCTTATATATTATAAGGGCTCATATACATCCAGACCTCAAGTCTGAATATTTGATGGAAGAAGATCCACGTGTTTTATGGAACGCTCTTCAACAACGCTATGAACAAAGAAAAGGCAATTGTCTTGCACGAAGCTTTGCATGAATGGAATCATCTCCGTCTACAGGACTTTAAGTCCGTTGGAGAATACAATCATGCAATTCACAAACTTTGTGCAAAACTAAAATTTTGTGAGAAAGAACCTGCGATGCGGCAGACAAAATAGAGAAGACTTTGTCTACTATGATGCCTCGGCACGTAATCCTTCACCAACAATACCGTGAGCGAAATTTCCAAGTTTATTCGAGTTAATTAATACACTACTTCGAGCCGAACGACACAATGAGATCCTTCTTTGGAACTCAAATAAACGCCCATTGGGTGCTGCCCCATTACCCGAAGTACATGCAAACACTCGAACACAAACAAGAAGGATGGTGCCAACAGAAACCATTCGGAAATTCAATGGTAAAGGTAAAGGAAAGGTTGATAACAAGCGCAAGAGAGAGCATAAATCACATGATTCTTCCAAGGGTAAGGATATTCCCAAAAAGAATTTTGACAAATCCAACGTTTGTCAAAAATGTGGTTGTTATAGCCACATCACTAAGAAATGTCGCACTCCCCGTCACTTGGTTGACTTGTACTTAAAGTCAGTTGGCCGTGATCGTCCAAATCAAGGACAGAAGTATGAAGCCCATTTCAACTTCCAGAATGATGTTAACATGCAAGATGTTGCTCCGTACAACTTCCCAAATGACATCAACATGGCAGAAGCTAGTTACTCCAAAAGTGTCCCCAATACACTAAGCAACCACAAGACTCTACCAATTGCGGAAGACCTAATGGACACACACAAGATGCTCGTGGAATATGCCTCTACGAGACATATTTGGAGATCTCGCTTAGACTCCCATAGTCCTAAAATAGTACTACATACTAATTTATGTCCACATGAAGTGTTGTAAATTAATGCTAAATATAGCAGTCTTGTAAATATATGTGGCTTGCTCTCTATATCCTATATATAGCTCGCATGTAACAAGTACAATCGATACACAATAAAGTATGTATTATATATATGTCATTCTAAGATTTTTAAATAAATTCTCCTTTCATATATATAGATTTCTACGGGATAAATCCAATGGAGGAGGAAATGTGCGTTGTAGATAGCGGTACTACAAATACTATACTAAGGGAAACTAAATATTTCCAAACTCTAACTAAGAGACAAGGAAATGTTCTAACAATCGCTGGACACGATGCAACAATAGTAGGCTCTGGTCATGCCACTATTACACTTCCCATGGGTACTCAACTTACAATCGAGGATGCATTATTGTATCCCGATTCAACTCGTACCTTACTTATCTATAGAGACATCAGAAAAATGGACTTCATGTGGAGACACATGAAGAACATAAGGAGGAATTTCTCCTCTTAATTAAAGATACCGGACATGGCAAACAACTTCTTGAGAAAATTCCCTCTTTACCATCTGGAATATATTATACATACATCAAACCCGTACCACATGTTGCCTATAAAGTAATTTTTCGAATGTCAATGCATTCCAAACTTGGCATGATCGCCTTGGTCATCCCGGCATAGGGATGATGCGAAAAATTATAAACAATTCCCATGGTCATGACTTAGCTATTTCTAAGTTCCTAGAATCTTCGATTTTATATGCACTACATGTGTCACTGGGAAATTGATTTTAAGACCATCTTATTTTAAGACCACTTAAATTCCTTGAAAGAATTCAAGGTGATATTTGTGGTCCTATTACTCCATCATCAGGACCATTCAAATATTTTATTGTTCTAATAGATGCATCTACACGATGGACTCACGTGTGCTTATTATCCACACGCAATCATGCTTTTGCTAAAATAATAGCTCAAGTTATTAGACTTAGAGCAAATTATCCCGAACATCGATAAAATCTATTAGAATGGACAATGCTGCTGAATTTTCCTCAAAAGCTTTCAATGACTATTGCATGGCTCTAGGAGTTCAAATTCAGCACTCGCCCATATGTCCATACCCAAAACGGTTTAGCGAAGCTCTTATCAAAAGAGTTAAGCTAATAGCAAGACCACTATTGCAGAATTGTAATCTACCAACTTCATGTTGGGGTCATGCGATCTTACACGCCGCGTGCAGACTTACTACAATTGCGACCAACCGCTTATCATACAACTTCCCCGCTACAACTAGTACGTGGAAATCCACCAAGTATTTCCCATCTGCAAAAATTCGGTTGCGCCGTATACGTACCGATTTCACCACCAAAGCATACATCTATGGGTCCACACGGGAAATTAGGGATCTATATCGGGTATCAATCTCCGTCAATCATTAAATACACTGGAGCCCCTTACAGGGGACCTATTCACGGCCCGATACGCTGATCGTATCTTCAATGAGGATCATTTCCTGGCATTAGGGAGAGACTACAAGTACCAAAAGCAATGCCCGAAAATAAATTGGGATGCACAAGACATCTCCACACATGATCCACGTACACAAGAATCCGAACTTCAAGTTCGAGAAAATCATAAATTTGCAAAACATTGCAAATAATCCGCGACGTATTTCGATTATAAAGGTGTCACTAAATCCTATCATCCTACTAGGAATGTGCCCGAAAGAATAGAGGTACTAAATAAAACTATTCAACTCCCACCTTCAAAACCGATTCTAGGTAAGAGGGGAGAAGTAAGGCCATTAATCAGAATGTGGCTCCTAAACGCCAGAGGAAACAGAATAACAAAAATTCTAAATCAGTAAACGTGACACAACAACAAGTTGTGAGACACCAAGTGAATAAACAAAATTCACATCCCACATCAACAAGTGCACTTAATACCCGATGTTGGGACATTGGAACGCCCGACGCTATCGTATTGGGAAATAACGAATCGTCACAAGGGGTGCAAGAAATTTCCATAAACTACATTAATTTCGAGAATCATACGACCGAAAGACTACGATTGTCGACATATACTTTGCCGAAACAATTGCTTTGAAATCATCCAAAATGATCCAGATCCCAAGACCATGGCGAGTGCAAAAAGCGCTCGGACCGGAATAAATGGAAAGAAGCAATTCAAGCGAGTTAGCCTCGCTCACAAAAAAGAAAGGTATTCTCATCAGCAATACCTACACCTTCAAAAATCTTCCCGTGGATTTAAATGGGTTTTCGTCCTTAAAAGGAATGAAAATAATGAGGTGGTGAGATACAAAGCGAGACTAGTAGCACAAGGGTTCACGCAGAGACCCGGCATTGATTTTAATGAAACATACTCTCCAGTTATGAGTGGAATCACATTCCGATATTTAATAACATTGGCAGTTCAAAATCATCTATCTATGCAATTGATGGATGTAGTGACAGCATATTTATATGGGTACACCGATGCGGCTATTTATCGATGCTTATAATGGCCTATCCCCTGCATGGCTTTGTATTCCTATATGGAGGAACAACTATATCATGGAAGTCATCTAAACGGACTCTAGTAACAACCTCCACAAATCATTGTGAAATTGTTGCACTATATGAAGCTTCACGAGAATGTGTATGGCTTCGTAGAATGATTAGTCACATACAACAGTCAAGTGGAATTGGTCCCATTGAATCACCCACAATTATCTATGAAGATAATGCTTGCTTGTATTACACAAATGGAAACAAGGTTATATTAAAAACAATATAACTAAACATATTTCTCCCAAATATTTTATCCTCATGAATTACAAAAGAATGGAGAAATAAAGATCTTACAAACAAGGTCTTGTGATAATCTTGCAGATTTATTCACTAAGTCCTTACCAGGTCCCATGTTTCAAAAATTTGTTCATGATATTGGTATGCGATAACTTAAAGACTTGCAAGTTTCGGGGGAGATACTCTCTGAAAATAATCATTTGTGTTAAATATTATATTGTACTCTTTTCCTATTTATGAGTTTTATAAACTTTCTCATAAATAAGGTTTTTAATGAGGTAATATCAAATATAGACAACATGTCATATTTCCTATTTTCCTTATAAAAGGTTTTTAAAGGAAATATCAAAGACTTTTTCCTTCCTCATTTTTTCCACGTGGTTTTGGGAGGATATATTTATTATGGCCCATAGACCATAATACAGTTCTAAACTAAATTATGGATTTTCCTATAAAGGTTTTTCCATTTAAGTTTACAATGGACAATAACCTAAATATGTCATATCATTTCTCCTTATTTTTCCCGTTGGGTTTTTAAGGAGTTTAATGACATATCAACAAAACATTATCACCTCATATTTTTCCTACAAGGTTTGGAGGTTCTCAAGCTATTGATTGATCTCAAGACTAGATGCAATCGGGGAGAGTGTTAAGAAGCAATCCGTGGCCTCACAAGATGTACCAATAGGATTAGAGGATCTCGTCCACAAGGATCAATGACATGTGCTAATATTAGCCATAAAATCTAGTCCTCTGATTACATTAATCTCTCGTAAATACGGTTGTGAAACCGACATCGCCGGGAGGGATATCCTTTGGCGGCCGCACTTCCGCGTCCCCGAACGGATGTCTCCGACTCCCATGGCGTCTATTCATCCTCTATAAATCCCGAAATCATTCCATGAAAAAGATAGTTCGATTCATGTTGTTCCTCGTTACTCTCGATCACCATTGCCTCTAAACAGGAAGAAGCGCGTTGGAAAACCATAAGTTTTTTTTGTTAGTTGGACCGAATTCGGCCAAGCCCATCTCACCCCACCCCACGTGGGCCTTTCCAGCCTGTTAGTGCGAGACCGTCGGAGCACCTGCACCTGTGTGCCTCACAGTCACGAGACGACACTCCCTCGTCCGAGGAGCCAGCAGGCCGGCCGCCGCCCCATTCCTAAACCCTAGCCCCCCCTTCTCCCCTTCACACCAGAGCCACTAGCGGCGGCGTCGCGCGCCCCTGCAGCCAGCCGGGCACGATGAGCTCGCGAAGCAGGCTGGCGGATCTGAAGCGACGGCGACGCGCGGTGACTCCATCGGTCGCCGACGCCGGCGGCGTCGACTTCATCAGCGGCCTGAGCGACGACCTGCTCGTGCGCATCCTGGAGCTGGCGCCGGACGCGAGGGACGCCGTGCGCACCCACGCGCTCGCGCGGCGGTGGCGCGGCCTCTGGACGGGGGTCGCCGCGCTCCGCTTCGGCTTCCGCACCAGTCCGATCAAGCTTCACGGGGCAGACGGCGTCGCCGCCGAGCGGTACCTTGCTTTCGTCAACGACGCCCTCGCGCTCCGTGCTGCCGCGAAGGCGAATGGGTCCTCTGGCATCGAGGACCTGGCCATCTCGTTCGACCTGTCTCATGAGGAAACAGGACAGCTCGTGCCAGTAACCGTGGAAGCAGCACAGGGATGGATCCACTACGCTGCGCAGCAGGAGGTGAAGTCTTTCATCTTGAAACTGAAGCTGCCATTTCGGTGGGTGATGGATACCCAAGGGCAAGGAGGCGATGACAACGACATTCCTGTCATGACCCAGCTATGCAAAGATGGAAACAATGCATCTGAGTTTGGGTGTCACAGTGGGTGCCATGGAACTTCGGCTGCCTTCTTCTGCACTGCTACTCTCGTCCCTTGCAGATCTTTCACTCGAAAGCATAAAGCTGCCAGCCGGTGGTGCCTACCTCCTTTCCCGCCTCGTGTCGTCGGCACGCTGCCCGCTCCTGCAAAAGCTTCGGCAGATCTCTAGCAAGGAGGACCTGATAATTGAGTCTCGCACACTTTTGGAGCTCTCGCTAGAGCAAGTTTATGGGGCACTATTCTTGGAACTGAATACTCCTAGCCTCCGAGTTCTCAATATTGTGGAATGCTCCCAGCTTATTTGGTTCATGTTCACGGCCCCAACTTCAAGGCTGGAGGATCTCACGGTCTATTCATATCGATCTTTGCGTATTGATGATGTCCATGGTCACTTGTCAAGCGTGGAAACCCTTAAGATTCAATTGTTCTCGCGTTCGGCTAGCTTTGACACAAATGCTCTTAGCATTTATCGGGGTAAGTTAAAAGTCGCTGCCCTTTGCTGCTCTGAGAGAGTTCGGAGCATCGGTGGCTTTTCCGCGTGCGGACGCGTCGCCATAGCCTATTTTGTGGAAAAGCCCTACGCGTTCGCAAAAATCAAGCTGCGATCCACTTTGGTTGTGATCTACAGTGCTCACGTTCATTTATTTTACACGTAACACCCTGTTTTATAGTTTATTTCAACATGAAGAAGACAAAATTTGAGTTTCTCATCATTTTTACGAAAAACGCACGCGAGCAGTTTTCAAAAAACACCCCCTGCCAGCCCTGAGTCCCCGACCCTTGCCCCGCTCCTAATTCGGTCATTCCCCCCTCTCCTTCCTCTCGTCGCTGCTAGGTGCTGCCAATGAAGCTTGAGAGAGATGGAAGACCCGGGAAGACCAGCTTCCGATAGATCCATGTCATGGAGGTGCCATTAGCCCGTAAGGGTCCAGGAGGAAACAAGATCTCGGCAAAGTGGTGACCCCACCAGTGTCAGCGGCCGGCGGCTCCAGGCTACCCTAGCTCCGATGTTCCCCTCGATCCGTGGAGGAGGGCAGCATCCCCATCGTCCTATGCCTTCTTCTGTGCGGCCGTGGACAAGGATCTCGGCCGTGGAGGAGTTGCCTTTGGTGTATGCTCGCAGATCCGTCGTCAGGCGCGTGGCTGCTCGCAGATCCGTCGTCGGGCACTGGTGACACAAATGCTCTGTTGAAAACGGAGACGAGAAGATGCGTGTCCTGGACACCGTGATGCAGCTCCCAACTCCAGATTTGCCTACCAACGATTTGCTTTCTCGAGGTATAAGGGGCTTCAGTTTTCTTCTCCATTAAGTTGCTTGCTTCTGTGGTGTTCGGTTCAATCTAATGCAGCTTTTACAGTTTTTTTTTACAATAGACGATTAGGCATTATCTGCAGGTCAGGGTTGGATCTCAGCGTGGGTGCTGATTCATGGCTGGCTGATTGGACCTCAGGATCTATCTATTTCAGTTGTCAATGTGAACCTGTTTTCTACCAATGTAGGAACATATACACGCAGGAACTGCAGAACCTTTGGTATTTGCTCTCTACTTTCTTGCACGAAATTGAAAAATGGATAAATTGTTCAAGCTGTGTAAGGGGCAATTCTTAGATTTGATTTATGCTAACCAAAGCTGATGAGTGCTTGTGAAATGTAAGCAGAGGCACCATGCTTACAATTTGCTTGTCAGTAAGTTTCCAGCTACCACATTGAGCTTAAATGCTACTTTCCTGTAGTAATGTGCTGTAGTAGTTTGGCCTTTTTATTTTGGTATTGATACTTGCTGGGACTTCAGTTTTTTAAATCTATAAAACAGGGCAGTTAGCTTCATACATACTGTTATGGAGTTTTTGCTTAAAAATTCAGCAGTTTCAAGTTCTGAAGCAAAGTTCAGTTTTTCCTCAGCTATTAAGAAATACGATGGTATTTGTAACAACAAAAAATCCTCTACAATGAAAAGTCTACCAGCTCAGTTAAAGATTTCATGTACAATCTTGTATAATCGGTAATCATATGGTAGTTAGGAAAAACTGAACACATCATCAGCATGGGAACCTGAACCACAAAACAATACACGTGACTCTCATTTTATGGCATTAATTTCACTTAGTGATACAACAAAATTAGTTTAATGTTTAGTTGCTTCTATAGCAGTAATATGATACTATCTCCTACGAAGAAAATTGTACAGGATATCTGTAACTTTCCTAAGATGTTTTTTTTTATTGAAATATCCATGGTTTTCTTATGTTCCAATCCACTTCTGTAAAATATGCATTCCTGCCTGGTGAATTGATATTGATTTAGTCATTAAACCTTTCCATTTAGGGAGGGCAAGACCGCAAGATACCACTGCCTGGCAGTACTCACAGAATTGCGGATGCTCGACGGCATGGCGAGGCAGCTCTTTGGCAGGGAGGATGCAATCACCGTGGTGCAGGATGTCATGCTCTAATATTATATATACTTAGGATGCTTGGCCGGATGGATGTCGAATGTGCATCACCAGTAGTATGTTCATAATATGTATCTTCTTTTTGTTGTTTCCACCTTACATCGGCAGTATGCTACCTCCAAACAAAGTGTTGTCTAATGGGGAATTCTTGAAAAATGCTGATGGCATTCGTGCGTATTATTCATAGAAATAGGTTTTATTCACTTTCGTCTTTCTATGTAGCACAAGAAATTCTTTTGTTATAACTTTAGTCAAATGATCAAGGCAAGGCGCCCGAAGGGCGCCTGATGTTCTAGTCTACTACAAAGCTGTACGTTAACCAGATGCCTTGAAGTGTTTCTTTTGGCTGTAAAGGTATGTCATATGGTGGACATGAAAATGCTTCATTTATTTGTTCAATTCATCGTGTACTTTGATTTGTTCTATGGATCTATGTTGCCTTAAATATGGCAAAATAGTAAAATGAATCATCGAGAGTACTATATTTATTTTCAGTTGATAATGTTTCCTTTTTCTACTTTCTCATTTGTGTGTTTGTTTTGAACCTTTCTTGATTCGATCAGACGGAGCATTATACTAGCACTGTTGACGTAATCGAAGGTCGGATTCCACCACTTCCTCATGTGACATCCTTATCAGTCCGTCTTGCAATAGGGGAACGACATACCTCTGGATCTGGCATAGCATGTCTCCTTGCACATTGCAGCAATATTCAATTTCTCAGCCTACAGTTATTCGACTACTTTGGCTTGACAGAGGTGAGAAAGATGTTCTTCCATCAGTCCATATACTAGTTGGTAAGAGTTTGCTTAACACCCTTCTTTTCATGCGACGAATAATAATGCATATATCCTTCCATGGTCTTTACTGCAGGAGATGAACCACTCAGAACTGGATCTCTCATGTGATTACTCATGTCATTGGAAATCCCATGAGCTCTCCTTAGCTCATCTTCAAGAAGTAGAGTTCAAGGATTTGATAGGAACTAATTGCGAATTTCGGTTCATCCAATCCATACTGACAGGGGCACAAGGACTTCAGAAGGCAACTATTAGTTTCAATAAAAGGTACTGGCCACATGCTTTTAAAGTTATGCCACCACTAGAGGGGGGGTTATGGACTGCTTGCGATGACACTAGTTTGTCGTACAAATGGAGAAGTGAGAACCTTGTCTCTGAGTCAACTCTAGTGTAGAGAAACCGTCGCAGTTGCAGACACATGTTGTAGTTTGTCGTACAAATGGAGAAGTGAAAACCTTGTCTCTGAGTCCTAGATTGTAGAGAAACTGCCGCAGTTGCAGACACATGTTGAATATGTCTTCCTGTGGTTTATTTTGCTTTCCTTGTTGACCGTTTGTCCTAGCTGTACCACTGGATCCTAGCGTGGAGATCTGTTATGAGAAGAATGCCCCTAATGATTATTTGAAGTTCCTTGTAACTTGTATATATCATGCTGTTTTTTTTTCTTATTGTGGTTTGGATAAACAATGAGGATGTGTACATGTTTATTTTGAAAACTGTGTCAGCCCCAATATTCCTTGTGCCATGGTTCCAGCAATTCCTTCCTCAATCTTTAGCGAAGTCTCTCTGGTCAATATTTGTTCAAATCTCACGTGCAATTATTGGTCCATTGATTATCTGATGTATAAGCTCACATGCAGCACAACAAACATATCTTTCTACTTTTTTTCTTTGGTTGGAAGCATAAACATGATCCTATAACATGGCCAACAACCGTCAATAACTCACGTTTATTTTAGAGATCTACTAGTACATATCACATCTTGTAAATAGGCAAACATGATCTTTGTTCTCAATCCAAATATATATACAAGAATTTCATATAGACATAGCCACATAGGGCATTGCTCTTGCCCTGTGTTCCTCTGCTTGTCTCTGCAACCCTTAAGGTAGCTGAGGCCCTAAAGGTAATCGTGAATCGTTGTTCACTAGTCAGTTCTGGACACTTATTTGGAGTATTGTCACAAATTTGAATGAAGTTTGTTCGATGACACAATTAGCATTAATTGCTTGGATTCCATGCATATGCCACAAATATGGCGAACACCAGCAGACCTAAACAGAGTACAAACAATATATGCCAGCAAGCTGATCGATACAGATCACTGTGTGGCATAATGTATCTACTTTATACTACTGTAAAATCAATTTTTCCTTTACGCTAGCTCTTCTACTCTTTATTCCTACTGTTGGACTTTGGAGCGTACAATATAGATTTGTTTGGAGCCCTGGTAAAACTTCTTGCTGAAGGATGCAATATTAAGCACTTGGTACCGTGTTCATCAGCGTCATCTGGCTTGCTGAATAGTATTATTAGACCCTGCAGGGTTCAGAATTATGTACAGATCGATTAGGAACAGGACAATGGTCAATGTGCAAATGGATATTATGTAAGTTATGAACATGCTGAAGAAGTGAAGCAGATCGATGCAGATGCTCTTGTGCGGCAGAGCGTACGCACTTGTGATATTCGATGTTTATCTTGCCGGCATCGGGGTCGGCGATGACGGCGAAGGCCTCCTGCGAGAGGTCGATGGTGGCGCGGCAGCCCCCCGCCGGGCAGAGGTCGACGATCTTGACGGTGACGCTCCGGCCGGTGCACGGGTGCGCCACGCCCTGGTTGGTGCCGCCGGTGCACTTGACCACGTACCGGTCGCCGCAGGCCGCCCCGCCGTCAAACAAGCCCTCGCTCGCCGCCGCGATCGTCGTCCCCTCCTCTGCCGTCCCGAAGCACGCCGACGCTGCAATGGTGCATGTATCGAAGCAAGCACGCAGCAACATATAAGTTCATAAAATGCTGTGACGACACATGTGTAGGCCTATACATTATATACATATATGCTACGTACGTGTGTACGGAGGCGTGTAGAAAGTTGCCGTCCCTGAGATCCCGGCGACCGGCGACACCATCGTCGTCGCCACAATTGCCAGGAAAACGATCAAGATTTCCTTGTTATTAGGCATCATCATCGTCACTGCGATCGACCGAAGTGTATATGCTGAGGATGATGATCCTATAGATGCATACGAGAACAAGAGGTGCAATGAAACTATAGCAAGGAGTAAACACGTTTTTATAGGCAGCGTAGCGTCGGAGAGCATGCTGACGCGCACCGTGACGCGGTACACCATGTACGACCTCTTCCAAATGACCAGACCTATAGCTACACGTACACTACAACAAGATACATCCACGGCATGCAGTACTAACTACTAAGTGCAGTATCTGCCTTTCTACTTGGTTATTAAGAATAAGTTGAGCACTGCAACTTGCGTGGTTAATAATGTACGACAAGTTTGGTTCAGGTATGTATAGCGTTGCAACTTGCACAACTCTGCCCGTGAAGCTGCAGGCCATCGTCTTGCCCGTGAAGCTTGTCTTGTCCGCGAGAGAGCCTTACGTACCTGAAGTCGTGCACTGCCGCTGCCGGCCGGCCGTCGCTTCGACCAGGGCTACGAGCACTCGGCCGGCCGGCAGAGATGGATTATCGATCTGACCTCAAACTAAGGGTTGATTAGCGATTAGCATGAACTCGGACAAAAGTTTACACGCGATTTGAAGGCTGAATGCGTCTTTCTCTCAGCTGTATTGACGCAAACAGATGGTTTGTTTATGTTGGACGCTGTTGGTACCATCTAAAAGATGTACAAGATGAGCAATTTGGGATCAGCGAATTGGCATACTCATGACCACTGAGTGCATCCTCTTGCATTGCTAGTTTGCTACCTGCGCCTGCTAGGCTAGCTGACTATGGATCTTCAAGCGGGTGGTGGCGCAGGGCGGCCGGCTGCATAGGGACAGAGTCACAGCGAGTTGGCCGTCGCAACTGTATTGGTGCGTGGCAATGACACCAGGGCTTTACACAGTCAGTATCTATTTTTAGTGAGAGATTATACATTTGTGTTTTAAAGAGTGCCATTATTCGTGGTTCAAAAAGCCACACAACCGTGCATTGTTTATTTTTGCTGTTTATTATGCTGACTATGTCCCAAAATAAATCAAATTTTATTCTAATTTGAACTAAATTTGAGTTGACCAATTTTACACTTCGCTCCACCAATGAACAGATATTCACTAGTGTAGCGAAGTGTAACAAAGTCTTTGTGACTTTAGTGCTCCAACATGGATTAGGGGTCTGTGACAACAACCCGAGACCATGGGAAAAATTTTGGTTCTCTTTACCTTGCTCTTTCGTACTTGCTTTACTTTCTTTGATTGCAGGTCTTGTTGAGCGACAACTATGATTCATGATAGTGTCCTCTTAGGATATGTTTCATTCTTATTCTTAAGGACCTTTATTTTGTGTGATTTTTTTTTTGTTAAGGACAAGGAGTAAGGACTATCTAGTATACTTTGTACATGAACTTAGGAGCAAAGATATTTCAGGGTTTAGAATTTGCAGTCTAAGGTTTGCTGCTTTAAATTGTTTAGAGCCCAATTCATCATATCCCCTTTCCCTGTTGGCCCATTTGGTCATTAAGTGTCTCACTTGTAGAACGTTGAGGATCCTCACGACTTGGTGTAGAACAACTTCATCACTATATATAAAATTACACATTTCCTAAAATCTAGTCGTCTGAATTCTAAAAATAGTTCAGGCGATGATGCTTTATTTCTGCATGCATGCACCGAAGCTGGCCCTTGGACTGCGGAGCCCAAGAGATGAAGATACGTCGCCGGGGTGGTTAAGAAAAACCAGACGATTGTATTATAGCAACTCTGAAAGGTCCTAGTATGGCTAGAGGGGGGGTGAATAGCCTATTTAAAAAAATTCTTCAAGACACTAGAGCAAAATATTAGTAACACAAATGGCGATAAAAGCGGTTTGCTCTAGCTCTAAATGTTAGGCAAGCCAACTATTGCAATTCTAATAATTATAGTCTCTATAGCACACAAAAACTATGTCTCTACTCTAACTAAAAAGAGAGCTAGCAAGATAAACAAATTACTCTAATTTACTATACTTGCTACTCTACCACAAGATATATTGCAAGTATGAAAGAGAGGGGAAAATGACTTTTATACCAACGGTGAAGAGTAGAGGATGTTGCCAATCACCAATAAATAATCCCAACAATATATATATCAATCAATCCAAAACACCGGGAGACAAGAGATGACACAATTGATTTTTCTCCCGAGGTTCACTTGCTTGCCGGCAAGCTAGTCCCCGTTGTGTCGACCAACACCTTGGTGGTTCCTCGGTTGTGGCCCTCAAGCCAACGCCCCGCAAGGCACCGCAAGAACCCACACACAAGTGCGGTAACTCAATGACACGAGCAATCCACTAGAGTTGGAATTAGGCACTCCGCCGGGGAACCACAACAACCCCTCACAAAATCACCTTGATTGGGGGCGGACACAATCACCAAATCCCCTCACCAATCAATCCAACACCAACCGTCTAGGTGACGGCAATCACCAAGAGTAATAAGAAAACCACAATTGCAACAATCACCTAGTGCCAAGAAATTGAATCACAATGCAATGCACCTAGGGTTTCCCACCTCCTCTCATGAACAAGCACCAACCATGGAGAGGGAGAGGAGAGGGAAGAGATCCTCTTGAAGCTCACCAATCGATCTCTAGCACAAGCTCTCTCACTTGAATGGAGCACCAAAGCTTGGGAGTGAGAGAGGGGAGGATTGGAGCTTTTCTTCTCTTAGGGTTTGCAAGAGCAAGAGCAAGAGAAGGGAGGAAGAAGGAGCTCTCTGTTCTCTGGTTATGAAACTGAATGGGGATCGATTGAATCGGTACAGAGCACTGGCCGGCCTCCCCTTTTTCCTTCCGCTGGCCACCAACGGGTGGGAGCAGCCACCGGCCCCACCACGTGCTTCCTCCCACTCCAAACAGCAGAGCAGGGCAACGGGCGGCAAGCAGGCAGCAGCAAACAGCGTGGAAAAGATGAAGGCGGCCCAAAGGTGGCGCAAACTGGCCCTTAGTGCGGTGCAGCAAGCAGCGGCCTGCTCAGCCATCAGCAGGCCTCCAGCGGCGGCCACGACGGGCCGGCCCACTCCATCGCGAGCGCGGCCCAGCGGACCGGCGGCCTGGCGCGGCCAGCAGGGGCGGGGCGCCAACCCGCGGCCCAGTCGGGAGAGGCCAGCAGGCCGGCCTGCTAGCGGCTGGCGGCGGTGGCGCGTGGCCCAGCAGCGCGCGCGTGGGCGCCAGCGGCCCAATGCGCGGGCGAGCAGGCCAGAAGCAGCGGCCCGCGAGCAGGAGGAGGCGTGGCCCAGCGGCGGCACATCAAGGCCAGCAGGAGCACAAAGACAGAGCGCCCTGCCCGGAATTTTTACCGGAAATTCCGAGCAGCACCACATTTGCTCCAGTTTCACCATATATTCCAACAAATTCTCATTCCAAATGACATGCTATCTTATCCAAATGATGCCAAACATCCAAATCACTTGAGATAGCAATTCTCCAATACTTTTCTGAGGGAATTCTCTTCCAACTCATCAAGTCACTCAACCCCAAAACATATGCAAATGCAATTCATTTTAGTGGCACTAGATGAGTGAGCAATTATGTTATTCCCCTCTTAATAGTACGGTTATCAAACCTAAACCACTCACACCCTCTTTGGTGTCTTGAGTGCAAACCAAAAATGGCCCTATAGATTTATACCTTTGCCTTGAGCCAATTTTCGCTTTTCTCCATTTCCATGTAAAGGATGAGCACTTGACCATCTTTTAGACTATCACCATCCACCTTGATCCATTGGCTCCATCACTTGGTGTGTACTACCTTGCTCATATTCACAACACTCATGGCAAAGGTTAGTACACTAGGTTTCATCAATTACCAAAAACCAAACTAGAGCTTTCAATCTCCCCCTTTTTGGTAATTGATGACAACCTTCACAAAGATATGAAATGAATTTAAATTGTGAACTTGAAATGTTTGCCCATGCATTTTGACCATGAATAGGAGTTGGACAAGCATTTCAAATTCGGTTTTGATAGTACTAGCTCCCCCTACATATGTGATATATGAGTTTGGTTCAATTGTTCACATATGCATGAAATGGAGTTTTGGGTGAGCTACCACTATCAAATGATGCTAAAGTATATAGAATGGACCTTTGAAGCGTGTTACATCGGAGTTGCCAATATATACCATCTTTAGCACCATGGATAACTAGACATACATCAAAAACTCGAGTACCCCGTGAGATCAACATTATAAGAAAGGGAGCACTTGAATTACTTGAAAGCATAAAAGTCTAGTTACCAACCTATGCATGCTAGTATTTCAATCACCATAAAAAATTTATACTAGCATACACCACACAAGCATATATAAAGAATTTAAATACATGTGCAAAGAGCAAGTCATATGTTAATGCACATACAAATGCAACAAATTGTTCATGAGCTTGCTCCCCCTACTTGTGTGCTTTTAAAAAATTTATTGACCCCTTTCCTTTCTCACAACTCTCCCCAACATTATCTTTGTGACTCATCTCTCCCCCTTTGTCATCTATTTCTAAAAAGGTATGGTCAAATTAGGGTTCAATCTAGATCACTTGCCAAAGATATTTAATTCGGTTTGAACCAAAGACAAGCTTCTTCACACCTCATAGAAAGGGTTATCTTGCCTATGTTGAATTAAACACTTATAGCAAATTTTCTAGATTCAACACTAGGATTGCAAGCTCACAAACATGTCATATGCCACCACTAGATCAAAACAAACATAGAAGCAATAGTGGTGCCATATATACATCAAATTCTTTTGATTTATCATGAATGCCCCAAATGCAACTTGTATGTCTAGATGCACTAACAAGTCCTTAGCATAGTATGGATGACATGTCATATAATGTTACCTTTGCTTTGTCGAAGGAGAGGCATGTCATATATATATGGGGTGCATTCAACTCATGTTTGAGAAATCAAGAATGTTCAACTCATTCCTTAGCTTGCAAAACCTTGTCTCATCAAGTGGCTTAGTGAATATATCGGCAAGTTGATCATCGGTGCCAACACTCTCAATAGCAATATCACCCTTTTGTTGATGATCTCTAATAAAATGATGCCTAATGTCAATGTGCTTTGTTCTTCCATGTTGAACCGGGTTGTTTGTCATCTTGATAGCACTCTCATTGTCACATAGCAATGGCACATTCTTGAAATTGAGACCATAGTCCTTCAAAGTGGATTTCATCCATAGCAATTGAGCACAACAACTACCGGCACTAATATATTCGGCTTCGGCGGTAGAGATTGCTACGGTGTTTTGTTTCTTAGATGACCATGACACAAGTGATCTTCCAAGTAGTTGACATGTGCCACTAGTGCTCTTTCTATTTATCTTGCATCCCCCATAATCGGAGTCGGAATAGCCAATCAATTCAAATTTTGACCCCTTGGGATACCATAGTCCAACATCTTTTGTATGCTTCAAATACCTTAATATTCTTTTAGTTGCGGTGAGATGACTCTCTCTAGGTGAGGATTGATATCTTGCACACATGCATACACTAAACATGACATCCGGTCTTGATGCGGTCACATAGAGTAGGCTTCCAATTATAGAACGATACAATTTTTGATCCACCATGTTGCCACTAGTATCACTATCAAGAGTACCATTAGTGCCCATAGGAGTAGTAATTGGCTTTGCATCTTGCATCCCAAACTTCTTCAACATGTCCCTTATGTACTTTCCTTGACTCACAAAAGTGCCATTCTTTAATTGTTTGATTTGGAGACCAAGAAAGTAGCTAAGTTCACCAATCATGGACATTTCAAACTCTTTTGCCATCATTTCTCCAAACTCCTCACAATAGGCTTGGTTGGTTGACCCAAATATGATATCATCCACATATATTTGCATCACAAATAAGTCATTGTCAATCCTTTTAGTGAAGAGAGTAGTATCAACCTTGCCCATTTTGAACCCTTTGGAGAGTAATAAATCTCTTAACCTCTCATACCATGCTCTAGGTGCTTGCTTCAAACCATATAAAGCCTTCTTCAACTTGTATACATGGTCGGGTTTCTTGTCATCTTCAAAACCGGGTGGTTGTTCAACATACACTAGCTCATTTATATAGCCATTGAGAAATGCACTTTTCACATCCATTTGATATAACTTGATGTTGTGGGCACAAGCATAGGCTAATAAGATTCTAATTGCCTCCAATCTAGCAACCGGTGCATATGTTTCACCAAAGTCAAGACCCTCTACTTGAGAATACCCTTGAGCAACTAGTCTTGCTTTGTTTCTCACAACAATGCCATCTTCATCTTGCTTGTTTTTAAACACCCATTTGGTTCCAATCACATTGTGGTCTTTTGGCCTCTCTACTAATTCCCAAACTTCATTTCTAGTGAAATTGTTGAGCTCTTCATGCATAGCATTAACCCAATCCTCATCATTCAAAGCTTCATCAATCTTGGTTGGTTCAATGGATGAGACAATGAGAAATGCTCACAAAGTGAGCCACCCTTGATCTTGTTTGCACGCCACTTCTTATGTCACCAATAATCATATCCATTGGATGATCTCTTGCAATGTGAGTAGGTTGAAGCACTTGAACTTGATTGCTTGAGCTAGGTTGGTCATTTGATTTATCTTCATGAGATGAACTAGCATTTTGATCTTGCAAATGAGAGTCACTAGCTTGCTTCATTGGAGAGGTGAGCACTTGATCTTTATTATCTTGTATGTCAATCACTTGCTTCGCTCTAATGTCCCCAATGTCCATATTCTTCATTGCTTCCACCAACCTAGGTCCACCAACATCATTTAGATTTTCTTCTTCATCTTGTGACCCATTGGTTTCATCAAATTGCACATCATGAACTTCCTCAAGAATGCCACTTGAGTTGTTCCATACTCTATATGCTTTGCTTGTAGTTGAATATCCAAGTAGAAATCCTTCATCACATCTTTTGTCAAACTTTCCCAATCTAGAGCCCTTCCTCAAGATATAGCATTTGCAACCAAACACTCTAAAATATGCAATGTTGGGCTTTCTTCCATGTAATAGCTCATATGGAGTCTTTTCAAGCAAAGGATGACAATAGAGCCTATTGATGTAGTAGCAAGCCGTGTTGATTGCTTCATCCAAAAAGATTGACTAACATTGTACTCATGAAGCATTGATCTAGCCATATCAAGCAATGTTCTATTCTTCCTCTCTACTAGGCCATTTGATTGTGGAGTATATTTGGCCGAAAATTGATGTCCAATGCCATAGTGATCACAAAGTTCTTCCATTCTTGTATTTTTGAACTCACTTCCATTGTCACTTCTCACTTTCTTGATTCTCATGTCAAACTCATTGTGAACTCTAGTGAGAAAGGTCTTAAAGGTGTCAAATACTTCACTCTTGTCACTAAGAAAGAACACCCATGTGAATCTTGTGAAATCATCCACTATGACAAATCCATACTTGTTGCCTCCAATGCTTGTGTATGTAGTTGGGCCAAATAAATCCATGTGCAACAACTCAAATGCCTTGCATGTGCTCATTGTACTCTTCTTTGGATGAGAGCATCCAACTTGCTTCCCGGCTTGACATGCACTACAAAGCTTGTTCTTTTCAAATTCAACATCTTTCAAACCATCAACAAGTTTGTGAGTCACAAGCTTCTTCAATTGTTTCATGCCAACATGCCCAAGCCTTCTATGCCAAAGCCAACCCATGCTTGATTTGGAGATTAAGCATGTGGTCAAAGATGCTTCACTAGTATTGAAGTCAACTAGATAGAGGTTCTCATATCTAAAACCCTTGAATATCAAGTTGGAATCATCCACACTAACAACTTCAACATCATTTGCCCCAAAGATACACTTGTAGCCTAGATCACAAATTTGTGCCACGGATAGAAGATTGAAATCCAAGCTTTCAACTAGCAACACATTAGAGATGCTCATGTCATTTGATATTGCAATTTTGCCCAATCCAAAAACCTTGCCTTTCTTGTTATTGCCAAAGGTAATTGAATCAACACCACTATCATTATCTTTGATTGAGTCAAACATTCTTGATGTGCCGGTCATGTGTTGAGAGCACCCACTATCAATAATCCAATGCCTTCCTCCGGCTTTATAATTGACCTACAAGAAAATCAATGAAGCTTAGGTACCCACGCTTGCTTGGGTCCTTGTAGGTTAGTGACTAAGCTCTTTGGCACCCAAATAGCCTTCTTCTTTGGGCCAACAATGGGAGTACCAACAAACTTAGCTTTCACACCCTTCTCACCCTTGGTAAGCACATAACAAGAATCAAAAGATATACCATTAACAAACTTCTTGTTCCCTTTTTTTTTATTGCAACTTTGCTCTAGGTGCCCAACTTGCTTGCATCTATAGCAATACCGACCATTGCTCTTCACAAAGCTAGGCTTTGGAGTTGCAAAGGCCGCTTGCCTTTCCTGGGGATATAGCCCAATCCCTCTTTATTAAGAGAAACCTTTGGCTACCCAAGCACTTAAGCAAGCGGGTCTCACCGCCATAGGCCTTGCCTAGGGCGTGAGTGAGCTCATCCACCTCTTTCTTGAGGGTCTCATTCTCAACCATTAGTGAGGCATCACATGTGAAACCATCACTACTAGTAGAGATAGAGTTGGTAGTGGTGGATGAAGAGCTACAAGAAGGGTTAGCATTTGATATGATGATGGGTTGATAAAATGAATCCTCAATGATGTCACAAGTAACACCTATATCACAAGATGCAACCACCACTTTCTTTGCTTGTTGCTCAAGAAGCAATGAGTGAGCCTTTTCAAGCTTAGAATGAGCATCACCAAGTTTCTCATGGTCTTCCACTAGACTCTCATGAGTGGTTTTAAGCTCACTAAGAACTTTCTCAAGTATTGCTACTTTCATTGAAAGCTTCTTACACTCTTTTTCCTTGGCAATAGCTATGTCTCTAGTCTCTTGCATCAAGTCATATAATTGTTCCTTAGAAGGTTCATCATCATCATCATCATTATCACTATTGTGAGCATATTCCATCTCACTATCATCATATTGTACCTTAGTTTCTTTGGCCATGAAGCATGAAGATGATGTAGAGAATATTGATGGCTTCTTGTTGATAGCAATTGAAGCAAGAGCCTTGTTGGATGAATCTTCATCTTCATCATCATTATCACTCTCCCAAGTGACCACATATGCACCATTCTTGCCCTTCTTGAATGTCATCTTGGCCTCATGCTTCTTCTTCTTCTCAAATTTGCCCTTGTTGTTGTTCTTCTTCTTCTCATATGGGCATTCGGCTTGAAGATGTTCGGTGCTATCACAATTGAAGCACTTTCTTTGTTGCTCATTTCTCTTGAAGTTGTCATTTCTCTTCTTGAAACCCCTTCTCTTGATGAACATGTGACCCATCTTCTTGACTACAAGAGCAAGTGCCTCATCATCAATTTCAAAGTCACCATCTTCATCATTGTTTTGTTCTTCTTCAAAGATTGGTGATTTTCCCTTGGAGGAGGTGGCTTGGAATGCCACGGTCTTCTTTTCTTCTCATCTTCCACCTTCTCTTTCTCATCAACATCTTGATCATATTTGTCATAGGTCAATACTTCACCAAGCAAGTCATTAGGCTTCATAGCTTCAAGCCCATCTCTTTGCAACATCATGATCAACATCTTAAATCTTTTAGGTAAGCTCAATAAGAACTTGTGGCAAAAATCTTGATCTTGAGTCTTGTGCCCTAAGCTCTTGAGATCATTGACTATCACTTGTAGACGATGAAACATCTCAATAATTGTTTCATCATCCTTCTTCTTGAAGTTTTCAAACTCACTCTTGAGTCCATAAAGCTTGGTACTCTTCACAACTTTTGTGCCCTCATATGTTTCACTCAATCTTGTCCACACTTCACTAGCCAATTCCAAATCCTTGATGCCCTCAAACACTTTTGTGTCAATGCCATTGTAGAGTGTATTAAGAGCCATTCTATTGCATGTTCTATTTGTCTATCCTCATCGGTGAGATGATCCGGATCAAGGATAGCAAAATCATTCTCGGTGACTTGCAATACTCTTTCATGAATAGAACCAAGGTGCATTGTCATCTTTCTCTTCCAATGAGCAAAAGAACTAACACCATCAAACATAGGTGGTTTGCTCCCAACATGATTGAACACAATTTGAGCCATACTTCAACACCGAAGGTTGTTAAGCCTTAATTAATCGGTGACCTAGCTCCGGTACCACTTGAAAGGTCCTAGTATGGCTAGAGGGGGTGAATAGCCTATTTAAAAAATTCTTCAAGACACTAGAGCAAAATATTAGTAACACAAATGGCGATAAAAGCGGTTTGCTCTAGCTCTAAATGTTAGGCAAGCCAACTATTGCAATTCTAATAATTATAGTCTCTATAGCACACAAAAACTATGTCTCTACTCTAACTAAAAAGAGAGCTAGCAAGATAAACAAATTACTCTAATTTACTATACTTGCTACTCTACCACAAGATATATTGCAAGTATGAAAGAGAGGGAAAATGACTTTTATACCAACGGTGAAGAGTAGAGGATGTTGCCAATCACCAATAAATAATCCCAACAATATATATATCAATCAATCCAAAACACCGGAGACAAGAGATGACACAATTGATTTTTCTCCCGAGGTTCACTTGCTTGCCGGCAAGCTAGTCCCCGTTGTGTCGACCAACACCTTGGTGGTTCCTCGGTTGTGGCCCTCAAGCCAACGCCCGCGCAAGGCACCGCAAGAACCCACACACAAGTGCGGTAACTCAATGACACGAGCAATCCACTAGAGTTGGAATTAGGCACTCCGCGGGAACCACAACAACCCTCACAAAATCACCTTGATTGGGGCGACACAATCACCAAATCCCCTCACCAATCAATCCAACACCAACCGTCTAGGTGACGGCAATCACCAAGAGTAATAAGAAAACCACAATTGCAACAATCACCTAGTGCCAAGAAATTGAATCACAATGCAATGCACCTAGGGTTTCCCACCTCCTCTCATGAACAAGCACCAACCATGGAGAGGGAGAGGAGAGGGAAGATCCTCTTGAAGCTCACCAATCGATCTCTAGCACAAGCTCTCTCACTTGAATGGAGCACCAAAGCTTGGGAGTGAGAGAGGGGAGGATTGGAGCTTTTCTTCTCTTAGGGTTTGCAAGAGCAAGAGCAAGAGAAGGGAGGAAGAAGGAGCTCTCGTTCTCCGGTTATGAAACTGAATGGGGATCGATTGAATCGATCCTAAAAGACCGGGCCGGCCTCCCCTTTTCCTTCCGCGGCCCAACGGGTGGGAGCAGCCACCGGCCCCACCACGTGCTTCCTCCCACTCCAAACAGCCAGAAAGCCGGGCAACGGGCGGCAAGGGCGGCGGAAGAACGGCGTGGAAAAGATGAAGGCGGCCCAAAGGTGGCGCAACCGGCCCTTAGTGCGGTGCAGCAGCGGCCGGCCCTGCTCGGCCATCGGCGAGCCTCCGGCGCGGCCACGACGGGTCGACCCACTCCATCGCGAGCGGCCTAGCGGGCCCGTCTGGCCGCGGCCCGGGCGCTAAAGGCGGGCGGCGCCAACCCCGGTCCGGGAGAGAGCCCGGGCCGCCGCTAGCGGCCGGGCGGTGGCGCGTGGCCCAGCCCGGCAGCGCTGGGCGCCAATGGCTAATCTGCGGGCGAGCAGGCGTAAGCAGCGGCCCGCGAAAGGGAGGAGGCGTGGCCTGGCACATCAAGGCCAGCAGAGCACAAAGACAGAGCGCCCCGCCCGGAATTTTTACCGAAATTCCGAGCAGCACCACATTTGCTCCAGTTTCACCATATATTCCAACAAATTCTCATTCCAAATGACATGCTATCTTATCCAAATGATGCCAAACATCCAAATCACTTGAGATAGCAATTCTCCAATACTTTTCTGAGGGAATTCTCTTCCAACTCATCAAGTCACTCAACCCCAAAACATATGCAAATGCAATTCATTTTAGTGGCACTAGATGAGTGAGCAATTATGTTATTCCCCTCTTAATAGTACGGTTATCAAACCTAAACCACTCACCCTCTATGGTGTCTTGAGTGCAAACCAAAAATGGCCCTATAGATTTATACCTTTGCCTTGAGCCAATTTTCGCTTTTCTCCATTTCCATGTAAAGGATGAGCACTTGACCATCTTTTAGACTATCACCATCCACCTTGATCCATTGGCTCCATCACTTGGTGTGTACTACCTTGCTCATATTCACAACACTCATGGCAAAGGTTAGTACACTAGGTTTCATCAATTACCAAAAACCAAACTAGAGCTTTCAAACTCCCATATTAATAATATAAGTGTTAGGCTGTTAGCAATATACTGTATTTTTTAACAAATAATTCTCCACATATAATTATATTTGATAAAGAAAATTCAACATTTAAGCTTAATATAGGAGGTTGAAGCAGAGCAAATGTGGCCATGGTCCTTGGTTGTTTTTTTTAAGTTCGTTTGAACAAATACTAATAGTTAAGCTTCAATTTCAATATCTTCTACTGGGTGATGATTTGCTTGGAGTTATAGCGAGGACAAGCCGAACCATGCAGCTAGACTCCATAGCAGCAAATTCAATTCTTCTCGGAATCTTTGAGAAAGCAACCAAATTCCTGTGAGAATTCCTCCAGCTTTCGAATATGCCTAATAAACTAATAAATATTTATCGGTATTTCTAGTAAAAGAAGAATAAAATCCAAACGTGGCCAATCATTGATTCTCATTCTACGACGACACTCTGGTGCAGACTCTGGCGTCTTTGTACACCTTGCCGGGGCGGCAAACGTATCCCTGTTCCGGCGCGCAGTGCTCGTCCCGCGAGCACACGCACATCCCCTCCAGCGCGCACCCGGGCGCGTCCGTCGTCGGCGACCTCCCGCCGATGCCGAGCATCGTGTCACTCCAGTCGCTCGAGAAGAGGCCGTCAGGGTCGTAGGCATCCTTGACGCGCAAGAACTTGGCCAGGCCCGGGTACTTGCTCGCGGCGCCGGCGAAGGCGAGGTTGCGGTTCTTGCCCCAGTGCGGCAGGCCGCCGTACTTGAAGATGCCCATCTGCTCGATCTCCTCCAGCACGTCCTCGAACAGGCGCGCCCGCCCGGCGTCGCGGCTGCGGTAGTAGGTGATGTCGAAGTCCACCATGTCCGTCCCCGACGCCGACGGCTTGCCGAGGTGCGCCGTGGACGCCTTCACGTACCGCATGAGGATGCCGTCGTAGAGCTCCACGCCGCACAGCGTGCTGGGGCCCGCCAGGTCCCGGAGCCGCCGCACGTCGGCGACGAACGCGGCGGCGCGGCGCAGCGGCAGGCTGAAGGTGGTCTGGTGGAAGAAGGTGCCGCGGCGCACACGCGGGTCCCAGGGGCACGCCGTCAGCAGCGCGTCCTCGCGCCCCGTCACGCACCCGCCGGAGGCCTGCATCTGGTGCTGCGCCCCCACGACGGGGTACCCCGTGAACAGCCCGCCGTTCTGCCGCTGCCGCAGTCCGTACCCGGCCACCGACAACGCCGTGTGGGTCACCCCCGACGCCAGGCACTTGCCGCTGCCGTTGCCGGCGCTCGAGGAGTTCCTCGGTGAGCCGGGTGGCCTGGAGCAGCAGCGTCGAGGTGGCGCGGAAGCCGATGAAGTCCATCACACCGTCGCCCGGCGCGCTCAGCGGCAGGCGGTCGTCGATGCGGTACACCGCCCGGCCGTGGCCCGGGAACCACGAGATGTCGGCGAATTCGTGCTGGTACCCGAACTTGGCCACCTGATCTGCTAGGTCGTCGTCGTCCCGCTCCATGAACGTCACCGAACGCTTGAACAGAGGTTGCAGCGCCAGTGTCACCTTGCATCAGGAGTATATACATGCATAATTTAGGTTCAAAATCAAACTTATACCAACTGTAATAAATAAATGGTCAAATATTTCTCAAATTGGTAAACTGGATTCGGTGTTTGTTCTTTGATTGATAAATTAAAAACGAGATCTTGGAATTTTGATGAATTCAGAGTCAGCCAAATAAAACGCGTCTCTCGTCAAGAATATGAAGGGATATTATATCCTATCCTTTATTAGATCATTTTCGACTTGAATTGAATACCTGATCGACAAGACTTTTATCCGTCTATAACTAGATTATTTTGGATTGTATGGACTGTACGAGTGGTAGTAAGCTTTACACGTCAAACGCATGGATATGCAGGGATCTTGGAATTTGATGGAGTCAAATAAAGTCAGCAGCTAGCCAACTAAAACGTCTCTCAAGAATATGAATGCCCATTATATTATTCCATTTTGAACGATCCAACAGCCGACAACGGACTTTTATGATCTTGCAGTAATGGAGTGGGGGACTATACACGAAATAGGAAAATGCATGGATATTGTGTTTTTATTGCCGAAAGAGGAAATAGTCTAAGCAAAATGTAATTAATTAGGTCGTTGTGCGTGTTAAAGTTGTATGCACCAACCACGTGGACAACGCGTTGTTGAGTCGCTGCACTGGAGAACTTAGAATAAGAATTAATCTATCTATACTATACTAGTAATAAATATACATTTATATATACTAGCAAACGTGCACGTGTATCATAATGTAATCTAATATTTCTTAGAATTAGATTCTATATCATTATTGTATATGAGGTTGTTCTATGAGTGGCCATTTTTGGAAGTGAAAAAAAAAAAGACACTGTGAGTTTGGATAGGCGATTTGCTATTCCCTTGGTTTCAACACGGGGCGGGATTGGTACACGGAGATCTCTTGATGCACATGGTAACGTCCCTGCCCGATTGAACACAACCTATATATATATAAGTAAAAAAAAAGTAGGTGGTGGTTGCACCATGCTGCATGTGAAGAAAAGAAAAATAGCATGTTCTAAACTGTAAAGTGATCCCTCCTAAGGAATGCGCTTTCCAAGAAAAAAAAAAAAAAGCCAAAACACAGGGGTCTTGATTTGTACTTGATGTTATCTTCAAATAAAAAAAATATTGTACTTGATGTGTCATGCATGCATGTTTTCTACTCCAAGAATCATCGAAATGTTGCAGTCCACCAATAAATGTTGTAGTACGCACCGCTTTTGAGTGTGCAGGTAGGCATATGTTCAAAGCCTTACGTTGTGGATCTTGCTTTTACGAAACAGATTGATCGATTTGCTTAAAAAATAACTTTACCTATTTTTGCTCCTTACTTCCAAGTCATGTACAGTTTGTTTTTAGTGAACCAGCGACATTGTGCCATTTCATTTAAAGTTACGTGTTTGGTACTTTGGTTAGGATATTTCTATTCTAAGTTTCTAACCCATTTGTTTCGTGTCATGCTAAATTTGGTTGGGTTAATGGTAAATTTGGTTGGGTTAATGGTTTCTGCGGTGATAAAGCCATTAGATGCTATTTTATTGTGAAAAGAAAAATATTGTACAATGATTGATAAGTTTAAGCGGACAGGGCAACTCTCAAAATTTATATATCAGCACTACGGGAGCCAGGGGCTTCCCAGAAGGCCCAATTGCACTTGGGGAAGCATGGTGATTTTTTCATTCAATTACTTGTTGTATGATTAATTTATCTCTATGGTAATGGGCCTAAAATAAATGGAAATGTAGATAAAGTAGTTCGATTCTAAAAAATGGGTTTCGCATCAAGCTTTGTAATCTCCATGAAGATAAGTATATTGCTTCTACCCCATATGTCAGCAAAAGTGTCATGTAGAGCACCACCTATCTCTATGAAGTAGCCGTACATAGATGTCATCTAAGGGCAAAAAATAAAAACAATAAACGAAGTCACTTCTAGCACTGTGAGATCACGGGTTGTTGATTGAGTGGATAGAAAAAGTAGCTTAAGCCGGCTTATTAATAAAGAAAAAAATATGTAGTGTATTATAATTGAACAAGAAGAAAAAAATGTTAACTTTTTTTTAAAAATTTGAGAGAAGAAAAAAATCACGCCAAGTAGCATTGAAATGTGAAATCCACATAGATGACCTTACCTGAGAGATGACGCCGAGGACGCCGAGAGAGACCTTGGCGGCGTCGAGCTCCGGATTGCCGGCGGTGAGCACGCGCACCTTGGCGTACCCCTCGGCGGCGGGGGCCGGCGTGACGATGCGCATCCCGACGACGTACTCGTGCACGGCGCTGCCGTTGCCCCAGAGCGAGCTGCCGTGCGCGCCCGTGCCGAGCATGCCGCCGACGGTGAGCCCCCACCAGTACGGCGCGTAGGGCAGCGCGAGCCCGGCCTTGGCCGCCTCCCCGATGAGCTGCCGCAGCGTGATGCCGCTCTCTACCGTCATGTATCCCGTCGCGGCGTCGACGGACACGACGCGGTCGAGCCGCCGCGTGCTGATGACGAGCCCCTGGCCGTCGCCGTCCCCGGGCACGCCAGCGGCGGGATGCTGTGGGGAGTAGCGGGTGGCGACCTTCATCTTGGTACCCGACGCGGCGCCGCGCGCCACGGCGCGCACAAGCTCGTCTTCCGAGGTCGGGAACGCCGCGGCGGCCGCGCGGCACTCGGAGCGGTCCGGGAACACGCCGTAGGCGCTGGACACGGTGCAGTTGACGGCCGTGCCACCGCTGCCCGACGGCGACGAGCACTGTACCGGGTCCGGTGGCGGGCTGGCGAAGGCGGTTCCGCCTCCACGGTCGGATGCGGGGACGAGGAGCAGGACGCCGGTGAGGGTGACGAGGACGAGCTGCAGCATGCTTCGCTTGAGCCTGATGAGGACGACAGCTCCGGCGACGGGAGTAGGTGTTGTGCCCATTGTGCAGGAGCACAGTGCAGGCATTCTTTCGAAGCAGCTGGTTACTTTTGCAGGGAGCATGGCAGCTCATCTATATATATATGCAACGAGCTTTGCTACGGTACTCTGAAATAACCGTGGACCGTTGATCAGCGTGACATGTAATATATTTTATACGGACGTTAGCTATAACTATACTAGTTTTTTTTAAAAAATAAAGGTATACCTATAGCTTGAGTTATATTGTTTTTCTATAATGTGACCAAATTAGAGGTGTACTTTTATTTATTTATTTAAATTAGATTATGAACGTGTTGGTAACGAGAACATCTGTTTTGAACATGTTGGTATTTAAATTAATGGTGGCGGGAACACCGTACCCATCTTAATACAAAAAAATACAAGTCTTTTATATATTCGAGAAAAAAAAAACAGTTCATAATCCTAACGACATTAGTATTTTGCAAATATATTTTGGTAACAAGTTGTACTGTCACGTCGTTGATTTATTAGATTCATCCATATCATGTACCGGATGTATTTTTTGTACATGGTGTACGTTTGTTTAAAGGAGTATGCCGCTGTTGCATGCTGTGCATGCAGGTGCACCCGTATTAATTATATGGTAACAAACTAGCTTTTGATGTTGATTTAGTTTTCCTTTTTTATTTTAATTAATTAATAATTATTTAGTTATTGAATGCATTTCAAAAATCAAAGGCTGAGATTTCTTTGAGATCTTACCTCTTATAAGGTAAAAGGTGTACCTGGCAAGGCCATGGCGGTATATATGGAGTAGTCACTCTCATACGTGTTGAAGAACGTCAAGGACGATATATATTGGATATATATTTATATATATAGTTGTACAAATGGTGACTTGTATATATTATTGTACGAATGGCTTCTATATATATGATTCTATCCCATCGTCCACAACCTAGGGGGGGGTGCAAACCTCTCTGAGTTTTCATCGAACAAAAGAATGTACATATTATATACGTATGTGCACACGTACGTACGCTTGGTGCGGTGTGCAAATCAAGCGGTATTAGGCGCGTAAAGGAACAACAGTGTGCATCATCGCGTGCGTGTGCCCAAAATTAATTAAATTCTTGGAGTAATCGCATTGTAGTTGAACAGGCCGCCAATTAATTCTCTACGGGAAAACACGATTAGCAAGGAAATTGTTTGGAGTAATGCAATGGTGACGGAAGACAACGATTATAGCAAGAAATTGTTCGAGTACGGATAAATCATTCTACAGCTGGACGACTTGTTGGCTGGTCCGATACTGAGTTGGAGTGGAGGACGACGACGGAACAAGTGCGTAATCACTAGCTCTAGAACGATTATTGCTCATCGTTTCCAGGAACTCTGTTGCTATATTAATCGTTTTAACGTGGAATATGCAAAATGGGGTACTTTCGCATTTATGAAATTACATAAGATATGATGCCATTGTGAGAGTGAGGCCTATCATGACATTAGATATGATGTCATTGAGAGAGTGAGGCCTAGACGGACAGCAGTCATGTGGAACATGAAAAGTGTTGTGGACAAACCCATGTATATATAGCAGACACCAGAGAGAAGGTAATTGATTAATTGCGTAAGACTACACGTAAAAATGTTCAAACTTAACTCAAACTCAACGTCGATGTGACTGTGACCCATTTTATTTATGAGTGTGATATCTAGTAGTTTTGATATATTGTAACAAGAATGTGAATTAAGCATGAAGCTACAAAGCAACTACGTAAAACATGGGGTACGTATAACTGGAGTAGTTTGGAGATATCCCTTGCTTGTTTTCCAGTTTATACTAATCTTGAGCTCTCTCTCTCTCTCTCTCAAAAAAAAAAAAAAAAAAAAAGAGGATTTATGCTTATCCTGCACTACAAGCTAAGTGATGGAGGATAGCAATCACAATCGCAATGCATACATAAGCTACACATGGACTGCACCATATCACACAAACACCGATATAATGCTTGATCGACGGCGCGTGGTACGTATATATGATTATGCATGGCCACCTTGATTTGGTCGACGAATTGACCTGAATTAATTACTACCCATCTTCAACTATACGCTGTTATATATATATGGGGCACTACCGCACCTTTAATTCCGATCGATAATGCAGCATGCACGCATGCCACTGGAATGGTCTCAGATAGTGCCTAGCTTAGTGGGGTTGCCAGTGGAGTACATATGCTGCTTTTGGAACACAGATGCATGTCGCATCGCATCATCATGAATGTCACAATGTGCAGGTCTGCGAAAAGAGAAGTGGAGGACACACCTCCAGCTGCCACGCCTGCCTTTCGGCGAACATGCATGTTAGTGTTGTATAGTATACCGGTATAGTGTAATAGCATGCACTTTTCAGTACAGGTGGTTTTTACGTTGCCTTTTGCAAATTGGACAATAAGATAAAGTAATAGTGTGTGTGACCCTCATGTGGTCAGTTAGTTAAAAGCATACATCATAGTTCATAGACTATTATTATAAAGAACTATTTATTCCACGAGAGGATAATGATAATTTTAGTCACACTATAAATGTTTGGCTGCCACGAATCAGTTATTGTGGTGATAACTTTTTTCTAACATCTGTAGCTTCGAACTCTACTTATATGGTACCTCTAACTTCAAATTCCAAAGGTCCAAAGAATCGATAGGTCATGCTTTCATGTTTCATGTCCGTACTAGAAATAAAAATGAAACGAGCTTTAGCTTTTATTCTACATGAGATTTTTTTGTCCACATCAAGCTCATCTTAAGACACTTATGTTATCTTTTAACAGATGTGTTGCCCCACTAAACTCCCCACTTGGCAATGTATTCTACCTATATCGCCTAGAAGAAGTTGGGGTTTAGAGCCAAAAGGAGGGACGATGCCTCGCTTTTCAACCCACGGGCAAACGACATATGATGAAGGATAGGTTTCTCTTCCCTGAGAAAGAAGTTATTAGAGATGAAGTTAGATGGAATAATAAGTCATTTGGTCCCTATGGCTTACCAACTTCTTCAAAATTTTCTAGGAAATAAAAACAGATATTGTGCATGTGGTGCTGTCTAAGAATTGTTTATTAAGGTCTTTTAACTTTATTCAACCTTAATTTTGGAGCAACTACTACTCTTCTTCCAAAAATTGAAGAAGCAACTAAATCCAAGGAATTTCTTTTTTTACCAAGGTTTTCACTAATGAACAAGTAACTAGCAGTGTAGACCAATCATCTCAGGCGATATTGGTGCCAAGTTAGATTATCATGAAGTGGTACTAATAACACACAAAACAATCATTGAACCACATAATAAGAAACCCAATGAAGTAATCATCAAAGTTAATTTTTAAAAGGTCAAATTGTCTTTTCTAATAGATGCTTGAATGAAAGGCTTATACAAGAAAATGGTGTAAGATGGTTCAAAATCTATCATGTTGTATGAGAGCACTAACTTTCAAACACAAAAGGACTTAGACAATGAGAACCCATGTTAGGGATATGCTTTCTATATCGGTTAAGAGGGCAAAAGACAAATTCACGTATTAGAGGGGTCATACCTCACCTTGTGGAAGATGGTGTCCAATCTTGAAATAATACACAGAAGATACCATATCATTCATGGACGATGATCTAGAACATGCTAAGAATATGAAGTTACTATTTTGTGTATTCAAACAACTATTTGGTCTAAAAATTAACTTCCATAAAAGTGAGGGATTATATTACGAAAATGTGAAACAAAATTTAGGATAAATATATACTGAGGTCAATGGTTATGAGATTGGCTCATAGTCATTCGTTAGTTCATCAATCATCAGCATAACTCATGTTGTTAAATCCTTCCTAAATAAATATAGAAAAATGCAAGCACTCGTGCCAAGTTACGGACTTAGAACCACAATGAACCTAATTCACAGCTAAGCATATTTTTTTTGTGTGGGGCTTGTTAGGCTTTTAGTTCTTAATGCGTACCTATATGGAGATCTTTAGATGGCTAATGAATTAAACACCACTAACATCGATATCGCACATGCTAGGAAATGAGAAAAGAGATATCTTCATTGGTGATACTCTTCTTTGTTGCACAATTAAGTGTTGTTGCTTTTTATACCAAGAAAAGATAGAGAAATTGCATGCATAGCCTCTACAAACTATGTTTCCTTAGGCTCTTTTTTTTTTCTCAACTTACCCATAAGGACAAAAACGAAAATCCAGGAAAAAAAGAACGGCTATGCATGGAAGCCATAGTTTTTTGATGGCCATACATGTAATATTCTCAAAAGATAATTTCATACCTTTTAACTTTTTTTTAGATTACACAAGACAACGTACGCTCACAACACGCACACACACTCACACCCTATAAATACACGTACACAAACCTTGCCCCTATGAGCACCAAACTTATCGGTTGCGGTTTTCATCATTGTTGCAAGGGGCTACCATTTCTTGGCATGTTTCAAATTTAAGGTTGTTGTTATGGACCAAAATTGCCCAAGAATAGATAGATGGACAAGAAAAGGAATTTGCTTTTGGTATTTGTCTCTTCATGCATGCTCAGAAACCCATTTTATTCGCCTCTTGTATTGAAAATGTGAAGTGGGCCGAGTTACATATGCCCAGTGGACTAAAATATCATCCATCAATGATGTGGGCTACGGCGAGGCCACAGTTCTCGTGATCGTGCAGGGTAGGCATGTTCAAAATCGCACGCTGGACTGTTTGGAGGCCCATTTTTTTTATTTGGGCTTATCTATTATTATATTTATTTATAAGCCCATTTAAACAAGCACGCCCATTTTTTAATGACATTTGCGTCTGCATTATTCAGAGACGTACGGAGCCTCCTCATCTCGGCTCTCGCTCCCCATCCGCCCATGGCGATGGCGACGCCGCCGGCCCGTCCGTGGGCGGAGCTGCAGCACGACCTCCTGGTGGCGATCATGGCGCGCGTGGGCGCGCCGGACCTGCTCTCCGGGGGCGCCTCCCGGGCCTGCTCCTCGTGGCACGCCGCGGCGCGGGACCCGCTCGCGTGGCGCCGCGTCGACCTCCGCGACTGGGCCGCCCTCACCTCCCGCCGGCGCGCCGCGAGGCCGGGCCACTCCAGCTCCCGCGTGCCCGTCCACGCCGCGCTCCTCGGCATCCTGGAGGTCGCCGCCAGGTCGGCCGAAGGGCGGATCGAGGCCGTGCTGCTCCCCGAGTTCGCTGATGAGGACCATCTCTTGTTCCTCGCGGAGAGGTGAAATTTCTTCTCCCGGTCTATTTCCCGTGAGGAAATGTCCGTTGACCTTTTAATTATCGCCTTATTGATGCTAGAAATTAATTAGGTTATGGTGCTAGGACTAGGAGGCGTTGTTATATTGGTAATTTCGCATTAGATCCTCCCGAATTCGCCTATATCAATACACCTTTCATTGTACGTGAATGTGGTTCTTTTTCGTTTCTGTAGATAGGTGCCAGAATTCCTGTAAGCTTGCATATGGATGCTTTGCTTATTTTCTTATGAGTTTTTGTGATGTTCATTTGTAATGCACTATCTCAGAGAAAACATATGTGAATTGTACTTTCACTGTCTTTATTGCCAAAACAATCTGAAAAAGATGGTGAAAGTACCTGTACCGATTTCTATGTTTATTACATTTGGTTCGAACAGTTGTTTCTTGACATTATGCATTTATGATTTACCTGATCATATGATAATGACATTGAAGAGATGTAATGATTCAAGGAATAATGTTGCTTGATTGTTTAGTGACTTTAGTCCCAGTGGGTAGAGAATAAAGATCTGGAATTATCTGCGAAAAGATTTATGGCCCTTTCTTTTGGGTAACTCATGGTGCAGCTTCTGGCACTGATATCTTAGGAACAACCACACTAGTTAATTAACTTGCAATCTGAATGGCCAGTCAAAAGCAATCACAAAATTAGAATAAAAACTATATGTCTAAATTGAAGATATTGTATGAGAATTTGATAGGCTGTACATGTGTGGCAATTTGTGGGTTGAAGCTACTATTGTGGCCCTTTTTTCTGTTGTTTTCGAGGTCTGGATTTATGTATGCAGATGAGTTTTCTTTAGTATATATTAATTTCTCTACTTAGTATATATTAATTAACATGGTAGTGCCTTATAAGCCATGAGCAATTATAACATATGTGTGCTGTCTGCTCTCTTCTCATAGTCCTTTTTTGTCACACATCCATCACTGTAGTCAAATATATTTGATCTACAACCTTCCATTGCATCCCAGTATTGTGGCTATTCCCTCCTTAAAGCCCAGCCATTTTGTTATTAACTTTGCCACAGTTCTTGATTTTTCTTCTTCTCACGCATTCTTTCGCCCCATTTCTTGCTTTTCCAATTCTCTCCATCTCTTAGACCACCTTAATATGTACATGAATATCAAGTTACATACCTCTTTAGACAACTCTGCAATCTGGATCCCCTTTCCTATTCCTGCCTTTTGCTTGTTTTTCACATGGCTAGCCTTGTAACCCTAACTTCTCTTCTCGGAGCCTTCCCTTGTTTGCCACTAACCAGTTGAAACCAGTGCATTTCAGTTTCAGCATATTCACAGATTGCTTCTTTGTCACCCCAAGTCATTTTAAACATTATAGTAGCAGTTTGGTACAGTCTTGCTTTACTGCATATCTAATTATAGCTAAGTGTATGTTTATTACATTCGATAGTAAAAATAACAGCATGAGTAGGGCAACAGTGTTCATGAATTTGATTGCAGCATAGCTGTTTTGTTATTAGAACATACTGCATGTAATGGTGATTCAGTTGTGCAAGTCAGAGAAGGGCACTCTTAGTTTCTATCATGTTATTCTTTTTTGTAGTTTTTTGTTATTTGGTTTTGTTCATAATATATTGTGTTTTCTTTCACCATTTTGTTACTATTATCTGTAATCCAACATGTATGTATGACCTTTTTGTTAGCTTTACATCGAAGAATGAATATCCTCTAACTAATCAGAGGTAGGCCTGGAGATAAAGTTGGACCATATTGTACTTAAGTCATGAAAATTGACACCGTTTACAACTCAAGAACTAAAATGCTACATTCAGAATTTAGCAGCAGTCTAAATAATTACCAGTGACACTTACAGGATTTCAACCAATAGAAAATTGATATAAGACTCATTGGCTGTTTGTGCCTGTCATGTGTGCTATGAACATTGTAAATTTTGGTTCATAGGTATGAGTGCCATCTATCAAATTTGAAATATAGTTGCTAATTCTAATGGGCATGAGTATATGACACCCTAGTACCTCAACTAGTAACTTTTTACTGAAACATGTATGGTCTATTCATATGAGAAGCATTTCAATCTGACTGTTGTATTACAGAATATAGATAAAAAGTACGTTAAGACGGAACAAATTAGCAAGGTTGGATCGGAAGTATAAAACAGAGGTTTTATGTGGTCTAATTTACTCCTGCATCATAGCAGACATGTCCAAATGGGTTTCCTTTGATGTAGGTGTGCAGGAGGATTACTTTTTCGATCATGTGCAGATCTGATCTATCTTTTGTTTGGATCAACTAAGATATTATACCAAGCCTCTGCAGTTCTTGGACACTACAAGAAACTTTGGTTATATATTTCCTTCAGTCACGTTATATACTATAAAAGAGTATAACAAAACTTCCGATGTGTTTCAGTATTGTTAAAATATTTCATAGGGTTATCTGATAAATGCAATGGATCTGTTCTTAACTGCTTATATTTGCTATAGACGTGCTTTTGGCGTCACTTTTTTTTTTGGTAATTTTGTTCCCAGTGCAACTTTACAAACTCATTTTATAAATTTTGTTAGAGCACAGGCAGGCTGGCAGTTGTGAATGATATTTTCAGACAAAATTTGCAGCAGGCGCAAATTTGCAAGACTGATTCCAGACTTTAAAATCAATTGTGTTGTTTTGATGCTATTTTTTTATTGGCTTTTTGCTTCCCTCTGATTGTTATGAATTTTCTTCATAACAGTCATCATCAGCATGTGGCAAAATATGCTTTTCGTTTCACTTCCACATGGATTTGTCTCCCTAATTGGTTAACAGTTTTTTTAAAGGAATCAGCTAACAGTTGGCCTTTAAAAAGCTCCTATGTGACTGGTTATTTAATGTATGCATTAAAGCTAATCCTATTTCCCTGTTTTTTCCCTATAGGTGTCCAAACCTGCAGTATTTCAGCCTTCCTAGCACCTGTATGACTTATGATCAGTTCTGTAAGGTGATAGGTGGACTTCATTCTCTTAAAGGCATGGCAGTGGATGAGAGTCTGATTAACTACGATGTCCTCCTGCACGTGCACCAGTGCTGCCCAAACTTTGTAGAGCTGAAGGTGTCTGCACTGTACGTGGATGAAGAGATGGCATCAGTCATCTGTCTCTCTCTTCCACATCTGAGGAAGCTGGAGATTCCAAGCTCTGACATGTCTTCCGCTGCAATAATAAAGTTCCTTGATTGCCTAGAGGAGCTCGAGCACCTGGACATCTCAGGTTATGAGACATCAGCCATCTCAAGCACAGTTCTTGAGAAAGCTTCGCGACTCAAGGTCTTCCTCTGGAACTCGAAGTTCGAGCTTGGGGAGTTTGTAGACTGCTCCAACTGTGGAGAGCACAACATTAACCCTCAAGAACCCTGCAAGTGCATGATGGAGCACAAGGTCATGGACTGGCTGGCTGGACCTTCACAGGCTTCCTGAACCAAAGGCGTCTTTTCTGTGTGTGTGTGTGTGTATTGTTAAGTTATGAGGTTTTTCTGGCTGTAAAATTCGGACTTCTGTCAAATTTGGTGTTTGAGTGGTATGCACAAGCAAATGTTCGAGCGATTTGCTTGAAAGTTTGAAGTTAATGGAACCTCTTTTTTACACCAATGAAACCATATGAAATATCTGTGTCTATTTGCAAGCGATTTCACCAAGGAATCAAACCGGTTTGGTCGTAAGTTATTTTGGCTCTAGGGAGATAAATTCATTTCTTGCAAGTCTGAGACTTGGATAAGCTGATGGACCATATGTGAACTTATTTCACTGGGGAATTAGTTAACACTAGCTATCCTATATGAATTTTTAAAAACAAGGAATCCATTGGCTTAATCATAATAAATGCAAAACAAAAGAAAACATTGGAAGGCATGATGTCATACTTTTCCATAAAATTTGTATGGACCTACTATTCAATAGGGACTTCGTGGCTCTATGGGTGTCTACTATTCAAAAGGAAAAGGCACTAGCCTATAGCCTGCAAGGCTTGGTCGGGCTTCGATGCATATCAAGCCGATCTCATGTCTGAAGAGAACTTCCCAGCTAGCCAGGGACCATGTTTTCCCATAAAAAATGATCCCGTTTCTTGAGCACCAAATACACTAGCAGGCCACAATCATAATCTCTCTGAACATGGGATTCCCAAAATTGGTCCTTGCATCAATCATCATATCCAGGGGGGCAAGTTCAGATTCCAAAGGATACCTATTCGATTCTAACAGTTGCTGCTGAATGGGCTTTCTAAGAACATGCATACTTGTTTCTTCACAGTTTTGGATACAGATAGCACATGAGTAATCATCGAGTTGTCTGTGTTTTCTTCTTAACAGATTGCGAGTGTTCAGCATGTTCTTCATCAACAACCAGAAGAAAAATTATGCTTTCCTAGTGTACTAGCTGCCCACATGAGAAGAGAATGGATGCTTCCTGAGTGTCCTGCAAAGTTTGATAGGCTTTCTTCGGTGAGAAGGCAGCAGAATTCCAACTGTAAATCCATCTATCAGGTGTAGACTGATCCCAATCCTGGAACTGTAATTTCCTCCAATTCTGCAGCAGCTTGCATCGACAGAGGTAGGAAAAAGTTCTTTAGCTCGTTCTCAAGGTAGAATCTGATGCTACAATTTTGCTTTTTAGAGAATAAATGCAGGTGGGATAAAGGTCTTTAAGGAGGCTGTCACCCCAAGCATCAGACCATAGCAGAGCAGAGTTACTGGCAGTGGCGGATCCAGAAACCGACCACGGGGAGTGCTAAACAACGTTACAAGGCTACAAATTATACTAATTAAGGACTAATAGTAGACAAAAATATAAAAATTATACTAACTATGTACTAATAATAGACCAAAAAAACTAAAAATTACACTAACTATATACTAAAAATAGACAAAAATGAAGATATGACACTTGACTTTTTGGCCACCGGGGAGGGGGAGGGCTGCAGCCCCCCAGCCTTCCCCGTGGATCTGCCAATGGTTACTGGAGACTGGGGATGCATTGAGACATGCTTCTGAACTCAACATGCAACTTGATAATATCTTTCCACCAGAAAGACCCAATGACCTTCTTAGCATGTGGTGGAATGTTGATAACTTAGTGGTGCTAATTAACATATTTATTTTAAACTAATGATTATCATGGCAAAATTAGTAGTATTAGTGTATATTTATTAGTGCCTAATTAGTTGTTATTGTTTTAAAATAATAGATATAGATAGTCAACTATTCTTTTTCTATCCATTTTCATGCATCCAACCAAACAGAAAAATGGCTCATCTCGTCCATCCAACTAAACATAAATCATGAATATCCTTAGACTATCCGCACTCATACAACTCTATATTTCCACTCTATCCATCATACAGCGTACTCTATCCCAATTCTCCCGCACTCATCTATTCTTTACAAAGATACCCTATCCATCGCGCCCACTTATCACTTTATCTAAATATATCCATGTGAGATCTAGTTTTGAAGGATTTATTGAGACGAGTTGATATCAAGAATCGAATTTAATTTGACTTTTTTGGTTGGTGAGTTATAACATTTTTTTGCTTGTTTGAAATCGTGGGGCCCGCCTATATTCTCTGGCACATGTGGTCTCTGTCTTGCTCGCTCGCGCGTGGTGGGGCCGCATGGCCGATAGCGCGCCTCCGCGAACGCGCTGCATTTGGCGTGGGCAGACCAATAGCGCATGCTTTAAGGCACCCCGCTGCAGCAGATTTGCAACGCTAGGTGCTGATCTGGAGACCGGCTGGCGCGTAGCGCAGCTCGTCCAGTGTGCCAGTGCGAGTCGTCTTAGTATCCAACTTTGTTCTCCAACCAACGGTGCTTTCAGCAAGGTACAATCTGATCTGATATCTTTGCATTGGGTTAGGCCTAGTTTAGATGCGGCACCGAATCGGCGCTGTCGGAACACTGTAGCAGCTTTTGTTTTTAGTGCAAAAAATTGTCCAAATATTGATTAATTAGACTCTAAATGTTCGTCTCGCAAAGTACAACAAAACTGTGCAATTAGTTTTTGATTTCATCTACATTTAGTACTCCATGCATATGCCTACATTTTGATGTGATGAGGAATAGGAATTCTGCATAGTGTCAAAGTTGGGAGTTTTGGGGATCTAAACAAGGCCTTAGTTTTTTTTAGAAAAGTGCACTGGGTTAGTTGTAGTGGCAATTGGTTCCATGGCCTAGTTTCCATATCTGAAGCAAGTCTGAACTCTGAACTGAATAATATATGTAGTATACACTCTGTTCTTTTATGAATTATGAAATGAAGTGTTCGGAAAAAAAAAAGAGTTGGTGGATGGCCCCCATTGACGCGAGTGACAACCAGTCCGTTGACATGTGGACCCGAGATTATTTATGAAGACCAAGTTTGGAGTTTGCGGTCTGTGTGTCGGACTGTCGGTGGCCGGGAGCCCGGGAGTTTTCTCTGCAACATGGGAAGAGGCCTACTGGTTGTCACTGTGTAGCCGCTCCTCCCGTCGGCCGTTGCTAAGAGCTGCGCCGCCCCTCCATTGGCCTCCTGTAGATCCAAGCCAGCGCCCTTCCTTCCTCTAGTTTTTCTGCGTCGGTCGCCGTCCCGTGGTCTGCCTGCTGTTGGGCCCGGCGGCAGCGGTCTCCTGCGGCCGGCCTCCCTCTACCAGACAGCCCACACCCAGCGGCCTCCAAGAAGAGGTAAATCTGTCCTGAGTCCTGACCTTGTAGATGAGGTCCTGCTTGGTTACTGATTGGGATGCTGACATGCTGTTAGTGCAAAGATTCATATATTGTTAGTAGACCGATGGTACTGATAGATGTAACTTCTCTCTCTCTCTCTCTCTGAATTTGGCAGCATTTCATTGCATTCGAGTTGATAGATCGTCAAAAACAATTACATTGACATTATCCGTGACTTCGCACGACATGTGCTCCGCCCCTTTGGTGCTACCCACACCTAAAGCAGCAAGAACATGAGCTGTCTTGTTACAAGCTCTCGGGATTTGAACACACTCAAAACTAATGAAATTTTTTGAAGTGAAAAACTTTAATTCATCCACAAGACTTCCAGCTGCTGACAGATCTTGCAACTCCAACACCAAAGCTTGCTTGGCCTTCAATGCATCTGTCTCCAAGATCAGTAGCCCAATCTCCAAGCTGCTGGCCGCTCGGACCCCCTGTAGGCATTCAGCAAACGATTTACTCGCCCCCAGCCACATAGCACCACCTCTCCATCATGGTCCCTGATAAAAAAAATCCTCAGCCACCACATTTGTCACCTGGTATGAAAGAGGCATCACAGATTCACAATTCAGTTTCAGGTACCCTTCTAGAGGCCAAGTCCATCGCTCAGCTCGTCGTGGTTGAGCCCTTTGCTGTTCAGGCTTTGATGCTCCCACCTCACCAGCATATATATATTTGGATACCTCGTACAATGGTCTCGGCTGAGCGCCTCCGCCCTTCTTCACGAACTGTATTCCTCTCGGACCATAAAGTCTAGAGAGTTATAAACATCAGAAGACATCGCTCCTCCTCCTTCATAATTTGATCAACCACATCTCGTGCATTAGTATAAATTTCTCAATTTTGGTAGATGGATGGTACTGGCAGATATTTTAGTCCAATTTAGTCATCTTTTGGAGAAAAAAAAAATAAAAATAAAAAAAATTTGGGACCTTTATATATTCTACTCCATTACTCCGTAACATTATCATATATACTATATAGCTTAACCTCATTTTCATCAGAACAAAAACGAGCTAGTATCAGCCTCAGGGCCATTTAGGTCATTTTAGCACTCGAGCCAGACAATCGAACGAAAATAATCAGGATTGCCAAACACCCAGCTTATTCATACAACGGGTTCTCTAGATAACAGCTTATCAGAAAAGCCTGCTTGCCAGATAAGCAAGGTCCATAGAAGTGTATCCAATCAGGGACATTGTTCTGCCGCTGTCGCCGACAGCGGTGTCCCTAGGCGCTTTCCCCAAGGCCCCAACTGGAACCGGTCATAGACATGTGGGTCTGGCCCTTGTACCCTGGGAATATTCTTTTCCACAGTTAAAGTAAGTCCTTCGTTCTACAAAATCATTTAATCCTCCAAAATTCATCTGTAGCTCCCATTGATCTCATCCATCATCCACTTGCATTTTCTTTTCTAAAAACAGTTGAGATCTACCTAATGGCAACATTAATTGTTCTAAATGGAATATTTTTCTTGGTTTTTCTGTGTAGGTTTTTGATTGTTTATGTGTAGTTTCTGTCATCAAAATATTCTCCAGAAGCGGATATCTTGAATATACGTGAAGACCCTGAGCAAGGCAAGTCGCCATCTACATATTATATTGTTTCTACACTTGTGAGTGTTATACTGTTATACACACATATAAACAAATCGTAGACATGAAAACCACGTCCGATTGCAAACAGAAACTGAGATCTCCTAGGACCTGCCGGTCTTGCCATGGTTCTAAGCAGTTTGACTAGAACACCCCTTAGTCTGACTAGTACCTTCTTCAAGGCTTCAAGAAGCCACTCGAGGCTACTCTTGGTCTAACCGTGCCCCTTGTTAATAAGACTTACGAAGCTGTCGGTCAGACTAGCCTTCAATGGTTGTCCAACTGCTGGTGTGAATGACATACCATAACAAATCAACATTTTTATCCATTGCTCTCTCTGTCCCAAAATATAGGTACACTTAGTTACGAATCTGGATGAGAGGGGTGAGTATTTAGCGCAACTTAATTTACACTATCTAGTGCTCCTATCTTAAATGTTCATGACCATTTACAAAACCATACATAGCCATGCATGTGTCACACTTATAGAACCATGAGTAGTTGTAAGCACCTGCGTTGCAAAATATTACCTCTAAAGCTATGCTTTCAACGTCAATGGTACTTCAGAAGGCTTTTTATCTAGTGTAGAAGATATTCCATATGGATACAAATCCATACTAAAAAGTTTGGAAAAAACATGTGTTCGATTTGTAAAAGTCATACGTATTAAAATTAATTATATGTTCTTCTTTGGTATCTCCAGGTCCGGTGACATAGCAGTTTGTAAGATAAGCAATGGGTAGCTTGTTTGAACTGTATACTGTGTGGGAAATCCAGTTGATTGTGCTTCTTAACTTCATTCTACAAGTGTTCCATTCACTGGTAGCCTTCGACAGGGTAGCACCAATGGGTTGCTTAGGGGCGCCATTTGGCTAGCATATCTGGGAGCAGATATGGTAGCAATTTATGCCCTAGGGTACCTCTCAAGACATCAGGATAAAAGCACAATGGAAATCCATCCATTGGTTTTCTTTTGGACTCCTTTCCTCCTCATTCATCTCGGTGGGCAGGATACCATCACTGCTTTCTCCATGGAGGACAACAAATTGTGGTTGAGGCATTTGCTGAACTTGGTCCTAGAGGTTAGCCTGGCCTTGTATGTATTCTGGAAATCGACTAGCTTGCGCAATAATGTGCAGCTTCTTGTTCCTGCTATCCTCTTGTTCATTGCTGGAATAATCAAGTATGGAGAGCGAACAATGGCACTCATGTATGGGAGTCAGAATGACAATAGGAAACCTGGCTTTAAACTTAATGATCAAGAGAGGATTTTACAACGGGTCAAGAATGATAAATATCATGAGCTTGTTTATTATGCTTTAGTTTCAGACCAGACCGTTCAGTATGAGTACTTCCAAAGGCGTACGGCGGGTTACAAAATAGGAGAAAAACCCAGTAATCTTGACCCAGCCGGACTTAACGACAGTGGCCTTGTGGCCAAGCTGTTGGATGTACAGCTTAGCCTCTTGTACAATGATATATACACCAAGGCTACTTTACTTCGGACAAGGAGTGGTATTTTAGTACGGCTCATCTCTCTATTATCCACTGTTGTTGCCCTTGTGATCTTTGCTGCCATGGGCAAGAAACAAGCAGCGAGCAGGTTGTATGGTAAGGCTGACATTGTCATCACCTACATCCTATTTGCTGGAGGAATTCTTTTAGAAATTTGTGCTGTGTTTACTGTATTGATGGCTTCACCTTGGACATGGTTGTGGCTGGAGGATCGAAGGTACCGTAGGCTGGCTTGGATTTCATGGTCTCTTGCTAGATTGCCAGTGAAAAGGCCACTATGGTCGGGAAAAATTGGGCAGTATAGCTGTGTAAACTACATGGGCATCAAAGATGACTCAGCTACATTGTCCCAAAAAGTGATGAGTCTGATCAGGAAGACGGCGACAGCAATCGGCGTTAAAGATGTGAGGAAGAAGCTGTTTTGGGTGAGCAAGCGGCTAGATTGCAGGTACGAGACCGTGGACGACAAGCTCATGGAGTGTGTGGTGAAGGAGATACGAACCATCATATCTGAGTATGATGAGGATGATGATGACCAACAGCCTCGGCAGTGGCCACATATGATGCCGTTTCTGCAGAAGCTAGGATCGACATTCGTCACGGCATTTCTCTCTGCTGTATGTCAGCTGCATATTGTCACTGAGGTTATCTTGGCATCGACTAGTTCAGATCACATGAAATCATACAGTGGCGACACAATTGCAGCCGCCCAAATGTGCAAGAAGCTATCCAACTACATGATGTACCTTGTTACTGCTCACCCAGATGCTGCCTCTTTGCTGCAGATCACCTCTATCATCAGTATTGAGCTTGCTCTAGACATGCATTTAACAGACACTACTACATCGACTAGGAAGAACAGCAAGGATGAAATTCTGCGTATAACTGGAGATAATCTCAAAGCTAATTATGGCAATTATGATTGTTTTCCATGGTTGATGGAGCAGCGAGAGGAGGTGATCAAGGAGCTTGCTGGGATTTGGGTGAGGCTTCTCATCTACGCCGCTGGCAAGTCGAGGACGGAGCTTCACGCAGCGCAGCTGGCCAGAGGAGGGGAGCTACTCACCTTAGTCTGGCTGCTCATGGCACAGCATGATCTTGGGGATGCCACTTTTAATCGGGTCGAGCTAAATGGGAGACCTAAAGATCCTGGCACAAATTTGCATGTATTATATGCCTTCCATGTCTAGTCCAGAACTCCAGAATCGAAGCAATACAAAATTGCAGATTAAACTCATTGGCTCTTTGTGCCTTACATGTCATATGTATGTAATGAACATTGTAAATTTTGATCATAGGTATGAGTGCCATCTAGAGTAGTTGCTAACTATAAGGGGCATGAGTACGATCAGCCTGTAACTTTTCATTGAAACATGTATGGTTTTTCAATCTGACTGTTGTATCCTTGTATGGGAACAGAGTAGTGGGGTTGAACCGAAAGTATAAAACAGAGGGCTTATGTGGTCTAGTATGCTCCTGCGTCATAGCAGACATGTCCAAATGGGGTTTCCTTCGATATTTAGGTCGCAAAAGGACGTTTAAATTCAGTATGCAGCTGGAATACTACTATCGTGTACAGATCTAGTCTATATTTTGTTTGCATAAAGTAAGATATTACGCTGTGCCTCTGCAGCTGGACACTACAAGAAACTTTGGTTATAGGTTTCTTTCAGTCATGTTATTGTACAAAACTTCCGTTCCATTTCAATATAGTTAAAATTTCATTGGTTTATTTGATCAATGCAATGGACATGCTTATATTTGTTATAGACGTGCTTTTGGTGTCTGTAGTTTTTGGTAATCTTGTTCACAGCGTTAGTTTACAAACCATTTATAAATTTTGTTAGAGCACAGGCAGGCTGGCAGGTGTGAATGATATTTTCAGACAATATTTGCAGCAGATTCAAACTTGCAAGACTGATTCCACGCCATTTTTTCTTCAAATCGATTGTGTTGTTTTGATGCCATTTTTTCTTGGCTTTTTGCTTCATTATATTGTTATATGAATTTTCGCAAGTCATCAACAGGTGGCAAAATATGCTTTTTGTTTAACTTCCGTATGGATTTGTTACCCTAACTGGCTAATAGTTTTTAAAGGAATTGGCTGACAGTTGGCCTTTAAACGTTCCTATGCCACTATGGTTATTTAATCTCTGCATTGAAGCTAATCCTGTTTCTCTGTTTTTTTCCTAGGTGTCGAAACCTTCACTATTTCAGCCTTCCTAGCACCTGTGTCGAAACCTGCATGTGCACCAGTGCTGCCCAGACTTTGTGGAGCTGAAGGTGTCTGCACTGTACGTGCATGAAGAGATGGCCTCAATCATGTGCAACTCTCTTCCTCATCTGAAGAAGCTAGAGATTCCAAGCTCTGACATGTCTTCCGCTGCAATAATGAAGTTTCTTGATTGCCTAGAGGAGCTCGAGCACCTGGACATCTCAGGTTATGAGACATCAGTCATCTCAAGCACAGTTTTTGAGAAAGCTTCGCGGCTCAAGGTCTTCCTCTGGAACTCGAAATTCGAGCTTGGGGAATTCGTCGACTGCTCCAACTGTGGAGAGCACAACATTAACCCTCAAGAACCCTGCAAGTGCATGATGGAGCACAAGGTCATGGACTGCTGGCTGGACCTTCACAGGCTTCCTGAACCGAAGGCGTCTTTTTTGTGTGTGTGTCTTGTTAAAGAGTACTTGTTAAATTATGACATTTTTCTGGCTGTAAAATTCCAACCTCTGTCAAAGTTGGTGTTTGAGTTGTATGTACAAGCAAATATGCTACTTTAAATGTTTAGCTCACCTTATGCCTCCTATGTGGTAATCAGATTCAAGCGATTCGCCTGAACGGCTCTCGATAGATGTTATGAGTTGAGCATTACATTAACAACTTTTTAGTGTAATAAATCATTGTAGCAAGTGTTAATGGAACCTCTTTTTTACACCAACGAATCCAACGTATCCTATCCATATTTGGCAGTGGACTACGAATTTGGCAAAGACCGGCATGGGAAGGTGCCCATGAAATTGGCAAGGAGACTGGCATGGGAAGTGGTGGCCATCAGTTTGGAGTTAGCGTGATGACCTATTTTATATTTTAGAGGTCTTCTGACTCGCAGCTAGAGGACGTGTGTGGCACTCCAGTCTTTTGATGGGACAACTAAATCTGGAAACTTTGGTGGATGTGCCCTTTTGAGTTTAATAAGGATTAGCTATGTGCATAAATTGATGCAGAAGAGTGAATTGATTGAGCATATTTTACGAAAAGAATGTACCTCAAACTTCAAAAGTCTAATATTTTACAAATAGAGTGAATGGATTGAGATGGGGTCATATGTTGGCCAATAAATGGATCTCAGATTTAGATCGGGGAGGAAAGCCCAGATGGCAGCTTGGCCTTTGGCCTCTTGGATTGAAATGAAATGTAATGGCTTGTAATACAAGAAGGTTTGTGCCTTGCTTTATAAGCAGAGGGCATCTTCTACTTTTCTACCTACTCCAGCATATTCTACTGCTACTAATAAAGTGAAGGCGAGCATATCCAATAACAAGGCTTGCTTGGAAAATGCCACATCTCCTCGTCTCTGACTTTGAAGCGAAAGCCCATCTGAAACTTGACCCTTGGCACCTCTGCGTGGCTCCTCATCAACGACGGAAACAACTGCACTATCTGATGCTTACTGAAGAAATTGATACACTAAGGGTGACGACGATGTCAAGGTTGGCACAACATCATTAAAAAATTAATGATATGTATCTCAAACTAGTCTCATATTTTACAAATACAGTGAATAGATTGGGATGGGGGCATATGCCCCTAGGAAAGCACCACGTCTCCGACTTAGCGAAGACAGTAGCATAGGTCCTTTTAGCACCGGGCGAAGACAGGAGTATACCTCCTTGACGACGGGTCATGGGAGTTTAACGTGACAAAGTTTCTAGCGCCGGCATCAACCAGCACGTTATGGAGGTGGCCGACACATCCCGGAGCGCCTATGAGTTCAAGCTTGCCGGCACGTAGCCGACCCATCCCGGGGCGCCTATGAGTTCAAACTTGTCCAGCGCAAGCTGCAGACTCCAAAGACAAAGGACACATGTTTATGAAGAACTCTTGCAAAAAGTTTTCATGAATCAATGTTTACAAGCATGCCCTCAGCCCAATGTGTATTTTTCCACAGAAGTAACACAATCAAAGACTATTCAATGGAGTAAGTAGAACCTTGCAGAGTATGTTAAAAAAACTTATGTAGAGGAAAAATTTCTTTTCTTGCAGATCTAGAGATTACAATCTTAAATTGTTGCTTGTATTGCCATGTTACAGAGTGTAGTCGTGTAGACAAAAAACGAAGAATTATTCAACAAACAATCATCAGTGAACTAATGAACAATATCCTAATCATACGTCTCTCCCAGCACCAAATTGAAACCTATTCCATTATCCTTGTTCGATCCAAGAAGACCTTGAGCGCCTAGTTGTCGAAGAAGTCGTCACCGTAGTCGTCGTCATGCCTGCCGTCCATCGGACTCCACTCGCAGTTGATGCACCGGAAATTGCTCCCGCCGCCGTTGGTGACCCGCACGCCGCAGGCCGGGCACTTGTTCCCGATCGGCGAGGTGAACTGGGGAATCGGAGCCGGCGTCGAACCCCTCCGCCGCCTGCTCTTCTGCATCGGCTCCGCTTGCTTGGCTCGCTCCGAGTAGGTTGGTGGCATCGGCGCCGCAGGTCTCGGCGTCGGCGGCGGCGCCGGTCTCCGAGCCATCTGCACGACCTGAGGCCGCCGCGGCCTCGGTTGCGGACCCGGCGTCGTCGGCGCCGGTGGCGCGGCCTGGCGCTGCGGTGGCGGCGGCGGCGCGGGTTGGCTGGACGCCGCGGGCACTGCGGTGCCAGGAGGCGGGTGCTTGGCCAAGAGCGCGTGCGAGGCGGCCTGGACGAGCATGAACGCGCCGTCGGCGGCGGCGCAGGGGTTCTTGTCGGGGTGCACGAGGAGGCAGAGCCGCCGGTGCTGCTTCTTGATGTCGTCGTGAGTGGCGCCGCCTCCGCCGGGGTTTAGGCCCAGCACGGCGTACCAGTCGGTGGGGCTGCTCCGTGCCGCCGCCGCGTGGACGTCGTAGGCCGCCACCATCTGCGGCGTGCCGGGGAGGTCCGGCGCCAGCCTGACCGCGGACTGCATCCACTGCCTGGCGGCGATGACGTTGCCGGCGAGGAAGCTCTTCTCGGCGAGCGCGTGAGCCTTGCGCGCCTGCTCCTCTTTCTCCTTCGAGTCCGCCATGGACTCTGACGCTGACGCGCTGGATCGGTGTTGCGAGTTGCGATTCTGCGATTTGCCATACGCAGGTCGTGTTGCCGGCCCTAGGCATTGCCGTTCTTGATTTATAGGCAAGCGCAAAGGGGGAAACGAGGCAGAGCGTTCGAGTCCGAGTCGATACTCGAAGAGCTGGCGAGTTCGATTCGAGTACGGTGCCGAGTCCGAGTCTCAAGGATGTTCAAATTGTCAGAACAATACCGGTTCATATGAAAATGGATGATGTGGTCGGCTGCCATTTTGACACCAAGGCCTGTTTCTCTGTTAATAAGTCGGCTTACAAAGTGCACCGAGATGCAGTGATCACGAGACAGAAAAGAAGCCAGGGATCTAGTTCTGGAGATAGCACTGATGAAGCAAGATTCTGGAATGGCTTGTGGAATCTCGACTGGCCGTCGAGATGGTGAAGGATTTCTTTTGGAGGCTAAGCCACAATATACCTTGGCTATGCGAAAAGTACTACAGAGGACAGGGTGGAACGACTTGAAACTCGACTGCAAAGAGGTGAAGAAAGTTTGGAGAGAGCTAAACATAGAACACGCGAGAAGCAGACTTGCAGAAGTCCATTCGGTGAGAGATATGGTGGAGATAGTGTTGAAGTCTTGAGGATGAAGGGGAAAAAACAACTCAGAGTGATCATGTTGTTATGGCTATGGTGGTGTGAGCGAAACAAGTGGAGAGAAGAACTGCAGCCGAGCTAGCATGTATCGCTGAGAATGACAGAGCGCTATTGTCGGAAATCCGTCAGAAAGATCACTGGAAGGAACCGATGACAGGGGAGCTCAAGCTGAACCGATGGTGCTTTTAACAGAGAAAGGAGAGATGGGGGATGTGGTTTCATACTCCGTGATGATCAGGGCCGTGAAGTAAGCTCTGGGGCTGGGCGAGTGGATCTCCTGCTTGATTCTTTTCATGCTAAAATTACTAGACTGTCTTGCCGGCTTACAGGAAGCAGCTAAGCTTGGGCATTACTCGAATCACCTTAGAAGTGCACGCTTTTCTGCTGAGGGATGCAATTCTATTGGATGACTACAGATTGGCCCCGGCTAGTGGTGTGACTACAGAGATCGAGCAGCTCATCGGTGCCGAATTTATGTATTTTACTATATCCATATGCAAACGTGATTGTAATAGTGTTGGGCACGCTTTTGCTGCTTTTGGTTGTATTCACCCAAGTGGCTGCTATAACACTTAGGAGGGGGTTCCTCATGAGTTTGAGGAATTGATGACCAACGATGGCTGAGTCAAATGAGTAATGAAAGTCCAAGAAATAAAAAAAAATGCATAACAAATAAAGTACAGATATGCGGTCAACATTGCGCAGTCTAAACATTCCAATTGTTTGAATACAACCTAATTAGCTTGGAGAATGAGCTAGTATCTGGCAAGACAAGAGCTTGAGATTCACGAGACCAATTATTAAGCCTAGTTAGTCCCTCTCACATAGGATGTTTGATCCTAATTAGGAGTATTAAATATATATATATAGACTAATTGGAAAACTAATTATATAAATGAAGATTAATTTGTGGGATGAATCTATTAAACCAAATTAGTTCATGATGATGTGTCCATATGATTCTACAGCAAACATATGCTAATCATGTATTAATTAATTAGGATTAATAGATTCGTCATGCGAGTTAGCCACGGCTTATGTGATTAATAGATTCATCTTGCGAGTTAGTCACGACTAATGCAATTAGTTTTCTAATTAGCTAATGTTTAATCATGTAATTAAAAGAACTAAAAAACTAACATAATTATTAGATAAAATTATAAGATGGAACGGGAAACAAATAGTAATGAATATAGTTCTTATATATATGTTGAAAGTAGCAATTGTGATACATGGATGGTTTTCGCGAGCGTGATACGTGGATAGTTAGTGGAAGATAGAGTAGTGACTTGCGTATTGAGAGATATAGAACATGTAATGGGGATTAGGTAATTTGCAGTGAGCATAAAGAAAATGGTGATAAAGTTAAAATAGTGGACATGACAGGAATACTCAAGAGAAATATATACTTATAAATCATAATGTTGCAAAGTCCACAGCGAAAATAGCTAGCTAGTAAATTTGCGTAGTCCAGTATTAGCAATATCTCAAATGGAAACCTATCCAAGCTCGGTCCAACAAGACCCTTGAGCGTCTGCGTCTAGTAATTCAAGAAATCGTCTGAATTCGTCGTCGTAGTCGTTTTCATACGGATCATGCCTGTCGTCGTCGTAGTCATGCGGCTGATGATGGCGCCTGCCGTCGTCCATCGGACTCCACTGGCAGCTCATGCACCGGTAGGTCCTTCGGTTAAAGCTCCGCGCGCCGCAGTTCGAGCACTTGCCGTCCTGCTTCGGATTCTCTTGCTGTGAGTTACTGGTCGGTGGCTCGGGCGCTGCGGATGTCGGCGCCGGTCTCTGCTGGGGCTCCGGCTTCGATTCCGGCTTCTGTTTCGGCTCCGGCGGCCTCTCTTTCGGCTCCGGCGGGTTCGGTTGCGTCTTCGGCTTCGGTGGCTTCGGTTGCCGCTTCGGCTTCGGCGGCTTCGGTTGCCACTTCGGCTTCGGCGGCTTCTGTTTCGGCTCCGGCGTCTTCTGTTTCGGCTCCGACGGCTTGTCTTTCGGCTCCGGCGTCTTCTGTTTCGGCTCCGACGGCTTCTGCTTCGGCGGCCTCTCTTTCGGCTCCGGCGTCTTCTGTTTCGGCTCCGGCGGCTTCTGTTTCGGCGGCCTCTGCTTCGGCTCCGGCGGCTGCTTCTGTTTCGGCTCCGGCGGCTTCGGTTGCCGCTTCGGTTTCGGCGGCCTCGGTTGCGGCTCCGGCGGCCTCGGTGGTGCTGCCTGGCGCTGTGGCGGCGGCGGCGTGCGTTGGTTGGCCGGCGGCGCGGGCCCCGCGGTGCCAAGAGGAGGGTGCTTGGCCGAGAGCGCGTCCCAGGCGGCGTGGATGAGCTTGAACGCGCCGTCGGCGGCGGCGCTCGGGTTCTTGTCCGGGTGCACGAGGAGGCAGAGCCGCCGATACTGTTTCTTGATGTCGTCGTGGGTGTGGGCGCCGCCGGGCTTCAGGCCCAGCACGGCGTACCAGTTGCGGGTGCTCCGGCTCCGGCCAGCCGCCGCGTGCACGTCGTAGGCCGCGACGATCTGCGGCGTGCCGGGGAGGTCCGGCGCCAGGCTGACCGCGGACTTCATCCACTGCCTGGCGGCGGAGACGTTGCCGGCGAGGAAGCACTTGTCGGCGAGCGCGTGAGCCTTGCGCGCCTGCTCTTCCTTCTCTTTCTCCATGGCGTCCGCCATGGAGAAAGACGCGATGGACCGGTGTTACGACGAGTTGCGAGTTTGCAATATGCCATACACGACGGGTTCGACGGCCCTGGACATCGCGGTTCTGAGTATATATAGGCAGGCGCAGAGGAGGAAACGAGGTAGTGTTCGAGTCCGACTCGGCACACGGTACTCCGTAGTCGGTACGGTGGCGGACCCAGCGAACTTTTTTTTTTAATGTGAAAGTTTTTTTTTTTTTTACAACATATTTGAAAGTTCAAATTCCACGGAGTATGGATATGGGGTGAAGTTTGCGCATTCTAAACATTTTTCTTCAATACGAGCGACATTACATCTTGGACTCTTGGTGAATGAGCCAACGTGTGTGGCAAGAGAGAAGACAAGAGCTTGAGATTCTAGCATGTCTTGCCTAGTGTGTTAGCTATTCCGTTTTTGCTCTTCCAATCTTGATGACTGAGAGTTTTTAGGCTTGATTTTTTTTTGTGAAAAAACTTTTAGGCTTGATTGGTGACCTGTAATTCAGAAAATAGAGGTCCTATGTCTAACGACGGGAAGGAGACTGAGATGGAGGAGGACGACCATGGGGACTTTTGGAGATTGATTGGAACACATGACGTGGTGGAGTTTCATGTTGTATTTGGATAGGCTATGCCCACACCGTTGTACAACCTTTTCCTAAGATGGCTACTCAGAGAGAGGGAGTTCCACATCCTCACCAACAAGAGCCCTTCTAGGGCCACTCCGACACGAGATATAGCCATAAGGCCAAGTCGATTGATTAGGCTTCGATAAAGGGCTTCAAGCATGTAGCGGAGATCACCTAGATGTTCTATGCCTTTGAACTTTTTGGGAGGTGATTGCATTCATATATGACTAGAACATGATCGTCATTCATCGGTTTTATGCTAGGTTAAGGACTGACTACCCCATAGTCCGTCGAGTCACTAGAGGAACTGAGATTGTGAGGTTCTACTATTTCAGGGAGTTTGAGAAGGAGAAGCGAGGCATCATGAGGATGATTCCTACCATGATCATGTGTCTATCGTGGCAAAAAATCACTCCCAAGGCATATAATCAAGAGGTCGTCTTTGCTTCTTTTACATGATGGTGGATATAAGGTATTATCCTATTTCAGTGTGTTGATCATCGTTGTATGTTATGTGGCTGAACTTATGGGCTCCTATAAATGTGGTTGACAACTGAACTCAAACTGGCGCACCATACTCAAACAACTCTCACATTATGCACCACACATTTAGAGTTGTCTATCTCATATTGTTCACACATCTATCTCAATGCGGAACGCATGTGCCCTTAACGACAAACTTTACTTTCTAGTTCGGTTAGCTAATTTGGAGAAAGAATTAAAGAAAATGATAAAAATTTACTAGAATGCCAAACATACTCTTTGAATGGTGATTTTGCAACGTCCACAGCAAAAGTAACAAATTTGCGAAGTCCACTATTACTCTTTGAATGCCAAAATTTTCAATTTTCTCAAATTGAAACCTCTAGCTCGGTCCGTGCAGACCTTAAGCGTATACTAATCGAAGAAATCGACGTCGCCGACGTCGCAGTCGTCTTCATTCGGTTCACGCCTGCCGTCCTTCGGGCTCCACAGGCAGCTCATGCACCGGTAATTGTTCCGGCCGATAAGGGTCGGCGTGTTGTTCCTGCCGTTAATGGTCTGCCCGCCGCACGCCGGGCATTTGCTCTTCTGCTTGGGCCTCGGCGGCTCGGGGTAGGTCGGTGGCTTCGGGTAGTAGTAGTAGGTTCGCGGCCTTGGTTGCGGTTCCGGCGGCCTCGGTGCTGCTGCTGCTGGGCGCTCCGGCGGCGGCGGCGCGGGCGCCGCGGTGCCAAGAGGAGCTTCATTGTCTGTGAGCGCGTGCCAGGCGGCCTGGATGAGCTTGAACGCACCGTCGGCGGCGGCGCTGGGGTTCTTGTCGGGGTGCACGAGGAGGCAGAGCCGCCGGTGCTGCTTCTTGATGTCGTCGTGGGTGAGGGCGGCGCTGGCAAGTCCGGGCTTCAGGCCCAGCACGTCGTACCAGTCGCGGGTGCTCCGGGCCGCCGCCACGTGGACGTCGTAAGCCGCGACGATCTGGGGCGTGCCGGGGAGGTCCGGCGCCAGCCTGACCGCGGACTGCATCCACATCTTGGCGGCGAGGACGTTGCCGGCGAGGAAGCACTTCTCGGCGTTCGCGTGAGCCTTGCGGGCCTGCTCCTCTTTCTCCTTCGAGTCCGCCATGGACTCTGACGACACGCTGGATTGGTGTTACGACGAGCTACGAATCTGCGATATGCCATACACGCAGGTCGCTTGCATGGGTCAACGGATCTAGACATACCGTGTCTGTATATATAGGCAATGCGGCATGCGCGAGGTGTGGAAACGAGGTGGCCTTCGAGTTCGAGTCCGTACTTTGTACGCTGCAGCGCGAGGCTCGTTAGTTAAAGAGGCCAAACATCCCATGATCCATCATCCTCTTGTTTCTTGATCGTGTAGAAAACGTCCATCTTTCACCCTTGTTATATTTGAACATTCATTTGATTCTAATAGTCCAGAACCATGAGACAACCATGCAAACTTTCCTATTCTAGAAAGAAAATGGTTCCGTGACTTCCTATTGGGAAATGCTATTATATTCCTAACTTTTTGCCTGATATTTTGGAGTCTCAATGCAACATTTCATCTCACAGTTTCCAAAAACATGAATCTTATTGTGAAACGGATACCTCTCTCAATGCAAATTTCAGCACAAATTCATAGAACTATTTTTAGCCTTCATGGGCCCATGCATCTCTTTCTTTTCCTATCCCCGCCATAGGCATGCTCAGTTCAACCCAAAAATAGCCATGAAATATCTCAGTGCTCGTTTCACCCAGTTACCGAGATGTTGGGAACACCGCTACCGCGTTTCACCATGGTGAAACAATTTCTCTCTCTCTCTTCTCCATTTCATGCAAAAAAAAATTCTTCTATGCTGATGTGTCGCTATATTAAATGTGCATGAAACGCCCATGAAACCCCCACTGAGACTAGCCTTATAATCATTTTCAATGTGATTTTGACATTATTACATTAGTTTATAGTTTATGGACAGTCTCAGTGCAGGTTTCACCAGGGTGTCATGCACATTTATTAGGTTGCCACATCAGCAGTAATACCCTTTTTGTATGAAATGAGGAGAAGAGAGAAGGAATGAGTTTCACCATGGTGAAACGCTGCGGGCGTTATTTCCTAGGCCGTGAAACCGGATGAAATCCCCACTGAGGCATTTCATCCTATGAAATACCCAATCGCGAGTCGAGGCCACCGCGCGCCATCCCCTAGGCATCGATTTTTTTTTTTTGAAACCGTACCATGAAACTATGCATTGTGAGAAAACTCTATTTCATTCTAAAGTTTCACGTCTTGGTAACTGTGAGGTGAAACCTCCCATTGAGACTGGCCAACTATCAAACATGCTCGTGCTGCATTGCACGGAACCCAATGCATGTGCGTATATACTATATATAGGTATAGGCCTTTAATTAAATCATTGCTAGATGCGAGTTGTTAAGTAAAGACCACAAATGAGATATGTAGTGCACGACCCAGTACGTATTGGAATTGGACTCTAATCCCTAGCTAGACCCGAGTTGTCCTAATAACTCACATGAGTATATGAGCCTTGAGTCTGGGTCACATACATAACACCGGAAAACTCTCCACTATTTGCCTTGTTGTTACATTGTGTGTTTGTGTTGTTTGTTTAACGTTGTGAGTCGCGACTCCTCATCCTTGCTCGAGATGATTGGAGTGGTGGAAATTAGATAGGTATTGCAATGGCTTCATTGACCACCACTGGCCGAGCCCACAACAAATGTTTTTATACAACATATAATTTAATAATAATTTATATTGTAAAGATATAATAAAGTGTTTGCTATATTATTTTTATGACATTTTGACAACAACATCACATAATTTAGCATTTTATCTTTAGGCAGGCCATTTATGAATGGTTTATAACTCGAACATGGTCGTCTACCATGGGGAAAACAACATGTATGGTTTAATCGTCATATATAATATTCCCTCAAAAAAATCATCATATATACTAGATAAATATAGAAAAAATAGCATAGCCATATTGCAAAAATCTAAGCAAAAAAGTTATACCCAATTCTTATATGGTTGAAACTCTTCGAGCGGCCCCCTTATGCATAATTTCTGGCTGTTGACCACTAGATATGAGCGATTGAAAGGCATTTGAAAAAAATGTTTAGTTCTTGTTCAACTTAGAAAATTTGAAGTCCTTGGACCTTGGATGACGATGATCTGCGCAAGTGTTGCATTAATTTTGTAGAAACATTTTTCTCATGAAAATTCATTCGAAGTTTAGATAAATGTTTTCTTTTCAGAAATAATAGTGATGCAAATGACTTAATTTACTAGATACTTCGATGTCAGCAACCTAAATACTTAGTTATGGCCGCATATTTAATCCTTTTGAGTGTACATGTGAGCCTCCACTGAAAAGAACTCCAAATTGAAAATAATGAAAAACTATCTGCCGGTCAACAATTTCACAAGAAAGAGAATTAAATGGCTTTCATATTTAGGACACTCCACCACCGTCCTTAACGATTTTGCATCAAGAAAAGCCTGAAGAAGTCTCTTTTCATATATGTATTGTCAAGTTGCTCATCAATACAATTGCATATTAGCACATTATAATGATTATACATACATATATGTTGCATATGGCCCATTGTCAAGTTCGCCATAGGGCCTTTGGAAACGTAGAACCGGCCCTGCTCAGACGTCAGACGTGTACGTCCCGATTTTTGATTTGCTGCTTCACATCAAGGACCAGTCAGTCATTAGTGCATACGGATGGGCAGCGAGTGTCGCTGTTTTCAGTTGTTTGACAAAACCCTGCATTGAATGCCAAAATTGATAGATGGAGTGTCAAAAAATGCCGCGTCATGCAACTGCTTCTTCCTGCTACCTTCGCCCTTAAGCAACTCGATCCTTTATAACACCTTCCTCATCCACACAACTCGTCATCACAGTTTTATTTCCTTTTCCACTCGATTCGATTTCGCATCGCGAAAAAATGGTGGTCGTTGATCAGAAAGCCCTGGCCTCGGCCCACCAGTTCACGGTCGTCATCGACGGCGTGGAGACGGCCGTCCACGAGGAGGGCGTGCTCCGGCGCAACGGCGGCACGGTGGCCGTGGTGGTGCCGGGCGTCCTGGAGGTGAGCCGTCTCCAGCACGTGGTGGTGCGCGGCGGCGGGGGCGGCGACGTCCGCTTCTCCCGGTGCGGGTACGCGGCGGCCGAGGACTGCGGCGCGGCGTCGTTCCACCGGTGCGGCGCGGTGCGCGTGGGCGGCGCCGCCGGGGACGTGGCCGTGCGCCGGTGCCGCTCCGTCGACGTGGAGCGCGTGGCGGGCGCCGTGGCCGTCCGCCGCTGCGGGAGGGGTGGCGCCGTGCGCGTCCGGGGCGCCGGGGAGCTCCGCGTGGGCCGGTGCCGGGAGGCCGACGTCGGCGGGTGCGCCGACGTCGCCGTGGCGCGGTGCCGCAACGCGCGTGCCGACTGGTGCGGCGCGCTCGCCCTGGGACGGTGCGGGTCCGCCGACGTCACCCGATGCGGCGCCGTGCGCGTCGACCGCTGCCGCGACGCCACCGTGGCCGGGTGCGGCACCGTGGCGGTGCGCCGCGGCAAGGTGAGCGTGGTGGAGATGGGCCAGCAGGTGCCGCCGGATTACCACGAGCAGGCGACGATGATGTGCCAGCAGGGTGAACCTGTCCTCGCCACGCCGGTGGCAATCGTGGCCAAGTGAAAGGAGATGCATACTGCCCTGCGTCGCCCCGTCGTTCGGCCCGGCTATCGTATTCAATCTACGCTGAAAGTATATCGTGTATGTATTGTGAAGACGAATCTGGTTCGACTAATCTCGGTATTGTTCAAGTATACGTTATTACTGTACCAGTAATGTTTCCTGTAATATTCTGTGAACTGTCGAACCCAAAGTATATATGGTGTGTTTCACCTTAAAACATTGTTCATGTGCATGTAAAGTATATAATGATATATAAATAATGGAGAATTTTTGTGGATAAGTTATATTTTGTTGTTGATATTGAACCATCTGATCATTATTCTCTATCGTTGACCCTTTCGTGAAGAAAATCTGGGTGCGGAGGTTCCTCACCTAGCCCAAATCTTATACGGCGCGGTGCACACGTCACCATTTTTTTTACTAGGGAAGAAGGGGTTGGGGGCGAAAACGGTGGGCCGACGGTGGCCATTGGGTGGAAGTCGGGAGCGGTGAACGGACAATTAGGTTTTACATTTGATGGTTAGGTTTCACTTTTGTGACCATCCATGGCCGGCGGCCTTAGAAGAAGGGGCTTGGTGGCGGTGGCCAGGATCGGCGATGGGGGTGGGTTGAGGGCGATGAGCGAAGTGACGGTTGCGCCACCAAGTGGGTGCCGAAGGACATCCAGATGGGTGGTGCCAACGGCACGGACAAGGAATTGCGAGCATGCTCCTAGATTGGGACTATGGAAGGGTTGGTTCGTCTTGCCACAGGGAGGAGTTGTGGAGGTGACCTGCGGGATTGGGCGACGGGCAGAGAGGTTGCCAGCGGCCTAGGCGGGTGAAATGAAGCTCATACTTCTTCAGACTACCTCTTGACTTTTTCAGAAAAAGAAATTCTATAAGGTAAATTGAAGGTCATAATGGAGATTTTGTGCTGTGTTTGGTTCAATGCTTCCATTGGCTTGTCCCGTCCAAGGCTACCAAGTCTCCATTTAATTTTCTTTGTCCCGCGCCGTAAGTCTTGCCATTTTATTTTAGACACTTAGGTCTAGTTTGTATTCAACCATTTCTTTTTTTATAATGGTTGATCCAAAGCCCTTAAATTTGGCCGAGCGTAGGGCGCAATCCAACCTCACCCTTGATACTATGCTTTAGAATTTCAGCGTCTTATTATAATGGAACAAGTATAGTAGCAAATATGGCAAGCCGAGTCTGGCATGAGTGCGACGTGTGTGGCTAACCATACATCTCCGTTATATAACTCGTGAAATGCCAGATCCTTGGAACGAATGACGAAGCTGAGCAACACGATAGCTGGAGGGGACAAGAGGAAAAGACATTGCATTATTGTCCATTAGGCTTCAAAGACAATCTAACTAAAGCTTAAAGCAATCTGAATAAGGTGCAAAGACTATTGTGTGGCCCCATATCCTTTTTCTAAAATCTGGCCCATTTGCTAAAACCTGCCCCACAACAATCTAACACAGTAACATCCCGGCTCCCGGGTAACATATGTCTTTAGGCCTTGTTTAGTTCCCTTTAAAATTGCAATTTTTTTTTACCCTCTTTCTATCACATCAATCTTTTACACGCATGCATGGAGACTAAATATTATTAAAAAAATAACTAATTACACAATTTAACTATAATTTACAAGAAAAATCTTTTAAATACCAACGAAAGTCTTCGGTGCAAAAGTTGAATTTTTTTCAATCTAAACAAGGCCTTAATGTTGGAAACCAATGTGAGACAATTTTTTTTTCTGAAACAATTATATACTAACAATAACGTAAGCAAACGAGAAGAAGTGTGGATGCGCCTAGGATGATTGTGTTTGCCTTCAATCAGTTACCTTTGACATTTAGGCAGTAGATTAAATTTACGTAGAAATGTTGCGTCATTGCGTGAGCACAAAGAAGAGACATTTGTCTCTCGGATTATTGGCAGGCAGCCTAGCAGATTTCACCGAAATTTCTTTTGCTGGTCACAAATGGACCGTAAACACGTTCGAGTACATGATTGCAATTTGCAACGCGTACACAAGGACTTTCGTTAAAAAAAAAACGCGTAAACAAGGACAAAATGACCAACTGCGCAAGCTCACCCAGTTTATGGCGACCCCCCAAAATCGCGTCTATCTATCCACCACCTCCACAACGCCGGACAGCTCAACTACCCAAACCACCAAAAGCAGATCGCTGTGACGCTGTCCGGCACACACATCTGCTCGCCGCCCAGCGATCCCGATGGCGCTCGTCGACGCCAAGGCCATCGGCGCGTCCACCTCCACCTCCACCCTCACCGTCGCTGCTGCGCCCGAAGCGGCGGGCCACCACTTCCTCGTCGTGCTCGACGGCGTCGAGACGCCCATCCACGAGGGGACGTTGCACGGCATCGCCGGGGGCACGGTCACCGTCACCGGCCCGGGCCAGCTCTCCGCCGACGGCCTCCGGAGCAGCGTCCTGGTCCGCGGCTGCGGTGGGACCAACACCGGCTCCGTGCGGTTCACGCTCTGCGCCGACGCGGCGGCCGAGGGCGTGGGCGCGGCGAGCTTCGAGCGGTGCGGGGCCGCGCGCGTGGAGGGCGCGCGGGAGGTGTCCGTGTCCCGGTGCCGCGCGGCCGAGGTGGAGCGCGCGGGGCGGGTCGCCCTGGACCGGTGCCGCGACGCGCGCCTGCGCGGAGGGGGCGCGCTCCGCGCCGCGCGGTGCCGCCGCGCCGACGTCGAGAGCTTCGGCGGGGTGCGCCTGGCGCGATGCAAGGCGGCCCGCGCCGACTGGTGCGGCACCGTCGAGGTCGAGCGGTGCGGCGCCGTCGACGTCACCCGCTGCGGCGCCGTCAACGGGGAGCGCTGCCGCGTCGTCAACGCCGCCGGGTGCGGCAGCGTCGACGTCGCGCGGGCCGTCGTCAACTTGGTGGCGGAGGAAGAAGAGCAGCCGTAGTCAAGCCGTTCTAATCGCGGTGCTACTGTATCTTGTGCTGTAAACTGAACAAGAATGCTTTCATAAATTGTTTTTCAAGTAGGGTTAATTCGTGGTTCGCGGTTTAACTGATTGATTGAGTTCCGATGTGACTTCCATAGTTTCATATATTCACTAGAACGAAAATTTTTATAATTCCACATCTAGTTTTTTCATTGAATTCTCTATTTAAAAAATCGTTATGTTAAAATTGTTTTTCACTAATTACTGCGGTACAATATAAGTGGGCTACCAGCCCCAGCGGCCCATCCCCCTCCCCAGCCCAACCCAGCCAGCACTGCCGCCTCGTCTCCTCGCATCGGCGTCGGCCGGGCAGTCCCGGTTGCCATGCCGCCGATGGCCGCCGCCGCCGACGATTTCCTCATCCTGGAGTTCATCGCCGGCAACCGCCGCGTCCCGCACGCCGTGTTCGACTCCCTCCTCGCCTGCCTATCCTCGCCCTCCCGCACCTCACAGTCGCAGCTCCTCCAAAAAGCCCTAGTGCTGCGCGCCCTGGACGCCGCCCTCCACGCCGAGGACGGCGCCGCCTCCTCCGGCCTCCTCCTCGACAAGGCGCGAGAGGTCCTCGCCGACCCCGACGCAGCCGCCTGCTTCCCCCACCAGATCTCTGCTGCAGGCAATGGGGAAAACGCCGAGGCTAGGGCCGCGGCCGCGGTGGCAGATCTCAAGCGCCTCCTCGACCTTGAGTGGGCCAACCTGCCGCCCTCCACGCTCAAGCTCGCCGCCGACAGGATTGCCGGTGAGGGAGCCCACCAGACGTGGGCTGCCGCCGTCCACCACAAGCGTACAAAGCGTCGCCTGCTCGGTACCTCAAATCACAAAGCTAGCCTAGTCCATTATCCATTTATCCTGTTCGTTTTTTTTTCGAAACAGTTGACCTGTTTATTATCCCCCTGTTGTTGCTTATACTTACCGTCTAAAAAAATGAATGAATGGATGGATGAAATTGTGGTTACTCCATTTGCAGTAGGGGAGTCAGCAGGGCGTGAGATTTTAGCCAAGCTTGTGCAGGATGGATCAGCTTCTCATCCAACTGTTCCGCCGAAGGTTGCTGGTAACACAAGCAATGAAACTGATGGTGCTCCACGAGATGATGAGGCTCATTCTTCTAATGAAAAGAATGAAGCTGACCATGGTCAAGAAGGTATGGCTGAGCAGCAAGGTTCGTCGACCGGAGCAGAGGGTGTCCATCAGTCTGTCCCTGCTTCTAAAAAGCGCTCTCTTCTGGAGAGAAATCCTAGTGCAAGTATTTCTGAGGTAACTAGTGTTAATTCATTGAGTTTTTATTCGCATTCCACCTTGTATGTTAGATAATGAAGCTTATCAAACCCATATAGAATAGAAGTACACATCCATCTTCCAGTAATTTTGATTGCATCTTTGCTTGCCAGCTTTAATTACCAATGTTTCCACATAAAGTTACCTTTTGGGTTTGAGTATATTTATGTGTATCTCTTGGTTCAAATACATCTCGTTATGAATGAGGAAGTTGTTCTATGTATGTAGTCTCACTGTTGGGATATTGTTTGGCAAAGCACAATGTAGATTGTTTTTGTGAAACATTATAGTAGCATGTGTAGTTTGGTGATGATATGTTGCCATTGTTTTGGGTCCAGTGGGATAGTTCTTCTGATGACGATCAGCCAGTACGGAAGCACAAATTACATCCTTCTCCTAAATCTGCTTTTAAGAGCAGAAAGAGGTGGAGTGAGATAGAGGAAAAAACCTTGCTGGAAGGGGTGGAGAAGTGAGTTGATATTTTTGTTTGCCTTTTTACTCTTACTATGTTAACATTTTTTTTGTTCTTTAATTTAAATTCAGTAAGTAAACCTTGTACTTGATGATATATTTTTCATTTTGTATGGTGACTTGAAGGTATGGCAAAGGCAGCTGGAAAGATATCAAATTAGCTTACCCTGATGTCTTTGAGCAGAGATCAACGGTATACATTCTGGCTGGTATTCCATTTCTTGCCTTTGATTAAAGGCTTGGCCTTGAGTTTGGGTTTGAATGTTTGATGTGCAGGTAGATCTGAAGGACAAGTTCAGAAATTTGGAAAGGCGCCACCATGGATCAGCTTGAGACCTAGTGGCGTTGTGCTTTTGCTCTGCTCTGTGAATATTTTCTGTTGATGGTGGTAGTATGCGACAAGTCGGTTAAGAGAGACCTTAAGGAGTGAAATATCTCTAAGGATTTAGCTATGGATAGGAGCGCTTGGAGACTAGCTATCAATGTGCTTGAACCATGACCTTTGACCTTTTTGGTTGCTCTTTCATCTCTAACCTATCCTAACTTGCTTGGGACAAAAAGGCTATGTTGTTGCTTGTTTTGTTTGTTTGATGGTGGTAGTATGCAAATGAAGGCCTATGTAAGGTGCATGGAAGCATTTGGTGATTTCAGTTTCAAATGAAGTCGTAGTTAGATTTCTCCACATGTCAAGAAAAGAAGTAGAGGTGCTTATTAGCTTATGAAATCTATTGATTGGTCCTTTCTCCCTTGTCAATGTTATCGGTGCCGCCGAGAAACGGGAACAATCAAAACATCCTGGTCTGTTAACCATTTGCGGTTTGCTTTAGCAGCTGCCAGCTATGAACGAGACACCAACAAAACACACGTACACACAACCACTAAATGTCTAGAAATGATGCGATTCAAGGTTTGGTTAGAGTCAAACTAACTTAAGTTTGTCTGAGTTTATATAAGGAAATAGTATAAACATTTGAGACTCCGAATATATACACAATATAAAAAGAGTAAAGCACATGCAGTTGTGTCAAGTCAGGTCCTCAAACTTGTAAAACGGGCGTTTAAGTGCCTAAACGCTGTTGGGGTTTCACTTTGGTCCAATCAGGCACATGCGTGCTTGCACGTTATGCAATAACCTGGCTGTGAGTAAGGGCGATTTGGAGGACCTGGGCGTCGCGACTCAGAGTTCCCCACCGTCGTCGCTGCAACCCCCGCCCCGGCCATCGAGCCCTCCTCCGGCGTCACTGAGTCGCCGCGCTACTCCTTCGGTTTGACGCGCGCGTCACCGTGCCCTCGGCCGGCACTGTCATTGCCGGCGGCGCCTCGTCTCCACGTTGCAGGTCAGGTCGACCACGACGATGAGCAGGGAGCACCTGTTGGGCAAGAACAGAGACAAACTGAGCAGCTATCTGTGGAGATGAACAGAGGAGCTCCAGTGAAGATGATTTAGGAGAGCTGGCACATACAGATTGATTTAGGAGAAATTGTATTGCCATGAAATTCATCATCTTTGTAGCTATTTGTGGCATTGTTCTCAAAGCTTTTGCTGTACTGAAATGTAATGGCCAGGGGGGATGATGGAATGCTTACCGCCGCTGTACTGAATGAACTGATTTCATGCTTACAGTCAATGGCAATGCATATTGGGCTCAAACTGATTTCATTATCTAGAATGACATGTTCTGATGCTCACAAGCATGACATTAACTACTCATGTTAAGTGGGCACTTATCTTACAAGCCATGACATAAATTCATCTTACTGGTTTTGATACTTACCTGACAGTCAATTTATACTGAATAACCATCCAGTAGAGAGGCCACAGGCACTGACAACATGTAGCAAGGCTGGGAGGAAGGCAGCAGCAGGTTCGAAGAGGAAGCCACCTACTAGAAAAACTGATGTGGAAGGAGCTAAGAAGAAATCCAGGGCAACAAGGAAATCTGGGAACTTGGAACTAGAAGGAGATCAGGAAGGCAATTGCAATTCAAATGTTCCCTCACTGTAGTGTCTTGTGGCATGGCATCAAACTGTTAAGATGCACCTATAATTATGTCAGCAGTTAAGATGATGCCGTTATATGCTTTCTTATAGATATTGTGAAGATGATGCCGTTATATGCTTGGTTTTGTTGGAATGGATTTCTTCAGTGATATGCTTGTTGATTAAGCTGTTCAGATGTAGTGTTATACTTGTCGGTGATATGCTTGGTGATTGAGTACACTTGCATTGCATTTGTTCTCAAACATACAATCACCGTTGACAATGGCATGAGGAAGAGGAAGGCTGAAGGCATCGTGCACGCACGACGCACTCGGCACACAGCGCCGGCGGCTTGAGAGCCTGCTCGCCATATGGACACCAGCGCTGGCAGTGGCAGCTTCAGAGCCTGCTCGCCAGGATTCAGTCATGCGGCCCGAGAGGACATGGACACTGGCGTAGGAAACCTGAACCAAGGCAATGCAGCCACGGCGACGGAGGAAACCTGAACGATAGAATGGCGGCCGCGGAAGAAACCTGAACGACAGAACGCACGTCGGCCTAACCTGAACGATAGAACGCGCGTCGGCGTAAACAGACCTCAGGGAGGTTATTGCATAATGTGCACGCGTGCCCATGTCCGATTGGACTGCTATGAAACCTAGACAGAGATTAGACACTTAATTGTCCGTTTTATGACTTTAGGGACCAGCTCGACACATGTGTACAAGTTTAGTGATCGCTAATGCACTTTACTCTTATAAAGATATATTTCATGATAAATCCAATGGTATTTATTTAGTAGGAAAACATTACTACTTTTATAAAAGTTTAGTCAAATTTAATATATTTGACTAAGCAAAATTTAGGATTATAACTCTTTTTTGGAAACAGTAGAGGTAGAGAAGGAGAAGCGAAGCACCGTTAGGGCTGTCCAACATTTAGGTTTCGCTTTCGACCTTTGTGAGTGCATGATTGGGATTTGTCAATATGCTCCAAACTTTGGTTACTACGTTCTTGACTTGTTGGCTTGTTAGAGATTAGAATGGCTCGTGCAATAATTGGGTTGAGGAACACCATGTTTAATCTTGAAGGCTGACTTGTTGGCTTGTTAGAGATTAATTAGAATGGCTGATGCAACAATTGGGTTGAGGAACATCATGTTTAATCTTAGAGGCAGTCTATTTAGTAGCATGTTCCATCCTTCCAGTTGTTGTATCTCAATTCAATGCGTCAAAATTTGTTCTGTTTTGAAACTTCAGAGAATGAACGGGTCAAGTCCAATTCAATTCAATTCTTACCAAGTTGCACAAATTCATATTTGTGATTCGGTCGATATCAAGAAGGGGGCAAGACTACTATGGGCTCCCTCTCTTGACTTCCTCTCTCTGCATGCCGCCCTTTCTCGATGATGCTTCGAGCAACGGTGTCGGTTGGGCTACTCGACCTCAAGGCCTATATTGCCAACTGCACAAACATGACCACTGTTCAGGCAGGCCACCCTTCGCGCATCCCCCACCTTTGCGTCCATTGCCCTACTCTCAAGCTGGCTCATTTCAGGATGGAGCTCATTGTCCACGCTACCTGCGATAGCTTCATCTTCTTCAGAGTGGTTATCTGGAACTCCTACTACTCCGATGAGCCGACCTTGTAGGACAAAGTCCACGCTCTCCACGCTGCATGGCCGACATAGCTCACGCCTCCCACAACCTAACTCCTCCTTTGACTTCACCTAATGAAATGTTGACCTCCTATAATGCGATGGCGGTGGCCTCACCCTGCACCCCTACTGAATCCCCTAGTATCACGAGTGGTGACTACACATAGTACGATCTCCACCGCTTCGACTCAATAGAGGGGAAGTGTACCACTGAGGTGCTACAGCTCGAAACCGATGCCGACACTAAGAGAGAGATCACGAGATCGATGCTTCACACATTACAGAGCAACATTTGCCCATATGCTATCTTACGCTGAGCTTGGACGTCAATGATGTGGTCTACGTCTTGGGCAAGGTCGAACAACGGGATGACAAAAGCGTTTGTGCCCGCTGTTAACACGTGGGATGGCGCACGGTAAGCAACAAACTACTTTGGACTTGAGAGAATGGTGGACATAAGTTTTGAACTTGAGAGAATGCTGGGCATAAGTTTCATCGACACATAATACAACTAATCGGACTACTATACCCCGGAATTACTCCAGCTAAAATGGGAAAATAGAAATGAAGCCTATATTTTTGTTGGCTGCATCATTAAGGACTTGAGATGCTTCGTGGTATGATAGACTTTAGCAATTTAGAGATGATATGATAGGAGGAACAAACTAGTCATAGGATGCATGTTGAACTTGATTTCATGAGGACACAATATACTGGGGTTGTGGGCTATTTGGAGATGTAGGAGGAGCTTGATTAAATGCATTATTTTATGGTGTTTGACTTGCAAGCTAATTAATTGTGGTACTCCATTGTAGCACTTCACCTGAAAGTATTCCAATATCATTATTTATAATTTTACCACAACGAAGCTTGTGTCCCTCTAAATCTAACCTAGCTAGCTATGCCCTAGAATAAGTAGTGGAGCTCTAAGGATGATTAGGGATTTTGACTTCTCAAATGACTTGATAGAGTTTCAATCCCTCAGGAGGGCAGGGCTGGTATATATATAAGCCAGAACATCAATTCTTAGCCCTCGGATCAAACCTAGCTTAAACAACGGCATAGATGCAAACCCTAAGGAGGTGGAGAACCGACATATGAAGATGGAGGCTGCCTGGGACATAGGCCGGCCGGCCCCACTTGTCATCCTCCTCTCTACTTTGGTGTGCTGTCCTCAGCTGGTGTCTTCTAGATCCTTCTGGTGTTGGTGCCGATGTGCAATACACAAATAATCCTAACAAATGTGTCCTCTCTTGACGGTTTTCTAAATAAACCCTATAGAAATACAGTACCACTACAATTCATTGAATTTTGTTTGTTTAACCCATAAACTTATGCCGGTGATTGCTTTCATGCCCTTATTCAAGGTTTATTGACGATTTATAATGGTTGTTAACTATCGTCATCAAAATGTCAACATGTTGTGTATCCAAAGCAAAATCTTAGCCCCCCTGCAAATCGGTTAATCAGGGAACCAATATGCCGTCTATCACGCCGTCCGGAAATAGGATATCTGAATCTGGCGATTTAGGTAAAATGTTGTAGTAAACATTGAACATCCCAGAAAAAGAACCGGCCCTTTTCTGAGCTCATGTAGTATTCCATGTGTTTGTTTTTAGTTGGTGTATTGGATTTTAAAAAGCCTGTAAATGTACACTTTGACTACCAGTTTACAATACATAAATCATCAATCGCTACAAAATTGTTGTTATATTTATAAATATGTAGTAGATATATTACTAGCGTGACTGTTATACACTAAGCATATGCTCATTATTTGACTATTTGTTAGTAAAAAATTATGATTTTTTAAAAAAATCACAATAGCCTTCTAAAAATGAAGGACAATTTCCTGGTAGTTGTTCTATCTCACCCCGACGGCGGACAAAGCTCGGGACCTTGGAGATCCAAAGAGTAGTTTCAGAGTGGTTCTGCGGTCGATGTCCCAATCCGGCGCGCTTGAGTGGCAGTGGTTAGTTGTCTTGGAGATCCAGGATCCGGGTGGAGTTTCGTTTGTTGGATGTGTTTGATGCGGCTTGGGACGCTCTTTTTATTTTTGCCTTAGTTTGGTCGTAGCTGGGAGATCGGTGACCAAGTGTGCGTCGCTTGGAGTTGACGGGACTCTTTGGCCTTGTTGTCGTAGTTGAGTAATTTGGTAGTTTAGTTGGGCTTTTTGGCCAAGTCGAGTTATAACTTGGTACCTATGCGTGCTTTGGAGTAGAACCCTCCAAATTGTATGGTTTTCTGGCCCAGTTCCCAGTCAAAAAACCGGGCTAACACTTGCCTTTTCTTTTATTCGTCTAATAGAAATTCCGGCAAAGCTTTTGCTGGCCTTTCGAAAAAAAAAAGTTTCCTGGTACCAACATACTACGTTCAGGTTTCTATCAAAGTAATCAAAACCGTTCAGGCAACTTTTTAACTAAATCCTGGCCTCCTGGGGTTGGCTAAGGGGAAAAAATAAGCGCAGAATTGGATTTGTTTCCGCGTAACACTGAACATTGAATAAGCCTCTGAATTAGGCCCACTGGGATCAATAAATAAATTGAATTAATCCCACTGCTGTTCAAGTTAAAATGTTTGATATTTAGGCCAGTCTCAGTGCAAGTTTCACCAGAGTGTCATGCACATTTATTATAGCGCCACATCAGTAGAATTGTACTTTTTGATTGAAACGAGGAGGAGAGAGAAGGCAAGAGTTTCATCATGGTGAAACGACGTGGGCACGATTTCACATGCAGTGAAACCCGGTCAAACTGCCCACTGAGGCGTTTCACGGCATGAATTTCACCGGTGAGTGGTTGCCATTGACATGCGAGGCGATGGCCGATGGGGAATAGAGAAGAGAGAGAAACACCGGTGGTTAAAAATAAGGCTAAAATAAGCATGTGAAACCATGAATGAAATTGTGCATTGAGAAAGAGACTTGTTTCATATTCAAGTTTCACGCCTGGAACCGTGAAGTGAAACTCTGATTGAGACTAGCCTTACACATCTAAACACGAACAATTAATGTCTTTCCATCGATCTTCCGTCGCCATCTTATTATCTACCCTCAACTACGGTTATAGTCCAGCTGCTGGCGCTGTCGGACCGGCAGGCCTTCGCCTCCGGGCCTTCCTCGTCGTCGTCGTCGTCGCCGTGGTTCCTCCCGGTGCTGAACGCCGGCTCGCACGGCTCCGGCAGCGTGGGGCTGTCGCACGTGAGCATCGTGGTCACCGCCGACATGGTCGGCCTGCGCTTCGGCTGCTCCTGCACGCACAGCAGCCCGATCTGGATGCACTTGAGCACCTCCGCCGCGTTGGACGTCTCCGCGATAGTGTGGTCGATGAACTCCAGGCTCTCGCCGTTCTTCCACAGCCTCCACGCCTGTACGCGTGCGGAAAACGGAAACCAAGCTTGCCATGAGTGATTTCCTGCAATCAATGGAATTTGCATCTTCGAAAGACGAGGAAATGTAAAGTCACACTTACATATCTCAGGAGGTTGAGGTCAAGCTCGGTGTGGTAGAACCCTCTGTTCTTCTTGCCGCTGACGATCTCGAGCACCAGGACGCCGAAGCTGAACACGTCGGATTTCGTGGAGAAGACGCCGTCCATGGCGTATTCAGGAGACATGTACCCACTGCAAAAGTGAAAGCAATACGTCAATCACTACTATAATCAATCAATTAATCAATCACCAGGAGATGTAACGTAACTATCATGGTGTTTCTAACGTGTGTTGTGTGTAAAGCGGCATAAGATTGATCTGAAACGACAAGGACGCGTACTATGTTCCGACGACTTTCTTGGTGTAGGCAGCGGTCTGGTCGGTCCCGAATATCCTGGCGACGCCGAAGTCGGAGATCTTGGGGTTCATGTCCTTGTCCAGCAGGATGTTGCTGGCTTTGAGGTCCCTGTGGATGATCCTCAGCACCGAGTCCTGGTGGAGGTACAGGATGCCCCTCGCGATGCCGTTGATGATGTTGAACCGTTTCTCCCAGCTCAGCATCGACTGCTTCTCTTCATCTGCACATTATTTCGACAACAATTTCAAGCATGTCAGGAGCCCTGCATATCTAGCGTTCAAATGTTCAGACAGTGGCACCCAGCGGCTTACTGAAAAGGAAGGTGTTGAGGCTCCGGTTGTGCATGTACTCGTACACCAGCATCCTCTCCGACCCGTCGATGCAGCAGCCCAGAAGCCTGACCAGGTTCCTGTGTTGCAGCTTGGCTATCAGCTTCACCTCGTTCTTGAACTCCCGGAGCCCCTGCGTTGACCGCCGCGACAGCCTCTTCACGGCGATGTCCTGCCCATTCTCCAGCTTCCCCTGCAGAGCATCATTAACAATAACAGTTACCATTGGTAAGTAGCTGATCTGAATTTTCCAGAAACCTTTGCATTCAGAGTTTCAGACATGGATGCGTCCTTTGCATTCATACCAAGCAAGACTGAAATTTTGGCTTACCATGTAGACGGGGCCGAATCCACCCTGCCCGATCTTGTTTTGAGCCGAGAAGTTGCCCGTAGCGGCCTGGATCATCTCGACGTCGAACGACAGCAGATCACAGTCCTGATTACTACTGCCCTGCTGACCATTATGCAGGGAATCGTCCTGAACATCATCAGTGGACGCAGCAATCTGGTTCCTTCGTCCGAACGGCGTGCTCTGCCTCTGTGCGTTCCTCTGCAACGCCAGGGGAATGGCTTCCTTCTCCTTCTTGCGCCGTTTCATCTTCATGGCGCAAATGTAGAGTCCAGCAGCTAGTAGCAAAGGTGCAGCAACCGATGGGACGATGATCTCGATCAGCCACTTCGTTCGCGCATCTTTCTCTGCTGAGGAAGAGCTGAGAGCTGCAAGATACAAACAATAATAGTAACAGGTTCAGTTAACATGCACCAGTAAGGTAAATTTGATTGTGATGCACTTGATCTATTCAGGTACAGAGCTGTAATGATCCTGTACATCCAAGATTCAGAGAATAGTGATAACAGTTCAGTTAACATGCACCAGATAGGTACAGAACTGTAATGATCCTGTAAATCCAAGTTCTATTTCTTTTATTATCTGGCAGATCAGTAGTTTGAATTTTTTCTCTTGTATGATAATGCAGCTTCAATTATCTAAAAAGAAGGATAATGCAGCATCTGGGTCTGTTAAGAGTCAAGTACTGAAAAGGACTGGCCTTTATGTTAGTAGCCTAATAAGAAACGTTAGTGCTTGCCTTTTATTTCAACAGTGGACATCACTGTCATTGGACCTAACAGCAGTTGCTAACTCAACCATCCAAATTAAGGCTGGGGGCTCTGACTTTTGACCTTGGAGTTGCAGATTTTCAGTAGCAAGTGAGAAAACACCGGGAGATAACTTTGAGCAATAGCAGCTGCACCCGTTTTGCCCTCAACTATTTGACCTGACATGCTGATCAGCTTTGTTCAACTCCTCTATCCTAAGACCCCGTGACATATATATACGCGCGTGGCAAGTATGAACCCTGATAAAAGTTATTCTGTGAAGCAGCGTATTTAGCTGCAATGCAATGCAAACGTGACGAGCTCCGTTGTCACCATGACGCCAGAAAACAAAGTACAAAGTACAGTACGAAAGGAGAAGGAAAACACATACCAAAAAAGTCGGCCGCATGCAAAATGCTGCTACAAGACGTCAATCAATCAACAATGAACACTCCTATCCTATGCTTAAAAAAAACAACAATGTCACTCACCATGCATGCGTTCTAAATTTCAAATGAAATTAAATGGGCAATAATCCGAAAAGGTATGACAACAAACACTTTTTTTCTTATGTCAGTTAACCGACAATGAAAAGAAAATGAAGACACAGTGGCACCAAACTTGTCATCAATTTGATTTGAATGAGCATCAGAAAAGAAAAGAGAAATGTAGTGATCAAGAAGGCAAGAGCTGACAGAACTCACGTAGATCGGACGCCGCAAGCCGGACGAAGAGGTTCTGTCCGCCATTGCCGAACTGCCTCATGTCAGAAGATCTCCAGTCCACATGAAGCATCCCGCCGCCCCGGGGCTGCTGACATTGGCGCTGGCGTAGGCGCGGCACGCGCAGTTCCCGAGGCAAGCCCGCCGGCACTCGTCGAGGCCGAGGGACATGTCCACGGTGGCGTTGGCCGACTCCGGCAGCTTCATGTTGGTGAGGGTGGCGAATCCGTCGCCGCCGGTGCAGTTGAGCTCCGTGCGCCGCCTGCACCCGCCGGAGCCGTCCCGGAGCGCCCACTCGGCGGGGAACCGCGGGTCGAACCCGGGCGCGCAGCCGCACATGGGGCTGCGCTCGACGCTGCACACGCCGTAGGCGCCGCAGGCGCGGTACGCGTCGCACTCGTCGAGCGGGTAGGACCAGAAGACGCTCCAGGACCGCGTCATCTCGATCCACATCAGCCGCTGGATCTGACCCGACGAGTTGAGCACGAACCGCGTCGTCACCGGCACGGCGGCGTCGACGACGCCGTAGCTGTAGTAGGCCTCGACGCCGGGCGTGGACACGAAGCGGAAGGTGAGCAGGCTGTTGGACTTGAGGTTGGGCACGCCCGTGAACTGGTACCCGTTCCACGGCCCGCTGCCGTAGGTCCGCGCGGCCCGGCGCGAGAGGAAGAGCTCCGGCGACCCCCGCGGGTCGAGACGGAAGGTGTACTCCCCCGGCGACGGGTCCCCCGCCGCGCGCCACGACGTCATGCGCCGGTCCAGCCCCGTCCGGAAGTCGATGCCCAGCTTCATCCCGGGAAGGAGCGTGTCCGTCGGGTAGTCGAAGCTCTGCCACACCACGCCGCCGCCCGCGCCCGGGGCGCGGAGGACCAGGTTGCCGTCCTCCAGCAGCTGCGCGTGCGCGGTGGCGGTGGCGGAGGCGTTGCTGCTGCTGGCCGTGGGCGGTGGTGGTGGAGGTGTCGCCCAGACCACGGTGTCGGCGTCGACGACGATGGCGAGGCTGCCGTTGGCGAGGACCGTGAGCTCCGCGGCGTCGATGCCGCCCAGGACGGGGCTGCCGCGGTTGGCCACCCACACGACGGTCCGCTCGGGGATGCCGTTGAACCATATCCCGAGGTACGTGCACCCCGTGCCGTCGTCGTCCGGGTCCGCCGCGAAGAAGCCCAGCACGTACTTGCCGCGCGGCCCCGCGGACACCAGCGTCTGGTTGCCCCTGAGCGGCGCGGCCGCCGTGACCGTGTCCGTGGGGTCGATGCCGGCGGCGGCGTGGAGAAGCAGGAAGAGGAGGACGGCGGCGGCGAGGAGCGGACACCGTCGTCGCCGCATGGTGCCGAACCGCCGGTGGTACGTGCGTGTCGTGTCGGTCGTGGGGTCGTGGCGGTCTGGCAGTGTTTGATTAATCGCGGGCTGCGACTTTGGCAGCCTGGCTTATGGCGCGCGCGCCTGTGCGTGTGTCTGTTTAAGCAGTCGTCGGTTGGAGGAAGGAGCATGGAGCACGAAGGCGTTGAGTTGAGTTCGGCGACGCCGCGTTTCCTTTGGAGAAGATGCGGTGGGGATTTTGGGCCGTTGGGGCGGGGCTGACACGACACGCCGACGGTCTGGACGCGGGCGAGGGGTATTTTTTTCGCGGTCGCGGTGCGGCGGCAGCCGGCAGGGGCCATTTTTGCTCTTGCTGGTCAGTGCGGCCCAGCCAGAACTGAAGGTCCGGAGCCTGGCAGTGGCAGCCAGATGGACGAGAGTTTGTTGGCCGGGTGAGGACTAACCGAGGACTCTAGGACGGGCCGCGGCGCGTCGGGTTTGGTTTGGTGGTGTCGTGCTCACCGCGTGGTGTGGTTGTCCGGCCTGGGCGCCTGGCGGCGTACGCAGGGTCGATTCTGATCTGATGATTCGGAACGCGGGGTTGATTTCTGGGAACTGCATACTCGTACGGGCGGCGGATGTGCTCGCCTGCGTCAACGTAGAGAGGTGCTCGTGGGCGTGGCAGCCGGCGGGGCAGGTCAGGTGCTTTCCGAGCTCCGATCGTCCAATCCAAAAGGACAAAAGCGCACCCTGACCCTGAGGGGGGATGCCTTCCCTTTTGGCCCTGTTCCTGGGTCGATTTTTGCTGCAAGCTATAAGAGCATCTCCAAGAGTTCCTCAAAAGCACTTGCCATCCTTGATTTTTTAGCAAAACATGAAAAACCATTGCTCCAAGAGTTATGCAAAAGCATTGCCATATTATCCCAACTTGGCATAATCTGGCCGAACCGGCGGATATATCCGCGGTCTCTCGCTCCCCATCGCCGTGGGCACCCCGAATTCCGTCGCCGCCTTTCACTCCCGCGCGAGGTGAAATTTCACCGTGGTGTTGCCGCGCCTTCCTCTCCCTCCTCTCCCGCCTCCTCTCCTTTTCTCCCAGTCGCTACATATACCCTAGGCCGTCCTCTCCTTTTCCCCCGTCCAGATCCCATCGGTGGAGTCGAAGAGGAAGATAGACCGACAAGCTGCGCCATCGTCTTCGTTCTTCCTGTCGAGATCCCATCGCGGTGCCTCCATCCTCCATCATCTCCTCGAGGTTTGTCATCCATCCATGCCTTGATCTGATTCCCATATGACTGATCCATGCCTTCAATCTATGTATGTATGACCGATCCATGCCTTGCTTCAATCGTAGTTTGTTTGCTGTATGACCGATCCATGCCTTGACTAGATTCCCATATGGACGATCCATGTTTTGATTAGATTCCCCTATGACCGATCCTTGCCCTGATTCATATATATGTTTGTTTGCTGTTTGATCGAAGTAAGGGTTCATTTATATGTTCCTGAAGTTGTACATTCCTTTTTTTTTTGTTTAAGGAATGGAGATTCAAGAGAATGACCCAAATTTCTTGTCGGACATTCTTGGAGAAGCGGATAGTGGTGCTGGTTTGGAAGATTTGGACATTGGACTCACTCAAGACACTCAAACTCATGAAGAACCGCCCGTTGTCGTAGTAAAAAAAAAAACCAGGATTAGCCAAGAGAAAAAGAATTTCTTCTCGGAAAGAAGATGAAGTTATTTGCTCGGGCTGGTTGTACATAAGCAAAGATCCTATTCATGGTGCCAATCGACTCGTTCATCTTTTTGGGGACGAATTCATGCCTATTATGTGGAACACAATGAAACCGATGCTTTGTCGGACAGCTAGTAGTATTATGCATAGGTGGTTCTATATTCAATGGTCGGTGAACAAGTTTTGTGCAGCCTATGAGGCCATTCTTCGTAGGAATCAAAGTGGGTTAACAATCGATGACAAGGTATGCAATAATGTGTTGTTTTACTTTTATTTTGTTTATTTATAAATGGTATTTATGCACTTACAATATCCTTGTACAGTTGTTGAAGCAAAAAAATTGTATGTGGAATGGGACAAGGAGGACAAAACTTTTGTTCTTGATCACCGTTGGAAGATATTGAAGGGGAAGACAAGTGGAAGTCGAAGATGATAGAACTTGCTGAAATAGAGAAAGAGAAGAAAGCAAGCGAGAAGAAAGCAAGCAAGAAGAATGCAAGGCCGAGGGATGAAGGAGCCACAAATGATGATGCCACGTAAACCGCTGCTCCCATAGAAGGTGAAGACGAAGAAACCGTACCAAAAAAAGAGGAGATGGGATAAAGAAAGTAAAGGCAAATCTGAGCGTGGTGCAAGCGATGCTTGCATGGAAGCTTTGGAGAAGATGATGGCAAAGAGGGTGGTTTTGGAGAAGGCTAAAGAAGAAAGGTACTTGGCTGCACTAGAGGTAGACAAAAAAATGGCGAAGCGAAGCTACCGAAAGAGGAAAAAGATATTATGCTTGCGGACTGTCAAAACTCACCCCGACCCAGCGTGCATGGTTTGAGAAGAAGCGAAGAAGATCATGGAGAAGATGGACGAAAATTAAATTTCGGTTCAAGTTATCCCCTGCTGCGATTTGAAGATCATGTTAATTTCAGCAAAGTAGTCAAGTTATTTTTATTTTCAGTTTGTCCCTATGTTAATGTCTCTATGTCCCAAAAGCGAGCGCCCCCTCGAACAATTGCAAACCTAGATTGAAGAACCCCAAAAGCTCTCTCGACCATCTTCCTAGCTGCTTCTTGAGCTTTAGCAAAATATTGTCTCTTGTTTCCCATAGGTTTAGTGATCGACTTGACTAAAGTAGCCCATGTGGGGTATATGCCATCCGCTAGATAGTAGCCCATTGTATAATCATGGCCATTAACGAAAAATTGACTTCGGAGCTTTTCCTTCGCAAAATTATCAAACAAAGGAGACCCGTTAAGAACATTGATATCATTATGAGAGCCGGGCATTCCAAAAAGGCGTGCCATATCCAAAGGTCATCCGAAGCAACATGCCTCTAAAATGATAGTAGGCTTCTCCTCTTTCCCCTTGTACGACCCCCGCTTCGTATGGACAGTTCTTCGATGCCCAATGCATACAATCTATGGACCCTAGCATCCCTGGGAAGCCTTTTTTCTCACCCATTGCAAGTAAGCGTGCAGTGTCCTTCTCATTGGGATGTCTGAGGTATTCTTCTCCAAATATTTCATCAATTGCAACAACAAACTTCCGTAAACTCTCTATTGCAGTACTTTCACCAATGCGAACATACTCATCTGTCGCATCAGCGGGAACACCATAAGTGAGCATACGCATTGCAGCGGTGACTTTTTGCAGGCAACTCAATCCAAGTACATTAGCCGCACTCCTTTTCTGCTGAAAATAGGGATCGTGTGCTTCAACTTTATTCATGATGCGCTTGAAAAGATCTCTAGACATCCTGAACCTGAAGAAAACAAAACTAAACTTTTAGAACTCGAATAATATGTGCTGACATACAACAAATAAACATAAGTGAAATAAGAGAACAACCTTCTACGAAACATTTCAGGGGTATATGTTGGATTCTCTGCCATATAATCTTGAAACAACCTCTCATGGCCGCCTTCTCTATCACGATGAAGAACTCTATGGCCTTGAACAGAGCCACCGTGTTTATTTTCGGCATTAGCAAAGGAGTCCACAATCACAGCAGCCGCTAACATGTCGAAATCATCATCATCGGATGATGAATCATCCAACATTCTACGAGAAAGGGATCTCTTCCTAGACATGGTTCCTATATCATTTTATGGGAACTTTTCTCAAGATATTGCAATAAACTAAAGAACAAAGAACTTCATATATGTATAACCTAGATCATTGCAAGATATAAACTAAAGAACAAAGAACTTCATATACGTATAACCTAGATCATTGCAATCAGAAGTCTGTCCTCATCGTAGAAGGCCTGTTTCAAGTGATCATGGACGCCATTATGCCCAGCAGGTTGCCGGGATGTTGTCCATGATCAAAGAACCTCACTTGAAACAAAACTTGAATCGTAAACTTGGAACATCACCCGGAGGTCGGAGGAGATGCTCAACGTTGGGCGGAGATGTGTGGCGGCGCGATCGGTGTGTGGCGGCGCACTCGGTCGATCGATCGATGTGTGGCGGCGCGTCAGTCGATCGATCGATGTGTGGCGGCGCATCAGTAGATCGATCGATGTGTGTGGCGTCGCGAGCGGCCAGGCGAGGAGTCGCGGCGGCCAGGCGACGAGTCTCGCGGGCGGACAGGTGAAGCGTCGGACTAGAATTAGTTAACGGAGGTTGGAAGTGGGCCTACTTTTTTAGTTTTGCCAAGCCCATATGCCAAACTCTTGGAGAGGCCACAAATTTCCACTTGCCATATGGTTTAGCAACTAAGATTTGGCAAGTGAGTTTTCCATAACTCTTGGAGATGCTCTAAGCACTGCTGTCTTCACCACGACCGGGCCGTCACTCTATCCTCTGGTCGGCGGTCGCGTTAAGACCGCGCGTGGTTTCCACACCCCCACACGCGCGCTCGCCGTTGCTATCGCTCACGTCAGGGAGGGCATCTTCTTCTCGATACGACTATGGTCCCAAGCCACCACGCGGATGTTTTTTTTTTTTTTCTAAAAAAGTTACAACGCGGATGTGTTGCGTCATGCCTCACGCGGTCACACCTGATTTGCATAGATCCCAAAGAGAGTTTTTTTTTTTGTTTCATGGGGCCCAAGGAGATATTTGTGATACTGAGCCATCCGGCCCATCCCGCATTTTGATTTCAGGCCAATGTTATTCCTACGTGGACCGAACATGTTAGCCCTATTCATGGGGCCAGGTTCACTAGTTGGATTCACTAATGTCCTCTATGTCAAGACTTCTATAGAGAGTTTCAAAAAAAAAAAAAAAAAAAAAAAAAAAAAAAAGACTTCTATAGAGGAGGCTTCTCTACCAGCTGAATTACAAGTTCTATCAAAAGGAGTACACATGAGAACAACTTTTGAAGCTACAAACAATCAAGAAGAAACCGTTTTAGGGCTACAAGTCGAAAGACTCGAAACCATCAAAACATGGCATTTCTTGGCTTCTCTTGAGAAGCCAAAGCCTTGCCAAATAGGACCTAAAAACAACTACATCGTGTGTCAGAATCAAATCGAGGCTACACGAATTATATGAAAACTTTCTTCGGTTTGCATAAATGTGTTTCTTAATTATGTTGATATATACTTATAGTTGTCCACTCTAGAGTTGACCACAAAGTCCTAATATTTTAGCGCCCTTGAACTTAATAGCAAGGTTAGTTGTACACAAACCATGTTCCTATATGGGTTATGGGTTAACAACAGACCCCGTCTACAATAATAATGAACCATATTTTACTATTTCATTTTGGGTGTAAGTTTTGTGTTTAATTGGTTTAAATTGATTGTTCGTTGTTTTTCTCTTTTATTATGAAATTTGCATGTTTTATTTTTTTTAATTCTTTCAATTTATCTATAGAAATAATTTGTTAATTTGTTTGGCCTATTTTTTATGGGAAATGCGACGGCGAACGAACGTTCTATGTATAGAACGGCCCAACTAGCCTCCAAACGGCCCACCGCGCATCTCGGCCGGAGGCACGCGCTGCTCATGGGCGCGCGGGGACAGACTTCGCGTCCGGACGCTGGGCGCTCCCACCCTGCCACACCCTCCGCTACTAGCGTATGTACACATGCATGTGTGTTTATACACTTTAAAAAATACATATTTCATAAACCGAATGTCATAATTAAAATCTGATTGTACCATCGTGTTTCTCGTGACACGATCTTTAAAACAGACCCCACATGGATATATTTTGACAACTTTTTAAAAAATTATTTTTCTCATCTTGACATACAGCCGAATAATTTTTGAAACACCCCAAAATGCATGTTGAAACAACACATAATACCTATTACAACACGCAAAAAATTAGTTGTTGAAACACTCTGTGATGTTTGTTGAAACAACTTTAAGACATATGTTCATACACCCCAGAAATACCTATTACAACAACCAAAAAAATCATATATTGAAAACACCTAGAAACCATGTTGAAACGCCCGGAAACATACGTTGAAACACGCTAGAGACATATATTGAAGCAAACCAGAAACCTTATTTTTGCGAGAATCCATAAACATATGTTGAACAACCTAAAAACATATATTAAAACAAACTGTAAACACCTGTAAAACCATGTTAAAACATCCAGAAACCTACGTTGAAACATCCTAGGCCTTGTTTAGATGGCTAAAAATATGAACCTGATGAATAGTAACTTTTTTGTCTTATTTGGCAAATATTGTCCAATCGTGGACCAACTAGGCTCAAAAGATTCGTCTCATGATATACAACTAAACTGTGTAATTAGTTAAGCGGTTAAAAATTGATGTGATGGAGAGAGAGTCATATTTCTAGCCTTTTGCAACCCAACTAAACAAAGCCCTAGAAACATATGTTAAAACAACACAAAAAACATTGTATAAACATATGTTGCTGTAAATATATATTGAAACAACCCAGAAATACCTGTTGTGAAAAATTCACAAACCTATGTTGAAACTAAATCCATAAACGTACGATGAAACAACCAAAAATATAAATTTGCACATAAAAACGTATTATACATGCACTATAGTCTTAGAAAGTACTATCTATGCATTGTAGAGATTTTTCTTTTTATGTTCAACTATCTTATATATTTTAAAAAGAAGAAAAAAAAAAGAAAGAAAAAAAGAACACATGCATGCGTGCATACGCACACACACTAGGCCACGGAAGGGCTAGTGCGGGGAGGCATGCACCACACCGAAGGCCGGTGCAGGGAGATATGCAGACCACGGAAGGACCAGTGCGGGAGGCCACGTCCGGATGCTGCCCCGGCTGTTGGGCCGGGCCGGTCGCGTGGTGGTGTTCTATAATTAGAACGTATAATGAATAGCATTACCGATTTTTTATTTTAATTTTGTATGTTTTCTTAGCTTTTTCTTGAATTGCCTTTCATGAAAACTCTACACCCAACCAATACATGGTTTCATGTGTTTCACGAGCCCAAAATGAACCTTTCATGTGTGTTCACTTAGCTTGCAACCCCCAATTCGCATGTCTACACTACCACAGGACGACTACGGCTCTCTACTAGTAACAGCAGTGTCCTTGCCCTTGTTTTCATCACGGCCGTCCATGTCGGCGACGAACCTTCCCCAAAACCAGTGCGTCCTCCACACGACCCCCATCTTCTCGACGGGCACGCCCTTGGTCTCCGGCAGGAACAGCGCGACGAAGAGCGTCATCACAAGCACCCACCCGGCGAAGAAGTAGAAGAGGCCGAACCTCAGGTGGCAGAGCATCGGGAGGAAGGCCTGCGCGACGGCGAAGTTGCACAGCATGCTGACGGCCACGTTGATGCCCTGCCCCGCCGGCCGGACCTCCAACGGGAAGATCTCGCTCGGCACCAGGATCGCCAGCGGTCCCCACGACCACGCGAAGCCGGCCACGTAGATGCAGATGAACGCCACGACGGTGGCCGCGGCGTTCTTCGGCATGGCGGCCCTGTCTCCGCTCGCGCCGAACTCGACGCCGATCAGCGTGCCGATGACGACCTGGCAGACGAGCATCTGGCACCCGCCCTGGAAGAAGAGCTTGCGGCGGCCGAGCCCGTCGACGGTGGCGATGGACACGAACGTCGCGACGATGTTCACCAGCCCGATGATGACCGCCGACATGAGCGACGCGTTGCCGCCGAGCCCGAGGGTCTTGAACAGGACGGGCGCGTAGAACATGATGACGTTGATGCCCGTGAACTGCTGGAAGAAGGGCACGAGCACGGCCATGGTGAGGTGCGGCCGGTAGCACCTCCGCCCGAGGATGTCCAGCCACGGGCGCCAGCTGACGTCGACGGCGCCGGACGTCGACGCCTCGCTGGCCGCCGCCGCCACGAGGTCGCCGTACTCGTCGGCGACGTCGACGTCGGCGCCACGGACCCGGGCGAGGACCCGCCGCGCCTGCTCGGGGTACCCGCGGCGGATGAGGGAGCTCGGCGTGTCCGGGAGGAACAGCGAGCCCAGGGCGATCACGGCCGCCGGGACCGCGGCGAGCCCGAGGCTGAGGCGCCAGCCCCAGCCGCCGTCGATCTTGGCGGCGCCGTAGTTGACGAGGTTGGCGGAGAAGATGCCCACCGTGATCATCAGCTGGAAGCCGATGTTCAGCGTGCCGCGCAGGCGGTGCGGCGCCATCTCCGACAGGTAGATTGGGATGGACTGCAACACAATGCTCTGTCTGGTTCATTTCTTCACCAAGTAGAATGTTGGCAGGTAGCTCTGGTCAGATGAACATGAACGTACCAGAGCAGCGAAGCCGACGCCGATGCCGAGCAGGACGCGGCCGACGATGAGCATGGCGACGTCCTGCGCGGCGGCGTTGAGGGCGGCGCCGGCGAGGAAGGAGACGCCGCCGCCGAACATGGACCACTTCCGGCCGAGGGAGCGCGCCACGGACGCGACGAAGAAGGAGGCGGCGAGCGCCGCCAGGTACAGCGACGACGTGAACGCGGTCAGCAGCTGGCTGTCGAACTTGCAGTACTGGCTGCCTCCCTGCGCCGTCTGCTCCTTGCGGTACACCGACGGGAAGAACTTGAGCAGGAACGCGTCCATGGATGTCACGCCGCCTGGGCATGTCAGCATGTGTGATCAGACTGTGTGTGATGACAGAGTCGAACGCCATGGTTGGTGTGGGTGACATGTGGAAATGAGTGTTCATCCATGTCGTCAGTAGTACTGGACGATTGTTACCGCCTTACCGGATATGCCGATGTCGTAGCCGACGATAAGTCCCCCGGTGGCAGCGACGGCGCAGGTGAGGAGGACGTATAGGGTGAGCCCGCCGGGGTACTCCTTGCCCTGGCCGGCTCCGGCGCCCACCGCGGCCGTAACTGCCATCGCGTCTGCCTCCGGGCTCCTGCTCCGGTTGACGCACGAGGGATCTTGTATTCTTGTAGCGCTTATTATATAAATATATATATACAGCGCCGTGGACCGTGGTCGACATCGCAGCCGCCGTGACCCACCGCGCCGGGCAGATAAGCTGGCGCTGGCGGTCACACTCACACCAGTTGGTCAAACTCAAACGAAGGATTTGGCTCGGCGGCACGCCAGACGCCACAGGCACAGCTCCAATCAAGCGGGCGGCGTCGTCGTCGCTAGCGAGAGCTCCGTGATAGGCACTTGGGGCACTCTCTATCTGCTGCTCTCGTCAAACCGTGAGGTTTCTTCAGCGATCTTCCAATTCAAGCCCGACTTGTTTGCTGGGGTGCTGTCGGCAGTCGGCTATCACCTCTGTCAGGGTCAGACAATCATTCAATGAGACGCCATCTCTGGGGTGTTAAGCTAAGCTTGTACGTAGGTGGTGGAGTACAATCTTTCACTGAAAGGTACACACAATTTCAAAATCCAGTAGATATCTACGTGTACAACCATGCACTCGTATCGCCATTCTGCTAGTGGAAGATCACTGATCAGTGGCAGTGTTTTTTTTTTTCAGTGGTTACTGGCAGTGGGCCGTCGGTGTTGAAATTGGAACTTGTTCTGTCAACCTGGACTGGCCAGGTGGGTTGGGCCCACTCTTTTCTCTCTCAAAAATATTTCGGTTGCTAGTTGCTACTGCTACACCTCCCAAAAAAAAAAGTCGCTACTTCTACACAAGGAAAATATGTTATCACTGCAAGCCTATGTTGGCCAGCAAGAACTCTGCTTTTTGGCTGGTTTGATAGTAACGATGTGGAAAAGGCACACTGAACATATATATATAATTAATAGCAATATGTGTTTTTGTTTTCCCAAAGAAATACTCGAGGAGGTGAGCAAAAGGGAGAAGGTGACTGGGATAATACATAATCATGAAATAGATCTATACATGAAGGTAATGCTTTAGTCTCCTTTTAGAAACTGACCAATGATATTATCTTATTTGTTTTAATGACAACATATATATATATAGTTAGATGTCGATGCCAATAAGGTGAAAAGCAGAAAGTTGTGTATTTATTCGGACATAACGAAAACAGTCCTCATCTGTACTTCAGCTCTAAAAATTATACGTCTTAAAAGGTTTCAAAAAGTAATTTGAACTGCACAGGCAACCGCAGTTGCAGCTTCAGATAAAAGCCTACAAACAGACTACATTCTGAAGGTACATATTGTTGAGACATACAAGTTTACATTACTGAAACGATATTCAAGGAAAATAGCTTATAAGACTGAAAAGAAAGGTCATATTATTGATTGATTTTGATAGATCATGGGGCTAGACGTATGTGCAGACATTATGGTTGGGGATGCCATGAGAAGAGGAATCTCTGGGGATCAGAAGAGAAGACTAACAACAGGTAGTGAAAGCAAATATGGTTCGCGAATATGCTCTTATAGCGATCACTTAATATTCTTTCACCTGCATGCATCAGTGGAGATGATTGTTGGACCAGCGAAAGCTTTTTTCATGGATGAAATATCCAATGGCTTGGATAGAACTACTACTTTTCGAGTAATCAAGTGCTTTCAGCAATTGGCAAAAATCAATGAATGCACCATGCTTATTTCACTTCTTCAACCAACTCCTGAGGCATTTGATCTGTTTGATAACCTGATACTGATGGCAGAAGGAAAGATTATCTACCATTGCCCTCGAGATAAAGCTCATGACTTTTTTGAGGAATGTGGCTTCAGATGCCCAGAGAGCAAAGGGATGGGTGACTTTCTCCAGGAGGTAATTAATTATAAAACATGAAAATAGTTGAAAAGGCCAAACAAACACTTTGCAAGTTCATGATCTTTTTTTTTTTTTTTGCTAATTTGGGAATCATTAGGTACTGTCCACAAAGGACCAAAGGCAGCACTGGTCTGGTACAGATGAATCATACAGATACATTTCTTCTAACCAATTATCAAACATGTTCAAAAAATATCAGAAACAGATAAAATTAGAAGAGACTAATGTACCTCAGAAAAGCAAGTTGGGCAAGGAATCTTTATCATTCAATAAGTATTCACTGCCCAAGAACTGTTCAAAGCATGTGGAGCAAGGGAAGCACTCTTGATCAAAGGGAGTACGTTTGTTTATGCCTTCAAAGCTGCACAGGTTATAGTAGTCAGAAAACTTCTTTGCTCGAGAAATACAATAGCCACTATTTCTGTATAAAAACACATGAAACTAAATTAACTTTATGCAGCTTTCCATAACTGCAGCCATTACAATGTCTATATTCTTCCAAATTCATAAGACAACAGATTTAACTCATGCAAATTACTACATGGGAGCAATGTATTATTCCATCTTCTTCATTTTCCTAAATGGCATACCAGAGATGAGCATGCAAATTGCAAGACTACCAAGTTTCTACAAGCAAAAAAGTTACTAGTTTTATCCTTCATGGGCATATGCAATACCTGCATCGATCTTGAAGGTCCCTATCTCTGTGTTAGATTCGATTGTATTGGTTATACAGCTACAACTTCCAGGTAGATGTTTACAAAAAAATTCACAATTTTAAGGATCAATTCTGAGTACTAACTACAAAAATATTTCTTTCATGCCACTTCCAGGTTCTTCTCCCAATTACTGATACTTTCTCTTCTCCATCAATCAGCAACATCATACTATAGGTTTCTCGCTTCTTATGCTCAAACACATATTATGTGTTCCTTCTATTTATGTGTTTCCATATTGCTCTTCCTAGTGTTTGGAGGCGCCATTCTTCCCAAGCGTAAGACAATTATCATCATAGAAGGCACATTTACAGAGCATCTACATCATTTTTAACACTTGTTATATGCACCTTTATGTTCCAGCCTCTATCCCAGGATGGTTAAGGTGGGGATTTTGGACATCTCCATTGACCTATGCAGAAATCAGAATAACCATAAATGAATTCCTTGCACCAAGATGGCAAAAGGTGAAATGTCCTCTCATGTAGAGAAATGAAACCAGTTGGGTCACTTGGGTGCTATCAGGCATTTAACATTCTAAGCATCATTTGTATAACTTTTTTAGGAAACCATGCAAAATAAAACAATAGGGAACCAAATATTGATTAATCATAGCCTCTACTACAGTTGGTATTTTTACTAGATATCTGTTGGAGCCCTGCTTGGATTCATCGTTTTGTTCTACATAGCTTTTGGGCTAGCACTAGCTTATAAAAGGCGTAAGTTCATTACTGAAAGTGCACTGGATACCACCATAACCTTATTATGATGATCATACAAACATGACCCAAGAAGGTAATCCCATCAACCACCTACCTGTTAAGCCAGTGCTTCTCCTTCCTTCCCACTGGCATAAGAGGGAAAAGCGTACTGAAATAATTACATTGACATTAATAAGATACCATATAGAACAATAAAATATACATATACTCCTCAATAATAATAAGGTATTCCATCAAATTTGATGGAATGGACTTAATGATACATCACTTCATCTAGAATCAGATGGTTCCTCAAACTAATAAACGCGTTAAGATCTGGATGCGGCCTTCCTTCCTGAGATGGCAACAGAGCTTCTCTCAGGTTTGGAGTTGCATGAGAGTAATTCAACAACCTCTGGCAATCTCCATGGCAGGAAACCATGTGACCAGTAAAAATTTCAGAAGCTAAGCTTAGCTCGAATGCATCCTATGACAATTAGCAACAAAAAAAAAGGTGAAAGAAGGTTTTATATTTGAATGTGAGCAACTATGTTTGAAAAGGTTTGTTATAATAGCAAACACATCAAGATAGCAACAATCCTACTTTTCTACTTATGCAATTACATGTGTAGATTCTACTCAAACTCCCCAAGCACCAAATTCAGATAATGAATGATTATATGAACTCACTTTTTGTGTTGTGAGATATATGCTATAATAAAATAAAAATTATATTTGGCAGTTGCCAGTGTATCAACTTTTATGTTTAACAATTAAAAACTACCATAGACGCAAGGTTCATAGAAATGAGCTATGAACTAAAAGGCATTCTCAGATCGAAATACAACACTGAGAAGCATATCTAGCTTTGAGAGAAAAAGAACTTTAATATTCTAACTTTGTGTGTGCCTGCAGTTTGCCAATCAGTAAGTCAGGCATAAAATGGCACATGGTCACATGGATGGATAGCTCCTCAGCAAAGTAGCAAAAATGCTAATCTTATATTCAAACCCCGTTTGGTGAAGTAGGCCTTGTAAGGCCTAAAAGTTGTCTGGTAGACCAGCAGGTCGTGAAGAAAAGGTATCCTCAGAAAATCCAAGGAGTAGCCAAGACCATAAAAGGACAGATTGTTAACGTTGATTACTTTTTTTTCGAGACCACGCCGTTGCGCGTATTTCAGTGTTGATTACTAACTAGTTCATTCATTCCAGGGCAAAGTATTGGAGCCTAATAAATCGAAGTGCAACAGTTTTTTGAGAACTGGATTCTTCAACGCATTAATTATGCAACTGAAAGAACAAATTCACAAAGGAGACTAATTTCACCAGAAAGCCTAGCGCATTCTATTACTGAACTAAATCATCTGGACTCGTACTGTAAAGACCAATACATACCTACATTTTTTCAAGTTATACTTCACTCAGGGGATTTCCCTTTCCCAGCTGCCTCTAGTGCCTGAATCTCTTCCTTCAGAGTATTAATCTTTTTCTTCAATTCAGCCATTTCGGCTTTTCGAATTGCAGATGCTTTTTTTATCATTTCCATTGTACCAACTGCCCTTCTTGGTAGTCTATTTCCATCTTTGTCCCAAGCATCCTTCGTCCGATCATAACGACTAAGATAGTACAGTGTTTTAGTACAAACTTCATGGCTAACCAGTTTAGTATTTCCATCTAACAGCCTGCTAGAGAATCCCTCATTGTTTCCTGCAAAAGAAAAGGAGGCACAGACAAAGTTTGAATTTGGGATTTGATTTTCATTTCAGCTGTGTGTGGCTGCTGCATCACCAAATTCTTATACCTGATTTCCTTCTACTGCCTCCTGCTGAGTGTTCCATAGTATGCTCCAATTCTTGGTTTGACACTAAGATATCTTCATTTCCTTTCTCACTAAAATTCACAGAACCACCATTTTCACTGGGCACCTTGTCGATATCACCAATATCCCCTCTGACAATACATGTGTCCATTTCTTCAGTTGGTCCTTGTAAGAGACCATCATTGGTTTGAACAGTAGCAGCATGAGTTAATACATCTGGTTGTCGCCTTAGAGTTGTGTCATCTTGAACACTTGCAAGCTGATGATCATAACTCTTTTGCACCGTTCCTTCTTTCATCACCCTGTTGTCCTGCTCGTCATTTGTTTCCCTGACCATCTGCTTTTCTTCATTGCACTCCTGTAAGATAGTCCGTGTTGGTTCCATCTCGGGAGATTTCAGACGCATGGTACTCAGTGCATCTTCCTTGCTCACAAACACCGCAGCTTTCTTGCTTGTTTCTTCATCAAGTTCATCATCGCTGATTTCAATTATATCACCAAAATTACCTTGTTTGGTCACTTTCTTCAAAACTTGGCTGTCTTGCTTGGCGCTTCTTGCATCAACCAGCTTGCTATCTTCGTTTTGCTCTCCTATAAGGGACATTTTTGCCCCTGACATATGAGATTTCAGATGCATTGCACTCACCTCATGTCCCTTGCTGCTTGATTTAACACACTCGTCATCATCACTGATCACCAAGAAGTCTTCATGAGTTGAAAGCATATCAACCTCAGTCCCAGGTCCAATGGCTTCATTTCTTCCAGTACTCACGGCACCCTGGCCAACACTAAGAAGCGCGACATCACAATGCTCTGTTCTGCTACTATTTTCCCCATTGGAAGTATTAAGATCTTCATCTTTACTTTGTTTTGCATGTGGCCTTTCCATAACAAACCCACAAGACGATTCATCAACTATAATAGCTGAGCTCGCAACAGCATCAGGCAAAGCTTGCTCAATTACTTTGTGTAAAACTGCCTTCTTTGGGCCAACACTTGGAGGCTTTGGTATAACAATCTTCACATGTTCAACAATTCTCTCCTGCTCACTACCCTTCACCAAACATTCTGTGTTGTGCTGCTTAGGCATCTTAGTAATGATACTCAGCCTTTTAGAAAGACAAATGTGATCTAGCGGATCGTAGGCTGTGTGTGGCGGTGGCTGAGGCATCCCGGGGGCAGCAGACACAGCTCTAGATCTTAGGTGGGGTGGACATGCATGGAGAACAAGCCCTGGCGCTGAAGGGTAGATGTTAGTTCCCGCTGGTATATTGGGCGGGCGGCCCTGGGTAGCAGTGGCCACAGGCAGACGAAGCTTCTTACCAGAATTTCCAGCAAGAACCCTTTCCATTTTCCTTTTCACTGGACTAACGAAATCATGGCCTTCTTTCATCTTTGCAGCATTAGCAATGGCACTACTGCATGCTGATGAGTAAGGCTTCCACCACTTTGCATACTGAACAGTCACACCGGGCTTGTGATTTGGAAAGATAAATGCAGAACTCTTGGCTTCAATGTTGTATGTCTCCCATGCTTTCTCCCAACCTGAGCCTGCACTGGGAACCATCCCAGGGATGTCCTGATCGAAGCCGAGCTGCCTTGCAACACGATGAGGATTATACTGCTGAATGCAGTTCATGCCGACGAGCTCACAAGGGTGCAAACACCTCGCAAAAGACAAGAGCGCTTCACTTGTTGCTATATCCTGTCCGCGGACCCAAAACCCACCCGTATCTGGCTGCAGATGAAAGAAACTGCTATTTTCATGGGACCTCCACTCAAACTCATAGGGCCTCCACTGAAACTCCTTTGGTGAGATGAACACTGCGTGCACGTCCTTGGAGCTCAGCTCTTTTCCAGCTTCGTGATCATGCCACCGGGCAGCCCTTGGCATGTCATGATCACTAGGAGCAGAGGAGGCCACTGGTTCAGGGCGGAGCTGGGTGAAATGCTCCCAGACCCAGAGCAGGAGGATGTGCATTGGTGCCCAGACAACGACGGGCTCGTCGTTTTTCTTGCCCGAGGTAATGTGGCGTTTGAGCGCGGAGAGATCGTGGTAGATGGTGGCGAGCGCGGCGGGGGCGAGCGCCACGCTCTCGCCGCGCGCCAGGCGGGCCGCGAGCGGAAGGACCTCCCGGCGGACGATGCCGAACGGCGGGCCCGGGAAAACGAAGAGGGACAGCCACATGGAGAGGAAGGCGCCGTGCTCGAGCAGCTCACGCGCCTCGCCGTCGCCGTCGGCGCCACCGGCCGCGGACGCGGGCTCGACGAAGCGCTTCACCCACGTGCTGTAGTTGCAATTCTTCCTCTTGCTCCGGTGCAGCGCCGCCCGGACGGCGTCGATCGCGGCCACATCCTTCTCCAGGCTGCGCGACACGGGCGCGCGCACGGCGCCGCCGAGGAGCGGCAGGCCGGCGAGCGCGGCGACGTCCTCGAGGGTGAGCGTGGCCTCGCCCCAGGGGAAGACGAAGGTGCCGGTGGCGCCGGACCAGAAGGCGGCGATCTGCAGCAGCTCGCGCCCGTGCTGGCCGCGGCGCACCCGGCAGGTGCTGGCGAGGATGCCGTCCAGGATCCCGACCTTACGCCACAGCGGCTCGTGGCGCCGGCGGAGCTTGGCCACCCACTCCGGCCACCGCTGCGGCACGCGCGCCCAGCCCCTGAACTCCACCTGGATCCCGTGCGGGTGGGCGGGGACGGGACCGGGACCGCCTGGCGGAGCAGGGGCGGCGGCGTCGTCCCCCGCGCGGGGGCGCAGGAAGAGGGCCGGGCGGACGGAGGGTTTGGAGGCGGCGTCAGCGGTGTTGGAGACCACCGGGACGGTGGATTGCTCGACCAGAGGATGCTCGCCGGCGGCCATCGCGGTGGTCGGCGGTGGGGTTTTGGGGCCGCGAGCGAGGCGTGAGTGACGGTGAACAAAGGCCAGGGGAGGGGGAAAAGTCTTTTTCTTTCTTTTCTTTTTTTTTTGGCAAGAGGCGAGGCGACAGGTTGAAACTTGAAAGGGAGTGGCGGGGTACGTCTTTTTTTTTTCTTTTTGCGATATACTATTACTATGTCTCCTGTTTCTTTGGCTGCGTTCGGCTGGGATAATTTTCAGTTGATTTTAGCTGATTGTACATTGATTTTAGCTGATTGTACAGTGTCTCGATTCAAGTTTCAGCCAAAATATAACCAGCTGAACAGCCCCTTTCATTTTTTATGAGTCAATATGTCTCCTTGTTTCTGTACGCGGCGCTTATGATCACCATTCACCACCGTGATGCTGCCATCGTCGTAAAAAAAAAGGGACCTTCTCGTGATGCCGTGCTACCTCGTTGCCTCGTGATGCCGTGCTACCTCGTTGCCCTCTTGGTGCTTGCCGTGGACATGGAGGACTGTGGGCGTCACCGCCGTGGACGTAGAGGACCGTAGGCGTCGCCCAATCCAGTGATGTTGTGGTGGTGGCCTGACAAGTCAACCCTAAGGCCTTGTTTAGATGCAAAAATCTGGAGTGCCAAATTCTGGATTCTGGCACTGTAGCGTACTGTAGCATTTCGTTTGTATTTGGTAAAAATTGTCCAAACATTGACTAATTAGGCTCAAAACTGTGCAATTAGTTTTTAATTTCATCTACATTTAGTATTCCATGCATTTACTGACATTTTGATGTGATGGGAATCTTCTTTTTGCTTAGTGAAATTTGGGTGCCAACTCTGGAATGCCTAAAACCAAGCCACCACGGTGGCAACTGACCAATCTGCGTCATTCTCGTGTCGTGTGACCCGTGTGACTCTGACCCACTACACACTTAGCACCACATCGGTCCGTCCACCTTCGGCAGCTCGCACCCTAGCCAAGATGAGTTGCACCGAAGCACACTGGGGGTGCCGCCTGATCAGGCCACGCCGCCGCCACCACCGCTGTGCTGTCTTGCTGGATACACCAGATTCCCATTTGTTGTGTCTTTTTTTTGTTTGCTCGATCACTGATCAGGGTTGCGTCGTCCATCGGCCGTCGACCTCGCACATACCCTAGTTGGCTTCCGCATCAATTGCTATACACCGACATCTCTTATGGTTCATCATCGGTACCATATCGTCGAGTACTATGTGGATCTTCTCCGAGCAAGGGGGGCTGATGTTGTGTCACCTCATTGGGCCACAACACTGTTGTCCTGTGTATCTGCTTCGCCGTTGCATCTACATCGCCAATCCCTGTGCATCAATGACTGTGTTGTGCAATCTTTGTGCAAGTAGGTTATTCAAAATGACGCTCCCATATAACTAGATCATTAGGTCTTTCTCATGATATGTAGTTAGCTCTTCTCATTTTGGACCTAGTTGCCTTGTAACTTTTAATTTTGTACAGCGTTGTAAATACTTGTACCCGTCATATACAAATAATTGTATCTTTTTTTAGACAAAGGCAGTACATAGTTTCTAGGCTACTGCCTCGTGTAATTTCTAAGATACAACATACATTATAATATGATATATACCAGTACACCGTATATATACATCTCATTCATCCATATATATCGTACAAATATATCGCACTTGTTGCGAAAGTAGGAGTACATCGCAAGCCTACCAACACATTCAACCCTGAAAAAAGCACATGCTAGATGCACAAGTAGACAGAGACAGACAGACATTTGAGCATGGCACTGGCATAATATATATGACTTTCACATCACATTATACATGTCGATATTTAATTAATACTAGTATACATGGCATTTAGTTTTGGGGAATTTAGCTCATCTATAAAGTGGAGTATATTAATTTCTTCAGTCAATAATAAGATAGATAAATTGCTTCAACCTTGGCCACCACCACCTCCAGAGCCGCCGCCAACAGCCCCGCCGGCTGACCCAACTCCACTGCCTGCTCCACCTCCGGCACTACCACTCGCACCTCCATACCCGCCGCCGCTCCCCACCGCGTTGCCAGAGCGTCCAACGCCGCTGCCGCCACCATACCCTCCCCCACCGCTTCCCGCGCCCGCACCTGCGCCGCCACCGCCGCCACCACCGGCGCCCACGCTGCCTCCGCCGCGGCCTATGTGCACACCAACACCGCCTCCACCACCGGCTCCGGCATGCACGCCGCCGGCGCTGACCGCGCCGCCTCCGCCGCCGCCGATCCCGACGTCGACTCCGCCGTGTCCAACGTCGATGCCAACACCGGCACCCGCTCCGCCCCCCGCGCTCGCGCCGCCGCCTCCGAACCCGCCGCCGATGCCGATCGACGTGTCGTGCCCGCCGTGGCTGATGCTCACGCCGAAACCGCGGCCACCGCCCTCCCCGCCGCTACCGGCTCTGATGGAAAACTTGCTGTCATTGACGGCGGCGGTGTCGAGGAGAAGCCTGCTTGCGTGGGTCGTAAGCGGGAGAAGGAAGAAGCACGATAGGAGTAGAACTGAAGTGGCCAGGCGGCGGCAAGGGGAGCTCGCCATGGGAGTGTGCATGGAAGGAGAAGGATGGTGGAGCACTGGAGCTTCAGTTTGCTGCACTACGTACTCAAGCTAAGTGCGGCTTTATATAGAGGTATGATAGCCAAGTTCTGCTGAGCGACGATTCTGCACGAAAGTAATCTCAACTGAAAAAGGTGATCGTATAGTGAGCTGTGAAGCACACTAGGCCATGTTGGGAGGTGAAGTGGACCACATGGCCGTGAGAAGTGCTAGATGCACTTGTTTAATCAGACTTCATAAATCTACATAATTTAAGCCCAAGGCTAATATCATACATACAACCAGCTTTGCCTTTTGGGGATTACTGTTTTCAGGTTTTCATTTCTTGAAGGAAACATTATGTGAATATAGTTCAGAACTTCAGATCACCTATCCAAAACATTTTTTATGGAGCAAGAGGGGTTTGTCCTATTGATTTTAACTATATATTAAAAATAGATAGTACATACTACAAACAAAGGTTACAAATACTTAGAAAAGAACAAATTAAATCCATATTTTCATGGTCAATATATGTATGCAGGAAGAATAACTAAGTTTGCACGATTGTGTTGATCATTACCTGAAATGGTTTGCACACATGACTAAACATGTTAGTATATATACTACTGATGCATGATTTATTTGAGATTTATTATGACAACAAATTGGTAATTGGCAAATATATACGGATTTCAGCAAATGAATGCATGCTCAGCACCAAACAATTTTACTGCCTGTCGTGTTCGAAGAAAGGGAATACAGAATATGTTGCTTTGATCTTTAGAAAACAAGGATGCAAACCTTTCACACCGTACTTTGATAGTTCGAAATGCAAAGTTTCACATGACCTTTGCAGCTCATTATTCCTGCTTCCACATTTGCTTTCTCTCTTCGGCTGGTTGCTTTGCAGCTGTGACAGCTCTCGATCGCATTTCTTCTTTTATCGAAGATCTGCGTTAAGCTAAGCACCTCTCTGAATGCCCCCAGGTGACCCATTTGCTGCCAGCTGCTTTAGGCTGCTTCCATTCTATGTGTACAAGAAAAGCTAAGTGCGCACGCCCGTTACATAAAGTGGTTTATCGATATCTTAGGTAATTAGCCTATGTTGACTTTTTTGGAGTGTTAACCTCTTGACATGTTCTGACTTGAAACATTTTTAGATGGTAAAGTCTTCATATCATGTTTTATGGCAACACAAAGGCCATTCCAACATCGAAAATATACTTCCTCCGTTCCAAATTGTAGTTCAATTTGACTTTTTTGATGTATGCATTTTGCTATTTATCTAAACATAATATAGTATGTAGACTCGTAGTAAAATGAATGTACCAAAAAAGTTAAAGTGAGCTACAATTTGGAACGGATGAAGAATTATGTTAATGACCATATGAGGTTTTTGTCAACCAAAGGAGTATATAACTTTGGAGTAAAAATATTATTAGTTTTGTTGTCAATGGAAACTATGCTGTGGTTTTTTTTACCTCTCTAATAGGAGTTTCATATAAGTTCTATCTGCATTTAATAGATTGTCACATAGGCATTTTGATGTCACGACAATGTTAGAGAGAAGAAGTGAACTTCATGCTTTTCATCTAGCTAGATAAAACTCTTTTGGCACCTACGCTCTTGACACAATTACCAACTCTATGAGTCATGAAATGAAATATTGGTGCAAGTTATTATAGTAACTCGTTTTAGTCTTTTCTTGCCACTTTTGAAACGTGTCTCTATATTATTAGGGCACAAGGCACCTTTGTGTCCTTGTTTGCTCATCATTTTCAAAACCTCCAAAGTTCCAAGATGCACTAATCACCCATGTGTCTGCATAGCTATGCCGACCTTCATCCTATCATCACGCTAGATCTCCTCCACCCCGATGTTGCTAACAAGTGCTGCATTGCTGTTGGAGACCTGCCACCCTCAATTCTTCATCGCCCCTCCTCTCACGTTGAGAACACCCATAAATTCTCCATCACATCTCTTGATGTGAGTCCTTTCTTGCATCCAATTTAGTGTACCTCAATGCATGCCTCCTCCTGATCCTTCACCACACCATGACGCTAGGATTCTCCTCCGCTCCAATAAACCCTTCCATATGCATGTCCACGCCTGCCATCGCCGGCCTCTCCTCCTCTCCAACCTTGTACCTACCATTAGACTCACCCACACCTCACTCCTTCGTTCACCCTCATGTTCTTTTTTCGAAAGTGTGCCTGTGCACGTACTGCTTTAAGCAAAATTAGAATTTGTTCTTACATCACCTTGCGGCCGGGGGCGAGCTGCCATCCGGCGCGAGGAGCGAAAACACACAAATATAAATATCATTGGCTCGAACGGTGGCGCTAGACTGTTGTACTAACTGAGAAGACCGATCTGCTAAAACAGGGAAGACGAGCGCCTAGGGAGCGAGGGCCGCTAGCGCCAACGGGTCGTGATAGCCGACGGTGATCCAGGAGTCGAACTCGTCTCTGATGCGCTCCAGTAGCTGAGCCGTAGTAGTGGCCAAGGCGTCGAAAGTGCGTTCACCCTCATGTTCTTACCCACAGCTTCTTCGTTCGCCCTCATGTTCTTGTGTGTGCCATGGATTGATGGTTGGTTGGATCGATGGTAGATGGACACGATACATGCATATTGTTGCTTTTATATATGCATTCTAGATTTGAAATTGTGATGTGAAATTTCACCAAGACACATGTGTTGAAATGGAGTTTCCCAATGACGAGATTGCAATGTAAATTGAAATTAGGGTATTACTTGAGTACAATAATAGTTATTAATTTTAAGAATTTTTGTTGGTACTTCTCAATACAAAAAACAATGCATTTCACGCTTTCGAGTCAAACAATTTATATTTTGACCAAAATTATATAAAAAATAACAAGTATCATTGATGATACAAAATCAGTATCATCAAACTAGTTATAAATATATTTTAAAGACATAATTTGCTCAGGTTATCCTGCGGGCAAAAAAAAAAAAAAAAAGATGTGCAACCACTTATGTTCTCAGAAGCAAAAAAAAAAGAAGATGTGCAACCACTTATGTTCTCAGAAGCGACTGTGTAATCTTTCTTATTTTTCTTTCTTTGTAACCTTTTTTGTTTCTTGATTCTCCCATGAGGAGCCTGTAACAACTTTTGTTTATATTTTTTTAATAAAATCCAATAGGGTGCGATCCCTCCTGTTTCATCAAAAAAATATTTTTATAATAAATTTATTTATTGGCAGAAATGTTAATAATATATTTACTATATTTTTTTAAAATTCATCAAATTTAATTGGCACGCATTCTATAATCGTTTTTTTATGTACGGAGGGTGCATATATCTATTGAATTTTTCTTTTTTCCCTTGCGCAGGGCCGAACCACAGAACTAGGGATCCCCATAAAATCCTGCGGGACTCGAAGTCCCGAACGGACCAAACGGCTCCCAATTCGAATCCGGAATTCCGGATGATTTTCTCGCTTCTCCGTAGCTTCAACGGCTTCAAATCATCCCTCCCCCTCCCCCTCCCAAGAAGAATCGCCTCGTCGACCTACCGAGCCATGTCCTCCGCCACCAACCTCCGTTTACTGTCGTGGGACTGCGCCGACGACCCGCTGGACTTCGGCGACTTCGCCGGCGCCGCGTTCCTCCCGCTCCAGCGGCGCGCGGCGGCGAAGCGGGAACGCGCGGCGTCGCCGGAGGCCGTTCAGGTGCGCGCCCCCGTTGACGAGCGGGGCCGCGGCGCGGCGGCGGAGGGAGAGGAGAAGGCGCCCGCCGCCAAGAAAGGTTTTTTAGGGGTTTCCCAATCTTTTTTTCCCGAATTAAATATTCGATTTTTTTTTAAACCGGTAATTTTGGTGGTGGATGCGGCAAGGATTGCTTCCTCGTGGCATTATTATACTGATCCTTATTTTGTTACATCGTCCAATATCGCATATCTGAGGTAGTCTGGTTCTTTTGTTTCTTTACCAAGATTAAGTTTTTGGAAGCCATAGACACTTATTCATTGGTTTCTGAGGGTAATTTTTAAACATAGATTTAATTTTTATTGTTCTTGAGTCCTAATTCCCTTCAGTAAGATTTTGCATACATGTAACAAACTAGTCACTATACTATGAAATTGGAGAAAGTAGGGACAGGCAGAAATGTTAGTCACATGATAAAAAAAAAAAAAAAAAACACTGCTAATTAGTAGTTATTTCACATCTGGTGTGGCCAAGACCTCAAATTGAGGTATGTTTTTGGCCTTTTGCCACCATGGATATGGGTGTATCAAGGATCAACTTCATTTGCTCTAAGTCAGTGCTATTTGCCTTGTTTTGGTATTAGCTTGGTCACCTGTTGGCTGTTTTACTTTGATAACCTGTTTCATGCGAATTGCAGTTTTTTCTTCCTTTTAGGCCCCACTTTTTGATAGTTGGATACACATATATGATTCTTTTTCCTTTTGGTCTTGATGCACTACATTTGAATCAGTTATTCAGTTACAAGTTATTATTATTTACATATTTCTTGAGCATATGTATTTTTTTTTTACCATGTTCTACTTTTTCTGTAAACCCATAACAGTCTAACACATGTCATCATCCTCATCTCTAGAAGTTAGTTACCAGCAAAAAGTGTGCCCTTTATTATTGTTGCATCGTGCATTTATGGAATTAGCTCACCTATATTTTACATAGTATTTGACCTGGCACTTGCAACATCATAGCTTATATCTGTTTTCTTTTAGAAGTTGCAATCCAGCTTCAGTTAGTCCTTTATAAGGCATTAATTGTATCATTGCTTATCCACTAACTGATGGTGATAATGGCACAAATGCTCGCTGATGAGAAATCTTGATGCACTATTCTGTTGTTTGAAAACTAGATATTGTTTTTCCATTGTTTTTCATGGCTATATGTCAGCTTGATGCTAATATGGTTTTCTATCATGGCCACATTATTTATTTTATGAAACTTTTACGTGGTCGCACCATTTTTGTTCTTTGCATCATTGCATGAACTGATATTATAAAAAGAGGTTTTTCATATCTTATTGATTAAAAGAAAGTTGAAAACAAACTCATGCATGCTATAAGCTCGGGTCATATTCTGTATATGTCCAAATATACTATCCTAAATTCCTAATTGTATGCTATGTCACACTGATGACTAAATGACTTCAATAGGAAATTCAAATAATCGTTCGGATAAGAAGACTGTCAAAATAATGACATACAATGTATGGTTCCGAGAGGAATTGGAACTTATTAGAAGGATGAAAGCTATTGGAGATCTTATTCAGCATCACAGCCCTGATCTTATATGCTTCCAGGTCCTTTATTCAAACTATGTATTACTTATTTTCATCTTCTACTTGGGTTTCGGATATTCATTTGTGGAACTGCAGGAGGTCACTCCAAACATTTATCTGCTTTTTGAAAAATCGGATTGGTGGCAAACATACAAATGCTCCTTGCCGCATGAGATGGCCATGCAAAGACCATATTACACCATGCAGGTATAAACATTTCTCAAACTGAGATGGTCATGTAAATACCATACTACTGCATTCAGGTATAAACCATTAACCACTTTAGGCATGTAATACTCTAATACAATTGCTTAGAGTCTATAAGTTTATCTAAGTTTCCTGTCAAGTTTTAAAATAATGTTTATATGACTTCTCTTTTTTAGTTTTTATAACATGGGGGCTAGGGTTATGTAAACCTGTTTCTTTGTTTGAGCTAAATATCTGTTCCATAATTCAGATTTCAGAATATTAGATGTACCTAGGTTTTAATAAAATGTGAGGTATACTCTATCCCTTCAGGAGGTTAGACAGCTTAGCTATCCTGTTTGCGCTCATGTCCATGCACTGATGGGCTTCCTGCTTCCCTGCATAATATTAACAACAACATCAGCATATGCTTTCTTTTACATGTTGAGGCATTTTTACTTTGGATTGTTTACCAGATGTTTTTTTTATGTTTAGTTTTTGGTGCCTGAACTTTGCACATCCAGAAATGCCATTTCTTATGCATTTTTGTTGTTCCTGATTGGTTGAGGACATATCCTGATTTACTTTGTTATTACACACTAATTCAGATGAGCAAGTTGCCTGTGAAGTCATTTGACCGCAAACCATTCTACAACTCAAAAATGGGACGGGAGTTGTGCATAGCTGATGTGATTGTTGGCGGTCTGATCAAGCTGGTGGTGGCTACAAGCCACTTTGAAAGCCCATCCCCTGGACCTCCTACTTGGGACCAGATGTTCAGCAAGGAAAGAGTAGGCCAGGCAAATGAATCTGTGAGGACTCTAGGAGCCTTCCGCAATGTAGTATTCTGCGGGGATACAAATTGGGATGACAAAGGAGATGGGCCCTTCCCCCTACCAGATGGGTGGATCGACGCTTGGAATGAGTTGAAGCCAGGCGAAAATGGCTGGACGTATGACACGAAAGCTAACCTCATGCTATCTGGTAACCGTAAGCTGCAGAAGAGGCTGGACCGGTTCGTGTGCAAGTTGTCGGATTTCAAGGTCGAGAGCATTGAGATGATCGGGGAGAAAGCGATACCAGGTGTCACGTACATCAAGGAGAAGAAAGTTCGCCAGGAGATCCGTGAGCTGGTGTTACCTGTCTTACCCAGCGACCATTACGGGCTTGTTCTGACTATCAGCTCTGTGTGAGAAGATCTGATCGATTATGGTCCAGGAACTACTCTTGATGCAATCATGTAATGGCCCTCCTTTTGTAAATACTCCTAGGTAGTAGCATATCCTGAGCGTGTCATGGAAGCGTTTGCTGATGCTGAATGACAACGGTAGGCTTATATGATCATCCTGGTGCCCCTGATTTTGTCTAGTTTGGTGAAGGAGGCACCCGTTTGTTATGTATATGGGTCTGCTTGCTTATTGCTTGACATATCGACACCCTCATATCCATCAGGTTATGTTGCATCACTGACAGGCTTTCAGTCTGAATGTCTGGATGCCCTACGATGAAGTGGTGCTGGTAGAGAGCTTTTAGAACGGTTGCTAGGTCGAGGAAGAGAATGACTTTATGTCTTTTGAGTGGCTTCACCGCGAGCAAAACAAGCGCTAAGTTTGACGTCCGTGACCCATATGAATGTCTTAGACGCGAACCCATGCACAGGTTGCCAATTTTCAGAACGTGTCGGTAGCTGGCTCAGCCTTTTTCTGATCGAGAGACATTCCAGACGGCGGAGTGGACGCATGTTAGTCGTGTAGCGTAGCGTAGTTGTCACGTACCAGTATGTGGTCACCAAGCTGTTCTTGCTCTGACTGGCAATGGCAGAGTCACAGGCAATGGCAATGGCAATGGCAATGGCAGAGTAACAGGCAAGCAAGCACACGACGGTCACCAACACCATGCCAACTGCCATGGCGACTCAATAGAACCATGCGTGCGCTCATGTATATAGACTATAAGTAACGACGTCGTCCACGACCATCGCCCATCGGTCATTCCACTGGTTTGCTCTCGCTTCTCTCTTGGATCCATGGCTGAATCCATGCCTCGGTTCCTCATCCTCGCCACTCTCGTGGCGGCGCTCGCCACGGCCACCGGGCCAGCGGCGGCGGCAGCGCATGATGCAGAGGGCCGCAGCCGTCTCATCCACCTGCACTTCTACATGCACGACATCACGGGCGGGCCGGGGCAGACGGCGGTGCAGGTGGTGAAGGGTCCAGGGCCAGCGCACCCGGCGATGCCCGGCTACCACTTCGGCGACACCACGGTGTTCGACGACGCCCTGACGGACGGGCCCAGCGCGGCGTCGGCGCGGCTCGTCGGGCGCGCCCAGGGCACCTACACGCTGGCGTCACTCACGGAGCCCGTGCTGGAGGTGTCCATGACCGTGGCGCTCTCTGGCGAGGCATACAACGGCAGCACCATCGCCGTCGTGGGCCGCGACGACATCTCGGCGGGCGTCAGGGAGCTCGCGGTGGTCGGCGGCACCGGCGCGTTCCGGGGGGCCACGGGCCACGTGCTGTGGCGGACCAACAGGATGGAGTCCAGGGACCACATGGTGCTGGAGCTCGACGTCTACGCCACCGTGCCGGCCGCTAGTCCGCCGGCGCGGCCTCCGCACGCTGGCGTCGTGCGCCAGGTGGCCTGACGCCTTAACCTCAACCGCCTGGCTTGGCGTGACCGGATCGGGCAATTGTTTTGATTTTACCATGCCCGATCGTATAAAATTGCTCCAGTTCAGCTCCGTTCATATGTCGTCTGTAATGAACAGTACTCTGTTACGTTGGATCAGAAGTTTGAATTGTTCGCGTTCAAATCGATAAAATTTGAGCGACTAGATTGAAAATGAACGGCAAGGACAAATATGTACCTTCGTTCAACTTAACTCAACTAAATTATTATCAGAGATTTTTTTTTTTAGCAGAGACAAACCAGGAAACATGTTCGCAACTACAAACTTCACATTGGATGTTCGGATATTATTCAGAAAACAAATTATACAAGCCATGACTAATTCGCGAGACAGATCTATTAAGCCTAATTAATCTATGATTAGCACATGTTTAGTGTAGCACCATCTTATCAAACCATGGACGAATTAGACTTAATAGATTTGCCACAAAAGTTAGTCTCACTCTGTGCAGTAAGTTTTGTAATTATTCTATATTTAATACTTTAAATTAGTATCAAACATTTGATGTGATAGAGACTAAAATTTAGAAAGTGTGAACCAAACGCGGAAACTCCATGTGCCTAGGACAACTAGAGGGTGGAGGATTCAGCCCAAACCACTGACTTGCATTGCCAAAGAGGTAGAATCACCGATGTGCCTCAACCGCAAGCCATGGTGTGTGGAACTATAAAGGAAACACCTCTGAGATGGGACACAATGTAGACGAGCCATAGTTGTCTGTCCAACATATGGACCGGGTTTTTACCCGCAAGATCTATGTATAGAGAAAGAAATGATTCGTCATATTCTTTAACCAATGTTGTAGGGGCTTGTACTTTTATTAATAGTGATGTATTTGCTACTTCAAAAGTGAAGAAAAAGGTTGATGAAATTCTCCATCGGTGACGGCTGTGCTTCAAGGAATAGACAATGATGAGATATATAGGTTTTTTTTTTTGCGAATTACAAAGTACACTGTAGACACTCAAAACATATGCATACTTACCTCTATGAATACAGACGCAAACTATATCCCTATGAGCATCTTTGACTACTATTGAAAGCACAACGCCGTTAATAAATCCTAGAAAATTCCCTTCTTAGGAAGTCAAACCTAGAACCTGATATGTTACTAGGTGGCCAAGTCCAGCCTTGCTGGCTCCATCAGCAGTTGGTTAGAGATTATAGCATAATAGTTCCTTTTTTGCTTTTGAGCTTTGAAAGCTTCAAAAATTTTGCCCCCCCCCCCCTGCACCTGTAAATCTTTTTGAACTATCTCGTTTATACAAAAAAAAAATAGGTGGAGGGGTTATTTTTCCCCACTGATCCCTCAAAAAAAAAGATATGTTACTAGGTGATGTTATACTCATGATGTTCCTTTGCAGATGACTATGTTTTCTAATGTTAAATCAATGGATGATGTGGTTTATGAGTCTCCTATTTATGGTAATTGGGATTCTTCCAAATGTTCGACTCCAACTATTGAGCAAGTTTTAGTTATAGAGTCTTTTCCATACATGCCACTACAAAAAACACGACTTCCACTGAAGCCACTAAAAAAATGGCATGGTCACATGTGCCATCCAGTTTGAAATTGTTACCACTCACGCCATTCCGTCCAATCTGAATGCTAACGGTGTCAAAATGTGGTGGAAAAAGTCCGAAATACCCTTGTCTCGCTAGCCAATGCCATCTAATAGAGACAACTGTGATATGCTAAGTTTAACAGGGGGTTATTTAAAAGACTCACAAGACACATGATACACTGAATTCATAAAATAAAAATAGGAGGGCTAAACTGCAAAGCGACCATCTTCTCCCTGCATCCATGGCTGAATGTGCACGCTGGACCGGAGCACGAGCTCGGGGGTGGGGAGGGGGACGGGCCGAGCACAGGGATGGGGAGGGGACGGCGCGTGCGCGGGCCGCCGCCGCCGCGAGCGCGTGCACAGGGGAGCTCCGCCCGGCCGCCGCCGCGAGCGTGTGCACGGGGAGGTCCGCCCCGACGCTGCGGGCGCGAGCGCGGGGGAGCTCCGCCCGGCCGCCGCCGCCGCGAGCGCGTGCGCGGGGGAGCTCCGCCCGGCCGCCGCCGCGAGCGCGTGCACGGGGAGCTCCGACCCGACGCCGCGGGCGCGAGCGCGGGGGAGCTCCGCCCGGCCGCCGCCGCGAGCGCGGGGAGCTCCGCCCGGCCACCGCGGGCGTGTGTGCGGGGAAGCTCCAGCCACGGCATCGAGCGAATGAGCTGCAGCTCGCCGGGGTGCGAGGCAAGCTCTTGGGACCGGCCCTGCCGTCGCCGCGAGAGCTCCAACCCCACCGACGGAGGCTTGGGGCACCGCACGGAGGAAGCTCGTGGCGGCATAAGGCCGTGGCTGGAGCGGGAAGGAAGAAGGGCATTTTTGACTTTTTAACCGACCAGACCCACCTGTCAGGGCCACGAAAAGGTGAAAATGTAACAGACTATGGACGGAATGGTGTGAGTGGTAAGAATTTCAAACTGGATGGCACATGTGACCGGGCCATTTTTTTAATGGCTTCAGTGGAAGACGTGTTTTTTGTAATGGCATGTATGGAAAAGACTCTTAGTTATACCACTTGAGAAAAGAGTTAAATGTGATGATCAACTCAAGCATGTCAAAACTAGAAATATGGAAAGTCGTCAAGAACCACAACTTTGATATAAAAAGTACCTACATTTGACACGATATAAAAACGGTACTATTTTTCTAATTCAATAAGCATCACCAAGCAATTGTTATACTGCTAAAATATTATATTAGTTTTTCAAAAATCTTATAACTACTCTAAATATAAGAACTCAAAACTGTAAAGTTGTAGATTTCATTGAGAGGTACAACTTTGATGTAAAATCAATCTTCATTTGACATCATAAAAAAAAAAGATATTATCACCCCTGAGAGGGATCGAGTCTCAGACCTATGAAGTGCCACCTAGCCACTCGGGCTAGAGGCCGTTGTCAAAAAGGAAATCGATCTTGTGGTTGAAGACTATATATACTAGTAATGTACATGGTCAAATGATGCATATTTTCAAAGTTAGGCAGTATAGCAAGGATACCCTGTTAGGACGAGAGGGTCAGACAAATACCGTACGCATCTTGGATAATCCGTGGTCATGGACGGCGAGTTTTTTCTGTTTTGGTATTCCATTTTCTTCCCGTTCATGAGTGTTTTGGTTTTCCTTTTTTTTTTCTTTCCATGATTTTCTGTTTTTGCTTGTGTTTTTTCTTGCTTGTTCCTCCGCTTTGATGTTATTTTAACAATATGGTGATTAATATGCATCTAAATTATTTCCACTTTAATGTGACAAACAGGCCCAAACGGAAAGGCAACAAGGTTCAAATTTCTATCACGCTGATAATATCTATGCCGTTAATCAATTTTATTAACAGTTTATATCTAGCAGCTGCCATGCGACGATTGATGCTGCACTCATTATATTTATATTTATTTTCGCTCAAAGTACCTACAAACTCGGTTACATGGGCAGCCTACTGCAAAAATATATAATATAAATAAAAGGGTAAAAAGAATTGAAAATAGAGACTCAACCTGATGTTTCTTACAATCCTACCGACCTTAATTCTTATTCCTTAAAACTACATTGAAATCGGATCCATTGCATCTAATTACATTATCCACTTTAATGTGACAAACGGGCCCTTGTTTACATGTATTTCTCTTTTTGTCTAAATGAGTTATGATGAACAGACTTACTAGGAAGCTTACATACAACCTCAAAATTCGTAAACTCCAGAGGGTCAAAGCACTTCTGTAGCTACATAATATGTGAGGACAAGCCTGACTGTAAGTAACTGAATTTTAAGGTTGGTTTATTTCAAATTGCACAATTATAAGTGGCCGAGATTGATGTCTTTCATTTGTTGTACATTCTCCGGTAAGGTAGTTGGTGTAAATCTGCATGTGGGATCAGCTCCCGCTAGGTTTGTTCTCCCAATCCTAAGCCATCCTGCCCCATTTTTCTGGTTTATATCAATCTGTTTCATTAGTCAAGCAAAGAAGCAGTGCTATTCTATCTGATTTAGCATTCTACAACATTTTGCTAAAAGAAAAAAAATATAACTAGACGCTATTAGTGCACATTGCTTTTATGTTTGTATCCACGGTGAATTCAATAGATGTTCTGCATTTTTTAAATAATAATTACGGTATAATACAAAGCTCAACTTTTTTTTTCTTATAGAGGAAAACCCTGCATTTATAAAGCAAACACAACATTCACGTAGTCTTTTATACGATTGGAAATAAAAAAAATACTAAGCACATTTTTCAAGATAATCATTATATATGAACTTATGTCTTAGATGTGTGTTGTATGCTTATTCCTCAAAAAACATTGTTATTTCTTTCTTTTCTTTTCTTTTTTGAGTTTAAGGGCCTTCACCCCGGCCTTTCATTGCAAAAGACCAAAACAGTTTACAGCACCAGTTTAAGTTTCCTCTCCACCCAGATACACCCACCTGGGGAACAAGACCGATAAAGTCTAACAAGAAAGAAACTAGAAACTCGAAAAGAAAACAGCAACTTGAGTTTGAGCTATTTTTGACTTTTCGGCTGGCTTAGGCACCACCAGCACCCCCACACCTTCCTGTTTTGGCTTGTGTATCTTTAACCAGCGATTGTCTTCAGTTCATTTCCATCTCCAGGTCACACCACCACTTCAGGCCATTTGGCTTCAGCATCATCTTCTTGATTTCATCTTCATAGTCATCTTCAGGAATGTTTGGCGTCTCCTTCATCCCATCACCGGCTCCCCGAAAGGCAGCCAAAAGACTTCTTTTGCACCTTTCCTAAGCTTGGAGATACACTCTTCCAGTGCCATTTTCTTGTTGATAGGACACAGAATGACCCAGCTTTGAAGCAAACCCGCTATCCTGCACAAGAGCATTTCCATGCCTATCCAGCCAGAATGCTGGAAGCACATTTCATTTCTAAGCTTCCAAATACTCCAACAAACTGCTGAAGTAACCATATTCAAGACAGAACTTCTTATTGCTTAACCAGAAGGTACCAATATTAACAAAATCACTATCTACATCACAGTTGAAAATCCTAGACACAATAGTCCAGCATCTCCTAGCTACCACACAATCAAAACATAAATGTTGCAGGGACTCCTTCTCTGCATAGAATAAGCAGCTATCATCATCAACTTTTTGCCTTTTTTCTAGATTATCTCTAGTTAACACCCTACTAGACATGATCAGCCAAAGAAAATAGTGAACTCTAAGAGGAATTTTCAAAGACCATACTACAGGAACATGTACACTTTGTACTCCTCTAAAATTGATTATTTTATACAGGGATTGAGATGAATAAGTTCCATTTGAAGAAAACTGCCAAATCAAATCATCTTCCTCATCAGAGAACTGTACTATTGCTACAAGTTCCACAACATCTAACCACTCTTGGTACATACTTTGAGACACAGTTCTCCTGAAAGAGCATTTCAATTGATTCCCAACCCACAACTCAGCCAAAGTCTTACCTTTCTCATTCACTATTCTATATAAAGGGTAGAATTGGATTGCTAAACTAGAAGAGCCCAACCATTTGTCCTCCCAAAGTCTAATTTTTTTGCCATTACCCACCTTCCACCTAAAACCAAATTTAGCTACTTGGGCTGCCCACATAAACCCCTTAAAGAAGTTAGAGGCACCCAAAGTACTTGAATGAAAGATGTTTGGTTTGTCTGTGTTATATTTATAATCAATCACCTCCTTCCATAATTTTCCCTCATCATCTTTGTACCTCTTCACCCAAGAGGCCAGCAGACTGATGTTTAGATCCCTCAGATTAGTCATCCCCATTCCCCCAAAATCCTTCCTCATAGACACTAGGTCCCAATTGGCTAAATGGTACTTATGGCTCTCTATTGTATCAATCCACAGACAATTACTCAGGTGTGAGTTCAGAATCCGAATTGCCCACTTAGGGAATTTGATAAAAGACAGTAAATAGGTAGGAATGCTAGCTAAACAAGAGTTTATAAGCATGGCTCTAGCAGCCAGAGAAAGTAGCTTTCCTCTCCATCCACCTATTATTTTCATAATCTTATATACTAGTGGTTGTAAGTCTTCTCTAGACAACTTCTCAAAATGCAAAGGTACTCCTAAGTACTTCGTAGGAAAAGAGCCTATTGGACAGGTCAGAATGTGTGCTAGCTTGTGAGCCTCAAAAGGATCTAAGTTCATTGGAACCAACTCACTTTTATTGAAGTTAATCCTCATCCCAGAGACTTGCTCATACCACATCAAAATACCTTTAAGATTTAAAAGCACTGTTTCCTCAACTTTTGCAAACAGGATGGTATCATCTGCATATTGCAGAGATACTACTCCTCCAGGTCTAAAACCCTCCAATAAACCACACACAAGACCTTTTTCCTGAGCCTTAACCAACATCTTAGTAAGCCCATCACCCACTATATTAAACAGAAAAGGAGAGAGGGGATCTCCCTCTGCCTAAGACCTTTCCCAGCTCTAAAATAAGCATTATCCTCTCCATTAACAGTTATCCCAATTGACCCCCCCCCTGTAGGATCTCTGGAAGAGTAAAACGGCCTAGAGGGGGGTGAATAGGCCTGCAACAAAATTTCTTCGAACTGCTGTCAGTCCAGAGGGCGCGGCACTGCCGCGCTGTACCCGCGGCACCGCGCGCTATGCGATTAAAACGAGAATAGAGTGTAATTCGAAATCGTGCGAAACAAGTTTACCAATCGACTTTCCAAGCTTCCTACACTCGCAAGGATTACGAGATCGAGATCCAAACACAGCCCAACAGGTGGGAAGAAGTAGATCGACCTCAAACCCTAGAAAACACCTCAACAACAAGTATGAATACGAAAACCAAACAGCACAAGGTGACACAAGTATTTAACCCGTGGTTCAGCTCGCCACCAAGGCTGGCCTACGTCCACGTTTGAAAGTCCCTAGTTTGGTTTTGGCTAATTGATGAAACCTAGGACTAACCTTGTTTATCTAAGTGGTTGATTTAGAGAAATGTTGTCCACATGATGAGCATATTGAATATGAAGCATGACACGTGTCATGTGATCAAAGATGAAGATCAAGACGATGCTTGGCTCCATGGACCGGTGTTGAAGGTGAAGGGCTAGTCAAGGCTTGGGAGTGAAGGACCATGCGATGGTGAAGCTCGGGCAAGACTAGGCGCCGATGGACCGATGCACGGTGAAGGGCAAGTGAAGTCAAGATCGATGGATCGAGACGGTCACATGATGGTGTGAAGTGTTCATATCATTTGGAGGAACAAAATGGGCTCAAGGCAAAGGTATAACCGATAGGGCCATTTTGTTTTGCACTCAAGACACCATAGAGGGTGTGAGTGGTTTAGGATCGATAGCCGCACTATTAAGAGGGGAAGTCTTATCGGCTATTCGACGCACGGGTGCCACTAGGTGAATTCATGAAGTGCATTGCATGTAGGGCCTAGTGAGCTAACCTAACCTTTGGGAAATGATTGTGAAAAGCTAACACACAAGCAAATGGAGATGTACACTTGGTGGTGTTGGCACATTTACAAAGGTGGCGCTTGGGCGCGCCGTGGTTTGCGGGGTAGAGATGGGTTTGGGTCCCTCTCCTCCTCCCGCCGAGCTGTGAGGCGGGATTCGGCGCTTTTGGGAAAAATGGATGCATATTTTCTATTGCGCCGGATGCAAAATTTGGTTGAAATCATGCTATCTCGATGATCAAGTTGGTATACTTGTTGGATAGCATGATCGAGAAGTTGGCGTCACGACGGGCCGAAAAACGAAGTTTTCGTAGCGCCGGACGCGCAGGCTTTGCGCGGACGCGTCCGGCGCGTGTTAGCTTGGCTCGAGGTTGGTGGCTCCGCGGTTGTGAGCGCCGGACGCGCGACGGACGCGGCGTCGGACGCGGCGTGTTCACCGTGCAGCGTCCGGCGCATCCGAGTCTTAGCGTGGTCTTGGCCGGCGAGCCGAAGGCGGCGGACGCCGGCCGTGCGTCCGGCGGCGGGCGGACGCGGACGAAACTTTTGAGTTTCGGCCGGTCTGTCGGACGCGGCGCCGCGGACGCGGGAGGGAGCGCCGGACGCCGCCGGACGCCGACGTGGCGGCACGCGGTTGGCCGCGGCGCCAACGGTCGTCGGGCGCGCGCGCGCGGCTGAAGCGCGGGACGCGTCCGGCGGCTGCGGCGGACGCGTCCGGCGAAGTGAAAATCGCCCCGAGGGGGCAACGGCTAGTTTGAAGAGTTTGGGCTATAAATAGATGGGTGGCCGGGCTTGGCTCCCTCTCTTGGCTCTCCCAACTCATTCATTCATCCTTTGAGCCGAAGAAACACTCTCCCTCTCATCTCTCTTGCTTGATTGTGAATCCAAAGTGAGATTGAGAGATCACCTAGTGCATTGCATTGCTTGAGAGCATTCTAGTGGCACTTGTGGGTGGTTTAGCCGGTGGATTTCTTGTTACTCTTGGAGAGTACCGCTCCTAGCCGGCTTGGAGATTGTTGGAGGCGTTGGCAAGAGAAGGTGATTGTTCTTGGCCACCTCCGGTTGATTTGTGAGAGGTTCTTGTGCTCACCTCGCGGGGATCGCGAAGAGTAACTCTATTGGATTGCGCGTGTCGTTGAGTATCACGCTTGAGAGTGGCGCCTTGTGGTTTCCTTGCGGGGAAGTGCCTTGCGGGGCAAGTGGCTTGAGGGTCACACCAAAGGACCATCTAGGTGTTGATCGACACAACGGGTGACTGTAAGGTCCTAGATGGCTAGAGGGGGGGTGAATAGCCTATAAAAATTTCTACAAACTCACTAAGCAAACTTCATTAGATACACAAACGGCGGAAAGCAAGTTTTGCTGAGCCTACTAGATGTTGCAAGCCTCCTATCCAAACAATTCTAGTAGGTGATCACTAGCACAAACAATAGCTACCACTAGTGATCAAGAGTTCTACCCACGGGATTTAATCTACACAAGGAGTGGTTCCCGACCGACCACACAAGCAATTCTACCCACGGGATTTAGTCTACACAAGTTGTGGTTCCCGACCGACCACGCAAGCAATTCTACTTTGCAAGAAAGTAATCAAAGTAATACAAGATAGGGTAGGAGCGTGTTATACCAACGCGTAGAGTCGAGGTTGACAATCACCAATAAGATGAACAGTCAATCACAATCGGCAACACACAAAGGATGATGACCAATCACCGGGAGACAAGATGAACACAATGATTTATCCCCGGATGTTCACTTGGGCACCGCCAAGCTACGTCACCCGTTGTGTCGACCAACACCTAGATGGTTCCTCGGTGTGACCCTCAAGTCACTAGCCCCTCAAGGCTCGCCCCGCAAGGCACCGCAAGACACCACTCTCAAGCGAGGTACTCAACGACACGCGCAATCCAATAGGATGCTCTTCGTGATCCCCACGAGGTGAGCTCAAACCTCTCACAAGCAACCGGAGGTGGCCAAGAACAATCACCTTCTCTTGCCAACGCCTCCAACAATCTCCAAGCCGGCTAGGAGCGGTACTCTCCAAGAGTAACAAGAAATCCACCGGCGAAACCACCCACAAGTGCCACTAGATGCCCTCAAGCAATGCAATGCACTAGGTGATTCACTCAATCTCTCTTAGGATGAACAACCAAGCAAGGGAGAAGAGTGGGAGAGAGTCTCTTAGCTCAAAGAATGCACAAGGGATGAGAAATGGCCAAGAGGCCTCCCCAAGGGCCGGCCACCTTCTATTTATAACCCCTCAAACAAATGTGACCGTTACCTCCTCGGGAGGCCGAGCAGCACGCGCCGGACGCGTCTGCCGCAAACCGCCGGACGCGTCCGGCGCTTCTTCCTCGCGCGCGAGCCAAGTCGACCGTTGGTGTCGCGGCCAACCGCGTGCCGCCACGTCGGCGTCCGGCGCCGCGTCCGGCGTGCGTCACCCCGCGTCTGGCGCCCGCGTCCGCTCGCAATGCCGTGCTCTGGAACTTTCTGTTCCGAGTCCGGCGTGCGCCGGACGCGGCACCCGTGCGTCCGCCGCCTTGAGCCAAGCCACCAGCACCACGCCGTCTTCCACCGAGCGCCGGACGCTACACAGGAACCACGCCGCGTCCGGCGCGCGCGTCCGGCGCGACGCCCGACCAAAGGTCGAATACCAGAAACTTTCGGTCGGCGTCCGCCGCCCCCGCCGCTGGACGTCGCCGTCGTCCGGCGCCTCTGCCAGGCGCAGCCTCCGTCTTTTCGTCGCCGTGCCGTGACACCAACTTCTCCAACATGCTATCCAACAAGTATACCAACTTGATCATCAGAGATAGCATGATTTCAACCAAATTTTGCATCCGGCGCAATAGAAAATATGCATCCATTTTTCTCGAAAGCGCCGAATGACCCAAACCCATCTCTACCCTGCAAACCACAGCGCGCCCAAACGCCACCTTTATAAATGTGCCAACACCACCAAGTGTACATCTCCATGTGCTTGTGTGTTAGCTTTTCACAACCATTTCCCAAAGGTTAGGTTAGCTCACTAGGTCCTACATGCAATGCACTTCATGAATTCACCTAGTGGCACCCATGCGTCGAATAGCCGATAAGACTTCCCCTCTTAATAGTGCGGCTATCGATCCTAAACCACTCACACCCTCTATGGTGTCTTGAGTGCAAAACAAAATGGCCCTATCGGTTATACCTTTGCCTTGAGCCCATTTTGTTCCTCCAAATGATATGAACACTTCACACCATCATGTGACCGTCTCGATCCATCGACCTCGACTTCACTTGCCCTTCACCGTGCATCGGTCCATCGGCGCCTAGTCTTGCCCGAGCTTCACCATCGCATGGTCCTTCACTCCGAAGCCTCGACTAGCCCTTCACCTTCAACACCGGTCCATGGAGCCAAGCATCGTCTTGATCTTCATCTTTGATCACATGACATGTGTCATGCTTCATATGCAATAAGCTCATCATGTGGACAACCTTTCTCTAAATCAACCACTTAGATAAACAAGGTTAGTCCTAGGTTTCATCAATTAGCCAAAACCAAACTAGGGACTTTCAATCTCCCCCTTTTTGGTAATTGATGACAACCTCAACTAAGATGATTTCATAATAAAGATTTTTGAACTTGTCATACTTGTCCAATCATTAAGCTCTCAAGAGGAATTTGGACAACTATAGCAAGTTCGGTTTTGGTAGCATTAGCTCCCCCTACATATATGCATAGAGTTTGGATTTGAAGCTTTGCACATATGCATGGATAGAAGTGTGGGGAGAGTAATTCTACCAAAATGATGCTAAGGTGTAAGAAATGGACCTTTGAAGCGTGATACCAATCGGAGTTGCAATTTACACCATCCTTAGCACCATGAAGTAACTAGACATCCATCAAAAACTCAAGAACCCCGTGAGATCAACATTATAAGCAAAGTTCTTGAACCACTTGTAAGGCAAGGGGAGTCTAGTTACAACCTATGCATGCTAGTAGATCATTTCATCAATCAAGTTCTATACTAGCATTGCATCACACAAGCAAGGAGACACCACTTGTATAAAACTTTGAAACTAGGTGCCATGAGCAAGTCATATGAGAATGCACAAACAAATGCAACAACTTTGTTCATGAGCTTGCTCCCCTTCTTGTGTGCATCAAAATTTTATTTACCCCTTTATCATGTTCAATCATCTTTTTCTCTCCCCCTTTGTCAACAATTGCCCAAAAATGGGATCAAATTGTGGAGAGAAAAGGACTTTGATGGAGTAAACAAAACTTTAGTCAAATTTGGTTCAATCTAGATCACTTGCCAAAGACATTTAATTCGGTTTGAACCAAAGACAAGCTTCTTCACACCTCATGACAAGGGTTATCTTGCCTATGTTGAATTAAACACTTGTAGCAAATATTCTAGATTCAACACTAGGATTGCAAGCCCACAAACATGTCATATGTCACCACTAGATCAAGCAAAGCATGGAAGCAATAGTGGTAAACATATATACATCAAACACATTTGATTTAACATGAATGCTCCAAATGCACCTTGTATGTCTACATGTGCTACCACAAGTATAATCCTAAGCATGAATGACATGTCAACCAATGGTACCTTGCTGTAGTGGTGGGGCATGTCAAGTAGTGGTGGGGTGCATTCAACACATGTTTGAGAAGTCAAGAATGTTCAATTCATTCCTTAGCTTGCAAAACCTTCTTTCATCAAGTGACTTGGTGAGTATATCGGCAAGTTGATCATCGGTGCCCACACTTTCAATGGAAATGTCACCCTTTTGTTGATGATCTCTTATGAAGTGATGCCTTATGTCAATGTGCTTTGTTCTTCCATGTTGAACCGGGTTTTGTGTCATCTTGATTGCACTTTCATTATCACAAAATAATGGCACATTCTTGAAATTGATGCCATAATCCTTCAAAGTTGACTTCATCCAAAGCAATTGTGCACAACAACTCCCCGCACTAACATATTCGGCTTCGGCGGTAGAGATTGCCACACTATTTTGTTTCTTTGAGGACCATGACACAAGTGATCTTCCAAGAAGTTGACATGTACCACTTGTGCTCTTTCTATTGATCTTGCAACCACCATAGTCGGAGTCCGAATATCCAATCAATTCAAACTTTGACCCCCGGGATACCATAGTCCAACATCTCTTGTTTGCTTCAAGTACCTCAATATTCTTTTTGCGGCCGTGAGATGACTCTCTCTAGGTGAGGCTTGATATCTAGCACACATGCAAACACTAAACATGACATCCGGCCTTGATGCGGTGACATAGAGTAGGCTTCCAATCAATGACCGATAATCCTTTTGATTCACCATATTGCCATCATGATCACTATCAAGATTCCCATTTGTGCCCATTGGAGTTGAGATTGGCTTTGCATCTTGCATTCCAAACTTTTTCAACATGTCCCTTATGTATTTTCCTTGACTCACAAATGTCCCATTCTTCAATTGCTTGACTTGAAGACCAAGGAAATAGCTAAGTTCACCAATCATGGACATCTCAAACTCTTTTGCCATTATTTCACCAAATTCTTCACAATATGCTTGATTGGTTGATCCAAAGATGATATCATCAACATAGATTTGCACAATGAAGAGATCATTACCAATCTTCTTGGTGAATAGAGTAGTATCAACCTTGCCCATAATGAACCCCTTGGAGTGAAGAAAAGTCCTCAATCTCTCATACCATGCTCTAGGTGCTTGCTTCAAGCCATACAAAGCTTTCTTCAACTTGTACACATGGTTGGGCTTCTTCTCATCTTCAAAACCGGGAGGTTGCTCAACATATACTAGCTCATTGATGATCCCATTGAGAAATGCACTCTTGACATCCATTTGATATAACTTGATGTTGTGGGCACATGCATAAGCCAATAGAATCCTTATTGCCTCCAATCTTGCCACGGGAGCATATGTTTCATCATAGTCAAGACCTTTAACTTGAGTATAGCCTTGTGCAACTAGCCTTGCTTTGTTTCTAATCACAACACCATCTTGATCTTGCTTGTTCTTGAAAACCCATTTGGTTCCAATGACATTGTGATCCTCCGGCCTCTCAACTAACTCCCACACATCATTTCTTGTGAAGTTGTTGAGCTCTTCTTGCATTGCCATGATCCAATCGGCATCATCCAAGGCTTCCTCAACTTTCTTTGGCTCTTTGGTTGACACAAATGATGCATACTCACAAATCATAGCCACTCTTGATCTTGTTTGCACACCACTTCTCATATCACCAATAACACTATCAATTGGGTGATCTCTTGCAACATGTTGTGGTTGTAGCACTTGCACTTGATTGCTTGAACTTGGTTGATCACTTGACTTGTCCTCATTGGATGAACTAGCACCATGATCTTGCACTTGAGCATTGCTAGCTTGCCTCAATGGAGAATTGAGCACTTCATCTTTATCATCTTGCACATCAACCACTTGCTTTGCTCTAATGTCCCCAATGTCCATGTTCTTCATAGCTTCAACCAATTGAGTTCCACCAATATCTTCTAGATTCTCATCTTCATCTTGTGACCCATTGGTTTCATCAAATTGCACATCATGGACTTCCTCTCTAATGCCACTTGAGTTGTTCCAAACTCTATAAGCCTTGCTTGTAGTTGAATAACCGAGTAGGAACCCTTCATCACATCTCTTTTCAAACTTTCCCAATCTAGTGCCTTTTCTCAAGATGTAGCATTTGCAACCAAACACTCTAAAATAGCCAATGTTGGGCTTTCTTCCATGAAGTAACTCATATGGGGTCTTCTCTAGCAAAGTATGACAATAGAGCCTATTGATGTAGTAACATGCCGTGTTGATTGCTTCATCCCAAAATGATTGACTAACATTGTACTCATGAAGCATTGATCTAGCCATATCAAGCAATGTTCTATTCTTCCTCTCAACTAGGCCATTTGATTGTGGAGTGTACTTGGCCGAGAATTGATGACCAATGCCATAGTGATCACACAATTCTTCCATTCTTGTATTCTTGAATGCACTCCCATTGTCACTTCTCACTTTCTTGATTCTCATGTCAAACTCATTGTGAACTCTAGTGAGAAAGGTCTTGAAGGTGTCATACACTTCACTCTTGTCACTAAGAAAGAATACCCATGTGAATCTTGTGAAGTCATCCACTATGACAAACCCATACTTGTTGCCACCAATGCTTGTGTATGTAGTTGGGCCAAATAGATCCATGTGTAACAACTCAAATGCCTTGCATGTGCTCATTATACTCTTCTTTGGATGTGAGCTACCAACTTGCTTCCCGGCTTGACATGCACTACACAACTTGTCCTTCTCAAATACAACATCTTTCAAGCCTTCAACAAGATTGTGTTGTGTGAGCTTCTTCAATTGTTTCATGCCAACATGCCCAAGCCTTCTATGCCAAAGCCAACCCAAACTTGATTTTGATATCAAACATGTTGTCAAAGAAGCTTCACTAGTGTTGAAATCAACAAGATAGAGATTCTCATATCTAAAGCCTTTGAACACCAAGTTGGAGCCATCAAGAGAAACTACCTCAACATCATTTGCCCCAAAAATGCACTTGTAGCCTCGATCACAAATTTGTGCCACGGAGAGAAGATTGAAATCCAAGCTTTCAACTAGCATCACATTGGAGATACTCATGTCATTTGATATTGCAATCTTGCCCAAACCAACAACCTTGCCTTTCTTGTTATTGCCAAAAGTAATTGACTCAATGCCACTATCATTCTTCTCAATTGAATCAAACATTCTTGATGTGCCGGTCATGTGTTGAGAACACCCACTATCAATAATCCAATGCCTTCCTCCGGCTTTATAATTCACCTACAAGCAAATCAATGAAGCTTAGGTACCCATTTTTGCTTGGGTCCTTGTAGGTTAGTGACTAAGCTCTTTGGTACCCAAATTGCCTTCTTCTTTGGGCCAACAATGGGTGTACCAACAAACTTAGCTTGCACACCTTTCACACCCTTGGTAAGCATATAACAAGAATCAAAAGGTATAGCATTGTCAAGTTTCTTGTTTTGTTGCTTCTTGTTGCAATTTTGCTCTAGGTGCCCAACTTGCTTGCATCTATAGCAAAACCGACCATTGCTCTTCACAAAGCTAGGCTTTGGAGTTGCAAAGGCCGACTTGCCTTTCTTGGGGTTATAGCCCAATCCCTCTTTGTTAAGAGAGAACCTTTGGCTACCCAAGCACTTTAGCAAGCGGGCCTCACCACCATAGGCTTTGCCTAAGGCATGAGTGAGCTCATCCACCTCCTTCTTGAGGGTCTCATTCTCTACCATTAGTGTAGCATCACAAGTGAAGCCATCACTAGTAGTGGAGATAGAGTCGGTGGTGGTGGTGGATGATGTGCTACAAGAAGGGTTAGCATTTGTCATGATGATAGGTTGATAAAATGACTCATCAATGATGTCACAAGTAAGACCTATATCACATGATGCAATCACCACTTTCTTTGCTTGTTGCTCAAGTAGAAGTGAGTGAGCTTCTTTAAGCTTAGAATGAGCATCACCAAGCTTCTCATGGTCTACCACTAGACTCTCATGAGTGGTCATAAGCTCACCTAGGGCTTTCTCAAGTATTTCTACTTTCATTGAAAGCTTCTTGCACTCCTTTTCCTTGGCAATAGCTATATCTCTAGTTTCTTGCATCAAGTCATATAATTGATCCTTAGTCGGTTCATCATCATCATCAACATTATCAACATCGTGAGCATATTCCATCTCACTATCATCATCACTATCATCATATTGTACCTTTGTTTCCTTGGCCATGAAGCATGATGGTGATGTGGAGAATAATGAAGACTTCTTGTTGATAGCGATGGAAGCCATAGCCTTGTTGCTTGAATCTTCATCTTCATCATCATTGTCACTCTCCCAAGTGACCACAAATGCACCATTCTTGCCCTTCTTGAGTGTCATCTTGGCCTCATGCTTCTTCTTCTCAAACTTGCCCTTGTTGTAGTTCTTCTTCTTCTTCTCATATGGGCATTCGGCTTGTAGATGCTCGGTGCTATCACAATTGAAGCACTTTCTTGGTTGCTCTTGCTTCTTGAAGTTGTTTCTCTTGAAGCCTCTTCTCTTGATGAACATGTGTCCCATCTTCTTCACCACAAGAGCAAGTGCCTCATCATCAATCTCAAAGTCACCATCTTCCTCATTGGTTTCTTCTTCTTCAAAGATTGGTGCTTTGCCCTTGGAGGATGTGGCTTGGAATGCCACGGTCTTCTTCTTCTTCTCCTCTTCCACCTTCTCATCATCTTGATCAAATTTGTCATATGTCAAGACTTCACCAAGCAAATCATTTGGCTTCTTATTTTCAAGCCCATCTCTTTGTAGCATTAGCTTCAACATCTTGAAGCTTTTCGGCAAGCATATCAAGAACTTGTGACAAAAATCTTCATCTTTTGTCTTGTGTCCCAAACTCTTGAGATCATTCACAATCACTTGCAAGCAATGAAACATTTCAATGATTGTTTCATCCTCCTTCTTCTTGAAGTTCTCGAACTCACTCTTGAGCCCATATAGCTTGGCACTCTTCACAACCTTGGTGCCCTCATATGTCTCACCCAACCTTGTCGATACTTCACTAGCAAGTTCCAAATCCTTGATCCCCTCAAACACCTTTGTATCAATGCCATTATATAGGGTGTTGAGAGCCATTCTATTGCATGTGATGTTGGCTTTATCTTCATCGGTGAGATGATCATTATCAAGAATAGCATAGTCGTGCAATGTGACTTGCAAGACTCTCTCTTGTATTGAACCGGATACATGATCATTTTCTCTTCCAATGATCAAAGGAACTAACTCCATCAAACATAGGCGGTTTGCCCCCAACATGGTTGAACACAATTTGAGCCATCTTAACACCGTAGGATGTTAAGCCTTGCACTAAAACGGTGACCTCGGCTCCGATACCACTTGTAAGGTCCTAGATGGCTAGAGGGGGTGAATAGCCTATAAAAATTTCTACAAACTCACTAAGCAAACTTCGTTAGATACACAAACGGCGGAAAGCAAGTTTTGCCGAGCCTACTAGATGTTGCAAGCCTCCTATCCAAACAATTCTAGTAGGTGATCACTAGCACAAACAATAGCTACCACTAGTGATCAAGAGTTCTACCCACGGGATTTAATCTACACAAGGAGTGGTTCCCGACCGACCACACAAGCAATTCTACCCACGGGATTTAGTCTACACAAGTTGTGGTTCCCGACCGACCACGCAAGCAATTCTACTTTGCAAGAAAGTAATCAAAGTAATACAAGATAGGGTAGGAGCGTGTTATACCAACGCGTAGAGTCGAGGTTGACAATCACCAATAAGATGAACAGTCAATCACAATCGGCAACACACAAAGGATGATGACCAATCACCGGAGACAAGATGAACACAATGATTTATCCCCGGATGTTCACTTGGGCACCGCCAAGCTACGTCACCCGTTGTGTCGACCAACACCTAGATGGTTCCTCGGTGTGACCCTCAAGTCACTAGCCCCTCAAGGCTCGCCCCGCAAGGCACCGCAAGACACCACTCTCAAGCGAGGTACTCAACGACACGCGCAATCCAATAGGATGCTCTTCGTGATCCCCACGAGGTGAGCTCAAACCTCTCACAAGCAACCGGAGGTGGCCAAGAACAATCACCTTCTCTTGCCAACGCCTCCAACAATCTCCAAGCCGGCTAGGAGCGGTACTCTCCAAGAGTAACAAGAAATCCACCGCGAAACCACCCACAAGTGCCACTAGATGCCCTCAAGCAATGCAATGCACTAGGTGATTCACTCAATCTCTCTTAGGATGAACAACCAAGCAAGGGAGAAGAGTGGGAGAGAGTCTCTTAGCTCAAAGAATGCACAAGGGATGAGAAATGGCCAAGAGGCCTCCCCAAGGGCCGGCCACCTTCTATTTATAACCCCTCAAACAAATGTGACCGTTACCTCCTCGGGAGGCCGAGCAGCACGCGCCGGACGCGTCTGCCGCAAACCGCCGGACGCGTCCGGCGCTTCTTCCTCGCGCGCGAGCCAAGTCGACCGTTGGTGTCGCGGCCAACCGCGTGCCGCCACGTCGGCGTCCGGCGCGCGCGTCCGGCGTGCGTCACCCCGCGTCTCGGCGCCGCGTCCGCCGCAATGCCGTGCTCGGAACTTTCGTTCGAGTCCGGCGTGCGCCGGACGCGGCACCCGTGCGTCCGCCGCCTTGAGCCAAGCCACCAGCACCACGCCGTCTTCCACCGAGCGCCGGACGCTACACAGGAACCACGCCGCGTCCGGCGCGCGCGTCCGGCGCGACGCCCGACCAAAGGTCGAATACCAGAAACTTTCTGGTCGGCGTCCGCCGCCCGCCGGACGCGTCTGCCCAGCGTCCGGCGCCTCTGCCAGGCGCAGCCTCCGTCTTTTCGTCGCCGTGCCGTGACACCAACTTCTCCAACATGCTATCCAACAAGTATACCAACTTGATCATCAGAGATAGCATGATTTCAACCAAATTTTGCATCCGGCGCAATAGAAAATATGCATCCATTTTTCTCGAAAGCGCCGAATGACCCAAACCCATCTCTACCCTGCAAACCACAGCGCGCCCAAACGCCACCTTTATAAATGTGCCAACACCACCAAGTGTACATCTCCATGTGCTTGTGTGTTAGCTTTTCACAACCATTTCCCAAAGGTTAGGTTAGCTCACTAGGTCCTACATGCAATGCACTTCATGAATTCACCTAGTGGCACCCATGCGTCGAATAGCCGATAAGACTTCCCCTCTTAATAGTGCGGCTATCGATCCTAAACCACTCACACCCTCTATGGTGTCTTGAGTGCAAAACAAAATGGCCCTATCGGTTATACCTTTGCCTTGAGCCCATTTTGTTCCTCCAAATGATATGAACACTTCACACCATCATGTGACCGTCTCGATCCATCGACCTCGACTTCACTTGCCCTTCACCGTGCATCGGTCCATCGGCGCCTAGTCTTGCCCGAGCTTCACCATCGCATGGTCCTTCACTCCGAAGCCTCGACTAGCCCTTCACCTTCAACACCGGTCCATGGAGCCAAGCATCGTCTTGATCTTCATCTTTGATCACATGACATGTGTCATGCTTCATATGCAATAAGCTCATCATGTGGACAACCTTTCTCTAAATCAACCACTTAGATAAACAAGGTTAGTCCTAGGTTTCATCAATTAGCCAAAACCAAACTAGGGACTTTCAGTGACGTAGCTTGGCGGTGCCCAAGTGAACATCCGGGGATAAATCATTGTGTTCATCTTGTCTTCCGGTGATTGGTCATCATCCTTTGTGTGTTGCCGATTGTGAATGATTGTTCATCTTCTTGGTGATTGGCAACCTCGACTCGACGCGTCGGTATAACAAGTCTCATCCTCTCTTGCATTATCTTGTTTACATTCTTGCAAGGTAGAATTGCTTGTGTGGTCGGTCGGGAACCACTTCTGGTGTAGATTAAATCCTGTGGGTAGAACTCTTGATCACTAGTGGTAGCTATTGTTTGTGCTAGTGATCACCTACTAGAATTGTTTGGATAGGAGGCTTGCAACATCTAGTAGACTAAGCAAAACTTGCTTTCCTCCGTTTGTGTATCTAACGAAGTTTGCTTAGTGAGTTTGTAGAAATTTTTATAGGCTATTCACCCCCCCCCCTCTAGCCATCTAGGACCTTTCAAGTGGTATCGGAGCCGAGGTCACCGTTTTAGTGCAAGGCTTAACATCCTACGGTGTTAAGATGGCTCAAATTGTGTTCAACCATGTTGGGGGCAAACCGCCTATGTTTGATGGAATTAGCTCATTTGACCATTGGAAAAGAAAGATGATCATGTATCTTGGTTCGATACAAGAGAGAGTGTTGCAAGTTACATTGCATGATTATGCCATACTTGATAATGATCATCTCACCGATGAAGACAAAGCCAACATCACATGCAATAGAATGGCTCTCAACACCCTATACAATGGCATTGATACAAAGGTGTTTGAGGGAATCAAGGATTTGGAGCTTGCAAGTGAAGTGTGGACTAGATTGGATGAGACCTATGAGGGCACCAAGGTTGTGAAGAGTGCCAAGTTATATGGACTCAAGAGTGAGTTCGAGAACTTCAAGAAGAAAGAGGATGAAATAATCATTGAAATGTTTCATCGCTTACAAGTCATTGTGAATGATCTCAAGAGTTTGGGGCACAAGACAAAAGATGAAGATTTTTGTCACAAGTTCTTGATTTGCTTGCCGAGGAGCTTCAAGATGTTGAAGCTTATGCTACAAAGAGATGGGCTTGAAGCTAAGAAGCCAAATGATTTGCTTGGTGAAGTCTTGACATATGACAAATTTGATCAAGATGATGAGAAGGTAGAAGAAAAGAAGAAGAAGAAGACCGTGGCATTCCAAGCCACATCCTCCAAGGGCAAAGCACCAATCTTTGAAGAAGAAGAAACCAATGAGGAAGATGGTGACTTTGAGATTGATGATGAGGCACTTGCTCTTGTGGTGAAGAAGATGGGACACATGTTCATCAAGAGAAGAGGCTTCAAGAGGAACAACTTCAAGAAGCAAGAGCAACCAAGAAAGTGCTTCAATTGTGATAGCACCGAGCATCTACAAGCCGAATGCCCATATGAGAAGAAGAAGAACTACAACAAGGGCAAGTTTGAGAAGAAGAAGCATGAGGCCAAGATGACACTCAAGAAGGGCAAGAATGGTGCATTTGTGATCACTTGGGAAAGTGACAATGATGATGAAGATGAAGATTCAAGCAACAAGGCTATGGCTTCCATTGCCATCAACAAGAAGTCTTCATTATTCTCTACATCACCATCATGCTTCATGGCCAAGGAAACAAAGGTACAATATGATGATAGTGATGATGATAGTGAGATGGAATATGCTCACGATGTTGATAATGTTGATGATGATGATGAACCGACTAAGGATCAATTATATGACTTGATGCAAGAAACTAGAGATATAGCTATTGCCAAGGAAAAGGAGTGCAAGAAGCTTTCAATGAAAGTAGAAATACTTGAGAAAGCCCTAGGTGAGCTTATGACCACTCATGAGAGTCTAGTGGTAGACCATGAGAAGCTTGGTGATGCTCATTCTAAGCTTAAAGAAGCTCACTCACTTCTACTTGAGCAACAAGCAAAGAAAGTGATGGCAAATGCTAACCCTTCTTGTAGCACATCATCCACCACCACCACCGACTCTATCTCCACTACTAGTGATGGCTTCACTTGTGATGCTACACTAATGGTAGAGAATGAGACCCTCAAGAAGGAGGTGGATGAGCTCACTCATGCCTTAGGCAAAGCCTTTGGTGGTGAGGCCCGCTTGCTAAAGTGCTTGGGTAGCCAAAGGTTCTCTCTTAACAAAGAGGGATTGGGCTATACCCCCAAGAAGGGCAAGTCGGCCTTTGCAACTCCAAAGCCTAGCTTTGTGAAGAGCAATGGTCGGTTTTGCTATAGATGCAAGCAAGTTGGGCACCTAGAGCAAAATTGCAACAAGAAGCAACAAAACAAGAAACTTGACAATGCTATACCTTTTGATTCTTGTTATGTGCTTACCAAGGGTGTGAAAGGTGTGCAAGCTAAGTTTGTTGGTACACCCATTGTTGGCCCAAAGAAGAAGGCTATTTGGGTACCAAAGAGCTTAGTCACTAACCTACAAGGACCCAAGCAAAAATGGGTACCTAAGCTTCATTGATTTGCCCGTAGGTGAATTATAAAGCCGGAGGAAGGCATTGGATTATTGATAGTGGGTGTTCTCAACACATGACCGGCACATCAAGAATGTTTGATTCAATTGAGAAGAATGATAGTGGCATTGAGTCAATTACTTTTGGTAATAACAAGAAAGGCAAGGTTGTTGGTTTGGGCAAGATTGCAATATCAAATGACATGAGTATCTCCAATGTGATGCTAGTTGAAAGCTTGGATTTCAATCTTCTCTCCGTGGCACAAATTTGTGATCGAGGCTACAAATGCATTTTTGGGGCAAATGATGTTGAGGTAGTCTCTCTTGATGGCTCCAACTTGGTGTTCAAAGGCTTTAGATATGAGAATCTCTATCTTGTTGATTTCAACACTAGTGAAACTTCTTTGACAACATGTTTGATATCAAAATCAAGTTTGGGTTGGCTTTGGCATAGAAGGCTTGGGCATGTTGGCATGAAACAATTAAAGAAGCTCACACAACACAATCTTGTTGAAGGGTTGAAAGATGTTGTATTTGAGAAGGACAAGTTGTGTAGTGCATGTCAAGCCGGAAGCAAGTTGGAAGCTCACATCCAAAGAAGAGCATAATGAGCACATGCAAGGCATTTGAGTTGTTGCACATGGATCTATTTGGCCCAACTACATACACAAGTATTGGTGGCAACAAGTATGGGTTTGTCATAGTTGATGACTTCACAAGATTCACATGGGTATTCTTTCTTAGTGACAAGAGTGAAGTGTATGACACCTTCAAGACTTTTCTCACTAGAGTTCATAATGAGTTTGACATGAGAATCAAGAAAGTGAGAAGTGACAATGGGAGTGAATTCAAGAATACAAGAATGGAAGAAGTGTGTGATCACTATGGCATTGGTCATCAATTCTCGGCCAAGTACACTCCACAATCAAATGGCCTAGTTGAGAGGAAGAATAGAACATTGCTTGATATGGCTAGATCAATGCTTCATGAGTACAATGTTAGTCAATCATTTTGGGATGAAGCAATCAACACGGCATGCTACTACATCAATAGGCTCTATTGTCATACTTTGCTAGAGAAGACCCCATATGAGCTACTTCATGGAAGAAAGCCCAACATTGGCTATTTTAGAGTGTTTGGTTGTAAATGCTACATCTTGAGAAAGGGCACTAGATTGGGGAAGTTTGAAAAGAGATGTGATGAAGGGTTCCTACTCGGTTACTCAACTACAAGCAAGGCATATAGAGTTTGGAACAACTCAAGTGGCATTCTAGAGGAAGTCCATGATGTGCAATTTGATGAAACCAATGGGTCACAAGATGAAGATGAGAACCTAGAAGATGTTGGTGGAACTCAATTGGTTGAAGCTATGAAGAACATGGACATTGGTGACATAAGAGCAAAGCAAGTGGTTGATGTGCAAGATGATAAAGATGAAGTGCTAAATTCTCCATTGAGGCAAGCTAGAAATGCTCAAGTGCAAGATCATGGTGCTAGTTCATCTAATGAAGACAAGTCAAGTGATCAACCAAGCTCAAGCAATCAAGTGCAAATGCTACAACCACAACATGTTGCAAGAGATCACCCAATTGATAGTGTCATAGGTGATATTAGAAGTGGTGTGCAAACAAGATCAAGAGTGGCTATGATTTGTGAGTATGCATCATTTGTGTCAACCAAAGAGCCAAAGAAAGTTGAGGAAGCCTTGGATGATGCCGATTGGATCATGGCAATGCAAGAAGAGCTCAATAACTTCACAAGAAATAATGTGTGGGAGTTAGTTGAGAGGCCGGAGGATCACAATGTCATTGGACCAAATGGGTTTTCAAGAACAAGCAAGATCAAGATGGTGTTGTGATTAGAAACAAAGCAAGACTAGTTGCACAAGGCTATACTCAAGTTGAAGGTCTTGATTATGATGAGACATATGCTCCCGTGGCAAGATTGGAGGCAATAAGGATTCTATTGGCTTATGCATGTGCCCACAATATCAAGTTATATCAAATGGATGTCAAGAGTGCATTTCTCAATGGGATCATCAATGAGCTAGTATATGTTGAGCAACCTCCCGGTTTTGAAGATGAGAAGAAGCCCAACCATGTGTACAAGTTGAAGAAAGCTTTGTATGGCTTGAAGCAAGCACCTAGAGCGTATGGTATGAGAGATTGAAGACTTTCCTTCAATCCAAGGGGTTCATTATGGGCAAGGTTGATACTACTCTATTCACCAAGAAGATTGGTAATGATCTCTTCATTGTGCAAATCTATGTTGATGATATCATCTTTGGATCAACCAATCAAGCATATTGTGAAGAATTTGGTGAAATGATGGCAAAAGAGTTTGAGATGTCCATGATTGGTGAACTTAGCTATTTCCTTGGTCTTCAAGTCAAGCAATTGAAGAATGGGACATTTGTGAGTCAAGGGAAATACATAAGGGACATGTTGAAGAAGTTTGGAATGCAAGATGCAAAGCCAATCTCAACTCCAATAGGCACCAATGGGAATCTTGATAGTGATCATGATGGCAATATGGTGAATCAAAAGGATTATCGGTCATTGATTGGAAGTCTACTCTATGTCACCGCATCAAGGCCGGATGTCATGTTTAGTGTTTGCATGTGTGCTAGATATCAAGCCTCACCTAGAGAGAGTCATCTCACGGCCGCAAAGAGAATATTGAGGTACTTGAAGCAAACAAGAGATGTTGGACTATGGTATCCCAAGGGGTCAAAGTTTGAATTGATTGGATATTCGGACTCCGACTATGGTGGTTGCAAGATCAATAGAAAGAGCACAAGTGGTACATGTCAACTTCTTGGAAGATCACTTGTGTCATGGTCCTCAAAGAAACAAAATAGTGTGGCAATCTCTACCGCCGAAGCCGAATATGTTAGTGCGGGAGTTGTTGTGCACAATTGCTTTGGATGAAGTCAACTTTGAAGGATTATGGCATCAACTTCAAGAATGTGCCATTGTTTTGTGACAATGAAAGTGCAATCAAGATGACACAAAACCCGGTTCAACATGGAAGAACAAAGCACATTGACATAAGGCATCACTTCATAAGAGATCATCAACAAAAGGGTGACATTTCCATTGAAAGTGTGGGCACCGATGATCAACTTGCCGACATTCTCACCAAGCCACTTGATGAAAGAAGGTTTTGCAAGCTAAGGAATGAATTGAACATTCTTGACTTCTCAAACATGTGTTGAATGCACCCCACCACTACTTGACATGCCTCTCCTTCGACAAAGCAAGGTACCATTGGTTGACATGTCATTCATTCTTAGGATTATACTTGTGGTAGCACATGGAGACATACAAGGTGCATTTGGAGCATTCATGATAAATCAAATGTGTTTGATGTATATATGTTTACCACTATTGCTTCTATGCTTTGCTTGATCTAGTGGTGACATATGACATGTTTGTGGGCTTGCAATCCTAGTGTTGAATCTAAAATATTTGCTACAAGTGTTTAATTCGACATAGGCAAGATAACCCTTGTCATGTGGTGTGAAGAAGCTTGTCTTTGGTTCAAACCGAATTAAATATCTTTGGCAAGTGGTCTAGATTGAACCAAATTTGACTAAAGTTTTGTTTACTCCATCAAAGTCCTTTTCTCTCCACAATTTGATCCCATTTTTGGGTAATTGTTGACAAAGGAGGAGAGAAAAAGATGATTGAACATGATAAAGGGGTAAATAAAATTTTGATGCACACAAGAAGGGGAGCAAGCTCATGAACAAAGTTGTTGCATTTGTTTGTGCATTCTCATATGACTTGCTCATGGCACCTAGTTTCAAAGTTTTATACAAGTGGTGTCTCCTTGCTTGTGTGATGCAATGCTAGTATAGAACTTGATTGATGAAATGATCTACTAGCATGCATAGGTTGTAACTAGACTCCCTTACCTTACAAGTGGTTCAAGAACTTTGCTTATAATGTTGATCTCACGGGGTTCTTGAGTTTTTGATGGATGTCTAGTTACTTCATGGTGCTAAGGATGGTGTAAATTGCAACTCCGATTGGTATCACGCTTCAAAGGTCCATTTCTTACACCTTAGCATCATTTTGGTAGAATTACTCTCCCCACACTTTTATCCATGCATATGTGCAAAGCTTCAAATCCAAACTCTATGCACATATGTAGGGGGAGCAATACTACCAAAACCGAACTTGCTATAGTTGTCCAAATTCCTCTTGTGAGCTTATTGATTGGACAAGTATGACAAGTTCAAAATATTTTTATAAAATCATCTTTGTTGAGGTTGTCATCAATTACCAAAAAGGGGGAGATTGAAAGTCCCTAGTTTGGTTTTGGCTAATTGATGAAACCTAGGACTAACCTTGTTTATCTAAGTGGTTGATTTAGAGAAAGGTTGTCCACATGATGAGCATATTGAATATGAAGCATGACACGTGTCATGTGATCAAAGATGAAGATCAAGACGATGCTTGGCTCCATGGACCGGTGTTGAAGGTGAAGGGTTAGTCAAGGCTTGGGAGTGAAGGACCATGCGATGGTGAAGCTCGGGCAAGACTAGGCGCCGATGGACCGATGCACGGTGAAGGGCAAGTGAAGTCAAGATCGATGGATCGAGACGGTCACATGATGGTGTGAAGTGTTCATATCATTTGGAGGAACAAAATGGGCTCAAGGCAAAGGTATAACCGATAGGGCCATTTTGTTTTGCACTCAAGACACCATAGAGGGTGTGAGTGGTTTAGGATCGATAGCCGCACTATTAAGAGGGGAAGTCTTATCGGCTATTCGACGCACGGGTGCCACTAGGTGAATTCATGAAGTGCATTGCATGTAGGGCCTAGTGAGCTAACCTAACCTTTGGGAAATGATTGTGAAAAGCTAACACACAAGCAAATGGAGATGTACACTTGGTGGTGTTGGCACATTTACAAAGGTGGCGCTTGGGCGCGCTGTGGTTTGCAGGGTAGAGATGGGTTTGGGTCCCTCTCCTCCTCCCGCCGAGCCTGTGAGGCGGGATTCGGCGCTTTTGGGAAAAATGGATGCATATTTTCTATTGCGCCGGATGCAAAATTTGGTTGAAATCATGCTATCTCTGATGATCAAGTTGGTATACTTGTTGGATAGCATGACGGAGAAGTTGGCGTCACGACGGGCTGAAAAACGAAGTTTTCGTAGCGCCGGACGCGCAGGGCTTTGGCGCCGGACGCGTCCGCGCGTGCTGCTTGGCTCGAGGTTGGTGGCTCCGCGTTGGTGAGCGCCGGACGCGCGACGGACGCGGGCGTCGGACGCGGCGTGTTCACCGTGCGCGTCCGGCGCATGCTTAGTCTTGGCGTGGTGGCCGGGCCGGCGAGCCGGCGGCGGACGCCGGCCGGCGTCCGGCGGCCGGCGGACGCGGACCAGAAACTTTTGAGTTTCGGCCGGTCTGTCGGACGCGGGCGCCGGACGCGCGTTGGGGAGCGCCGGACGCCGCGCCGGACGCCGACGTGGCGGCACGCGGTTGGCCGCGGCGCCAACGGTCGTCTGGGGCGCGCGCGCGGGCTGAAGCGCCGGACGCGTCCGGCGAAGTGAAAATTCGCCCCCGAGGGGGCAACGGCTAGTTTGAAGAGTTTGGGCTATAAATAGATGGGTGGCCGGGCTTGGCTCCCTCTCTTGGCTCTCCCAACTCATTCATTCATCCTTTGAGCCGAAGAAACACTCTCCCTCTCATCTCTCTTGCTTGATTGTGAATCCAAAGTGAGATTGAGAGATCACCTAGTGCATTGCATTGCTTGAGAGCATTCTAGTGGCACTTGTGGGTGGTTTAGCCGGTGGATTTCTTGTTACTCTTGGAGAGTACCGCTCCTAGCCGGCTTGGAGATTGTTGGAGGTGTTGGCAAGAGAAGGTGATTGTTCTTGGCCACCTCCGGTTGATTTGTGAGAGGTTCTTGTGCTCACCTCGCGGGGATCGCGAAGAGTAACTCTATTGGATTGCGCGTGTCGTTGAGTATCACGCTTGAGAGTGGCACCTTGTGGTTTCCTTGCGGGGAAGTGCCTTGCGGGGCAAGTGGCTTGAGGGTCACACCAAAGGACCATCTAGGTGTTGATCGACACAACGGGTGACGTAGCTTGGCGGTGCCCAAGTGAACATCCGGGGATAAATCATTGTGTTCATCTTGTCTTCCGGTGATTGGTCATCATCCTTTGTGTGTTGCCGATTGTGAATGATTGTTCATCTTCTTGGTGATTGGCAACCTCGACTCGACGCGTCGGTATAACAAGTCTCATCCTCTCTTGCATTATCTTGTTTACATTCTTGCAAGGTAGAATTGCTTGTGTGGTCGGTCGGGAACCACTTCTGGTGTAGATTAAATCCCGTGGGTAGAACTCTTGATCACTAGTGGTAGCTATTGTTTGTGCTAGTGATCACCTACTAGAATTGTTTGGATAGGAGGCTTGCAACATCTAGTAGGCTAAGCAAAACTTGCTTTCCGCCGTTTGTGTATCTAACGAAGTTTGCTTAGTGAGTTTGTAGAAATTTTTATAGGCTATTCACCCCCCCTCTAGCCATCTAGGACCTTTCAACGTTGTTGAGGGAGTCCACAGACTCAAGCTCACCACTAAGGCTAGCTTACTCCTCGGTCTCAAGTCAAGAGAGTGAACTCTTGAGATGAGGGGTGATTTCTTAGTATTGGGGTGAGGTTACAAACCTCCCTAGGCAGCCACACGAGTTGACAGCTCTAGGGCGACGCCTATCCGGCTAGGAGCAAAGCTCCAAGAGTAATAAACCCTAGGGCGCCGGCCAAACGTGCACCAAATGCTCTTTTGACAGTGGGAATCAGTGGATCCACTCTCCAATCGAAGTTTGCTGCCCTTTTGCTCAAGAATCCATGGTGGATTTGATGGGAATGAGTTAGGAGCTTGAGGGGAGCAATGGAGGGTGAGAGAGAGAGCTTCTGGTGTTCTTCCAACGGATATGTCGCGAGGTAGACGAAGAGGTAAATGAGTGGGCCAACAGATGGGTATAAATACCCCTGGGTCCCAACGGTCACTTATAGGCGCGGCACTGCCGCGCCCCCCAAAACAGCAAGAAGATTTTGAGTTGTTGGCTGGCTGTTTTGGTGGCTGGATGAGGTTGGTGTTTAAGGATTGAGCATTTGGTAACACTTTTGACTAACAACCTTAGGATCCCTCTTGATAGTACGGCTTTTCCTAAACTCAAATTCAAACCGAAAATGAATTTAAACCTTCTTTGAATTCGGCAAAGCCTCCTTTTAGAAACGGGGACCCTCCAACCCGTACATCAATCTTCCGTATTTCAATGCCTCGCTTGTCATCTCAATAAGTCTCATTAGTTCCCTAATTTGGTGGTCATCAACGCCAAAACCCACATTAGGGCTTGATTGCACTTACAATCTCCCCTTTTTGGTGATTGATGACAATCTAATTAGAGCTCACAAAAGATATTAAATAAATCGAGACTTTTCGAGACATGAATGTAGGGCCTCCCCCTAAATATGTGAATAGGATTTGAATTCCTAGAATTGGTATAAGAAACCAACATTCACATTTTAGGAAGATGCAGGGGAGCCTTCCCCTAAATATGTGAATAGGAATTGAATTCCAAGAATTGGTGTTAGAAACCAATATTCACATTTTTAGGAAAGTGAAGAAAGGGAAGCCTCCCCCTACATTCATGCCTCCTGTGGGGTGCTAAAAACAAGTGTCACAAGTATAAGACGTGATGCGTATGACAGGTCAAACTCCCAACAAGAGGTCTTGCTTTGCCAGGGCGCGGCACCGCCCGCGAGAGCGCGCACCGCCGCGTCCGGACAGACAAGCGAAGACAATAAGCACCACACAGAACAGACACAGCAGAAACAACCTTTCTAAAGCAAGTTATGACAAGCTAAGTAAGCACACAAAGTACATGTCCATATCCAACATAAAGTGAGTCATAAAGGTAGCAATATTACATGAAATAGTTTTGAGCGACACTCAACTCACAAACTAGAGAAACTACTCTCACACTCAAGCTCAAACTAGCTAATAGGATAGGACATGCTGCTGCAACTGGATCACCACTGAATTGAATAGCATCACCACCAAGTCTCGAAAAAGAAAAGTTGACCCCTCTCTAATTTTCTCCCCCTTTGTCACCAAGCATCAAAAAGGGAGAAAAGAACTAGAAGGATCACTCCTCATCACTGTCAATACGAGCACGACCCTGGCGGTGAGTGTGGGAAGTGAAGCGTGGAGGTCTAGCTGAAGTAGAAGGAGCTGCTGCAGGATTGGGATCATGAGCTGCCTTACGCCTCCTCTGAAAAACTCTCTCAGCCGAGCGCTCCTCATGAATATCATTACCATCATCATCCTCTGACTGCTGCTCAGGCTGCTCAGACTGCTCAGACTGCTCCTCATCCTCCTCATCCTCCTCTGATGACTCAGTGAAATGTGGAGAATCTGGAATGGGTGGAGGAGATGGCACAGGTGAAAGTGGCGGAAGCCCCTGCTGCTCTCTCACAAGCTGAATAGCATCTCTGTGCTGGAGGCTGTCCTTGTAGGCCCTCTGAGAAGCATAAGTACAATGTGACATCATTGACTTCAAATATGAGCCAAGCTTCTTCCACCTGGAGGACTTCTTCTTGTGTCTATAGCTGCTAGAGGGACGAACTGGGCTGTCCTCAGGAGTGTCATGGTGGCTGCCCTCTTCTTCTTCTTCATCACTTTCCTCAACCACAGCTGCACCTGCACCCTTATCGTCAGCAGAAGTCTTCTTAGGAGTATAGGGTGTGTGAGTGCAGTCCTTAGGAAAGTGCTTGCCTGTCACTCTCTCAATCATATACATCAAGTAAGGAGCATATGGCAAGTTCCTTCTTCCATCATCCATGGCAGTGGCTAACTCAACCCACATGAATCTAGGCACATTGAATCTTCTGCCTCTGGGGAACCGAGCAAGCACATCTCTCACATAGCCATTCAAATCTGATGCTGCCCCATCCTTTGGGTTAATGGTGTTTCTAATTATGTTGTTCACCACATAATAAATCCCAATTAGCTCATTCCTCTTGCCAACATTCTGACTATCAGGATTCTTCCACACATGCGTTAGTTCATCAGCATGTGCATCAATAGGATCTAAGTGCCTGTGTATCCTGTCATAGCCCCTATGCTGCTCTCCAAAACCAAGAATCTGACAAAAAGTGACGAAGTCAACTCGATAGTGCATAGGTCCAGTCATCCAATGAACAACATCTGCCTCCTGATCCCAAAAGTATGTGGCATGGAACTGGGCAAGCACTTCCCTGTTCCAGTCATATCTGAAAGCCATGATCTCCTTCATCTCAAATCTCTCACAAATCTTTTCAGCTGCATTGAATTCTGGCTTCTTCTGAGCTTTCACTTTATCCCACTCTATGTAACCCATGTTACTGATCTTCCTCCTCATGCACACAGAGTGATAGAAGTTGGACTGGAAGACAATCCAAAACCTGTAATCAATGCCACTGGCCTGCCTCTGCTCATATGGGTTTCTTTCTCTTTCAGCCTCAACCATCTTGTATTTCTTGAAGTAATCAATAAGTGGATGGGGTGCTGTATCTTCAGGAGCATGCATTTCATAGCTATCTGTCTCATCCCTGATGTAACTGTCATCAAATTCTCCAATGTGCTCAGGAGTGCCTTGCTGTCCAGCTGGAGGAATAGAGTATCCCTCTCTAATCCTCATCTCCTCATCTCTGATCTGCTGCTCTCTTTCTTCTCTAGACAATGGTGCAGCATGTGTGGATGAGGTTCCGGCACCTTTGCCTCTGCGAGGCGGCTGTTTTGCAAGGGCTGCTCTCTTCCTTTTTCCTTGGTTACCGCCTCCTTGATCCATCTATGCAATTAGATAGCTTGTGTTAGGATTTGTAAGAGAAGCAAAGCGGTAGGTGAATAACAATGTTAGTTGAGGAAATAAGTTAACCTGTGATGGGGTGAGCAGAGCTAGCAATGCTGCTGCAGGGAGTGCGGCAGTGCCGCGCCTCCCCCTGCGGCAGTGCCGCACTACTCAGCTCACCTCATCACTTGTTACTTTAATTCCCCAACTAATCTTGCAATCCAACTACTACTTAATACACTCTTATAATCCAGAGACACATTTAACAATAGAAGATGATAGCCTGACTATGGATTCCTTAAGTTAAATAGGATGAATATTGAGCAAGATTTATCGGTGTTTGATCTCAATCAATCTTCAATTCCAGAGGTGAAGAGAACTGCAATGTGCTGCAGTTGCCAAGTACATCTCGTACTTAGGTCACGGCACTGCCGTGAGGCAATCTTCCATTCACCAAGGAAACCACAAGATCGACTCAAATCATCCATCGATCTCTCCTTCCAACAGCCATCCCTAACTCTAGAAGCTTGAATCCACAGCCTAACTACACCATTGCATAGATCGTGGGCTAGGGTTACCTTCCTTGAAGAGTGAAGGGAGAAGAGGAGCAAGGGCTTGCCAAGCCCTAGCCCGCAGCCTCCACGAGCGCGGAGGAGGCAGGGGCCCTAGGTGCGGCTCTGCCGCGGTAGAGGCAGCAGCAGCAGCACCGACGACCTCCGTGGTCGCCCTAGCGCGAGAAAGAGAGGGAGCCGCGAGCTCCAGGCGACGGGGAAAGAAGATGGAATGAGAGAGAAGAACTGGGGGCCAAAAGAAAAAGAATAGGAAGGAAAACCGGGCCCACCAGTTGAGTTGCGGGCCAGCCAGGCAGACAGCCCAGACCGCGGCACTGCCGCGCTCAGGGCACGGCACTGCCGCGCTGGTCAGCAACAAACTTTACAGCTTAACACCCTTATGAACTTACTCTATGGTCAATATGGACACATATTGTTGTAAGATTATGACCAGATACAAATCATCAAGACAAACTATGGTCATGATCTTTCAAATTAGGGTTTTGAAATCATTTTGAAAGACATAAATGTAACTTTTGAAAACATTATCCTAGCATACTAGTATAGCAATCAGAGGCATGCTAGATTTCAAACCACATTGCTGGAATCAAGGATATTTAGTTCACCACGCAACTCACAGAACCTTGACTCATCGAGAGGCTTAGTGAAGATATCGGCTAGTTGTTTTTCGGTGCTCACATAGCGAAGTTCGATATCTCCTTTGGTTTCGTGGTCTCTCAAGAAATGATGTCGGATGTCTATGTGCTTGGTCCTTGAGTGATTTACAGGATTGTTTGCAAGCTTTATGGCACTTTCATTGTCACACAAAAGTGGGATTTTGGTGAATCGACATCCGAAATCAAGAAGGGTCTGCTTCATCCAAAGTAGTTGAGCACAACAAGCGCCGGCTGCAACATACTCGGCCTCAGCTGTGGATAGGGCTACACAATTTTGCTTCTTAGAGCTCCAAGACACTAGGGACCGTCCATGGAATTGACATGTCCCCGAAGTGCTTTTTCTCTCTACTTTGCAACCGGCATAATCAGAATCTGAATAGCCAAGTAGAGTGAACTTGGAGCCCTTGGGATACCACAAGCCAAGGTTAGGTGTGTGAACTAGATATCTCAAGATCCTTTTAACGGCAGTTAAATGACACTCTTTCGGGTCAGCTTGAAATCTAGCACACATGCACACACTAAGCATAATATCTGGCCTAGATGCACAAAGGTAAAGCAAGGATCCAATCATGGAGCGATATACCTTTATGTCTGCAGATTTCCCTTTTGAATCAAGCTCAAGATGTCCATTAGATGCCATGGGAGTATTGATAGGCTTGGCCTTATCCATGTCAAACTTCTTCAAAATATCATGGGTGTACTTGGTTTGACTTAGGAAAGTTCCTTCCTTCAATTGCTTGATTTGAAATCCGAGAAAGAACTTCAGCTCACCCATCATGGACATCTCAAACTTTTGTGTCATAGTCCTACTAAACTCTTCAACATACACATGGTTAGTACTACCAAATATTATGTCATCGACATATATTTGGCACACAAAGATATCATTTCCAACTTTATGAGTGAAGAGAGTAGGATCAGCTTTGCCTATTTCAAAGCCTTGTTTGAGCAAGAATTCCTTAAGGCATTCATACCATGCTCTAGGAGCTTGTTTCAGCCCATAGAGCGCCTTTCGGAGTTTGTAGACATGATGTGGGAACTTGGGATCTTCAAAACCCGGTGGTTGCTTGACATACACTTCTTCTTGTATAGGACCATTGAGGAAAGCACTTTTGACATCCATTTGATGTAGCTTGAAGTCATGATGGGCAGCAAAGGCTAAAAGCATTCGAATTGATTCAAGCCTTGCCACCGGTGCAAAGGTTTCCTCAAAGTCCAAGCCTTCAACTTGTGTGAAGCCTTGAGCCACCAATCTTGCCTTGTTCCTTGTCACCACTCCATTTTCATCTTGCATGTTGCGGAAGACCCATTTGGTACCAATGATGTTTGTGTTGGGTCTTTCCACCAAAGTCCACACTTGGTTTCCTTCAAAGTTGTTGAGCTCTTCTTGCATGGCCATGATCCAATCCGGATCACCAAGTGCTTCCTTTACCTTGAGAGGCTCCAAAGAGGAAACAAACGAATAAAATTGGCAAAAATTGACCAAGTGAGAACGAGTTGTTACCCCTCTTTTGATGCTCCCAAGGATATTGTCAACGGGATGGTCATGTTGAATAGTTTGCCTTAGCCTTGGATGCTCAACACTTTCATCTTCATTATCTTCATAACCTTCAGCATCTTCTTGCTCAAGTATAGGCTCCAGTTGAGCCCTTGAACCGGTGAAGTAGGAGTTGGAGAAGCCGCTGCTGCTGAGGTGGAGGGCGCGGCACTTTGCCCGCTAGGCGCGCGCACCGCCGCACCGGCTGTTCTCCGACGGGAGAGTGCTGCACCTTCTTACGAGTTTATCGGCGGAAATTGGTGCAACAAACGGCTTGGGGATCCTCATCATCGATCCTTGTTCTTCTTGTGGTCTTACATCACCAATGGCCATTTGCTTGATTGCCTTACAAGGTGGATCCTCCTTTCCTACAATACTTGAATCAATTTGCTCTACTTGAGAGCCGTTAGATTTATCAAATGTCACATCTACCGTGACCTCAGTTCTACCCAAGGTTTTGTTGAAGACACGGTAGGCATGCTCATTTGATCCGTAACCAATAAGAATTCCTTCATCTACCTTAGTGCAAACTTAGGGATTTTGGGTCTTTTGTTAAGTATGAAACACTTGCACCCAAAAACCCTAAAGTAAGACACCTTTGGTTTGTTACCGGTTAAAATCTCATAGGAAGTCTTGTTGAGCTTCTTGTGTAAGTAGAGGCGGTTGATGGCATGGCAAGCTGTCTTGACGGCATCTACCCAAAATAGATCCGAAGTCTTGTACTCATCAAGCATTGTTCTTGCCATGTCAATGAGTGTTCTATTCTTCCTCTCTACTACACCATTCTGCTGGGGGGTGTATGGTGCTGAAAATTCATGCTTGATGCCTTCATCTTCAAGGAACTCTTCAACTTGAGTATTCTTGAACTCAGTCCCATTATCACTTCTTATTTTCTTGATTTGGAGACCAAATTCTCTTTGTGCCCTCCTAACAAAGGTCTTCACCTTGTCCTGTACCTGGCACTTATCATAGACAAAGAATACCCAAGTGAAGCGAGAATAATCATCAACAATAACCAAGCCATACTTATCACCCCCTAGGCTGAGGTAGGCAACCGGTCCAAAGAGATCCATATGAATCAACTCCAAGGGTTGAGTGGTTGTCATGATGCTCTTTGCTGGGTGAGGTACACCTACTTGCTTTCCTGCTTGGCATGAGCTGCATATCCTGTCTTTCTCAAATTGAACATTTGTTAGTCCTAGGATATGGTTGTCTTTTTGGAGTTTGGCCAAGTTCCTCATCCCAACATGAGCTAGTCGGCGGTGCCATAACCAACCCATACTGGATTTTGCCACTAAACAGGTCTCAAGCTTAGCTTTCCCTTTGCTGAAATCAACTAGGTAGAGCTTATTCTTGAGTTTTCCCGTAAAGACAATAGAGGAATCCTCCCTCTTAAAGACTTCCACACCTACATCAGTGAAGAGACAATTGTAGCCCATCTCACACAATTGTGAAACAGACAACAGATTGAACTTCAATGATTCAACATGAAAGACATTTGAAATTGAATGCTCAAGTGTAATAGCAACTTTACCAAGACCAACTACTCCCCCTTTAGAGTTATCAGCAAAGATGATGTTGTCACTGACTTTTGTAGTTGGGGAGTTGTGGAGGTATAAACTCCATATACCCTCACGGCCTACTTTGGGCCGACACGCTATCGCCAGGCCGGCCCATCAAGCTTCAAGACCGATCGGCTCAGGCTGGTCGGACAGCCTAAAATAGGCCAGATTCCCGAAGACCGACAAGAAGGACAAGACCTAGCTGAGATAGGAAAGTTTAGACTTGTAAAGTATGTAAACTTAGTACCGATAGGCTAGTTCCGACTTGTAACCTTGCTCCCCGTGATATATAAGGAGAGCAAGGACCCCCATGCCAAAGGACGAGAATCGGCATAACGCACGACTCATACATCCACATCATAATCGAAACAGAGCGGGACTAGGGTTTTACGCATCCTTGCGGCCCGAACCCGGGTAAACCTCGTGTGATTGCTCCCTGTTTACGTCTTGCTCGCAATCTCGTGCGCCTTCCGCCAATCCATTACCGGTCAGGGCATACCCCTGGTCGGACTATCGCCGATATTTCGTCGACAGTGGCGCGCCAGGTAGGGGGTGCGCACCGAGATTTCACGTCGATCAAGATGGTTTCCTTCCCGGCTTCCATGACTTTCGAAGCTGGCCTCACCTTCAACTTCGGAACGTTCACCTGGACTTCCAACTCAGCAACTGCTACTACAACTCTCACGCCTCCGGCTATCACGCCGACATAGATTCATCGTGTAGCGTTCATTTTTAGCAGACTTTTGGTACAGGCTTCAATTTTAGTTAAAAATGAATTAGTTATGAGTTTCTGAAGATTAAATCATATTTCCATAAAATCATTGAACTAAGTTTAGTCTGTAAAATCATATGGGTGACATGTGGCAGCCTCTAGGCATGCTGACATCAGAACGCCATAGGGGGCCAAGGTCACTGATAGGTGAGGCCCCACTTATCAAGAGTCAATAGTTAACAGGTTCAAGGTGGTATAATTTAGATGGAACCCTATTTTCCCGCTCTATATTTTAATTATTTGAAGGAAGGAACTTACATTCAGTTCAACTTTTCTTTTCAGCAAATTCCAAAGTGGTGGATTTGGGTGTATTACCTTACCCCTACATCTTGGGTACTCAATTCCATGTTGACCTCCCAGTATGGAAACATAGACAAGGAGATCAAAGCCTTTGGAGAAACAAAAACTGTTGCTGTTTTCTTGAATGACTATTTCAGATTTCAGGAGGACAGGATGAGCATAGTAGCGGTTGTTATCACTGCATTCCCTATTGTATTTGTTACTCTTTACTCTCTATCAGTTGAAAAATTAAACTTCCAAAAGAGGTAAACATATGTTCTGAAACTAATGGAGACATATATGAAACTGTATGCTCATATATGAATTTTCCCTTATTAATTAAGGGGAGAAGAACTTGTGAATAAATGCTTCCACTGATAAAAAAAAACAAGTTAGATTTTGTATTACTCTTTTTTCAGTCGTCACCGGCTCAGCTCACTGCAAGCAGTGGGAGCATCCCACCTAAATTTGCATTGATAATGAGTGTCATGAACATGAACACATATCAAAAAGGTCGATAATAGCCATTTTCTCAAAGAAACTCGAGCTAAAACCATAAATACTAGCAAAGTTCGTTTTCTTGAATGACTATTTCGGGTTTCTTCAAGAAAGGTTATGCATAGTAGCTGCTGTTATCACTGCTTTCCCCATTGTATTGAATTATTGATTACTCTTCACTCTCTGTCAGTTGAAAAACTGAACTTCCAAAAGAGGTAAACATGTTCCGGTACATACCGTTTGGCAGCACTGCTCCTGCAGCTGCAGGAGCTATAACAAACGCCCCTGTCCAAAATGGCTCCTCCGCCGGAGCACTTTGGGAGCCGGAGCTGTTTTGTGTAGTGCGAGGAGCCAGGAAACATAGCTCCGCGCGGCTCCGCCTGACGGTCCGTCGGTCTCGGATGCAAAGACTTCCGTGCCCTTCTTTGCATGCTCCTCGCTCGGCTACGCAGGAGGCGGCGGTGCTGTAACGGCGAGTGGCGGCGCGAGCGGACACTGTGTGGGAGAGGTGCGAGCGGACGCTGTGTGGGAGCGGCGCGGCGGCGGCGGCGTGGGAGAGGGCAAGCACGACGTGGGAGAGCGGCGACGCAGGCACCAGGTGCGCGCGACGGCGGCGTGGGAGAGGGAAATCACGGGGTGGAAGGAGTACTGGTGAAGAGAGACGATGCAGGTCGTATGGGCCTTGGCCCAAAATGGTGTCTCCCTCATTTTTTTTTTCTTAAAGAAATATAGAATATGTTTAACTTAATTATAACCAATATCATGCCTACTTTTGTAAAAGTTACTCTACTCTTTACAAACATAAATCATATTTACAACCAAGTTAAATAAATCAAGGGTATTATGGACATTCAACATTTCATCTGATCAAAAAACAAGAGAAACCATTTTACGAAACATTTTTTAGAACGCTGCTGCTTCAGAGGAGCCAAAACCTTGCCAAAGAGACCCTTAATACTAAATAGACAAATAAATACGATAATGTGTTTCCTCTAAAACAGAAGTTGCCTTAAAAGCTAGAAAGGTCCTAGACTATGCATTTCAACAAGGCAGTTCAATTATTCAACACAAATTTTGCAAGCAAACCAAAACTATTCACATTTGCTTTTCCCTGTTGTCTCGCTCACAAGTTTTTTCCAAAAGGGCGGCAAAAGTTTTGCCGCGATTTCTATTAGACGAATAAAGAAAAAATAAGGCAAGTGCCCCTCCTAGTTTTTTGAAGTGGAAACTGGGCGAAAACCACAAACAATTGTGGAGGGTAACCTACTCCAAATATCACATCTAGGTACCAAATCAACTCAACTCGTGCCACAAGAAGCGTCAACTTAACTCCACGCTTAGTCGGACTGGGACATCGACACAAGCTTCTAACCACTAGAGGTTTGAAGTGTAAGCTAGTTTAATTTTCATACCAATCTACTCTAACGCGTGTGGATTAAATTGGATATAAATGCAGCTAAACAAGCCCTTTAATCCATAGAGGCATAGATGGCATCATTCAAGATTATACAAAACTTAGTTACATTAACACATTCTGACATAATCAAGATAATACCGAACATCATGCACCGGATCTTAGCTTGATATCTCCTTAAAAATATCTCTTGTTTGTCTCCTTGGAGATATTTCAGCACGTGTACATCTAGATGGCCGTTATTGTTCTTTGTTCTCTCTCTCTCTCTCTCTCTCTCTCTCTCTCTCTCTCTTAGTAATAAGAATTTATCCTCCAATGAGATGTCCAGGTCAGACGATGGTATATCATGCCCAATCGTATACGTCCAAATGGTAGGGAGTCTAGGAGATAGAGGATCTAAGACATGTGGAACCTATGTATCCGAAACTCCTTTCAATTTTTTATAACACTTTGATACCCCTTTTCACACGTCTACACTCATTCACAAAGATTGAGCTTTGCCTTGTCAATAACCTCCCCGTCACGCGTTCTAGTAGGTGTTGATAACAATCCTCTAGTTTTAAACTTTTAATAGTCACCACTTCCCGTCGGGCCGTCACGTTCCAGCCAGTAGTGTTCACATAACACTCGCTTATAATTATTTTTTAATAGTAAGGTGTTCAAGACGCTTTGACGGAGTGATAGACATGGGGATTAAACCGGCGGGGCCCACAAGTCTACCAAATTAGACCATTTCCGGTGACCCTTTCCATGTGTGCCCACGTCGCACCAGACATCATCACCGTCCACGTCTTGTTGGACCGTCCCCTGAGTTCTTCCGAGACCTCCCGTTTTGCCGTACGAAGTACGAACCATGGTGGTCCTGCCTCGTCCGACGCCCGGCCGGTCCCCTTTGCAAACCGATGCATATATAACCAGCCCCTACGGCCAGGGCCAGGGCAGCAGCATCTGCACTCGTGCATCGGCAAGTGATCATCATATCACGCTAGCTGTGCTGTGCGCCCTTCTTCTCGATCGCGTGCAACTCAGCCTAGCTCATCAGCTTATCAGTGCACCCAAGCCTTAGCTAGCTCCGGTGACGATCATGTCTGCAAGAAAAACAGCGATGGCGGCAGTGTGGAAGAAGCCGGTGGTCGGGAGCCCCAGGTCCGCCGCCGCGGCAGCTTTCTTGGCCGGCGACGGCGATCACGGGGTCCGGACCCCGAGAGGCTACGTCCCCATGGTGCTCGTCGGCGACGAGGGGGCCGGCGAGGAGCGGATCATGGTGCGCGTCGAGATGCTCAGGGAGCCACGCATGGCGGCCGTTATGGAGATGGCCGCGCAGCAGTTCGGCTATTGCCAGCCAGGCGTGCTGAGGATCCCGTGCGGCGTCGACCGGTTCCAACAGATGGTCGGCGAGGCGTGCGAGGCTAAATAGATCATCGGGGAGGCAGCCACATTTGTGCTGAATTTGTTCATTCTTTGATTGATACAGATTTCATCCAGTAGTCGGGTGTGCCAGATGAAGCTAGATACCTGAATTACATGTACAGACAAGATCATTTTTGCACTGAATTTGTTCATTCCTTGGTCTGAATTGTGTACAGAACTACTGATGTGAAGAGTATGCATATAGGGTCAGATTTCATGGATTCATCTTTCACCGGAAACTTGCGTGTAAATGCAGGCACTACTCACAGATCTCAAAAGAGAGATGCAAAAAGAAATCGTGAGCCAGGGCTATCCCATAGATAGATACAGCAGAAATTTGAAGAACTTGATAAAAATACAGCAAAAGGCGAAAGAATGCTACAAAGGGGGGTTGTTTTGTTTTATCATTTCCATAGCTCCTCCATTGGAACTCCACGCTCCTCGGAGAGACATCCTTGAACGTCTTCATCATCTGTGTCGCCTTGATGGTACCTCGTGCGTTGTTTAGGGGGTTCTTGCTGCACAGTTGCTTACCCAGAGCATTTTCAACACCAGCCATCTCCAACACAACCGTCACAGCTCCACCAGCAATGACACCGGATCCAGGGCAAGCAGGCCTCACCATCACCCTGGCTGCTCCATAGTCCGTATCAGCACTGCTCGCATTGCAGTAAAAACCAAGACAAATGTTCAGATCACGATAATATATTATCATCTTCTACAGTTATATATAGACCCATCTATCATAGAAAAAGGAGCAAAAGAATCCTATTATTGCTTGGGGTGCCACATGATTCACCCAATTCATAACAAGGAAAGCATTCAAGGGGGAAACTGAAATAAGTTGAGAACAAGCCCATGAGCTAATTGACTAGAGAGAAATGGTAAAGCAGCATTTGCAGAGTCCAGACTTCAGTAAAGACTAAAGAGTTCACAAAATTATGTCACCACCTCTTAACCAGAATGCACATTAGTGGAGGAGCCTATAAATTGCAAACACCAGCTGACTTAAGTAAAAGCTTCTAAGCCATTTGGCAATTAAACCGAATTATGAGAATCTTTTTTGTTGGACCAGATATCCTGTCTTTTCATGTCAGACGTGCTCCTTTTTGAAAACCAAGTCAGAAACCCAAACAAAGGACTTTGTCCTAATGAAAAACAGATGGCATTGCACCACAGGCTAAAATCTGCTTGATGCTCCAACTTCTGATCATTTTCAGAATTAGAATAAATGTCATTGCACAACAAGCCTATGGTGCACCATATAAGATGCGAATACCAAATCTCAAAATATAATCCATGAAATGTGCAGTCAATGTCAACCACACTTCACAGGTTAGCAAGAAGGTAAAGGTTTATTATTTTTCTACTTTTGAAGGGTTAGTGCTGCTTTGAGTTGGCTGGTAACAACTTGCTCTTTCACTTTCTCTGAATTATAAAATAAATTTTTATCATTGTTCATATCTCAGTTTAGCAACAAAAGGACCAATGCCCTCCTGTACTTCCATAAGAAATGAAAGAGGAAACCAATGGGCCATATTCAGATATCTTCCTGAAACAGGATGTAGAAAATAACACTGGATACAAGATGGCAGCTTATTAATGATTACTCGAAAAAGGTGATGGATGGTGCTGAAGTTTTCACCGATTCCTGATGTCAGAACAAGCACTTGGGTCTAAAAACAAATCACCACACAAAGTTGATCTAAGTGCGAGAATAAAAACAAAGAGAACTTAAAGCCCTGGTAAAACTTGGCTTCTCTAGTCCATATTACTGATGCTACAATCTGTATGTGGAATTGAAAGACAACCAGCAAATTAGGCAATACAGAAAATGCATTTATTGAGACTTGATACATACCCTCGAAAGAGGGTTCCATTGATATAACATAGCAAGCATTCAAACGGTCTAAAAATGTTGATAGCATCATGAAGGGGGCACAAGAGATCAGGCAGTTTTCCCCAATGCAAACGGTCATAACCAAAGGAAATTCATGAAGAACCTCGTGCATCATAAAGATTTACCACAGGAATTCCATAAGGAAATTAACTCAGCCTAGACAAAGGCCTACCTGCACCTAACAAACATCTTATTCACGAAGGCAAGCTTATAACTCATTGCTTCTTAAGGGTTGTCTAGGACAAAACCAGGTATACGGCGTCCAGTTGGTTGTGTCTTGCTTGAGCTCCTCTGGGTAAGGGATTTCTTCCATAACATCCGATCCCAAATGGAACACAGATATCCAATACTTTTGGTTGTAAGGTTTATCTGCGTAGTAAACACAATTCCTCTTGATCGAAGGAAACTCCTTTGCAGAGAGGGAGAAAGTGTCCCCTCGACCCACAAACAGCGAGTGGTCACCAAGGTCCATCACCCTGTCATGGAGCTCCACTTGCAGGTCCGGCATCCACTGTGGCTTGTAAACTTCAGCCGGCGATGGATGGTTTCCGAAACGCAACACCACAAGCAACAGCTCGCCGTTGCAGGCTACCAGGTGCACCCCACGCATGGGATGAAACATGCCCACACACTTGCAGAGCTTATTCACTACGGAGCAAACAGTGTACATCCGAGTACACTTGGGAGTTCCGGTGCTGATATCACAGATAATGATGTTCTTCTCCACATCAATGTAGTATGCTTTTCCTTCCAAGAACGCGATGGAATCAATCTCGAACGTACCGCGCTCATACATCATAGTCCAGTCGGCATCTCCGGGGCGCCAGAGGAGCGTCTTCTGTCCTATCCGACCCTTGAGCTGCGTAGCAATGGCAAACCAGCTCGAGGATGTCAGCGGATCATCGGAGAGAAAGATCCGGTTCAGAGGGCTCGGACATGGGAGAGGGATCTCCGTATTGGAGAGGGGTTCCCACAGCACGAGCCGCGTCGGGGATCGATCGTCGTCGACCAAGGCGAGACAGCCCCGGGACGTGCCGCAGCAGTAAGGGAAGCCGGCCGGAAGATCGCCGACTTCCATCCTCTGCGCCCCGCGGCGAGGGAGGCGGAGTGAGTAGTCGTCGATTGGTACCAATCCGCTCCGCCGAGCGCGGCCAGCGACGACCCATGGGCGCCAGGCGGCTGGGAGAGAGGTGGAAGCTCGCCAGTGGGGGCAGACCTGGTGGATGTGGAGGAGGTCGGCGTCGGAGGACAGCCGGCCGGAGACCTCCTTGAGGAGATCGGCGGGGAGGGACGACCAGCCGACGGCGGCCATAAGGATGAGCACGAGGACAAGGACGGCGTCTCTCTTTTTTTTTTTGAAAAAAAAGCCCTACTTCTTAGGGGTCATAATGTTGAGGTAAATGTATATTTTTGGCCACTTATTTAGAGCATCTCCAAGAGTTATGCATATTTGGTTTGGCAATTGGTGTTGTTTGCCAACTCTCCAAATGATTTGGCAAAGGAAAATGAACTTCATCTCCAAGAGTTATGCATTTTTACTTTGGCAAAGTCTAAAAATAGTAGACCCACCAATTTTTTCCCGATTTTCTTTCCACTCCCGCCGTGCATGCGCGCGCTTTGTTTCGCGCAGGGCCAGGTGAAGCGCGACAACGTGTCCACAAAATTCGGGATTGCAGAATTGCCAAGCCAACATGCCTATGCAAAAATGCCAAGTTTGGTCCATCAAATGCCAAGTTATGCAAAATGCAAAACTCAAATGCAAAACTGTTGGAGAGCACTTTTTAAGCTTTTTGGCAAATTTCAAGAATGCAAAGTCTAATTGCATAACTGTTGGAGATGCTCTTAAGGAGCCAAACATACATCTCTTTGGGTCATATTATTACAAACGCCTACATTCATTGCTAAAACAACATATTTCTAGATTTAATATCCCTTAGTGGAGGAGTAAGCAAATAAATTTTACCTTTAAAGAATCCCAATGACTTCCAAATAGTCTGATCGCCTAAAATATGGCTTCATGTAGGCCATTACTTCCAAAGAGGGTGGATCAACAAGCCTATTAATAACATTAGCAATGGCACTAATGTAATTCCCTACATAGTCCCTACAAATCGCTCTAACTGCTCCTTTATCACCCGTTCAAGAAACCTTTAGGAGGAGTCCATTTGAGAGCATGTTGTTTAATCTTCACTGGCATTGTTGTTGTGCTTTGCTCGCAGAGCCCAGCTAATTTCATATCATCAAGGTACTTTGAGCTAAAACCAAAACGTGACAACGAGCTTTGGAATACATCCTCGTATAAAACCGTCCTCCTAGCACCCCATATCGCCCAACATATAACCAAAAGTTTTCTAAAAATTCTTTGGTCTACCAGCGCTTACCAACCAGCGATGCAACAGTGTTTTTCTCTCACAACAAATCAGCAACAACGAGAATCAGCCAGCAAAAAATGACCAAACGAACAAGGGAGTTTCTTGCATGAAGAACAACATAGCTTTGGATTATTAATTTGAATGGCAGCAATATGTTCAGTGAGATCCTAATCTACCAAAGCCCAAACACATTTTTTTTAACATAGCCCAAACACATCTTGCCATTAGTACACACAATTTATATAATATATATACGGTGGGCAGACACATTTGTGCTGAATTTGTTCATTCTATGATACGGACGGATTTCATCCAGCAGTCAGTGTACCAGATGCAGCTAGATGATACCTGACTTGCATGTACAGACAAGATGCTTTTTTGTGCTGAATCTGTTCATTCTTTGGTCTGAATTTCTAGCTGGAGTTAGTGTACAGAACTACAGATGTGAAGACTGAAGAGTATGCATATAGGGTAAGATTTCATGGATTCAATTTTTCATCGGAAACTTTCGTGTAAATGTGCCTACTCACTCACAGATCTCAGAAGAGAGATGCAAAAAGAAATCGTGAGGCGGGGTTATCCCATAGATAGATACAGCAGAAAATTGAAGAACTTGAGAAAAATACAGCGAAAGGGGAGAGAATGCTACAAAAGGGGTTCTGGTTTTGTTTTTATCATTTCCATAGCTCCTCCATTGGAATTCCACGCTCCTCAGAGACATCTTTGAACGTCTTCATCATCTGCGTCGCCTTGATGGTGGCTCGTGCGTTGTTCAGGGGGTTCTTGCTGCGCAGTTGCTTACCCAGAGCATTTTCAACACCAGCCATCTCCAACACAACCCTCACAGCTCCACCAGCAATAACACCAGATCCAGGGCAAGCAGGCCTCAACATCACCCTGGCTGCTCCATAATCCGCATCAGCTCTGCTCGCATTGCAGCAAAAACCAAGAAAAATGTTCAGATTGCAATAACATCAATCATCTATCATATAAAGGAGAGGGAAAATCCTATTATTTCTTGGGATGCCAGAGGATTCACCAATTCATAACATGGCAAACAGTACTAGTAATGTGTCGAAAAAGAAAAAGAAAAAGAAAAAGAAAATGGTAAACTCAGGAGGCATAAAACTGCAAGCAGTTGAGTAGAAACCTTTTACTTGAGCCAATTGACCAGAGAGGGAAAAAAACCACTTCCACAGTCCAGACTTTAGTAGTGAGTAAAGTGTGTACAATATTATGTCACAACCTCTTAACCAGAATGCAGACTTAGCGAGTGAGCCTATAAATAGCAAACACCAAGTGAATTAAGTACAAGCTTCTAAGCCATTTGACAATTCGACAGGATTATGAGAATCTCTTTTGTTGGATTAGATATTCTAGCTTTTCATGTCAGGCTAGCTCCTTTTTGATAACTAAGTCAGAAACATTGAGTCAATGAATTCATTTGCCTGAATTTGATTTGCCAAGGTTCTAGATTACTTACAAATGTACTTGTGTCAAAAGGCTGGTAAAAGTAAAGCTTGAATCAACGATAGTTCCGAACAGATATAATTGATGCAAACCTTGCAAATAGTACAAGTAATGCTTGAACAAAATCACAACTCAGGAAAGTAAATCAGATATTTGACATAAAAAAGTTATAACAGACTCAAAGTAGTACTACCAGAACAAAAGACCAAAAACAATGCACTAAATTGTCTAAAAACAATGAAGTGCAGATTTTGTGCCCAGGGGGCCCGGCGCCCTCGTTAGCTAAAATGACAGGGTGCAATGTTTCAAAAATCATCACAAAAATCATGTATGTAGTACACATAAATTTAAGTATAGCCACAAAATTTCAATTTGAATACCCTTGGCTGTGAACCAGGTCTGCCCCTTGCTAATCCGAACAAGTGAATTATTATAGGCTTATCCAGTGGGGACATTCAGACCACAGGAAAGGAGACATAGCTACAGGGTCTAACTTCTAACATGGAGTTTGCGATCGATGTAGAGAATTACAAATTCGTGTAGGAAAGTTCAGACTGAGTTTACCATCAAGTTTGATTAAACAAAAGAGAAATGACCATGACACTTCAGTGCGTCTGTCAAATAGGAACGCGCTAATAGGGACAATTTTCAAAAGCCATGTTAGCTTCAAAATAGCTCAGGAATAGTACCACAAGAGAACCAGTAACGAGACTTGATTTTGCAGCCACTAGCCTCATTTCCTAAAACAGCTTACTGTATGTTTTTCTTAGGCCTCAGTCAAGGTAGAAGAATAGTGGTAAATAAATTGAAAGCAAGTCCAAAACCAGCTTTATTTCTATCAGCTGGCAGGCACAATTAACCTTGACTTCTCAATGCCCAGAATATATCACTAAATTCAAGCTAAACAAGCATTAGGTGTACTATCTTGGAAGCAGTTAAAGTAGTACAATTGAATCTTAAGTAGTGTTTTGTTGCACAATGTCACTGACCTGTGCGGGAATGTGGAGTACTTAGTGAGCGGCACTGTGACAAGGTTGCGTCGTCCGTTCATGGCGGCCTTGGTGATGGCCTCGGTGACCTCCTTGGCCTTCCCCACGCCGACGCCGACGTGTCCCTTCATGTCTCCGACGACGACGATCGCGCGGTAGGAGAGCTGCCTGCCTCCCTTGACGACCTTGGTGACGCGGTTGACCTGCACGACGCGCTCGGTGAAGTCGTCGGTGGGGCGCTGCTCCCGGTCCATGTCGATGGGGTCGACCACCTTGACCTCGTACACGTTGTTCCCCAGCAGCGACTCGCCGCTGAAGGCCGGCCCGTAGAGCGACTCGTACGCCGCCGCCACGTCCTCGGGGGACTCCGGCGGCAGCTCGTCGAACGCCGCCGGCTCCACGTAGCCCTCGGGGGGCGCCGCGAACTGGAAGGACACCGGCTCCGGCCGCGGCTTCTCGTCCTCGTCCTCGTCGCCGTCCTCGTCGTCCCCAGCGGCGGCGGGTTCCTCCGCGTCTCCTCCCTCCGTGACGGATTCGTCCCAGGAGGCGGCCTTGGGGACAGGGAGGAGGAGGCGGCGGGAGGCGGCGAGGAGGAGGGGCTGAGGGCGGAGGCGGAGGGAGAGCGGCAGGGATGGGAAGGGCGCGGAGGGGGTCGGGGCGGCGGGGGAGATTGTTGCTATGGCCATGGCGGTGGCGGTGGCGGTGGCCGCCATTTTGGAGTTGGAGGGCGCCCCGGCGACGGCGATGGAGGTGGGGAGGGAGGAGGCGGAGGCCGGCCGCTCAAGTACGGGGATGGGAGTGGCCGTTGCCCAGCTTATCCCTTCGTTATCCAGTGTGGACTGTGGAGACGGGGCAGCCTTGTTGGATCATTAATGGGCCTCTTGGGCCGGTCGGTTCGGCCCGTCCCAGACTGCTGGGCCCAAGGGAAACGAGAATCCCATTATCTCCCTGTTGGGCCAGGGGCTCAGTAGGGGTAACTTTTCGCTAGCATTTTTTTTTTTGAATAAACTTTTCGCCAGCATTTGTATAGTCGTCTGCCTCGGTTCCTCCCCTCGACGAAGACAGCCGCCGCCGCCGCCGCTGGAGTTTGTCCGGAAAAGTTCGCCCCCTCCGACCCGTCATCGTACGTGTCGGGCCATCGTGTCCATGGAAACGGCGAGCGCCGAGCGTCGGGGGCAACGGCGGTAGCCGTATTCGGCTGCACAAGTTTGACGCTGGGGGTGCCGCCGCAATCGCCATGCATCTTCATTCAGGTAAGAAACTAGGGTATCGTGTTTTTATCAATCGATTCAGTTCGACTTGCTGGGTTCTTTTTACTGAAACGTAGTAGAACTGAGCAGGTCTGCAGTAATGGTGGTGAATGGCGATTGACCTGTGCTCACGGGACGGATGGATTCATCCAAGAAGGCCAGAGCCGCAACTGCCGCCGCTGCCCTCACCGATGACCTCATCGTCGAGATACTGTCTCGCCTGCCGGTCAAATCGATCTGCCGATTCAAGTGCGTCTCCCGTCACTGGCACGGCCTCATCTCTCACCCCGAGCACCGCAAGAGCATTCCCCAGACAATATCTGGCTTCTTCTACCCTCGCTGCTACCTGTTGGACCAAGAGAAGGAGATGACAGCCATTCCTGAATTCATCGGCATCAGGGGGACTGAAGAACCTCCATTTCTGGACCCTTCGTTGCCCTTCTTGCCCGGATACAGGTGGATCCGTCCAAAGGACTGCTGCGGTGGCCTTCTCCTCAACATGTGCTGGAAGGTGAATCCCAGAGGTGAATGCAATTACGTGGTGTGCAACCCCGCTGCTGGTAAATGGATGGTCCTGCCTGAGCCCCTCGACAACAACAGCCCAGTGTTTGCAATGCGTTTGGGTTTCGACCCAGCAGTCTCCTCTCATTTCCATGTGTTCCTGCTCCTAGAGGAGGAAGATCAGTACGGATATATCACTGGCCTGGAAATTTACCCATCGGAAACTGGTGCGTGGAGTCACAAGGAATATGGTTGGAGCGATGAGGTTGTGCTGGTCGGGGAAAGAGGTGTCTTTATGAATGGAATACTCCATTTGATCTCCAATGATTCCACTATACTGACAGTGGACAAGGTAGGGAGGACATGGAGGACCATTCCTTTGCTGGAAAGTATGAGCTTTGAAAACTTTTGTAAGGGCCCTGTTGCTTTTATTGGTCAATCACAGGGGCACTTGTGCTATATAAATACTAGGAGACATCTCACTTCTAAAATATCAGTATGGATTCTTAAGGACTATAGTGCAGGTCAATGGATGTTTAAGTACAATGTTAGCACTTCCCAGCTTTGCGGAGAGGTGGCTCTCATGTTCGAGCGGGATTATTCTGTAATCGCAATCCACCCAGAATGCAATGTCATTTTCATTGTTTGGAAATGTGAGGATCTGCTAGTGTCATATGACATGGATCGTGGGAAAGTTTGTGTTATATGTACTCTCACAGAGCCTCTGTATGATGCATTTCTACCATATTTCCCATATGTTCCTTTTTTCTCAGACTCACTGGGTGATCAAAACTAGAAGTACAACAGAAAAGGTAAAGATCAACAATTGTCGCTCCAAAATGCTATGGATGTCTTCTCATGAGCTGGGACTTCGGTTATCACCAAATTAAATCATGAGGATAGGTTATCTTCTTTATTTTCTCTTCTTTTCATAGTTTGTTTATGGAAGTTTGATACATTCCTGGTCTTGTTTTGAAGAATTGCTATGAATCGACAATCAGAAAGAGGTTGTAACCTGATATTGCAGAGATTACTTAAATAAGTCTGCTTGCTTTTAATTGATGATATCTGTTGCCATTTGTTATCTGTAGTACCATATTTTCCCTGCATTCATCTAATTCTCCATCATAGCTGCTCCCTCCATCCTAGAATATGGTGCATTGTGACTTCTAAAATTTGTACTGAAATATAATGCATTCTATGTGGTGCCTATGCTTAGATTTGGCAAAGTTTGTTAAAAAAGAAACCATAATTTGAGGAGAAACTCCTTAAATGGGTTTAATCTATAGGTACATGCGTCATTTGAGTATTCACCTCGGTTATCTTAGAACTTTTGGAATGCACTATATTATAGGATAGAGGGGAATAGTCCATTTGATGGATATATGTGACCACTTACAATTTCGACTAAGATGTATCGTCAATTCCTCACTAGGTAAAATCATTTTGGAAGAACTAAATTCTTGCCTGTTGGACATTAAAGTTCAGCTGTTGTCAACCATGGAGATTCTGCAGCTCAAGTATACAAAAATTACTTATAGTTTTGGCTCTGCTTCTTTTAACTAATTACATACGTATATTTATATTTGTTGGGACTAGGATAGTTATGTGCATTTGCATATTCTGTAGGAATATTCATTTTCAGGACAATAGCACATCTTTATATCCAAGACTTGGTGTTGGAAATGTAGAGGTGACAATGAGATGAAAATATAAAAAAAACGTTTCCTAACGCACTTTTTTTTGTCCGAAATCAGAAGGGGAAACCATAATAAAACGAAATATGGATGCAAAGTCATCTTTATCAGTCTAATGTGTTTGGTTAAGCCGTAACTGTGAGAAAGCTAAAAAATCATTTGTTTGAAACTTTGAATAGCCATGGATTTTTATGTTGAAAAAATGGTAGTAGTAGGCCATGAGATTAACAAGGGTGTGCTTTGTACGATGATGCAAATGTTTATACCAAGGGCCAATTTGGATACTATGAATTGAATGTTATTCAAGTAATAAGATTCCAACGATTGCTTTGTAGATTTTTGTTGGAAACTGTCTGGATGATGCATAGGATTTATATCTCCAAGAATGATATAGATTACAAAAGCTATTTGGATAAACAAGAAGAAAAGGATTATTTTCACAAAAAAAAGGCTTATTGCCGTATGAGAATGTGATAAGCATGGGCTTTTTTCTTGGAGTAGTTTGGTCCGAAATAGACGCCACTGGGCCCAAAAGTGCAACTAATCTTACGAGTCTTTTCCATACATGCCATCAGAAAAAACACGTCTTTCACTCAAGCCACTAAAAAATGGCCCGGTCACATATGCCATCCAGTTTGAAATTCTTACCACTCACGCCATTCCATCCATTCTGAGTGGTAACAGTGGCCAACGGAGCTGCGAAAAGACAGAATTGCCCTCAGCAGACTTGACTTGTGGTCGTTGGTTGGTTGACGACGAGGCGCTGAGGGTGTCGCGCAGCCCGCCGCAGCAGCGCCGGGGGATCTCCTACAGCCAGCCGCTGTCGCGGGACGCCGAGCTCCACCACCCGGCGCCCCCCTCGCCTGAGCTGCGTCGCGCGAGGTGCCCTCCGGAGCTGCGGCATGCGTGGTCTCGGCCCTCCACCACCGTCGCAGGGAAGCGGTGGCGCTTGGCGGCGCGGATTCTTCATCAACCCTCGGCGGCGCGGCAACTGGCTCCCTCCTGGTCCGCGGCGGCTCCTCGCCCCGTGTGCGGCGCGGGCGCGGCCCGGCTCCGACCCTGCATCCTGCGAACCCCGGCGCGCGCCATGGCGCCGCGCGTGGCCCAGAGCTCATCGAACCGGCCCGCGCGGGAGAGTGCATTGAAGGTGGCGGCGTCGGGGGGTGCGCCCATCGCGGCCGCGCGGAGGGCGGAGCGGAACGCGTCCCGGAGGCGGGCGCGGTGGAGGAGAGCCCTGACGCGGAGGCCCGGGAGGGAAGGGTGCGGCACGGTGGCGGGCGCGAGGAGCAGTGTGGGCAGCACGTCGTGGCGTGGATGGAGGCGGACGAGGTGGGCGAGCGCGTCGAGCGCGTGGGCGAAGAGGTAGGAGGAGGCGAGCGAGTGCGCGAGGAACGCGAGGTGGGGAGGCGACGGCTGGAGCGGCGGCGGGAGCGCGAGGAGGAAGCGGAGCGGGTGGGAGTGGCCTGCGCGCAGAACGACCGCGGTGAGCTCGTCATGGCCGAGGTAGGGGAGCAGATGGGTGAGGTCTGCGGGGTCGACGACGACGAGGTACAGGTTGAGGGCACGGGGGAGCAGCGAGGTCAAGGTGCTCGACGGAAAGCGCGACACGGGCGTCGACTTTGGGTTCGTGCCAATGCTAGCTGATGAACGACCGCCCAGGTTGGACAGTCTAAGGCTACAAGAGAGAAGGGCAAGATGGACAAATTCACTACCCGGGCCCACTTGTCAGATGCCCTCAACCGTTAAATCCAGACAGAATATGGACGGAATGGCGTGAGTGGTAAGAATTTCAAGCTGGATAGCACATGTGATCGGACCATTTTTTTAGTGGCTTCAGTGAAAGACGTGTTTTTTCTGATAGCATGTATGGAAAAGACTCTAATCTTATCGTATGTTACACAGTGGTGGTAAAGCTACTAAAGCCACCGTGTAACTGGAACGGACAACAACACCGTGTAACTGGAAGTCTGGAACGGGCAACGGAGGATGCCGGGCAAGAGCGGGCTGGCTATCCTCGCTCAGGAGGCGATCTCCGGAAACCGGAGGAATCTGTCTGTGGCCTGGCCGGTCCGGCAGGCCGGCACCTGGCGCTCGCAGTCGCAGACTCGCCGGCAGCAGGCGGGTGCAAACTGCAAGGCGAGGGACTCGTGGCGGTCTGCGAGGTGCTCCCATGTGTGACGCTGTCCTGCTCCTGCCCATCAGATCGGGTTGGGCTGCTGGGGATAGGATATTTTGGGCTGGCCAGATGCACTGCATCCATGCGGGACCCGACTCCAGTCCGCTTTATTTTTTCTTGTTTGATTTTGAGGGGAAAAAAAAAGGGTTCCATCCTTATCCACTTTGCTGCGTCATCGCATCGCAGGCTCGAGATCGATCGCAGCCTGGGGAGGTCCGCTCACCGCGCGAAACTTCCCGTCCAGATGCAGAGGCCACGCCAGGTGGCAACCGCATTGTCCGCACCCACAGCGCCCTTGGCGGTGAACCGGTGGTACCTTCACCACGCCGGTGTCCGGACACTGCTCCCCCTCCGTGATTTAAGAGAGGCCCATCAGCTCGCTCCTCCTCCTGTACCCGCGGTGCTCTGTTTTTGCGGTAGCAACAGTAAACTTGTCACTTGCCGGAGCGAGCTCTAGTCTAGATCCATCCTGCTGCTTGCTTTGTGAGCGCGAGAGGAAGCGAACGAAGATGCTGGACAAGCTGTGGGACGACGTGGTGGCGGGGCCGCAGCCGGAGACGGGCCTCGAGAAGCTCCGCAAGGCCACCATCGCACGCCCGCTCGTCATCGGCAAAGGTACTGTCGTACGTAGGGATCGTGATCCATCTGGTAGTATGTGATGCAGGCGAACCAAGTTCTAGCAGCTCACAACTATAGAAATGAACAGAAATAATGATTAAAAAATGGTCTAAATTAAGCATTATGCATGCTCTAGTAAAATCCGCTACGGAGTACACAAGTTATTACCCGGTTCGCTCACTGACTGATTACGTACTGACCACCGTTTTCTCTTACTAATAAATTGTTATTAGACGCGGACGCTGGAGCTGCCGCGGGGAGCTACAAGCGAACGCAGTCGATGCCGTCGACCCCGGTGACGCCGTCGACCCCGACGACCACCACGCCGCGGGGCGCCAGCAACGTGTGGCGCAGCGTGTTCCACCCGGGGAGCAACCTGGCCACCAAGAGCATGGGCGCCAACCTCTTCGACCGCCCGCAGCCCAACTCCCCCACCGTCTACGACTGGTAAGCCGCAATAAGCGTGCATCATCTTTCTCATTACTCTCGCTCTCTCACTGGTCACTGCCGGCTGCCGTCTTGGCTGTCATCGATCTGTTGGTTACAGCTCAACCGACGTGCCTAACGTGATCGGCTCTGCTCAAACAGCAGAGATCCAGTATCAAATCAAACTAAGCAGAAAATTGGCTAGTTGTTGCCTGCTTGCTTCCATTCATGCTCTCTGAGTCTTGTTTAACTAAATGAATGGTTGATTTTAATTAGTTTCTGTTGCAAGCACCTAGAAAGTCCCCTAATGAAGACGATACATACGTACGGAGTATGCACTAGTGAAGGCAGCACTGATACAAATTAAACAAAGGCAACATAGGATCCACTTAGCGCACCATGATTTGCTCACGTGGCATGCCAATCCAGAAGTGCGACCAAGGAGACAGAGACAGTGACAGAGAGTGCTATACTTCACAATAGAATAGAGAGTGCTATACTTCACCGTTTGAGTGTTTGCTGGAACTGATAAGGCCACACGCGCTGTCGCTGGTGGCCAAATTTATTTTGCTTGATAGTAATATAATACTCTGTGTATATATGAATAAATAAACTCCTCTTAATTTGTTCCATAGTAATAATTAGCCTTTGAAAACGATCTAGTACTAATTAAACAATGGTACGTGTCATTTGGACTTGAGCGAACAAATATCGTGACACAAATTGTTGTGTTATATGTGTGATATTTCAGGCTCTACAGCGACGAGACCAGGAGCAACCACCGTTAGATCGGAACGGATCAGACCACTGAGAATCGGATGAGATCGATGATGGTGATGAAGGGCCCGGCCGTCTCTGTCAGGCCATGTTTGCTGGTCCTTGTGGTTATCTAAAACGCATGCAAGCTCTATAGTATTAATGTATTATAGTATAGTACTTCTGCGTTGCTGTTGTTGTTGCCGATAAAGACTTCGCCGTTTAATTTGTCCTTTATGTTATGTTTATGGAGTGAGTGATATGTATCGCTCCTAGTACTAGTGAGTAGTGAGTAGTGACGGGTATCCTTTGGTTAGTTCCTCTGTCTCGGCTTGGCCAGTGAATGGAACTTGTGTGTGTTGTGGTGTGTACTACTAGCTCTATTTCTCTGTAAATATTTTGCCAGTGAGTAATGGATGTCTGTAGTAATACGTGCCTGTTTCTTCCATTCAATTTTTCCTGATCTTGATGTATAATAATCGGCGATGAGGACATGGATAATAACAAAATTACTCTGCATGGACTCGGACAAGTATCTGGTCTTTCGCTGTTTCGCCTAAAGAATAGAAACACCATATACAACACAGAGGGTAGTATTGTATCGGTCTATGAAATGTGCGGCAGGGGAATGCGAGACTTATCATATATCACAACAAAATATAGCGTAATGTTTTTTTTTAGAAAGTAAATGCACCGTGATGGGTAACGGAGAAGCCCAAGTTTGGCTCCATGATAAATGTTTGTCATATCAGAGAAAAATGGTTGCCACGTCGTCGTCAGGCTGCCGTGTTGGGCTGTGCTGACAGTGACTTGCCGTTTAACCGCAGTCGGGCACCCGTGTGAAGATTCAATCAGATCAGGGCATCAGACTATGCCAACCTACTTGGATAGTGAAATCGGCTAGCTAGTGCATATACTTTGCCTGAATGGAATTTCTGAATACCCGCTGGGTGGTGGCATTCGTACTAGTCAATTGCTATCGTGCTATTTATTTTAAACACTTACTCCCTTTGCGTATTACAGAATGCGGAAGTAAAAACGGATTTTAAGAATGCCTAGAATGTGGAGGTGCAGATGGATTGACTCTTTGCATGGACAGCATGGTGTATCTAGGTGAGACTAAGATGTATCGAGATTCTCCCTAAAAAAGGATATATCGAGATTTAAAATAGACTTTAGGCGAAAATAGGTAAAAATTGATATTGTCAAGCACGTGATGGCTTCATGTGAGAAACCTACAAGGTTGTTTCGTTGAATCAGCCATGTGGAAACGACCAAATGAACACGTCGGAACTTTCATGTAGTAGAATTTGAAAAGAATATTTCAAAAGAGCGTAATCAGAGGACCTTTTAGGAAGTGGAGTGAACTCCCATTCAGGTGCTAGGTTTAATCAAAGAAGAGTCGGGTCTAATACACAGGCTTGTGGACGTCATCCATCCCTTTTAGTGTTTATAGTGTTTGTGTTTTTTTTTGACAAATAGTGTTTTTGTTCAATTTTTCAATGTAACAACTCTATAAAACATTTGCTTGCTCTTCTTATATGAGTATATGACACACCATAGCTCTCGCTAATTACAATTTGAAAATACAATGGATCTTGGTTTTGGGGTTTTCTAGTTTTTGTGTAGTATACTTTTTTATAGCTTATAATGAAGATGTTCAGATAAGCTGACTAATTTCGACTAATTCAATAGTATTTTGTAAAAAATAATAAACTGAAACTAGAAGGAACAAGCTCGATATCTTTTTTCTCATATACATTTGTGCTAGTCTCCCAGCTCCGTCCGTCCTCACCGGCGCCTGCTCCTCTCACTCTCAGGCCCTGCTCACTCTGCCCAGTCACCAGTAAGTCAACGGCCGTTCAGTTCCTCACTCCGTCCCGCGGCATGCTTCTCCTCAGCCACTCGCCGCCGGCTCCCGCCGCGGCGGCAACCGTCCCCCGTCGCATCCTCCTTGCTCCCCACAGGCGCCTCAAGCCCGCTGCGTCCACGTCCACCCCACCGCGCGTCGCCTGCCTCCGCCCCCGCCCCCGCCCCCGCCCCGCCACCCCGCTCATCCGCGGCATTCCGTCGAGGACCGCCGGCTGCCGTGCGGCCACCGCCGATGCCGATGCCGACGCAGCGCCCTCCCAGGCTCCAGGCGGCGACGGAGGCGTGCGGGCCGCGGTGGTGCGCGTCGGGGAGGCCCTGTCGCTGGGGTTCCCGGTGTGGGTGGCGTCGGCCTGCGCGCTCGCGCTGTGGCGGCCGCCGGCCTTCCTCTGGGTCGGCCCCACCGCGCAGATGCTCGGCCTCTCCTTCACAATGCTCGGTCCGCGCCTTCCTTCGTTTCCTTAGTTTCGTTCCCCCGCTAGTACTTTCTTCTACCGCTCGTGGTGCTGTCTGTGTCTGGTGGTGGTGCCACTTCTTCCAAGTGGACTCAAACTCTACTGCCCCTGTGGGGTTGGGTTATTAGCTCTGTCGATGTCCTCTATATGATATTATTAGAACAGCTGCTGGCAATGAGATCACTTAATAAATGCACAACCTGATACGAGGAAATTATTATGTCACCAAATGGGGGGGAAAAAGAAGACAGACAAGTGATTAGGAGAAATAAGATGAAGATCTTCTTTAAAAAAGCAACCGTGCAATTTCAGTACTCTAGCGTCTTTTGCATATTCTCACTTTGATACGAGATTCTGGATTTCTATAAGATGTTCTCTTTACTGTGCCATTATGGTGGAGGCAGCAGGATCAAATTCTCGAGCACTTTGCAGTTCATGGATTAAACCAAATTGTCTGGCTACAATCAACATAACCTTCTAATCACGTCTGTTGTCACTTTAGATGTGCAAACTGAGGGTGTTACTTTCTTGTGTCTGGACGTGCGTACTCACCCCTTGTTTCATTTGGGGACCATTGTATTTATAGTTGGGTAATTGGTTTATACCTTTTTTTTAGATAATGATATGACTGATACCTACAGGAATGGGAATGACATTGACTTTGGATGACCTCAAAACCGCATTATTGATGCCGAGGGAGTTAGCTGCTGGATTTATACTGCAATACACTGTCAGTCCCCCCTTTTTTGTTCTTCATATGTCTGAATCCTTGTAATCATATTCTCTGAGTCTGAGTTCAAAATACACATAAATTTACGCTACTGATGCATAATGTTAGTATATTTGGCAGTTAGGATTAGAGTTTTCATTGTTGTAGAGAAGGTCCACATGACTACTTGAGTTTTTTTTTAACTCACATGACTACATGAGTTGGTGACTTGGTATGGTGAAGATTGAATTGGATAATTGAGGCTAGCAGATTAGAAGAGAGGGGATCAAATGAAGTTGTCAGATAGTACAGTCATGCTACAGTACATGGTCCATGTTGTAGTGCTAGTAGGTTCAGCCATCTAGTACAATGTAAATGTATACTAGTCAATGGCCAGTTATGTTTGATGATTTAATAAACAAGCATGAAAGCAATAAATCTACCCCCGCCCACCCACCCACCACCCACTCTAGAGCTTCTACACTTATTCTCACGGCCCTTCACTAGTAGCGTATTTGGATTGAGTCACCAGGTTATCCATCGAACCATCCAATCCTAGTAACTTTGTTTGGTTTGCATCCAAAGTTCCATATGACCATCTCATGGACCGTCCACTTGAAGCCAACCTGCGAGCCTTTTGTAAGGACCAACTCATCCAAAGAAAAACATTTGAAGATGTCCTGCATGGTTGCGGACCAGTCAATCCAACAAACCTAGCTCGCTGTAGAGTTGATCATGTTACCTAATCTGGGTTCCACGCCTGATGGTTCAACAAACCTACTCCACGACATCTGGTATAAGAAACATGGTTGCTTTGATTGTTCCCAATACTGGGAACAGTTCACAAAACCTGAAATAAGTTCTAGTGAATTGCATAACAAAGACCAAAAAATGAAGAGAAAAAAACTGTCTTTGTGGCATGAACTATGCGGAAGTTTCAACAAGTTGGAGGTCTCCACATATTACATCATGATTGAGTCATTAATGCGTCTTGAAAAATACATTTTGGCAATTATCTAAACAATAAAAATATTATGACTATCGTTGTTTTAAATGGATAAAAACATATAAAATATTAAACCATACTGCCTGTAAAATTTGGCACATCTTCTGTTTATAAGCATATTTAATCGGTGATGACATAGATATGTATTTTTTTCCTCCATGTGCAACAAAAATCCAGAGTGAGTGATTTATGTACAGGTGATGCCACTGTCAGGATTTTTTGTGAGCAAGCTGTTGAAATTGCCATCCCATTATGCTGCTGGACTAATTTTAGTGGCCTGTTGCCCTGGAGGTATGTATGCACTTCCCTTCCTTTTTTTCTATAGATTGGCTACTCGCACTTGCCTGAGAAGGAAAATGTATCTGCAGGCACAGCGAGCAACATTGTGACCTATTTAGCAAGGTAATGAAAAAATAAAGTGTCATGCCAAGAATAAATGCCATCACAAACCTTGTTAAAACTTAAAACAATAATCATCCTGTCGGTGATAATTCATGAGACGTTGGCAGAATGATATATTTTAAGTGATTAACAAATGTCAAGGTGATGAATATCTTGTACTCTTCAGTGGATATAACTGACTAGTGTTGATAATTATAACTTGAAATAAGTTAGTGCATTTGCATCTAATTCAAATTCAGTGGAGGCAAATAATCAAAATCTCAGCAATAGGAAATTGTATTGAAAAGTAAAGAGACATAGATAAACTAATATTCAAATTGCAGGGCAAATGTTGCTCTTTCAGTCCTGATGACAGCAGCAAGCACTTTCGCTGCAGCGGTAATGTGCTACTCTCACATCTGTAATACTCAACTTAGCAGTTATCTTTTGCTTTTTAGTCACATTTTGCTCCCTGATGCAGTTCATGACCCCTCTTCTGACATCCAAACTTGCTGGGCAATATGTTGCAGTAGACCCAATGGGACTGTTTGTGTCCACATCTCAGGTGCTGCAAACTTCAATTTTGTCTGTCTTGCATCTAATTTTTGACCCCTGGCTAATGCTGATATATCTTTTACAGGTTGTCCTCGCACCTGTCCTTTTGGGTGCTCTACTTAATCAGTATTGCAATGGTCTGGTTCATTTAGTCTCCCCAGTGATGCCCTTCATTGCTGTAGCAACAGTAGCCGTTCTATGTGGCAATGCTATTGCACAGAATGCTTCAGCAATCCTGGCATCTGGGTTGCAAGTGGTTTTGTCTGTTGGTTGCTTGCATGCATCTGGCTTTTTCTTCGGCTATGTTCTTTCAAGATTACTTGGCATTGATATCTCTTCCGCAAGAACAATCTCTATTGAGGTTGGCATGCAGGTAACTGATGTAGAAATAGTGTATATATCTTATCTCAGATACGGATAATTTGAAAGTTTTTATCTCATTCTATTTAAACAACTCTTAATCTCTTGGTTGAAGTGTCTCCCCATTTTATTTTCCATGTTTCCAAGGATCTACGACATTGACATCAGTTTATACCCTTCCAATTGTACAGTCGACTGTCTTATTTATATCTCAACGAATTTCCTTTTTTTTGTGCAGAACTCGGTGCTGGGCCTTGTCCTTGCAACCAACCATTTCGGCAACCCTCTCACGGCTGTTCCATGTGCTGTTTCAAGCATCTGCCACTCGGTCTACGGTAGCATTTTGGCTGGGATCTGGAGGTCTATGCCCACTAAGGACAAGGGAGAATGATGCGATGATCATGATTCATGTCAACCATCTGAACTGTCTATTCTCCAACGATGAAGGATTTTATCCGTGGGAGTAACCGTCGATAGGATGGCGCTGTCAGCAGCAGCACTTTGTGTATGATCTATTGCAGAGTAAACAACTTAAGAGTGGTGTGCACTATATAGTAGAACACTAGGCTTGCACTAGACTGTTAGCGGTTCATTTGTTTTCCCGCATGTCTCTTGATGAGGGTTCCGTTGGACTCGGACACTAGTTGGTGAATACATGATTGCTATGGATACACACCCTATTACCATCACCTTTGTTTATCACACATTCACTTCCAGTGCCCAGCATCTCAGTTTTAAACAGTGCAGCGTGTCAGTTTTTCAAGGGCGTAGCAGGAGTCCTTCCCTCCAGCCAACCAGTGTTGGTGGGGCAGCAAGTCTTCATTTTATTTTCTTTGAAGAAACTGCCGTCGCAATACATTTCCACTCACGCAAGTGCCTTGTAGTAAGTATACAGATATAATAAAACGGTTACGCTCTGGTATAATCATTTCAAGGTTAAATACATCTTTGTCATTTTGTCATACAAAGACACGACAAAAGAGTAATTGCTGTTACATATATTTTTTAAATCAGATTTCTGTTACATATATATCTGGGAAGTCGTCCACAGCACGGACTGGCTGCCGTCTTTAGAATATGTTTAGAATATGAACGGATGAATTCCAAAAGCTGAAACTGGTGAACTGTGAAGCAAAATAACTTCCACCCGAGGAAACAACTCAGCCTTCACCAAACTGAGAAACTCCCCCAATCTTGGCAGTGCATACGGAATTTTGGGTTGACAGCAAGGTGAACTGTAGAAGCCAATCTGACTATTCTGAACCTACTGGTTGACAGACCTACACACATTTATCTCACATCTCACAAGCTAATTATACACCAACTGGTCTCCCCCCAAGGTTTTTGTTCCTTCTCAGTTGTATACAAGAGCCCAAACCTGTCATTTCATCAAGGGATCACGATGAATATGTACAAACAAAATACTTCCATTTGAACTGACTGGCCTTTATTCAACATCTAGTTCGCCACCTTTATGGCATACACCAGCTCCTGAAATGAAGAGTAAAACATTTAGAATAAATGTTAATGAGGTTATTCAGATAGTCGAAGTGTTTGGTCTCACCAGAACCCCATTAGGAAATGTGAACGAGGAGCGCAAGTCTGAAAGGCGTTCCTCCCCTGCAAGCCTTGCTTTGTCAAGACCAGATGGATTAGTGCTGACAGGATTGCTATAAGACGGCTTCAGCGCATACATCTCAACTTCTTCATCTTTGTGAGATGTCTGACTGGCGACAAACTACACAAAGACATCTGTCTGTAAGTTATGATTTCTGACAATGGACACAAGTGTTTCAGTAAGTACTGACCTGACAAAGTTGCTTGATGGAGAGAGTTGGGCCGCAACACAGATATGACTTCTCCAGATTTGGTTCCGTTTGTCCATCAAGTGGAAGCAGGCAGAGATGTACATCACGCTGTCAAATAAAGTCAGCAACTACTGCAACAATGAAATGAATAAGGAAACATATCACGAGCATTTTTATGTTCACCTCGCCGTCATTGTCGTCAGAATTTCGCAGGCACTCAACCAACTTGATCATGCGCCCACCTTTGACCATCCTACCATTTGAAACACTGAAGCTACTGTGGCGAGTCTGACTGCGAGTGCCATTCTTTCCCCATGCTCGTAGAGGAGATGTGCTAAAATTTTCCCTGGAGATTCCTACATCATCCTTTTCATCAGAAGCAGCCTCATCATTGCATGCTCGGGCAGGTGAAGAACGTGGTGTTGGCCACTTTGGCAGTCGTTTCTGCTTTTTCTCTGGGGAACTCTCCTCGGCAGATGAAGACTCTTTGTTACAGTTTTCACCGTTTCCATCCTCTTCATCTTCAGAACCAGCCAGAGCAACATCATCAGAACTTGCTCTTCCTCTGCCACGGAAATAGGTATTCTGCCCATTTGGCCGAATGTTACGGCGTGATCTTCTTACAAATGCAGCAGCAGTAGCTTTGGCGGTAGACTTCCGCCCAATAACTTCTGATTGTTTCCGAAAAGCCTCAGCAATGGATGCTTGAATCTTCACATGTAAATAATCAGGAAAATGAACGCGATTTCAATGTAAAGTTAAGAGAGAGAACAAAATGGCAGATGCACATAAATATGTCAATCATTAGTCTGGGTCTTTATAGGTGTTACACTTGAATACGAGAGCATTTGCATATGCACAGACATCAAAACAATGTTCCTGGGTTCTTGAAGAAAAAGGTTTATAAATATTCTTATCTGCACTTTGTAGACAGGGTACGGCATAGTTCGCAGTTTCATGACTCCACTACTCATGTTGTTAACATAAAGTTTCCATTCATTGGAACGAAGAGCAGGCCTTACAGTTTACAGTTCCAAATAATATAATGAAGTTCTGCCACTAATAAAGTTAACATGAAAATAATTGTTCTATTTCATTTTTGTTCATTTATGAAGTTCTCTTTACTTTCAGAAAACTTTATTAAGTTCTCTGTTATTAACTTAATATTATCCTTCTGCAAGAAGTGCAGCTGGAACAAACAACCTGCTCAATGCTACAATGTCAACTTGGTTCAAATGATTCCAGGGCACCTGTCTGTGGATGCTTTGACACGTTAAAACATTTTCTTTTGAAAGGAACCAAAAAGGGGTAACAGAGTTGACCAAATTTGATTCCTTCAAAATGAAATTTAGCTGGGATTTTTCCAACTACCCATCCAGAAAATGCTAATGTAGGGAGGTCCACATGGGACAAAACTATACTAAGTAGCAGGGAATCATATCACACCATTTCTGTAACACACAGGTTCAGAGGGGAATCATATGTAACACAGATTCAGAAATGTAAGTCAAAATTGATAGGGAATATTTGATGCGGAACACCACAATAGATGCACATGAACGTGGATATAAAACTGATATTTTTTTTGCCAAGGAAAAACTGTGGGGGAATTCCCCACAGTGCTTGGCATTTTCATTAATTTTAAAAAGAGGAAGCAGACTTACAAACAGTTTTAACTGAAGGCATCGAGCCAGACACAAAGATATAAAACTGATATTAGCAAAACAGAAATAGAAAAGAACCTGCTTATTGCGGTCATTCTCCTCCTCGTTGAACGCTAGCTCCTGGACATGGGTCAATGCATAAACATTTCTTAGAATCAATCTCTTATATAATATGAATAAACAAATACCAAGTACAATACCTCTTCTTCATATTTGTCAATATCTGGATATAGAGCTGCAATCAAGGCATCATAGTTCGGATCATCTCTCAAAGAACGCCGACTCGCACAATGTGTGCGGCACGCTGGGCACTCGTTGTTCCTTTATAGCAAAGGGATATGTTAGTAACAATATTGTGCTACTCAACATGGGCTGACAAAATGTCTAGTGCACATGCAAAGAAACATGCAGGGATGCATCTTACAATATGGAAGAAAACAGAGAACTGTAAGTCTTGACTCAGAAGCTAAAGCAACACAACAGCAATGCCATATAATAGTGATATATTACCCAAGTCGCATGGATTTGTCAATGCATTCCCTACAGAACCGGTGTAGACATTCCATAACTGTTCTGGTCTTCCGGATGATGCCTAGCAACATAATATGGTTCCACAATCAGTAAATTAAAGTTTGATATTCAGATATGCAACATGTTTATAGAGTTTTTGTATGACACCAAGAATAATATTGACAAGGAGTTATATCTGCAAGCAACATTTTTCTGTTAAAAAACATATTTTGGCTAAAAAAACTACAAAAGTAAAAATGGAAAACCAAAAGTTTCACAGAAACAATTATTTATTGATGGAATGAAGAAAGTTAGTTTTAGTTAAGCATGACTAAAATATGTAGCATCCATTGGCTCTCTCCTAATATATGACATGTCCAAGAAAATACTTATCTTTGTGGCAAGGATTCGATCCAACTGAAAGTATAGGTGGGTTTCAAAATACTGAATGCCAGCCTTATGTGATTGCGGTGTACAGTTTATGAAGTTATGAACAATCTATCCATATAGAAATGACAGCTTCTTTTGTTCAATACAAAAGGTTACAGGTTTGTCTGCATTTGTGTAGGTAGTAGGTACCCGTACCTAAGCATATGGGACACTGCACTTCTTTGCGTACATCTGGCAATTTTACTGGTACAAACCTGCAGGTGTCAGTGCAAGTGTCAAACTCTTAAAAATGGGTGGGAAAGCAAGAGAAAATGAACATCCTGCAAAAAAAACTATAAGAACTATAAAAAATCAGGTGAAGCACTAGATGTGACTTTAATATAGATCAATCATGTATGCTACAGAAGGTGGTGCTGAAGCCTGAAGGTATAATTTGAGAAATGGTCAGAGCTTACAAAGGAGTTGTATACTTGTTATTTCAGTTGATGCATGTGAAAATGACTGAGGCAAACAACTTGCTAGAAACTACGAGAGGCTAATATCCTAGGCAAACACATTGTAAAATATGCCATCTGCAAACAACATTGCCCAAGCTCAGCACCAATTACATGTCAAAATCGAAAAGTTAACCTTGTTTTCATTTTTTCTGGGAATGGTCCATCTAAATCCTAGGTAGGTAGCTTGCACTATGATATTGCTGACAAGAAAATTCAGGCTTAGGCCATGTAACCTGGGACTATCCTGGCTAAATAATGACCATCCAATGCTAAGTCGAAGATGAATGTTACAAACTAATAAGCAAACTAGACTTTCATTTGCTTTTGTCCTCTGCATTTGGTTATGTGACTTCAAAATAAGGCAAGAGCCAGACGCATATACCATAACAGAGATGCATAGAGCAATGCTCATCACTAACACAGAGAAACGAGAGTAAAAAAAATAAAAGGCTAATGTTCGCTTACCTCATCGCTATCTTTTGCCAGAAGAATTAACACCTAAGTTATAGAAGTTTATTTATATATCTTTTCACTAGGCAGAAATAGCCATGTGGCCTTATTCTCTTATTATAATCAATATGTGTATGATATCTATATGCATAGCAGCAACTAAATTACATCAGTATGCATATCAGCATTTAGACTAAAGTTGTATGCATTTAAAAACACTTTAGTTCAAAGCTCTAATTAATTAGGGGTGGTGGTTTCTACCAGCCAAAAGCTTCAACCTACCAATTATGAATAGGCTTCCAATCCAAGTTCATAATGTATGTTTCAATTAATACTTCATAGGTGGATGGAGTTCAGATATTACAACTAGCATAGCATCCTTAATCATTAAGCAGTAAATAAATGGATGATGCAGTCCACATATAAAGCCTTTTTTTTAGTTTTAGATAAAGGTCCTCATTGAAAGCTACACCTCCATGTTCAGTTTCACTGTAGCGATGTAACAAAGGGCATTATGGTGTGTGAGCTGACACTTGTCCCTGGAGAGAGGAAGGATCAACAGGTTTTCTTAAACAAGAAACATGATCAATATCTAACCACCAATTAGGCCGCTTCATTTCTACTTGTATATGCATGGAAAGATCTGCAATGTCACCCCTAACCCACACTGGGCTAGGATTGAAAACTTTAGCACTGTTCACGATTGCCTCAAACTACGCTAAATCTATGGCTCGTCGCCTCCCTTCCCACATACAGTCCTCCAGAAATCAGCGGCCGCCTGGTCAACTAGGAAAAGACCGACGGGCTCGGCTCAGGCACGAGAGCTGATCAAAGGGCCAAGCTCAGGGACAGGGAGCGGACGCACGCGCGAGTGGGCGCTTAGCAGTGCCGAATCTGGAGCACGCGTCAGGAAGGAAACCACGACGACGGCGAAAGGAAAGGAAAGCGGCAGAGCAAGCAACGGGGCGGTTAGCGAGCGTCCGAGCACGTACTCCTGTTTCGCGGCGTCCGCGTCCTCCAACTCAGACTCCTCCGACTCCTCCTCCTCCGCCGCCGCCGCCGCCGCCTTCGCGCCGGAATCTGCGAGCAAAGCCAAACAACGTGGGCGGAAGAGGTGCATCAGCGCGTGGAGATCGAGGAGACGAGCGCCCGCCGTCGACGCGGGAGGGAGGGGGCGTCAGGGCGAGCTAACGAAGGAGCGCTCACCGTTGGCGTTGCCGTTGGCTTCGGCGCCGGCGCTGCCGTTCTCCTCCAGCCTGGGCTTCTTCTCCGCGGGCTCGGGGGAGGAGGAGACGCGGGAGGGGGCGAGCCGTCGGCGCCCGGGGCCGCGGCGGAGGGGGAGGAAGAGGGCGGCGGCGGCGGCGGCGGGCGCTTCTGCGCGGGCATTTTGTTTGGGCCGCGGCGGCAGGCGGCGGCGAGCGAGCGGGTCGCGTGGAGAAGCAGGCGGCGAGGGGCGGGGCGGGCGGGCGTTGCTGCGCTGGGGCGGGGCTGGCACGGGGGTCTCGTCTCCGGAGCGGGCGGGCTGGCATTTTCTACGGCTCCTGGCTTCGGCTTCGGCTTCGGAGTGGGTGGGTGCAACCGGTTCTGGGTTGGTTGCCGAGTTCGTTCGTGTCGCGCTCGAGCAGGGTCGGCGCTCCTGTATCGCGTACGCCAAGGGAACCCGGCTTCGGCTTTTCGGAGATGCGAGTGCCCGCGGGCAGGGCCGCCGGCCGTCAGAGCGAGCTCCGCGGCCGGGATGTCAACGAGCTCCAGCCTCCAGGCCGTCGATTTGGGTCTTCCAAGCCCGAGTCCCGACGGCCACAGGCAAATGCGTGATCCTTGGAAGCTATATTTAAGGAAGTACGCACGGCTAGTCGTTTTTTTTAAATCAAATGAAACTTGGTATAAATAAATTTTCCATGATTATTATTTGTAGATTATAGATTTATTAGATCATTAGAATCATTTATGGAAGAGAAACTCTGTTAAACTTGCTCGGGTGATTCTCTCCTTATGTGCGTTTTCCTAGGCATCAGATCTTTGGTCGTTTTGATCTTGTGCATCTTTCACCGCATCACCGACGTCGACAGCGACTACACATGAGTGGAGTCCAACACCGTGCTCTGGGTTCCATGCGCATTTCTCTTCATGCGTTGGAGGCCGCGTTTCCCACGCCTTGAAACCGTTCAGACCAACACGCCGCCCACCTCACCCTACGTCGGGTTTCATATCTCTCCCTATGCGCGCCTTCCTAGGCGGCAGGTCATTTGGTCATTTTGATCTTGTGTGTCTTTCACCACGTCACCATCGGCGCCTACGCTTCACGTGAGTGGAGTCCAGTACCATGCTTCCGATCCCACGCACATCTCTCTTCTGGTGTTGGGTCCGTGTTTCCCACGCCTTGAAACCGCTCGAACCAACACGCTGCCCAACATCGCCCCATGTGTCGGATTTCATAAAACCAGCTGACATTGGGTCCCATCATAGATACATGCCTGCACGACGCTAGGTCCTCTAGAGGGGGTGAAAACATCCCACGCCAAGGGATATATAGGGTGGTGTAAAAAGAATGAATCATTGATTTTAAAAAGGTGAGCCATTCGTGGGAGACAGCCTAAAATTATATACGGAGAGTAGTAAAAAGTAAAGTATTCTGATGGATTCTCTAATTTATAATTGAGTTAAATTTTATCATATTTCAACTCCATTTATTTTTAATAAAAATTTAAACATATGTGTTTGTATAAATATACACCATCAAAACAAATCCCATCAAAAAAAAATATAGAAATTTTTTTTGAGTGTGTGTGTGGGTGGGGGGATAATATAGAAGTTGATGTATTTTCTCATAACATAGTTAGAACTACAAGAGTTTTGTTTAAGATAAAACTTAACAAAAGAATATTTTGAAATGAAAGGAGTATCGATCATAGATTAAATGTTCTCAAACCCCCCGCCCTTTGCATGTTCGCCCACCTCCCCCGTAAAGAAATCTGAACAAACACTGTCGGAAAGTTCGCCAAAATCGTATTTTTGCTAGATCCGCAATTTTCAGGTTAAAAATAAAATGTTGCATACTTTTATGCAAACAACATGATATAAATTGTTCACGAAATTTACTACAATGTTACTTCACTCATTCTGTCATGGAATCTGGTGAGTTTAAACTGTCATGTGTAAGTCCATTTGTCAGAAAAGCCATCAACGGTTTATAGTTTTGATTTGTCAGAAAAGCCATCAACGGTTTATAGTTTTGATGGGTAATTTAAATATTAGAGTTATATAAAATTAATTAATAATCTCCGTGAACCTTGGGTGGCAACATAAAGCAATCCAGAATCATCATCGTACTCCAAATCCAAAAAATTCCAAACCCAAGAAAACGCCATCGCCATTGTTTTTGACCGTTTGTTCTTCGTCGGATCAAGAAAGCTCTCTTCCCAAAGTTGCCGGTGTCCGTCTCTTCCACGGCAGGGACCCGCCGGAGCACCACCGCCGCCGTCCATGTCCCTCAACCGCCTCAAGGAAACCCTCCACGCCTGCTCCTCCTCCTCCTCCTTCTCCTCCTCCCAACCACAGACGACCCAACCGCGCTCGCCGCCGCACCCCGCTCTCCTTCCGCGGCGACCCCCAAAGACGTCGCTTTCGCAGCAGCTCCTCCGCCTCGAGGCCGCCGCCTCTTCATCCTCCTTTTCCTCCAGGCCCGCACAGCCCCCGCCCGCCCCCAGGCCCCCACAGCCCCCACCGGCCCCCAGGCCCCCGATCGAGAAGCCACGGGAAGACGACGACGAGCCGCCGTCCTCGGAGGACGAGGACGAGAGGAAAAGTCGCCCCGTTATCCGCCGCTGCGTGCCTCCGCCACCGGCGGCCGCCCTCGATTCCCGCGGGCCGTACGAGCCGCTTGTGCTCTCGCCGCCTGGAGAGCGCCCTGTCGTCCAGGTACCGTACTGCGCCTGCCCGCGTCTCCTCGGTGGCAGTAGATTCGTTAGGGCTTGTCTCGCAACTCGCAAGAATGACCTGCGCATGAAGTAGTTCAGTTTCAGTATACTAGTTCAAACAGATTTATGGCAACAGAAGTTTGATCGTTACAAAGTATTTATGAATATAGACCTGATATAATCACATCTTTAGTGTAAACTTTTCATATGAATATTGTGATTAGACAAAGATGATAAAGTTTGAATTTTGAAATACATGCAAACCTTGTATTTTGTGATGGAGGGAGTAGTGATAAATCCTACTTCTTGGGAGAAAGAGAGAGAGATAGACAGAGCGAGAAAACATTGCATAACAGTTTGCCATGGCATATCTTGCTGTTCTTGATGCCCTGCAGTTTATCCCAGTTAAATACAAGAAGACAATAGTTGATTATCAGGCAGTTGCATGCATTTTGTATCATAAATAAGTCAACTTTTACATGTTCCATGGTTGATGGGACATGTATTATGTGGTTGATGGACTGTTTTTTTCCATCATGTGACCTTCAGGATTTATGTTGAACCAGATCTCGAGGTCTCTTTGACAATACTTTTATTTACAATGAAGCCGAACTTAATTAATTCTCTGTAGTGAAGGGGCTGACAACTTGTTTTTTTATGGGAAGATAGTTACCCCTTATTTATTTGTATGGTTCTGTTATGTTGCTATTGTTTCTTTCATAGACTCATTTGTTCTGCTTTCTCTTTAAGGCTGAGATTTTATTTTTGCGGATAAGCTTTTTCTGGCTACAAGAAGCATCGTGGATAATTGCATGATCCATTTCTTTGGATTACACCAAACCACTAAATAATTTGATCAGGCATGGCCAAGGTTTTGGCAAAACAGGGGTTATTCAATAGTGTTCAACCAAAAGTATCAGCTACAAGCATGAAAAGTAAATGTAATTTGCACATGTGCACACCATGCTTTTATAGCACAGAGCTATGTTCTTACATGATTATTGTTTGCAAAACATTATACTTGATTTTGTTTCTTCATTTTCTGTGAATGGTTTTCCATCTTTATCCACTGTGGGATTGTTCTATGTTCAGATTTAACCCAAAAAAATCCATCCAGTATTACTTGTAATCATCACACAGAAATGCATTTTTGCTTCTGTCTCTTCCCAAGCCCCTGATCATTATATAATTATTCATCAGTTTAATTTTCTGTACTTCTCTTTTGTCTGGTTGTAGGTGCCCCCATCAATAAATTGTAGGCTACTTGCGCATCAGAGGGATGGTGTGAGATTCTTATACAATTTGTATAGAAACAATCATGGCGGTATTCTTGGAGATGACATGTGAGGCTTCAAATCATTTTCTTTAAGGAGATTGTTGACCCTTATTTCGTTCTTGGAATAACCTTGAATATCAATCAAGAGTCTTCTTTTAGATAAGCACTCATTCAATCATATTAAATGTTGGTGGGGATCCAAATTATTTTAGCAAGGCAACTAGTTTTCTCATCATAGTTTGTTGTTGCTGGTGCATAATGCTAAGTAAACTTGGCTTATTAAAGGTCGGCATATGCATATATATAAACTGTTGATATAGTGACAATCGACTCATTCTATACGTAGAAGTTACTGGGCCCTTTGAATCTTACTGCACTTCCTGTTCACCTTTTAACATGATTTCTCGTGATTTAGGGGTTTGGGAAAGACCATTCAAACTATTGCTTTTTTGTCATCTGTTATTGGAAAAGGCAATGGCCACGAGCAATCAACAAACAAAGGAAAGAAGACTGGCCCTGTACTGATCCTCTGCCCTACCTCGGTGATTCGGAACTGGGAAAATGAATTTTCCGAGTGGGCAGAATTATCTGTTGCTGTCTATCATGGTCCAAATCGTGATTTGGTTCTTGGAAAAATTGAAACTCAAGGACTGGAGGTTCTCATTACCAGTTTTGACACTTTCAGAATTCATGACAAAATTTTATGTGGTATCTCGTGGGAACTTGTGGTTGTTGATGAGGCACATCGTCTCAAGAATGAAAAAGCCAAGTTATATACTGCATGCTTGGGGATAACAACTCAAAAGCGGTTTGGTCTCACAGGGACCATAATGCAGAATAGGATCATGGAATTATTTAATCTATTTGACTGGGTCGTGCCTGGCTGCTTAGGGGATCGAGAACACTTTCGAGCCTATTATGATGAGCCTCTAAAACAGGGCCAGAGGCTAAGTGCTCCTGAGAGATTTGTTCAAGTTGCTGATGCACGCAAGAAGCACCTTGTTTCCGTTCTTAGGAAATTTTTATTGAGAAGGACAAAAGAGGAGACAATTGGACATCTTATGCTTGGGAAGGAGGATAATATTGTTTTCTGCAAAATGAGTGATGTTCAGAAACGTGTTTATAGAAGAATGCTGCAACAACCTGACATACAGATCCTTATTAATAGGGATGTACCCTGTAGTTGTGGAAGTCCTTTAACTCAGGTTGAATGTTGCAAGAGAACTGAACCAGATGGTGTTATATGGTCTTATCTTCACAGAGACAACCCTGATGAAGGCTGTCCTATATGCCCCTACTGTCTTGTTCTTCCTTGCCTCATCAAGCTTCAGCAGGTTTTTCCTATCCTATGTTATTTAGAATGACAGCAGCAGCAACAACAAAAACCTGTTAATTATTTTGGACTTTTTTTGGGAAAAAATCTAACATCTCTTCCTGTATTGTAGATTAGCAACCATCTGGAGCTGATAAAACCTAATCCAAAGGATGAGCTTGAAAAGCAGAAGAAAGATGCTGAACTTGCAGCTGCTGTCTTCGGTGCGGATATTGACTTAGTTGGTGGTACCGCTAAAAGTGAAAACTTCATGGGTCTCAGTGATGCTGAACATTGTGGAAAGATGCGAGCACTAGAAAGGCTTCTGTCGTTGTGGACTCAGCAGGGTGACAAGATTCTTCTTTTCAGTTATTCTGTCAGGTTGTTCATTTATGCGCTAACATTTAGCTCATAAGCTGACAAGTTATACTGCCATGAACTTTAATCCCATCAGTTCCAATTTATATTGATGCTTAGTCCCAATGTTTTACCAAATGCTCTAGTTATTACTTTCATGCCACAATTTAATGTTTACTTCTCAAATTAGGACTGAAAACATAGATTGCCAACTATTCTAGTACATGAGTCATGTTCTATCATTCCATAAATACATATTTGTTTTGAATTTTTTACTAGGAAACATATTTCAGAAGATATTTTAGGTTTCAGCCACACTTGACCATAAAATGGTAGAATACACAAAATATATCTGTCCACTGCTGTAAGTGGGGGGGTTCCATTCTTTTGATTATTATCAATTTTGTAATGGAAAAAAATTGTTACTTCATTTTCCTTAGTAGGCATGCTTTCTTTAGAGCACAAAATCTTATTTATTATGCCAAAAACCATCTCAATTAGAATTGTGGTTTAGATTTATATGTCTGACAGTGATTTTAGGTTGTGATTGGATGTAAAAATTTCTAATTTGTGACCCTCATTATATATGTTACCTAACTAGTAGATATTTTGTTAATTGGTTTTGATCAATATGAGTTGCCCAAATGAATGGTGAAAATTAATTGTAAATAGTATTGTTGCCATTATCTTCTCAATACACACACTAGATATGCTACTTGTTCTTACATGGAGAAGAGGAAGAGAGAGGGGGAGGGGCTGAAGGAGATTTTCCTACTTGTAGCATCACTGCATTTGGTTACTTTATGATCTCATTTATCTCTATTTACATACAGGATGCTTGACATACTAGAGAAGTTTCTCATAAGGAAGGGTTATTGCTTTTCACGCTTTGATGGAACAACTCCCATGAATGCACGCCAATCACTAGTGGATGAGTTCAACAGAAGCCCTAGCAAACAGGTGAATTTTGGCAGATGTGGATCGTTTGTACTTCTACCTAACAAAATTTTGAAGGCCATAGTTGATTTAAGTGGTTAAATTATTTTATGCAGGTTTTCCTTATATCTACCCGAGCAGGTAATTTAGGTGTAAACCTTGTTAGTGCTAACCGTGTGGTAATATTTGATCCAAGTTGGAACCCTGCCCAAGACTTGCAAGCACAAGACAGATCATTTCGGTATGGACAGAGACGGCATGTCACAGTATTTCGCCTACTTAGTGCCGGTTCACTTGAAGAGCTCATTTATTCCCGGCAGTTATATAAACAGCAGCTTTCCAATATTGCAGTCTCCGGAAATATAGAGAAACGTTACTTTGAAGGCGTGCAGGTATTCTCTTAGCCATAGAAGTATCTTGATAAGATTGAATGGAGGACATAAATTGCTTTCCATGAGGCATTTGTATTGGTACAATTTGAGCTGGCTTGGAACAAAAGATGATGAGGATGGCGTTTACTTACTCAATATTCTTGGATAGGCGTAGTCACAAATTCGAATTTTGTCCATTCTATGTGGCACGTAGCTTGACAGCTACACCAAAAGGATCACAATATGTTCTTTTTGTGTTCTGCTATGTTGCCCAAGTTAACTACTGCATTTGGTTCAGAGATTTGTTAGGATTGAGACATTTGATAAGGACTTCATAAATTCAGAAATGTTTCAAATTTACTGTCTTCTGACTGTTATACACCTGGTTCTTGGGTCCAAGACCCAATCAGGATGTTAAGTGTTTGGGAATTCATACATTGATGCAAAATACTTGGGTGTATTGTTAAAAGGAAGTGACATTTGTGTAATCCACAGAATAACATTGTGCATAATTGTTTTTAGATGGCATTTGAGCAAAAATGTCACCACCCAACGATCTTCCTATGCATTTTTTTAACACATCAGCATATGTTAGTTTAAGAATTTCAGTTTGGGCTCTTTTAGCTGTTGCAGGTATGACAGACTAGGTGCAATCACAACTGCACAATAGTTTAATTTGGATTGGCCTTTTGGTAGTTTTAATTTAAGTTAACAGCTTACTGACTAGATACCTGGTATCCGTTTGGAGTTTCTAATTTGGATAGTTCTGATTTAGGATGACAAGAAATTTCAAGGTGAGCTCTTTGGGATCTGCAATCTCTTCCGTGACTTGTCCGATAAGCTTTTTACTAGTGAGATTATTGAGATGCATGGAGAACATGGCAAGAGTAGTGCAACAGAAGCAACAGGGATAAGAGAAATAGTCGATACTCATTTATTTGGTTCAGAAGAGAATAGGAAGTCTTCCACAGCAACAACAGATACGGATAATCAGAAATTGCTTGATTTTGGTATGCTCTTTCTCTGAAAAATTACTTTTTGTGTACCATATAATATACTCATAAAAGGTTCATAGACCAAATGGCGAAGGTTTAGTCATTATTGTGGCTGTTAGCTTCAAAGGCTGATACAGAAAACTAGTTATTCATTTTAGATGCAGTCTAGACCTTCGGAGATACTTGCTCAAAAGATTTTGAAATGCTGCACCATTCTGCTCTTTTATGGTAGTATTCAAGGCCTGCTGTTCAATGTATCGTTTTCTAGTCTTGGGATACTTTGAGCTTATTCAATCACAGTCTTTCATAAATTCAGAGTAGCTTGCTTTTTTCATGAACATGCCTTAGCATGTCTTCGTTCAGATTCAGGTAGCTTGCATTTCTGCACTAAAATGTAAATTGCTTAAAAGTTGAATTATTATGTTATTTTACACTGTTTTGGAATATCAAGCTATTCTTCTGTAGCCACCTGAACAGCTGTTTATGGATCCAGCTTTAAATATACAGTGATTCTCTTTGCTGAAAAGTGAAAAACCTGGCATAAAATATTTTCACCCACTCCTGGTGTATTATCTAGTAAGCTATGTCTATCACGCTCGTGAGTTTGAGAATAATTATGTTTATGTGTAATTGTAAAAGGTCATAGGAGATTACCAATTGAGAGTAGCCTGGTAGGCTGACTTCTGTAACCTCTCTTCCCTCTCACTGATCCATTTTATTTTGAATTAATAAATTTGGTCTGTTTAACAGGGATTGTTTATGCCCACCGCAACGAGGATGTTGTGAACATGAGAACAAACGAGAGAGAGAAGGGTGGAACAGACGAAACTGTTCATAGTTCCTTAGAGAAGATGCATAGTAAGAATGAAACAAAGCACACTGTCATGGAAAAATCTAATTCATTGGAGGAGAAAACAAAGGTGGCAAGATCTTATTCACTGGAGCAGAAAAAGAAAGAGTTTAGCCGTATCGCATCCTTCATGGGTATGGATGACCTTGAATTTAGCAAGTGGCTGCTATCAGCCTCACCGCTCCAGCAGTCTGAAGTGTTGCAGAACTACAAGAGGAAAAAGAAGAGGAAGTGTGAGAAAAAACAGAAATGATGATGCAGGCCCTCGGAGCTACCGCAGAGCTTTGACATAGTTGTTAGCTTGTGTAGCTAATTGTGGTAGTTATGACTAAGAATAGTAGTCAAATTGACCCGTGGCATGGATCAGTAGGTATGTCTGCAGCACTGCTTGGTTTTGACCTTTAACCTTTACGGGTGCTAACTAGGCTCAGGGTCACTTTCACTGGCTGTTTTTCGGTCAGGTGAAATCTAACCTGTATTGTGGCTGTTAGTTCCGGTTCAGCTGTCTGAGCCTTTGTGTAGCGATTCTTATCGATTACTCCTACATGCATGGCTTGCAATGTTACCGTGATCTACTAATCATTTGGATACCTCAGTCTTTAATATAAAAAGTTCTCTTCTAAACATACTCAGGCAAGCCATGGATCTCTGCTACTTGTACCAAGTGTGGGGAGTGTGTTTTCGTTGTGTTTTCCCCATCAATGTGCTGAGAAACAAAGAGGGAGAGGAAGACATGCGCGTTGCTAGTTGGGAGACGCTTCTTCAATCAGCCCTGCCTGCGTAGTGGACAGTCCCTAGAGCAGATGGCACTCACGGTCGAGGCATCGACCACCGTCAGTGTCTCGGCGTATGTAGCTAGCAGCACGGCAGGCACACACCCTAACCCTCATGCTTTTCATCTCAGTAATTTTACCCACCCAATAATCACTTCCTAGATGCACATTCCAAAACTGCAATCAACCGCGCTGCAGCCTGCAGGTCTACAAACATGAGATACAGGCGACATTACGACGAATAGACATTCTTTACAAATATATATAGCTGACTTAAAATCCACAAGCTACACTCGGCCGAAAAGTATTCTTTACAAGGCCACACAAACAGGTAATAACTACTACCACCACATTAGGCATACCAGATAGCATACAGACAATACCAGATCCCTACCAATTCCCAACTTCTGCTTATTCATATTTACAGTAGCATCTAATCGCTAAACAACACGCGGGGTGCCTAGGAGAAATCACGGTCTGGGAAGAGCAGTGGGGCGATGAGGGTCCAGATGTACAATGCCGCGGTGACCCACTCTGTGCAGATGCGCACCCAGACTGTTGTCCATCCAACATCCATCAGCTCTGAGCTCTCTGATGCAGCACTTGTCCAGCCAGTTAAGAGCATGGCTGAATACATGCTTGCAAGTGCGAAGATGAGGTGGAAGAAGGTGTAGGAATAGCTCACGGGGCGCGGCTCGCTTTCTTTGCCATCACCTTTGCCATCCTCCTCATCACCAAGTAGTGGGTTTTTGGCTCCTGCATGCATTTTTCATCACCACGACATCACCAAGCATTGGGCTGTGCAGGGGGTTGTAATTGGAGTATTCTTACCAGATCTAGGGGATGATGGCGGCGATAGGAATGTAGTCGAAGATCCAGCACGAACTGCAGAGTATACAACAGAGAGCACCGTAGTGAGCATCCCGAGTATAAGAGCACCCATTGAAACCTGCTTAGAATGCCTGTGGAGTCCATTGCACTCATAGTCATCCGGTTCACTGGAGAGACTAGTGTAGCACAGGTATGCACAGTAAGCAGAAATAACTGAAGCAGGCATAACACTTCCATTGACCTGGAAAAGGAAACAGTATTCCATTACGCATAAACAGCTACATGTATCAGGCACCAGCAGAAAACTGTATGAACCATCGTGTTAGAAATTTGGATCATTAAGACAATCAAATGATTCAGATTGCTTTGTGCTTACCAAAGTTATTTCAAAACTGCACACAAAAACTTATTCTTGTTATAGCTTAACGAGATTTGAAGGTTACCTGGGGATGCAAAGCAACTATTGCAAATGCAAAAGCAAGGATGAGTGTCATGACAATAAAGAACACATTGAGACCACAGTCATGACCGGAGGGATTAAACCACATGAAGAGCACACCAGAGAAGGCTAATGTAGAGAGATAGCAAACCACAGTCACTACCAGCAAACCTATTTCCCTGAAATGTCAAACAAGATGCCATAATCAACATCACATGAGACAAAGCAAGTTCAAGCATCACTAGCTTGTGCTCAGCATACTAACCATTTTCGCTCTTCTTTCTCAACCCATGAGTCATTCCAATTATTTATGAAGTCTAAAAGCAACACAACCTGTACTAGAAGAAAGAAGCCAGATCCAAATTTCGAAAGTACCTCTGCAAACCAATCTCAAAGTTAGTGAAACTTCACTAAAAATGCCAATTGGCTCATAAGGATTATGGGGCACCACAACAATCTACCGATAGTTATAAATGAAAAAGGATGTTTATGTAGTGCAATCTATGAATTAGCTGAAGCCGTCAGAAGTTCTCTGACTTTGGAGATAATGTCAACACGAGGAAAGAAAGAAACCAACAAACTGAGATGTCTGCCTGGATATAACCTATCAGTATATTCAAAACTTTCAGGCCTAATATTCATATGCATCTTGTTACGACAAACATGTTAAGATATGCACACTTGCAAAAATTGCACTGAAGATAGAGAATGATGAGGAAAACGAGGTTACCAACTTACCATAAATAGTAATAACAATGTTCGGCACACAGAACATAAGAACAATGAGAACAGCCCATACAGCAATCTTTGCAATCCAGCCACCATGGTGCCATGCATCTCGCCGGTCATTCTGGTCTTTCACACCAATCATCATGAGAGCAAATATTCCAAAAAACAAGAAGTTCCCCAGGCTTACACGAAGAACAGCACTCATCTGAAACCATTCTTCTGATGGTGTTTGATCAAATGTATTTATCCCTGCAATGCAATACATTAGACTTACTAGGCCACTTACATGATCATTAAATTAATGCCTGAAAAGTCCATCTGATTTATCATAAGCTCAATGATTTGATGGATCAAAATTTCAAAACAAAGAAATACACTTTCTGAAATAACAACTCTCCAAAAGTTGGCATTTTTGCTAATCTAGCATTCTCTGCATCAGTATACCAGCATGCATTTATGGTAAATAGGCAAAGTTGTTCCCAGTGATGACAACAAGATCACAAATGGTCAACCATGCATGTGCATGAAAACTATACTGATGCATTTAAAAATGAACATTAAGGCCCCCTTTGGAATATAGACAGGATTTTTCTTCTTGTTTCCTGAGTTTTCCTTGAGAAATTCCTACATGGTTCCTGTGAACTTCCTGAATTCCAAAGGGGCTCTAAAGCATTGAACGACAATCCACGCTCAAGATTCTCAACTTGTGCAAGACTTATGACTTGTGAGCTTGCAATCAAACAAAAACCACAGTTCTAAGTAGATATTTACAGCATGAGAAAGGACCATCAGAGCTGTGCCTAAGAAAATACATCTGGTAAATGCAAACCAAAAGGATGCTCTATAGAACTTTCCACAGCAGCTATTATGATTTATGAAACTATGTTGTCTGCTAGTACCATACGGGAATGAAAAAAATAGTAAAATATTCTACTGCAGAAATCCATTTCATCTCGTGCAGCAAAACGAGCCTTGAGGTTGAGGGACGTGGAGAAATTTATAGTGAATTCTACAGCACATTCAAGAGAGCAGATGTTTACACGTAAAGCTCGTGAAGTTATCTGACTTCCCTGGGAACTCCATGTCAAGGGTGCTAAGGATTCATCATATAGATCGAGCTAAAAAACTGAAATCGTGCATGTGGAGGAACATAAAAATGGTTAAATGGGTGAGCCACAACAGTGACTAAAATAGCAGGCATCCGGTGGCCAATTCCCCCAAGTCAGTTCACAGCCACACAAAGGGTAAGGTCGATCTAGCACGCAACATCGCAATTAACAAAAATTAACTAGAACCGGCACAAAAATTGAAGACGGGGACTCCACGCAGGTCTACCGATCTTAGCAATTGGAGGGAGAAAACAGCAAGAGCATTCAAAGGAAGAGGAATTAGGGCTATAATTGGAGGGCTGGAGAGTGAGTAGCAATCGTGGGACACATACACGGGATATGCTTGAGGAGCGGCGCGGCGAACTGGCGGAGCAGGAAGGAGAGGATGAGGGAGGCGGCGAAGAGGCCGCAGTAGGCGAGGCGCGCGGAGCGGCGGGACACGGCCGACGCCGCCGACGCGCAGAGGTTGCAGGTGCAGCCCGCGCACGCGGACGCCAGGCACGACGCGCACCACATCCCGCGCCGCCGCCGGCGATCCTCTCGCTCCCGCGTGCGGAGCCGGGCGGGCTCCTCTTGCTCCTCGGCGGCTTTGGAGTTTGGACTGTGGACCCCGCGCTGAGCCTTCGAGACTCGAGAGCTGGAGTTCTCCGGTTCTCCTCCCTCCCAGCTGGAGCTCGTGCCACGGTATCTGTGTCTCGTGGACCGTTTATTCCACCAACCCGCTGCTGGCATCTCTGTTTATTTATCTTGGTTTAACTGTCATTCGCTTCAGTCTTACTTCCTCAAAAAAAAAAATGCTGGTTAAACATTTTAAAATTTAACTAGAAGCATGTTTGATGAGTTAGGCTAGTTGTTAATATTTGACTTGTCTTGTTTTAAAATCATTCAACTTCTTGCCGTCTTGTCAAAAAAAAAAAAAAAACTTCTTGCCAAGTGAGAAGGACAAAGTATCTATTTGGTAGAGCTATATCATATTATGGTTCTATGTACAAGTTGAAATAAGTGATTTTATGGCTGAGAGTAATTCTATTTAATTCTTTAACATAAACTCTCAAAATAATGATGGGGAATCACTTTAAAGATCAGGCGAAGTTATTTTTTTCAGCTCTTGGTTTATTTAGAGAATTAGTTTATGAGATCAGTGGAGAATCATTTCTCTCCGAAAAATTATATGACAAAACTCCTACTGGGTTCAACAGGAGACCAGGAAAAATCTAATGCATTTGTTTAGATAGTTTTTGTATCTAGTGCACTAATTTATCATTTAGGCTATGGAGTTCTAGTTACTCTTGGTGATTCGATGCCACCTAGACGCCTTTGAACAGTGGTGTGGATTGTCGGTGGTTGTTAGGTGGCTCTGACCAAGTTGATTGTTGCAATGGCTCTTATGCTCGCCTTGCGAGAGATTGTGAAGGGCTGCTCTTGTAGAATGCTCGAGGGTACTTAGATTTCTCTTGGTTGATTTGGTTTTTGCAGAACCCTCGTTGAGGGGTGCTGAAAGCTCCGGTTTGGTTTTGGTAATTAATGACACTCAACGTTGCTAATGCTTTGCTCTAAGTGTGGTTAGACACATAGCAACGTGACGATGGATGATGGGGCATGGTGATCACGGTGACAAACATGGTGGACATGTGAAGTGATCAAGCTCCGGTGATGAATGGAAACGCCCGTGGAGATCAAGGCTAAGGTATACTTGATAGGGCTTTCCGGTTTAGTGGTCAAGACACTTAGCGAGTGTGACCACATTTAGGATCGATAACCGACTATCAAGAGGGGTTTCCTCGGTTCATTCGCGGTCCTAAGTGCCTCTGCGGTTGTGACTTTGCATGATGCATGAGAGGCTAACTAGAAGAGCTAACCCTTGTCGACGTGATCTTGAGAAGATACGCTAACTCCGGTGCTTGAGAAGTGATCTACTCGTGGAGTTAGCACCTTGGACAAGTGGTTTGGTGATTGGATCGGCGACGGTGCGACATCGAAGATCATACAAGAGGTGGACATCTTCGGTGGGCGCCGGACGCTGGCGTCCGGACGCCGGCCCGAGGGCGGACGCGTCCGGCGCATGCCGGATCGCCGGGTGGCCGGCCGAGCACAGAGACCGTCGACGCGCGGCGGGACGCGTCCGGCGGCGGCCGGACGCCGACCGAAACTTTCGGGTCGGGGCCGGCTCTCTTGCGATCGGTCGCCGGACACGCGGCGACGCGGCGCCGGACTCGGCGGAACACCGTTGAACGTCCGACGCTCGGTGACGTGGCGCTCTTCAAATCCCAACGGTCGGCTCAACGGCGGCGCGATGGAGAAGCGCCACGGCGGCGGACGCGTCCGGCGCGTGTTGCGGCGTCAGCCCGAGGGGCAACGGCTATTTTCGGAGGAGGCTCTATAAATAGACGTTTGGCCGGCCATGGGAGGCTCTCTTGGCCATTTTCACATACTTGTGCATCCTTTGAGCTAGAGAGACACTCCCCCACTCATCTCTTTCATTCTTGAGCATCTCTTGTGAGATTTGAGTGGCAAGACAAGTGATTTGCATTGAGAGTTGCATCTAGAGGCACTTGTTCTTCGAGTGGGCTGCGGATTCTTGTTACTCTTCGGTGATTCCCGTCACCGTAGACGGTTTGGAGCGGCGGGTGGTGGTTGAGCTCGACTTGGTGATTGTTCGAGGCCACACCGGGTTCTTGTGAGGGTTCTTGATCCTTCCCCGCGGGAGTTCGCGAAAGGATACTCTAGTGGATTGCTCGTGGCTTGTGGATCCTTGTCTTGTGTGGAGATTGCGGCTCCCCATTGGGGTCTTTGGCACCGAGCCAATTGAGCGGGCAACTCACCAAGCAAGTGTATCGCCACAACGAGGAGTAGCTTGCCGGAAGCAAGTGAACCTCGGTAAAAATCATTGTGTTGATTCGTGATTGCCGAGGCTTCGACCTCCTTGTGCTTATGCTTGAGCTCTCTAGGTGTTTGGCTTCTACACCGGTGATTGGCTATCTTCTACTCTTCGCGGCGGTATAACATTCGATCATCTCTTTACTTTCCGCAAGGTAAAATTGATTGTTGTGGTCGGTCGGAACCACTCATTGTGTAGCTTAAATCCCGTGGGTAGAATTGCTTGGTTGGTTTCGGTGAACCGACATTGTGTAGCTTGATCACCGTTGTTGTGCGTGCAATTAAATTGAGTAGCCTTGCATGGTAGGACGGCTTGCATAGAGTAGTCGAAGCACTTGCTTTGCACATTTGCCGCCTTGCTATCTAATTGGGTTGTCTAGTTTTATTGCTAGAATTTTTATTTGGCTATTCACCCCCCCTCTAGCCATTGTGACCTTTCACGTGGTATCGGAGCCGGGCACCGTTTGTTTGAGTTGGATTAACATCCTACGGTGAAGCAATGGCATTGGTTATGCACATCAACAATACCAAGAAGGCACCATCGTTTCGTGGCGATGACTATGCCAAATGGAAACTCAAGATGAAGAGTCATCTCAAGTCAATCAACCTTGAGGTGTGGAAAGTGGTGGAGACAAAGTTTGAGCTTGTTGAGGGTGCGGTGCCAACACCGACCGAAGAGAAGAAGCAACAAGCAAATGATATTGCCGTGAGTGCTTTCCATGAGGCACTTGATGATAAAGCTTTTGAGCTCATCAAGAACCTTGAGGTGGCCCATGACATTTGGAAGAAGCTTGAAGAAGCTTATGAGGGCACCGAAAGTGTCAAGACCGCAAGAGCCTACATGTTGCAAGAGAAGTTTGCAAGCTTCTCAATGAAGGAGGATGAGAGTGTGCCGGAGATGTTCCATAGGCTCCAAGTCATTGTCAATGAGCTCAAGGGACTTGGGGAAGAAATCAAGGACTCTCAATTCTCCACCAAGTTCATGAGATGTCTTCCCAAGAGATTTGACATGTTGAAGACCGTCATGGTGAAGACAACCATGAAGGAGAAGCCAACTCCCAACCAAGTCCTTCAAGAGATTATGGCCGATGATGAGTTTAGAGAAGATCATGAGAAGGAAGAGTTGGTGAAGAAGAAGAAGAAGGAAAATGAGAAGAAGGATGATGACAAGAAGAGTGTGGCATTCAAGGCCACATCATCCAAGAGCAAGGGCAAGAAGAAGAAGGAAGAGTCTTCAAGTGAAGATGAGCCATGCTCTAGCTCAAGTGGGCAAGAAGAAGAAGTGAGTGAACAAATGGCACTCCTTGTGAAGAGAATGGGGAAGCTCATGAAGAAGGGGTACCGGTCCAAGGGCAAGAGAAGCTCATCCAAGTCTAGTGACCGTCCCATGAAGTGCTTCCTGCAATAGCAAGGATCATCTCATTGCCAAGTGCCCATATGCAAGTGATGATGAAGATGCCATGAGGAAGGAGAGGAAGAAGCAAGAGAAGAAGAAGGAGGAGAAAGACTCCTCCCATCACAAGAAGAAGGGTGAATCTCATGTGGCTACTTGGGAGAGTGATTCATCTTCCTCAAGTGATGATGATGATGAAGATTCCAAGAAGAAGAAGAAGAAGGGGCACGCAAGCATTGCCATTCAAGAGAAGCTTTCTCTATTTGGTGCTCCATCGTCTTGCTTCATGGCCAAGGCCACTAAGGTAAAACCTCCACCCGATAGTGATGATGAGAGTGATGATGATGATGACACCACAAAAGAAGAACTATGGGTCATGCTTGAGGATTGCAAAGGTGCTTTCAATGACTCTAGGAAAGAATGTAGGGGCTTGCGCAAGGATAAACAAAACCTTGAGCAAGAACTTATGGAGTTGAGGGCTTCTTATGAGAGTCTAAAGGTAGACCATAAGAAGCTAGAGATTGCTCACTCTAAGCTTGAAAAAGCTCATTCTTCTCTAGTTGAGAAGCAAGAGAAAGTGCAACCACAAGTGGTGAACATAGAAAAGAAAAAAAAATGTGTCCACATCATGTGATTCACTTGATGACTCAATTGTTGTTGCATCACTTGGCCCTTCATGCTCGTATGCCTCTACTTCATCTAGTAGTGTTGATCATGCATGTGATTCTACACTAGTAGTTGAGAATGAGTCTCTTAAGAAGGAAGTCAAGGAGCTCAATCACACCTTGGCTAAGGCTTATGGTGGTGAGGACCGCTTGCTTATGTGCTTGGGTAGCCAAAGAGCTTCTCTCTACAAAGAGGGATTGGGCTATACCCCCAAGAAAGGCAAGGCCGCTTTTGCTCCTCACAAGACTAGTTTTGTGAAGAACAATGGTAGCTATTGCAAGAGTTGCAAGCAAGTTGGTCATCTAGAGCATGCATGCAAGAACAAGAACACTAGTGCCTCCTCTTACAAGTTGAGTGCTTCTTACATGCTTGTTAAGAGTGAGAGTGGTGTGAGTGCTAGATTCATTGGTACACCATGGATGAGCTCAAAGAAGAAAGCTATTTGGGTGCCAAAGACTCTAGTGACTAACCTTCAAGGACCCAAGCAAAAATGGGTACCTAAAGCTTGATGTCTTCTTGTAGGTAAATTACAAAGCCGGAGGGAGGCATTGGGTGCTTGATAGTGGTGCATCAAATCATATGACCGGTGAAGATAGTATGTTCAAGTCACTTGACAAGAATGACAATGGTGGATTCAACTCCATCACATTTGGTGACAATAGCAAGGGTGATGTCATGGGGCTTGGAAAGGTTGCAATTTCAAATGACAAGGATCTCTCCAATGTGTTGCTAGTTGATACTTTGAACTTCAATCTTTTGTCGGTGGCACAATTGTGTGATCTTGGCTACAAGTGCATATTTGATGACAAGCATGTTGAGGTAGTAAGCAAGGATCAAGCAAATATCATCTTCAAGGGGTTTAGGCATGGAAGCTTGTACTTGGTGGATTTCAATGCTAGTGAAGCTCAACTTTCATCATGTTTGATTGGCAAGTCAAGCAAGGGATGGCTATGGCATAGGCGCCTAGGTCATGTTGGCATGAAGCAATTGAACAAGTTGGTGAAGCATGATCTAGTGAGAGGCTTGAATGATGTCACATTTGAGAAGGATAGACCTTGTAGTGCATGTCAAGCCGGCAAGCAACATGGGAACTCACATCCCAAGAAGAATGAGATGTCAACTTCAAGAGCATTTGAGTTGTTGCATATGGACTTGTTTGGCCCAACTCACTACACATCAATTGGGGGCAACAAGTATGGCTTTGTGATTGTGGATGACTACACAAGATACACTTGGGTGTTCTTCCTCTATGACAAGAGTGAAGTTTATGATCTATTCAAGTCATTTATCAAGAGGGTGCAAAATGAGTTTGACGCTACCATCAAGAAGATAAGAAGTGATAATGGGAGTGAATTCAAGAACACAAGAGTTGAAGAATTGTGTGATGAACTTGGAATTGTGCATCAATTCTCACCAACCTACACTCCCAATCCAATGGTGTAGTTGAAAGGAAAAATAGGACCTTGATTGAGATGGCAAGAACCATGTTACTTGAGTACAATGTGAGTGAGAAGTTTTGGAGTGATGCTATCAACACGGCTTGCTACTATAGCAACCGTCTCTATTGCCATGGGAAGTTAGAGAAGACTCCATATGAAATCTTGAATGGAAGGAAGCCCAATATTGCTTACTTCCGGGTCTTTGGTTGCAAGTGCTACATACTCAAGAAGGGGCAAAGACTTGGCAAGTTTGACAAGAGATGTGATGAGGATTTCTTCTTGGCTACTCTACTTCTAGCAAGGCTTATAGAGTGTGGAACTTGGCTAATGGGCTAGTTGAAGAGGTTCATGATGTTGAATTTGATGAAACCCAAGGCTCTCAAGTTGGAAATCAAAATCAAGAAGATGTGGGTGGAGATCAATTGAGCAATGAAATGAGACACATGGACATTGGTGACATTAGGCCGAGGCAAGTGGATGATGGTGATGAAGTGCAAGTGCCAACTCAAGTGGTGATAGAAGATTCCAATGAGGCAAGCACAAGTGGTACTCAACATCAAGATCAAGATCAAGGTCAAGCAAGCAATGCAAATGAGCTAGTTCTTCAACCTTCAAACATTGCAAGAGATCATCCTCTAGATCATATCATTGGTGACATTCAAAGAGGTGTACAAACAAGATCAAGATTGGCTAGCATATGTGAGCATTATTCCTTTGTGTCATTCATTGAGCCAACTAAGATTGATGAAGCATTGAACGATCCGGATTGGATAAATGCCATGCATGAGGAATTGAACAACTTCACTAGGAATGAAGTGTGGGAGCTTGTTGAGAGGCCGAAGAAGCACAATGTGATTGGCACCAAGTGGGTCTTCAAGAACAAGCAAGATCAAGATGGCTTAGTGGTGAGGAACAAAGCAAGACTAGTGGCACAAGGGTACACACAAGTTGAGGGTCTTGACTTTGGAGAAACATATGCACCGGTGGCAAGATTGGAGGCAATTAGAATCTTACTAGCCTATGCCTGTGCTCATAACATCAAGCTCTATCAAATGGATGTGAAGAGTGCATTTCTCAATGGCTTCATCAATGAGGAAGTGTATGTTGCACAACCTCCCGGTTTTGAGGATGACAAGAAGCCCAACCATGTTTACAAGCTCAAGAAGGCCTTGTATGGTTTGAAGCAAGCTCCAAGGGCTTGGTATGAAAGATTGAGAGATTTTCTCATCTCCAAAGGCTTCAAGATGGGCAAGGTGGACACCACTCTCTTCACCAAGAAGATAGAAGATGACTTATTTGTGTTGCAAATCTATGTGGATGATATCATCTTTGGATCAACAAATCAATTCTTTTGTGAAGAGTTTGCTAAGATGATGGCTAGTGAGTTTGAAATGTCAATGCTTGGAGAGTTGAGTTACTTCCTTGGTCTTCAAATCAAGCAAATGAAGAATGGCACCTTTGTGAGTCAAGGCAAGTACATCAAGGACATGATCAAGAAGTTTGGGTTGCAAGATGCTAAGGCCATTAGCACACCAATGGGAACCAATGGCGGCTTGGATATTGATGATAGTGGCAAGATGATTGAGCAAAAGTTATATAGATCAATGATTGGAAGCTTGCTATATGTGACCGCTTCAAGGCCGGATGTCATGTTTAGTGTGTGCATGTGTGCAAGATTTCAAGCTTCTCCAAGAGAGAGTCACTTGATGGCAACCAAGAGGATATTGAGATATTTGAAGGGTACTCAAGATGTTGGTCTATGGTATCCCAAGGGGTCAAGCTTTGAGTTGATTGGATACTCCGACTCCGACTATGCCGGTTGCAAGATTGATAGAAAGAGCACAAGTGGAACATGCCAAGTGCTAGGAAGATCTCTTGTGTCATGGTCTTCAAAGAAACAAAATAGTGTGGCACTTTCCACCGCCGAAGCCGAATATATTAGTGCGGGGAATTGTTGTGCACAATTGCTATGGATGAAAGCCACCTTGAAGGACTATGGGATCAAGTTCAAGCATGTGCCTTTGTTTTGTGACAATGAAAGTGCAATCAAGATGACAAACAATCCGGTTCAACATTCTAGAACCAAGCACATTGATGTGAGGCACCACTTCATTAGAGATCATCAACAAAAGGGAGATATTAGCATTGAAAGCATTGGCACCGAAGATCAACTAGCCGACATATTCACCAAGCCTCTTGATGAGAAAAGATATTGCAAGTTGAGGAATGAGTTGAACATACTTAGCTTCTCCAACATGGATTGATGCACCTCATATATGACATGCCTCTCCTCCAACATAGCAAGGTAAAGATTGGTTGTTGCATTTCATGCATCCTTTGCTAGTTGTGTAGGCATGTATACATGTGCATCTTGCTAGGCTCATTCATTGCAAATCAAATGAATTTGAAGGATATATGGCACCACTATTGTTTCTATGCTTGATTTAATCTAGTGGTGGCATATGACTTGTTTGTGAGCTCGTAAACCTAGTGTTGAATCTTTAGCACTTGCTCATGATGTGTATCTCAACATGGTCAAGATAACCCTTATTCTTATGAGGTGTGAAGAAGCTTGCCCTTGGTTCAAACCGAGATACATTTTCTAGGCATGTGATTTAGATTTGGCCATAGTTGATTGACTTGTTTCTCTCATCTTATACACCCTTCTTGGTCATTGATGACAAAGGGGGAGAAGTAAGTATACACCTAGGGGGAGAAGTTTACACCTAGGGGGAGAAATAAGTCACAAAGAGCAATGGAAGGGGATCAATTTTTATGATATGACCCAACCATGAGCACACAAATAGGGGGAGCAAGCTCATAGACTATGTGTTGCATATTGTGTGTGCATTCATGATGATATGGAGCATTGCAAGCTAAATTCAATATTCATGCTTGTTTGGTGAATTGCTAGTATAGAACTTGATTGATGAAATGAAGTACTAGCATGCTTAGGTGGTCTCTAGACATAGAGTTTCTCTTGTCCAAGTACCTTGCTAATAATGTGATCTCATGAGGTATCTTGAGTTTTGATGAATGTCTAGATTCTCATGGTGCTAAGGAAGGTTTATTATCGCACTCCAATTGGTATCACGCTTCAAAGGTCAAATCTATAAACCTTAGTACCATTTTGGTTGTGGTAACTCTCACAAAAGTTTCATCTATGCATGTGTGCTTGTAAATCGACCAAACATTTGATGCACACATGTAGGGGGAGCTACCACTACCAAAACCGAAATTGAAATGCTTGTCCAATCCAAGATTCATGATCAAAATGTCTTGGGCAAGCAATTCAATTTCATATTGAATTCAATTTCCATATCTTTGTGAGTTTGTCGAGGGGTTGTCATCAATTACCAAAAAGGGGGAGATTGAAAGCTCCGGTTTGGTTTTGGTAATTAATGACACTCAACGTTGCTAATGCTTTGCTCTAAGTGTGGTTAGACACATAGCAACGTGACGATGGATGATGGGGCATGGTGATCACGGTGACAAACATGGTGGACATGTGAAGTGATCAAGCTCCGGTGATGAATGGAAACGCCCGTGGAGATCAAGGCTAAGGTATACTTGATAGGGCTTTCCGGTTTAGTGGTCAAGACACTTAGCGAGTGTGACCACATTTAGGATCGATAACCGACTATCAAGAGGGGTTTCCTCGGTTCATTCGCGGTCCTAAGTGCCTCTGGTTGTGACTTTGCATGATGCATGAGAGGCTAACTAGAAGAGCTAACCCTTGTCGACGTGATCTTGAGAAGATACGCTAACTCCGGTGCTTGAGAAGTGATCTACTCTGTGGAGTTAGCACCTTGGACAAGTGGTTTGGTGATTGGATCGACGACGGTGCGACATCGAAGATCATACAAGAGGTGGACATCTTCAGTGGGCGCCGGACGCGGCGTCGGACGCCGGGCCAGAGGGCCGGACGCGTCCGCGCATGCTGGATCGGCGCAGGGTGGCTGGCTGAGCACAGAGACCGTCAGACGCGGCGGCGGACGCGTCCGGCGGCGGCCGGACGCCGACCAGAAACTTTCTGGTCGGGCTGTCTCTTGCGCGGTCGGTCGCCGGACACGCGGCGGACGCGGGCGCCGGACTCGGGCAGAACACTGTTGAACGTCCGACGCTCAGTGACGTGGCGCTCTTCAAATCCCAACGGTCGACTGCGGCGGCGCGATGGAGAAGCGCCACGGCGGACGCGTCCGGCGCGTGTTGCGGCGTCAGCCCGAGGGGCAACGGCTATTTTCAGAGGAGGCTCTATAAATAGACGTTTGGCCGGCCATGGGAGGCTCTCTTGGCCATTTTCACATACTTGTGCATCCTTTGAGCTAGAGAGACACTCTCCCACTCATCTCTTTCATTCTTGAGCATCTCTTGTGAGATTTGAGTGGCAAGACAAGTGATTTGCATTGAGAGTTGCATCTAGAGGCACTTGTTCTTTGAGTGGGCTGCGGATTCTTGTTACTCTTCGGTGATTCCCGTCACCGTAGACGGTTTGGAGCGGCGGGTGGTGGTTGAGCTCGACTTGGTGATTGTTCGAGGCCACACCGGGTTCTTGTGAGGGTTCTTGATCCTTCCCGGGAGTTCGCGAAAGGATACTCTAGTGGATTGCTCGTGGCTTGTGGATCCTTGTCTTGTGTGGAGATTGCGGCTCCCCATTGGGGTCTTTGGCACCGAGCCAATTGAGCGGGCAACTCACCAAGCAAGTGTATCGCCACAACGAGGAGTAGCTTGTCGGGAAGCAAGTGAACCTCGGTAAAAATCATTGTGTTGATTCGTGATTGCCGAGGCTTCGACCTCCTTGTGCTTATGCTTGAGCTCTCTAGGTGTTTGGCTTCTACACCGGTGATTGGCTATCTTCTACTCTTCGCGGCGGTATAACATTCGATCATCTCTTTACTTTCCGCAAGGTAAAATTGATTGTTGTGGTCGGTCGGGAACCACTCATTGTGTAGCTTAAATCCCGTGGGTAGAATTGCTTGGTTGGTTTCGGTGAACCGACATTGTGTAGCTTGATCACCGTTGTTGTGCGTGCAATTAAATTGAGTAGCCTTGCATGGTAGGACGGCTTGCATAGAGTAGTCGAAGCACTTGCTTTGCACATTTGCCGCCTTGCTATCTAATTGGGTTGTCTAGTTTTATTGCTAGAATTTTTATTTGGCTATTTGTTGACGGTCGTTAACTCATAAAATTAACCGTCGACTTAGCATGCAAATGGACCTATTTATAAATACTTGATAGATATAGGGTTACCAGTGAAATTCCACGAGTTTTGGTGAATATCTATTTACGGGGTGACAGTGAAAACCAACCAAGATGGCCCACATGTCGGGTTTACATAGAGATAAAGACCGAACGGGTAAAATTGTATAATCTAGAAGACTCCGAGAAGGCAAACCACTGGAAGCTGGGGCCCACTTTGGCACGTGGCCGGTCGGCCGGCCCGGGGAAGGGGAGTCGGCCGACTCCCCATCTCCACCAATCGGTGGAGTCTCGCGGATCCCGCCTCCACCGACTTTGAAGATTAATAATTATCGTCTATTTAGGTCGGTTTGATCCGAGGCATCGTTAATCCTAGGGGGCTATATAAGCGAGCCCCGGCCCCCGGTGAAACCTAATTCATTCTCCAATTCATTCAAGACTTCAATCCGAGAGAGAGTTAGATAGAGAAGGGTCCCTCGAATGGATCTATCTCTATAGGGTATTAGTATCAAGAGAGATTGAGAGAGTATAGAGTGGAGGTAGATTTGGAGGAAGCCGACTGTCGGTGTCTCCTCTCCAGTGTATCTGCGGGATCAAGTCTCCTAACCCGAGGCTTGGTTTTGAATCATTCGGCAATTCAACTTCTAATACTAGTAAGTTCGTTGTTATTATTGTTCTTTGGTTTACAAGTTTACTTTATTCGCTTCGCGTTGGGAATAGAGTAATCGTTCTTTAGCATAAGCGTGGTGCTTAGGCTAGGTTCACTTGTAGATGCTCCCTATTCGGCGGAACCGTGGTAGTAGTGAGGGAAGTGACAATCCCTTTATTACCTTTGTAATCCACTTCCCGTTGGTAGGTAAGGTAGGTCCTTTGTGCCCGGTTTAGCATCCTTTGTGGTGTCTATTCCTCGGTACCCCCTTAGAACAATAGTCTCAAAGCTTGCCATAGGTTGGAAGAAGGCCGAAGAAGGAGTTCTCTCTATATCGCTTAATTCTCACTTGACTAGCGGCCCGGGGGTAGTAGTAAAGATCGGGTTAGTCTATTGCACGTTTTCTCTTAGCGGATAAAAACAAATACGATACTCAGGACTTATCTCCCGGGTGAAGTGCTCACCGATATCCGTGCGCTTGCGGATTATTTCTTTTGATTCTTTCGTGTGCGTATCTAGTGTCAACACTATTCACCCCCCCCCTCTAGCCATTGTGACCTTTCAGGTGCACTCAAGAGGCTTGTTAGCACGTGAAACGAGCAACAAAAACTCGTCTCATCGAGGATATAGGTTAGCAAGCAACTGAACCTTGGGAATAAATCTTTGTCTTCCTCTTGTCTAGGGTTTGCGTTATTATACTTGTGTTTTAGATTCTTGTTCTTAAGTTTGTGTAGTTGTAGCTAAGTAGCTAGTTTGGTTGCTCTTCTTGCTTAGCTCAATTAAGAGTAGTTGTTAGCCTCTTGTGTGGTTTCGTGCACTAGTAGTGGTGCTTAGCTTGCTAATACAGTTGTTTGGGAGTCTTGCTTTGTGGTGAATTAGGCTAGACAAGGTAGTTTCTATTAGGGTTACCTTTTGCGTGGTTTTGTTTTAACCACTTTACTTCAATGTTGCGCTTTTAGAGATTTTTTTTCAATAATAATCTATTTATTCCCTCTAGCCATCTACACCATTTCACCTCTAGAGGCCGCCATGAGGCAGGCCGTTGGCCATAATCGGCCCTCCACAATTCTTCTAGCATCTCCTGACATCGCACCAATGTTGACAATAAAAGAGTTATGCAAACCTAAATTTAATCCTACTCTAACAAAACAATTATTAGAAATCATGGCCAAAAAATAACAACTATTCTTAGAAAGTAAAATGTGAAAGCAAATAAAGGGCTAGGTAGACTCATTCTTTCATGATATATCCAAGCGTAGGTTCTCTCATTTGTCCTCTTTGGCACCTAGAACATAATTCAATAAGTTCATATAATTACTTGTAGAAAAATGTTCAGATATTTTTATTAAGTAACAATGTTTCTGGTTTAGTGGAACAATTATTATGTTTATTAGAACAAAAATATTTCGACATTATTGAAAATCATCACACATGAAGAGAAAATCTCTATCGTATAGAAGGAAAACATGATAACTTTAAGCAAGAAAAATATTCTAAGTTCGTAAATTATTTTAGGTTCAAGTTTAAAAGGGTTTTGTATTTTCAACAGAAAAAGTATGTGCAACCTTAATAAATAAAATATAAAAATGTTCCATTTACTTATTTGTGATATACTAAAAAGACATTGTTTTTCCACTTAATTGAAAATCAATGTTCCTCTAGCCATTTTTTCGCAAAAAAAAAATTGTTCTCTAGCCATTGAGATAGTGTGTCCTGAAAAAAACAAAGAAATAAAAATATGAAGAACAATAAAAAATAAAAACACAGTGAAAGAAAAAATAAATTGCAAAAGAAATACTCTACACACCAAAAAAAAAAAAAAAGCCCAGAAAAAGGCCCGTTCTGGTGCGCTCCCGGGCCGAACAACCTCGGACCGGGCTACCGCCGTACGCCGCATCTGTTCACCATCACCCCGTGTGCTCTCTGCTCTCTTCCCCCTCTCTCTGTCCGACGGCTGTGTGGGCTACCGCCGCCGCCGCCGCCCTACGCCAGGTGCCGAGGCCTTGGCCAGTCTCTTCGCCGGCGACGAGAACCCACCAGGTATCCGCCCCCGTTCTCCTCCTCCCCTGCTATCCGAAACCGAGCACCCAAACCCTAAATTAGCTATCTGGCTTCCCTGCGCAGGCGAGCTAACGGCAACACCGAGTCAGGCCGTCCGGGCGTAACCGGTTCGCGGCGATGGGCCGCCCGGAGCCGGTCGTGCTGTTCGCTCAGACGATCCTCCACTCCCAGCTGGACGAGTACGTCGACGAGGTGCGGTTCCCAATCCCGTTTCTTCTCCCCCTTTATTGCTAATAATGCGCTGCGCTCTGGGATATCCGACCGAGTTAGTGATGGGTGAATAAAATGCTCTAATAATTTGGTAGACTGGTGTTGGGTAAATGCAGTGAACTTGCTGGTTATGGTTAGGCAAGGTTGAGAATAAGAGGTAATTGGAGTGATTTGATCTTAATGCACTAACTATGTAGATGAAGCAGTACAGTAGTCATGTTAACTAGGTTTAGGTCTCACAGAACACAGCTTGCTGTTATTTATTGCGGAAAACCTAAGAACTAGTTCATTTTAGAAGTTCGTGACATAGGATCTGTACTACCATGGCTCTGCATCTGCCTGTGCAGTACAGTGAAATTGCTGGTGTCGCCTAATTGAAACATAGCTGAACATACTGTATCATACATGGATGGATTAAATGCTAATGAGACCCTGAACGCTGGACCAACTATTTATTGTCCCCGTTCAATACAATTGTCTGTATCTTAGAACCTATTCTTAAGATATTTTCCACTAACCTGTCAAATGTAATGCTGGGATATGAATGAGTAGAAGTCTGCACAGCTGGTACTCAACCTTGGGACGTTTTCCTTTAAGCCAGGAATCTAAATTTGAGCTGTCAATGAATGCAATTAACAAATGTTGCGATAAAGGGAGTGACATTTTCTTAACTCTTAACTTCACATATGTTTCTTATATCCTTAAGTGCACCTTACATCATGCAGGTGTTATTTTCTGAACCAGTTGTGATCACTGCTTGTGAGTTTCTTGAGCAGAATGCGTCTCCTTCTACGCCAAACATTTCCCTTGTTGGGTAAGAAGCATTTCTTTTGAATCTTGTTTTTTTTGTGCTTACGGCACTCTTGTATTTATGATATTTTTCTAAGCAAAAAGATGATCCTTAGGTTACTTGTGATAGAATATGTCCTGCAGAAGAGTGTTCTGTTTAACTTATTTGTCTATTGCAGTTTATTGAAAATGAGGATAACTTTTTGTTGTGAAGTATTAGTGGATTGCCCACCTCTTCCCAATCGCTTAAGCTTTTGGGTTCATCTGGTTGGTGCATGAAACCTAACACTTTTATAACGTCTGATGACCTTGATGTTTGGACCGTTTTGATATATTGTGGTAGGATTTGCTTATGTGACTCTGCATATAATAAATATGTTAATTACCTATGGACCTATGTCCTATGGACTATGGTGATACGTGTATGGACAATAATCCTTGGTAGTAGTTATGTTGGTGGCAATACAAATATGCAGAGGATGCCAATGATTTGTAATGGTTCAGCTTACCCTTTTCGCCATAATAACTTCTCGTTTTGTTGTTTCCAGTGGTAATAATGTTAAATTTTAGTACCCATTCAGTTCATTAAGCCTGAGGCAATCTTAAAATACCTTTTTTTTCTTCCTTTTAAGATTTGATACAGCTTGCTGGTAATGATTGATGCTTTTGTTTCTTATAAGAGTTAGATTCCAGTTCCTTCAGTTTGGATTTCCTAATAATTGTACTAAATGTTGACCTGTGCAAGGAGCATTTGCAGACATTTTTTATTAACAACAATGCTTTTTTTTTTAATGTTGATTGATGATCCATGTTCCCTGACTACTACTGTTGTTATATCCAGTGCTACATCTCCACCTTCATTTGCTTTGGAAGTGTTTGTTCACTGTGATGGGGAGTCTCGATTTAGGCGTCTTTGCCATCCTTTCTTATATTCACACTCTTCATCCAATGTGCTAGAAGTTGAGGTAAATAAATTCATAGTTTCTAGTTTGTCATGTTCTCTTAACTGGCGCTCCTTATTTCGTTGCTATTTTTATCCATATCTTGCTGAGGTAAGGATTGTCCGTAGTCCAGGTTGGAAAATCTTTTGAAGTATACTTTGACTATTAGTACTTTACGTTACAATATACTACCAATACTACCAATTACTACATACCAATTTCTATCTATCTACTCTCTTCGTCCACAAAAGAATGCAATTATGGGAAGTGTGCCGGTCAAACTATTTCAACTTTGACTTAGTTTATAGCACATAGTATTAGCATTTATGTCTCAAAATATTTTTATGAAAATATATTTTATAACAAATCTAATGATACTTATTTTGTATCATAAATATTTGAACTCATTATAAATTTAGTCAAAGTTCAGTCTCGTTAACTCCTCGAAAGTGAGAATTGCATTCTTTTGTGGACGGAGGTAGTATATCTATATATCCTATGACCCTAAACCCTACTAGAATTCTACCTTGACATGCAAACCATCCACATCAGCAGCCCACTAGCACATGCAATTGTGACCTATCTATTCATGCAAACTATCCACCTCAACAAGTCACATCGTCCACTAACATGCATTTATTTGTCCACGTCAACATACAACACCATCCACTAAAATCCATTCACAATCCCCGCAGCAATGCATGGGGCATGCTTCTAGTGTCTTACTAAATACATGTGAAATACAGACCAATTGATACAACTTTTGTGCACTAAATAATAAATATACATATATTTTGACTATTAATGTCAAAGTTTGACCTTTTTTAATTCTCCTATATTTTGAAATGAGGGAGTAATAGTATCAACTACTTTGTTATTTTTTTAATTTTCTTTTGTGATGAAAAAGATATGAAGCAGCTAATCATTTTGTGTTCAAAAACCAGATTTTCAGTATCCTTATTTTATCATAACAAACAAAATGTGGCCCTTATCGAAAACATGCTATTTAAACTCTATTTGACAAATGACGATTTTTGTAAAACTGAATATCCATGCAACCATAAGTCAGCAGCAGTTCTATGCTTTCTAATTGGTAGTCATGGATAATATTACACCGAACACTGTGCCTCAGAACTAAATTACAGGTCTCTGGTGTCAGATGTCATTTTACTTTTCTGCTTATTTAGCCCTCTAATAACAAAGATTTTCTTACTGGGCACTGGCAATTTACAAGTTAATAGACATTGAAAATACAACCAAATGTGTTTGAGGACTTCTGTTGCTCTTTACTTCGTGTAGACTGCTTTGTTCTAGATTTTCTGCTGGTTATCTAAATCACGTGGCAGTCATTGACTCTGCTTGTCTGATATTGTGGGGCATGATTCTTCTTTCGCTTCACACCTTGTTTTTCTTAATTTGCAGGCTATCGTGACGAACCATTTAGTTCTGCGTGGAACTTATCGTAGCCTCACCCTTGTAATATATGGCAATACCGCTGAAGACCTTGGTCAATTCAACATAGAACTAGGTCTGGACCATTCTCTTGCGAATGTTGTTAGCTCTCCATCAGAGGGAAAGCTTGAAGACCTCCCACCAGCGCTATATTCATCCAAATTGTCATTTGAAGAATCATTATCATCATTGAAACCATTGAGTTTTCATGCAACTGATGTTGACTTGTCAATTGAAGCGAAGAAAGTCTTACATTTGGCTCTGAAAATGTACCAAATGTCTGATGTGGAAAATCTTATCCCTAACCTAAGAAGCGCAGTTCTCTCAGCTATTTCTAAATATGTGACTGCTAGTACAAACCATATTCTACATACTTCTAGTCAAGACTCAGCAAACACGTTCACCAAGAGTGATTTTGATTCTCAGGAAATTAACAAAATTCTTGCTGAAGCTGGTAGTGAGCTCTCTGAAATTTGGAAAAATGTCCATGCTGTTACTGACAGTACCATTGGAGTTGATGAAGACTTGCCCACGACCAAGACTTTAATTGAGTTGTTTAACCAATGTTTCCCATATTACAAGGATTTTTCTTTACTTGATCTACAATGTCCTTCTCAGGTATATTATGTGATGTTATTTGATTGGCTGCACATCTATTTAATGTTCAAATTTTTTTATCTCACGCCAATTCTATTTCAGAACAAATGGTTGGTCCTGTCTTTGAGTTTGGTTCTCCTGCTATGCTCCTCAAAGGAGAGTTGCTTTTATTTTGTTGATACTGGTGGGATGGAGCAAATCATTAATCTGCTTTGCTGGAAGACACCAAAATCTGCAGCTACCACATTGCTTCTCCTAGGTATTGTGGAGCATGCTACTCGGAATGGTTTTGGATGTGAAGCTTTCCTGGGATGGTCGCCGCAAACTGAAAAGAATAGTATACCTGTTGGCAGCAGCGATGGCTATTGCTCTTTGCTGAAGCTTCTACTGGAAAAGGAAAGGCATGATATTGCCTCTCTAGCTACATATGTTTTACAACGCTTGCGATTTTATGAGATACTATCTAAATACGAGGTTCGAAATATTCCTAACCCTCTACCGACCGATCTTTGTATTCAATCTTAATGCATTGTTTTGTGGTTTTATATATGATAGCATTGATGATGCGAAGCTCTTGTTTGTTTTGCAGTCTGCGGTAGTCAAAGTGATTTCCAATCTTCAGGCTGATAATCTTTCTACTGATGGAGTTCCATTTCTTATTTCTGCTAGTGTTGAACTTGCTGAAATGCTGGTAAGACTATCACTTTGTCCTTTTACAGGCAAACATTCTTTACAGCTGTGTGTACATGTCATCCTCAGAAGTGATGGGCTACATTGTGACTTTATGTTGACAAATGCTGATGCAGAAATTGATACTTTGCTGTGGCCCTATTGAAGATCCGTCACCAGTGGCTACTGCTAGAAGAATATTTAAGTCTGAACAATTAGAAGGCTTGCTTTCATACAAAGCAACAATTGATCTTATAACTTCGCCTAAATACAGTTTTTTGCAGTATGATACTGATCCATACTTATTGTCTCTTATCCAGGTAATACTGTTAATTAGCATTGCTGTTTCTACACATATTTTGTACCTATTTGGTCTGAGCTTGATCATAGTTAGGTTAATACTCATGCGTCAATTTGCATTATCTTCTCTGTTAATGTTATTGTTTTATTTAACTTCCATTGTCCGATATTACACAGTTGCGCGTATTCTGTACCTATATGCTCTGACTGCTGTTTTGACAGGCTATGAATGCCTTGTGCTCTCAACATTTCATGTCTGTTTCTAGGAATTAGGGTGCAAACCTTACTAGCTCTTTGATCTTATAATAAACAATTTTATTATGGTTCTGTCTGGGGGCCAAGGTCTGACACAACTTGCATTGGATTGAGTTGAGTCCTGTTAGTAGTCCTTACTTCTCTTTTCTGATTGTTGCAGACTTTCTACTTCTTTGATTGGGTGTTATAACTGGATCTTTATTCTTAATGTAATGAGACACAGTTCTCTCATGTACTTGAGAAAATTTTGTGATGCTATTCTATTTCACTGTTACAATTCCACTGAGGCTGAACTATACACTATTGTAACCATTGCATCTCATTTGTTCTTTTCCTATTAGCCTGTATTATTGGCCTTTCTAGGATTCCGCAAATTTCCAATCAAAACGGGTTTGACCCATCCTTTGCATTCTGATATAAAAAATTATGATGAGCTGATGGTCATACCATTCTTTATTTTGAAAATAGTAAACTTTTGCTAGTTATCCAGGCAACAGTCCCAACTCCCAACCATAGGAGCAAGCATATCTGTTCTTTTGATTCTGATGCCAAGTTGAAGCTAAGATAGTACCACCCTCTGTCCCAAATTGTAGGTTGTTTTGGCTTTTCGAGGTACATAGCTTGTGTTATGCACCTAGATCTACAACAATATATCTACTCCCTTCGTTTCAAATTGTAAGTCGCTTTGACTTTTTGGTACATCCATTTTACTCTTCATCTAGATCTTATGTATGTCTAGATACATAGCAAAATGGATGTACCAAAAAAGTCAAAGCGACTTATAATTTGGAACAGAGGGAGTAGATACAAAAATGTGATCTCTGGTGTTGCCTAACTGGGCAACTGCCAACTGGATAAAGAAAATTGATCAACTGCAAAATCACACAAGATGAAAAGTATTTTTTGGCCATCTGTTGCTTATCAATTTTGACTACTTAAAAGCACAAGATAGATTTTTTTTTTTTTTTTTTAACTTAGCTTTATTCATGAAATGATTTATGGGAGTGCATTCTACAATTTGTTGATTATCAGTATTCATAGACGTCATAAATGCACTTGTTTTATAAGTTTACAGCTTAATTCGTTACTTGAGATACAGTTTCTTTACTTCTGTGTTCTTTATATGCAGGAAAGAAGTTTTTTCCCTCTGTCAGCGGCCTTATTGTCATCGCCTATATTGCATTTAGCCAGTGGCCCTGCTGCCGAAATTTTGATGGGGATAGCATCATCAATTGAATCCATTATCCTCTCCCTCCTCTTTTGTCGTTCAGGTTTTGTTTGGCATTTTACCTTTCTTAAACTGGAAACATCTTAATCTCCACTTCCCTGAAATTCTGACTGACCTTATTCTTTTATATTCCCAGGGTTATCATTCTTGCTCAGTCAACCTGAAGCAACTGAGCTCATAGTTCTTTCTCTTCAAGATGCAGAAAATATGAATAAAGCAGAATGCATAACTCTTCGACAGGCTTTTGTTCTTTTATCAAAAGGGTTCTTCTGCCGCCCAAAAGAAGTTGGAATGATCACAGAATTACATCTTAAAGTGGTTTGTGCTGGCCTCATTGCATCACACTTATTCAATTTCTATTGTTTTATAAGAGCTTTTTCACATACACATATTGAACACTCTGATGAGGTCGATGAAAGAAAGGTTGTCATGTGGGGCATGCCGTACTGGCCTACTGTTGGTTAAGGGCTGGCAACTTTATGCTGCCATGAAACTAAAATATATAAGATTATACAATTCACTTTTAAGAATATGTACTCTTTCTAAAGAGGCTGCCATTATGGAATAAATGATATCATGAAAGAAAGGATAAACAAGAAATTATCTCTAGTATTCCCATTCTCCACATCTCCATCTCCTGCCCCGGGCTAGACACCAGTGTTCTGTGTGTGTTTCCACATGTTTTTGTGAAAAATCATTCAGTTCATCGTACTATGCATCATTTTGTCCACGCTCTGAATGCAGTTACATATACTACTACTTCCGTTCCAAATTACAAGGCGTTTTGGCTTTTCTAGATTCTTACCTTTAGCTACACACCTAGATATATAAGTCATGTCTAGATACACAGTAAAAAATTATGTATCTTGAAATGCCAAAATGTCATGATTTGGAACGGAGGGAGTATTATTTATATTATGTCTGTAGGAACATTATTTTGCATGCGAATAATTGATCAGATCTGAACTGTATATAGTCTCTTATTTCTAATGATAAGAAGATTCTTCTCTGTAGGGAAGTGCTGCCAATAGGATACTCTCAGTTCCTCCAAATTCTGATGAACTTTTGTGGGTTCTTTGGGAACTTTGTGCCATTTCAAGGTCAGTATCGAAGATAGTGTTTACAATACTTGTGCATATTAACAGTTGTGTAAAAGAATAACGAGAGGCTGCAAATTGAGATTATATTCCAATTTTGAGTCCAGTACCCTGCTCAGACCTTTTTTCTGGCAAGATTATTTTTTCCACAATAATCAATAATAGAACACCACAGTATTATTATCTGGATGTCCAGTGACGCATCGATTTCCTCAATGCTCTAGTTAAATACCTGCAAATTTTATATTTTAACCAAGACTTGTATCTAAAATTGAAGATGCCTAGTTAAATTCTCAACACAAAGGTTTACATTGTGGTACAGGTCTGATTCTGGCCGGCAAGCATTATTAGCTCTTGGGTATTTTCCTGAGGTACACTCTGTTCGTCTACGTCTACTATTCTCTTACGGAAGTTATTGAGGAAATTACCTATGTGCCACTAAAAAACCTTGTTCACCCATATAAAAAAAGGGCAGACCCAGTGAAGTTATATCTCCTTCAAGCAAGGGCAAAATTGTCTGTTAAAGCAAAAAGTAGCACAAGTAGACCTAACAGGGGACAAGTAGGCAGAACTTTGATAGTTGTGGCACTGGAATGGAAAATGGGAAGCTGTGGCACATGAGTTAAGATGTTTTTTTTTTCCCTTTTTTACATATGGGCGAGCAAGTTTTTTTAGTGGCACATAGGGAAACTCTCAAAGTTATTTTGGCTGTTGAGTGATGTCAATATTTTTGCAGGCAATATCAGTTCTACTGAGATCTCTCTCTTCATACAAGGATCTTGATTCAGTCATGGCTAAGAATGGTTGAGAATCTTCTGGATCCTTCCATTTGATTTAGTGTTGTATTTATGAGCTTACATGTCTTTTTTGTCTGTCTGATCTCAGGAGGGTCGCCTTTGGGTCTTGCAATTTTCCATTCAGCTGCAGAAATTCTTGAAGTTTTGGTTGCGGATTCAACTGCTTCATCACTTAAATCATGGATTGGTTTTGCTGTTGATCTGCACAAGGCTCTGCATTCATCTTCTCCTGGTTCAAACAGGAAAGATGCACCAACAAGGTTGCTTGAATGGATTGATGCTGGTGTTGTTTATCAGAGAAATGGTGCTAGCGGGCTTCTTCGTTATTCTGCTATTCTCGCATCTGGTGGAGATGCTCATCTTTCTTCAGGAAATGTGCTTGTGTCAGATTCAATGGATGTAGAAAATGTAGTTGCAGATTCAAATAGTAGTTCAGATGGTCAGGTCATTGATAATCTTCTTGGTAAACTTGTTGCGGATAAATATTTTGACGGAGTTGCCCTATGCAGCACTTCTATGGTCCAATTAACAACTGCTTTCCGTATCTTAGCATTTATTTCGGATGATAAGGTAAGAAATTCATGCTCATGGAAAACCCATTTATTCATGACTTATAGTTCGCGATGACATGCTTACCTTTTTGCTATCTGCAAAGGCCGTGGCGTCATCCCTTTTTGAAGAAGGCGCCATAACTGTTATATACGTAGTCCTGATGAACTGCAAGTCTATGCTTGAGCGTTTATCAAATAGTTATGGTGAGTGTAACATGTTTTATATTTTTATATCGTGACATGGAATTGGTGACAGCAGTATATCTTTAGATTCTTGTATTCATGAATGAATCTTTGTGTGCTCTTTTTTGTCCTAAAACTTTAAAATTATTCTTCAGATTACCTTGTTGATGAAGGGGCTGAACTGAGTTCTACCACGGAATTACTTCTAGATCGAACACATGAGCAAGCTATTGTTGACCTCATGATTCCCTCACTTGTTTTGTTAATAAATATCCTTCATATATTACGTGTAAGCTGCACTTTCTATTCTCTGTGACACGATCAATATGAATATATCTTCTGCGTATGAGCACAACAATTTTTTTCAAGCTGTTTTTGTGTTCTTGGTTATCTTTTTCATTGCAGGAATCAAAAGAACAATATCGCAACAAAAAACTTCTTAGTTCTCTTCTGCAGTTGCATCGAGAAGTTAGGTTGTGCATACCAAGTTCCATTTTTATACCTCCTACCCTTCCCTCTCAATCTCTGTCTAACAATGTCTGCAATTATATTTTTGCAGCCCAAGGCTAGCAGCTTGTGCTGCAGATTTGTCCTTCATGTTTCCTACTTTTGCTACCGGTTTTGGTGTTGTTTGCCATCTTATCACGTCAGCACTTGCTTGCTGGCCGTTGTATAATTGGGCACCTGGTCTGTTTCATTGCCTTCTTGAAAATATTGAGGCTACTAATGTGTCCGTACCATTGGGCCCAAAGGCTGCTTTTAGTCTGCTTTGTCTTCTGGTAAGCATTTTGGCTACTTTTGCACCTGTGGGACTGAGGATGGGAGAACGAATGGATCATCCAATCCTATGTAGGACCTAAGCTAACGTTTTGGTTTGTGGAAGAATATTTGCTCCATCACCATATCATCCTTAGTAAGCTTAAACCAATATCGTGGGTTGTGGCACATGACCTCAAACCTAATGTCTAATTTGAGATGACTATAAGTTCCTTTTTCTTATCTCTCTGTTCCAAATTATAGTTAGCTTTGTCCTAAGACAAACTTCTCTAACTTTGACCAATTTTTTGGAAAAATATATTAACATCTACAAGTTCGAGTAGATGCATAATCAAGACATATTTCAAAGTGTCTATCTAATGAAACTAATTTGCTACAGTGCTATAGATGTTGATACATTCTATAAATTGGTGAAGAAATTTGACTTAGGAGAAAGCTAATCTGAACTATGATTTGGAACAGAGGAAGTAGTATTGATGCCATCTTTGTAGTTTTTTCTTCTACTGCTGTCCTGATATCTTGTGCACTGTAAGGGTGATCTATTCCCAGATGAAGGCATATGGCTATGGAAAGTTGAACTTCCTTCTCTGAGTGCCATTAGATCTTTGAGTACTGGAACAGTGCTGGGGCCTCAAGTGGAGAAAGAGGTGAATTGGTACCTGCATCCTGAACGTGTGGCTATATTACTCGTGAGGCTGATGCCACAACTTGATAGACTTGCTCGTATCATTGATAACTTTGCTACTTCGGTATGTACTGCCTTTTTTTCTTTTGCTTATCGTATCACTCCAAAGGAAATGGCTTCTTTTATCACTTTTTACATAAATCCTCGTGTATTGCAGGCCTTGATGGTGATCCAGGATATGCTTCGTGTTTTCATTGTTCGTGTTGCCTCAGAAAAGATTGAGTGTGCAGTTGTTCTTCTACGCCCTATATTTATATGGTTAGACGATAAAGTTGACAAAACTTCCCTGTCAGAGAGAGAGATCTTTAAGGTATGAGAATGTGCAGTGATTATGCTTGCATAATATATGTGGTATTACTTTAATTTGGTAATTGCATTACTGTTGGAATTCTTGGAGTTTGGTGGGCATTTACCTCATGAGAAATGCAATTTATTGTTTTACCAGTTCTTGAAAGCCAGCTATTTTTTTGTATGATTGTATGGTTTTGTTGCATTTTTTTCTTCTTTATTTAGCAAGGTGAATGTTAGAGCTTGTCTATATGCTGATGCAAGCACTTCTTTTATCCACAACTCACTTATCTATTGAGTCTTCTGAGTTTCACCTAAATTGGTCAGGGTCCTGGAACAGGGATCAATTCAATTGCCTTGTTCTGGTTTGTCCTTCTTGTCTGGGCTTTAGTTTACTTTTCTTCTTTTTTCCCCCTTTTATGTGCTTGAACATACTAAACAATCAGTTCCGCTGGGATAACCCACAAAAGACCTTGATGTTTGCCACTGTGGTTCGGGGGTATCCTGAAAATTTGCTAGATTCGCATGAATCTTCTGCCTGCATTTTGAGAAGTTTCTGTTTTGAACTGTATGTCACATTTCTAGATTTGCCTTGAATGTCTTTGGAAATCGATCAAGCATCAAACTTCAGAAAATTCTATTTGTGTGCCAATTTAACAACGAAGCATGTAACACTCGGTTATTTTCTTGGCATCATAGAATGGTTGAAGGAGCCTCTTCTTTTTGTTCCTCAAATTCAGTTCTGTCATCATTTATTTGGTAAAAACTCAGCATTGGTAACCTGAAGTTCTTTATGCATTTTCCAGGTGCATCAGTTGCTTCAGTTTACTGTAAAATTATCTGAGCATCCTACTGGCAAGGTAAGAGGTTCTTTACTATGTGATTCTTCGAAGCTGTTTCTCCTGTGGTCCCTTCTCATTTTTCTTATTTCAGCTATTGCTTTGGAGGATGGGATTCACAAGGATTCTTAGGAAGTTACTACAGAATTGTAGCCAAGCACCTTTTTCTGATGATAATCAGACTTTTGGAAGGGCGCCCTCTAAGAATGACCTCATGCTCAAATGGAGGATCCCTTTATTTAAATCTATTGCATGTATCTTTAGTATTGACCCGTCTAATAATGAGAAGGCTGTTATTGAAGAGTAAACACACAATCATGCTGTTATTTATTTAGAAACATATTTCTTATTTACGTACTAAAACTAATCATTTTCCATGCAACTAGGTCCCTGAATGAAAAATCTATTCATGAATGCTCTTCTATCATGCATCACCTCATGATGTTCTGCCAGGTACATTTCTTTTAGTTTGTTTATCATTAGTCTATTCTTGTGGAAACAGGGTTTTGATGTGTATTGAAACACTCTTTATAATATTTTACTTGTTTACTTATTTGATCCCCAAGCTTTGCTTCATGGTTTCAGTATTGTCATGTTCTTAAGTTATCCTGCCCTGAATGATTTGAGATGACCCTGTGTGTTTTGATTTGGCCTGAGAGTTGGCAATAAGAACACAATTAGGCACTTGTTGGCTCCACATGAAATTTCATCATCAAATTTTGTAATGTTGGGCCACATGGTAATAATGGTGAGAACTTCTGGAGCTTTCAGTTGTGTTTTGTGTCCTCCTAGTTTATATATGGTAAATGATTTTGGTACACTGATCCATTTGGCATGGAAACCTCAAAAATCAAATTTACATCCAAAATGGTTGCTCTTAGACAACAGAAGGAAACCTGGGATGCTGAAATTTTTCTAGATATCTGACTGTTGCTTTTCTATTTTTCTTCTTTGCCAGGGTTTTACAGACCTTATTATTGAAACTGTAATTCCCTTTGGGTCCGAAGTGTATGCAATCATCTTAAGATATCCGAGTACATGCAATCATTTTTGGTGTACAAACTTATGTATATTCAGAATCGGAATAAGAAATACCTGGACGAAAAGAGAGATGAACAAGAATTTTTTTTTTTTTTTTTTTTTTGGGGGGGGATATGAACTTTAGAAATTTAATTATTTACTGTACTGCATACTGTCCTTAATGCTGTGGGGAAATAATAGTATGTTGTGTTGTAATTGGATTCTCTCTCATTAGGCATACCCTAGAAGGGGTAGCAATATAGTGTAGCATACATGGGCCTAATGGGCCTAGCCTCATGGGCCTAATACACATATACTCCAACACTCCCCCGCAGCGGAGTTCTAGACTGGACATCTAAAAGAAAGAGCACACACACATGCCCCCACAGCCACAACTAGCCACTGGTGATGTTGAGGCTGGAGCGGAAGTCGGTGAAGGTCGACGACGGGAGGCCCTTGGTGCTGCGAACTGGGAGGTGGTCGGTAGATGGAGGACCCGCACCTCGCCGATGGCCACCCGATCACGGACGAAGTGAAGGTCAATCTCCACATGCTTCGTGCGCTGGTGCTGAACGGGGTTGGTGGAGAGGTAGACCGCACTGACGTTGTCGCAGTAGACGAGCGTGGCCCGGCGAAGGGGGCTATGAAGCTCGGCCAGGAGCTGCCGGAGCCAGGAAGCCTCAGCCACACCGTTGGCGACGGCGCGGTACTCTGACTCAGCACTGGAGGCCACCTGCTGGCGCTTGGAGGACCAGGACACCAGGTTGCCTCCGAGGAAGACGGCGTAGCCAGAGGTGGACCGGCGAGTGTCTGGACAGCCGGCCGGCTGTCAGTGTAGACAACCATCTCTGCAGAGGAGGACCGTCGGTGCAGGAGCAGACCATAGTCAGGAGTGCCGCGGAGGTACCTGAGGAGACGCTTGAGAGCAGTGAGATGAGGCTCCCGAGGATCATGCATATGAAGGCACAACTGCTGAACTGCATAGGTGATGTCAGGCCGAGTGAAGGTGAGGTACTGAAGAGCACCAGCAAGACTGCGGTATGCGGTGGGATCGATCCTTTGGGGGCCCTACGCCTCGACGGCTTGCTCTGAGTGTCAACTGGAGTGGAGCAGGGGTTGCAATATGTCATCCCAGCTTGCTCAAGTATATCAAGAGTATACTGACGCTGGTGAAGAAAAAGCCGAGCTGGATGAGGCTCAGCAGTGACCCCAAGGAAGTGGTGAAGCACACCCAAATCCTTCATCGCAAACTCCTGCTGAAGAGAGGTGATGATCCGGCGAAGAAGTGACTCACTGGAGGCTGTAAGGACAATGTCATCCACATAGAGCAGCATATGCAGTCTCGGCCCCATGGCGATAGATGTATAGGGACGTGTCTGACTTGGCCTCCACAAAACCCAGGGTCAGGAGGAAAGCAGCAAATCGGTGGTTCCATGCCCGGGGAGCCTGCTTGAGGCCATAGAGGGACTTGTTGAGCCGGCATACCATCTCAGAACTGGAGGAGTCAACAAACCCAGCTGGCTGACTGCAGTATACTGTCTCAGTGAGAAGACCATGCAGAGAAGCATTCTTCACATCCAGCTGGTGCACTGGCCAGGAGCGGGTGAGAGCCAGCGAGAGCACAGTGCGGACAGTAGCAGGCTTGACCACTGGACTGAAAGTCTCATCATAGTCAACTCCAGGGCGCTGAGTGAAACCCCGGAGTACCCAACGAGCCTTGTACCTCTCAAGTGTACCATCAGCCCGGCGCTTGTGGGTCCAGATCCACTTGCCGGTGACGACGTTGGCGCCTCGCGGACGGGGCACCAGATCCCAGGTCTGGTTGGCGAGGAGTGCCGCGTACTCCTCTTCCATCGCGCGGCGCCAGTGAGGGTCCGCCAAGGCCTCGCGAACGGAAGAGGGTACCGGAGAGATCCCCGTCTCGCATGCAGTGGCGGAGAGGGCCTGCGGGCGAGACGCCTGCCTCGTCACCATCGGGTGAGTGTGACGAGGGTCCCGGTGAAGAAGCGGCGGGTGGTAGACCGGTGTCGCGACACGGGCACCCGGCGGCCGAGGCGGCGGCGACGGTGTCCCCGGCGGAGAGGACACCATCGGCGGTGCAGGTGACCCCGGCGAAGAAGGGGTCACCGGCGGAGGCGGCGGTGGTGGCGGCTCAGGCCGGGCACGTCGGTGGTACACGTGCACCGGCTGGGCGAAGCGAGCGAGGTGGCTCCCGAGGGCGCACGTGGCGCCGGAGACGCCGCGCAGTGGCGCCGAGGCGGCTCTCGAGGTGGCGGCTCGAGACCCCCACCCCGCTCGGCCCCTCCATGGTCGAGTAGGGAGGAGGGTCGGGAGAGACACTGGCCGCCGGTGAGCTGGGACACGGCTCCGACGAGGAGCACGGTGCTGGAGTACCTGCAGGAGACAACTGGAAAGGTGGCTCGACCACCGCGTCAGTGGGAAACAAAGAGAAGATGTCAAGCTCCTGTGGAGTGGAAGTGGTCTGAGGAGGGGTGGAGAAGGGGAAAACAGACTCATCGAACACCACATGGCGAGAAATGAGAACCCGACGAGAGGTGAGGTCAAAGCAACGGTAGCCCTTGTGATCCGGGGAGTACCCAAGAAAGACACACAAGGTGGACCGAGGAGCGAGTTTGTGGGGAGCTGTAGAGGTGGTGTTCGGGTAACACGCACACTCGAAGACCCGAAGGTGATCGTACCGAGGAGGGGTACTAAAGAGAGCGTGGTGTGGTGTAGGAGCTGGACAAGCAGCGGAAGGAAGGCGCCCAGAAACGAGCAGGAAGTGAGGCCTGGAGAAGAAGCGTGCGCATGGTGTCGTTGATGGTACGAATCATGCGCTCAGCATTGCCGTTCTGAGAGGAGATGTACGGGCAAGACATGCGCAGCTGGACACCGTGAGAGAGGAAGAAGGCACGCGAGGCGGAGTTATCGAACTCACGGCCATTGTCACACTGGACGGCCTTGATGGTGAGGCCGAACTGAGTGGACACCCAAGCAAAGAAGTGGAGAATCGTGGGGAAAGCATCGGACTTGGCACGCAAGGGAAAAGTCCACAAGTAATGAGAAAAATCATCAACCACCACAAGATAGTACTTATATCCAGAGATACTGAGTACCGGTGATGTCCACAGGTCGCAGTGTATAAGATCAAAAATGCGAGCCGCATGTGAAGAACGGGAAAAAGGAAGGCGAACATGACGGCCCAACTGGCACGCATGACACAAGTGCTCATCAGGAGCGCCAGAGCAAGGCACAACGGAGCTGTGACTGAGCTGTGTCAAAGTAGCCCGGCCGGGATGGCCGAGATGACGGTGCCACGTAGTGGAGGTGGTGGTGGCGAGGGCAGATGCCAAGGAGGTGAAGTGGAGGGCGGAGGAGGTGCAGCGGAACTAGGAAAACGAAGGGTGTAGAGAGGTCCAGTGCTGTCACAACGGAGAACAGGACGCCGAGAGGCCAACTCCCGCACGGTAAGGCCACAAGGGTCAAACTCAACTGAGCAAGAGTTGTCAGCTGTGAAGCGACGAATAGAGAGGAGGTTGTGAACCATACCGGGAGCCACAAGAACATCAGGAATATGAAAGGAGCCATGGGCGCCGGCGGTACCCACGGACGTGACAGGAAGACACGAGCCATTTGCGACCATGATGGACGAAGGGTGAGAGGAAGGGTGGGCGGAGGAGAGCATACCGGGGTCGGGAGTGGTGTGGAAGGTGGCACCCGAATCGGCGATCCACTGTGGGCCGACAGGATGTGTCGGGCCCATAGTGCTGAAGGAGTGTGCCAAGGCCGCCGAGTCCCAACTGGCCGGCCCGGGCGAGGCGCCGGAAGGTGCAGCCCACGGGGACGCTGCTGGGTGAAACCCCGGAGAAGCAGCAACAAACATGGCGATGGCCGGCGGGCGAGGCGTTCTGCTGGGTGAAACCCCGGAGGAGCAGCAAACATGGCGGTGGCCGGCGGGTGAGGCGCTGCTGGGTAAAACCCCGGAGGAGCAGCGAGCATGGCGGTGTCCAGCTCACCGCGTCCCCGTTCGCGACGACGGCGACCACGGCTCCCCCCACCCCCGCACGGCCCGGGGGGCGGAGAACCCAGAAGAAACGACGACGGCAGCGGGCCATAGGCGCCCCCGCTGGGGAAGAAGAAGTCCGCGCCATGAGCACCCGCGCCCACGCTGGTGAAGGAGAACGCGCTGCCCGCGCCGCCCCCGCGCCCGCGGCCAGAGAGGCGGCGGCGCTGGGATCGCGCTGGGCGACGTTGCTGAGAGCGCGCTGGGTGGCGGTGGGTGGCGCTGGGTTGCTGGAGGGAGCGTGCTGGGCGCCGGGGATGGAGAGGGCCGCGGCAGCCCCTGCACTCGCGGCCAGAGCGGCTGCGACCTCCGCGCCCGCACTGGGAAAGGCGGCTGCACCCGCGCCTGGCCAGTGGAAGAAGAACGCGCTGCCCGCGCCGGCGCCCGCGGCCGGAGAGGCGGCAAGAGCAGTGGCTGCAGTGGCAGCGGGATGGGCAGCAGGGACCAGCTGCTCAGGGAGGACGGGCTGGTTAGCGCCGTGGGAGGGTCCTGCGCCCGGGCCAGCCACAACGGGAAGAAAACCCGCGCCTGGGTCCGCTGCCTGAAGGTAGGATGGCGGCGGAGTCGGCGGGGAGGGGAAAAATGGAGCACCCGTGCCGGCCCCAGGCATGTGTGGCAGGGCTGCCATACCTGCGGCGTCCGGCGGTGGCATGCCCAGGCCAGCTGCCAGGCCAGCTGCGATTGTTGCAGCAGCAGCGCCCCTGTCGTCTGCAGCGCTCAGGTCCGCTCCCAGGGCCACGCGCCCGCTGGCGCTCGCGCCTAGATCGGCGCTGGGGCCAAACCCAGCCCCCTGCGGCAGGAGTGCCCAGGGCGGCTATCGGGGCAGCGGCGGAGCTCAGGGCCGCGCCCAGGACCCCGCTGGCGGCGATTTCCGCTCCCACGCCCCCGGCGGCAGGGGCGGCGCCCGTACCCGCGCCCGCGGCGGCTGGGACGGCGATGCCTGCGCCTGCGCCCGCGGCGGCTGGGCGGCGGCCGCGCCCGCGCCCACGGCGGCTGCGGCGGCGCCCGCGGCGGTGGTCGGGGCCCCCGCGCCCGCGGCCAAGGCGGCGGCGGCTCCGGGCGTGCTCCAGGCGGCAGCAGGGGGCCACGCAGAGGCTGGGGACGGAGCGGGAGGGGGGAAGGAAGGGAGAGGAAACGGGCCGGCCATGGCAGCCGGCCGGCGGCGCGCCCACGGTGGCGGCGGCTGGGGCGGCGCTGGATCGGGAGCAGGGAAGGGAAGGGGAAAACCTAACCAGGCTGATACCATGTTGTAATTGGACTCTCTCTCATTAGGCATACCCTAGAAGGGGTAGCAATATAGTGTAGCATACATGGGCCTAATGGGCCTAGCCTCATGGGCCTAATACACATATACTCCAACACGTTGGAACTTGGAAAAGTTAACAATTAAAAATTATACTCATTTTGATAAAACACTATGTATGTAGAAGTTTTAGAAAAGTCTAAAAAAGCTTCAGCAATAAATGAGGCAGAAAAATATAAATAATAAGGGTGACGGTGTAAACATTGAACAGTAGATTTGCACTATTGCACTTGCATTTCTTCTTTCTTTTTTGTATCTAGCAGATGGGATTATATTTGTTCTTGAGTGTTATATGGATGCTGAACGTTCTCTTGCGTGTAGCCGAGATTTCTTTGAGCATATTTGAAAACTTTTTTATTTTGTTTCTACCTGAAGTACTACTTCCTAATGTATCCATCACTGTTTTAACTGAATCATATAATATGCCACTCTAAATTTGAAAGCATTAACTAGTTATATATTTATTAAAAAAATTAATATCATTCTTAGATCTTTGTTCAAATTTAGTTTATATTCTCTGATTCATTATAATGTTTATCATGTTATAATATAAATACCCCAGGTTTTGCCTGTTGGCCGGGAAATGTTAGCATGTTCGTTGGCGTTCAAGGAATTGGCTGCTTCTTATACCTGTAGAAGTGCAGTAACTTTGATATTGTCACAAATACATACTTCCAACAAAGATGTTCTTGAAAAAGATGAGAGTGACCCTAATCATAACTTGCCAACTCTGGATGGTTGGAATTGCTTTTCCTCATTGTTCAAGTGCTGGAAGAAGCTTGTAAACTATATTGGTTCTAATCAACCAGTGGATTATTTAGTAGAAACTATTTATTCCTTGACACTAGGTGCTATCACCCTGAGCCAGCATGGTGAAAAGTAAGTGTTGCTTCCTCTTATTGCTTTTGAATGTTTGAATAGCATTTAATTCACAGAAGATTCTATAGGTATTATTTGCAGTTACATGTTGCCAACGTTCATTGGGTGCCTTGCCTTTTGCTGTCTCTTTCTGTTTGTTGAGGTAGTCAACATATGCTATTTTTTACAGAATTGTGTATATTGTGTTTACCCTGTGCCTGTGTCTGTGGGTCATGCATGTTTCATACACCCACAATCCATGTAAGACCCTATTATGTATTATCTATACATTTAGGATCCATGTAGGATCCTGAGTTGCCAGATTCCATGCTGTCACATCGTGCAAGCATGGCCCAGCCTTAGAGATCTGTTCAATTGCCTGTGATGTGCACACAGGATAGTGAAGAAGTATTACCTATTTTAATTTTAATTGCATGTGATTTGTTCGCAAAGTAACACTATACTTTTATTTGTTTTAAGATTTTAAATAAACTTGTTATATTCACGATTAACTTTTAGCATGATTGGTTATTGGTGCTATTTGTGTTAGATTGCAATTTATTTCTTTTTGTATATTTAGGGTTCATATCAGAGTAAATCTTATTGACTTGCAATTATTATCTTGCTGTTCCTTGTAGCCTCGAGGGTCTGTTAATATTGAGGTATCTATTTGGGCTCCCTTCTGATCCCAGTGGTTCCTTGGAATCATCTGGTGAGAGTCCAAGTGAAATTGAGTTGTTCATGAAGACATCTGAAGAGAAGGTATGCCAGAGCTTTGAAAATTCAACGACTGCTGTTGGAAAGACTCTTTTACGCAAGGTATATAACTTCATTACTATGTTAGAATATTGTTGCTCTACTATCCTGTTTCTAATATTGATGTCAATTCACAGCTATTGAATTCGATCACATTACTACGCTCAATTCTTGAGAGTTCTGGGCAATCCGCAGATTCAGTTCAGATGGTTCTTGAAGAAGGCACTGACTCACTGTCCGAAATTGCTCGCTCTGTTGTTATGACAGCTCATCTGATGCCATCCCTAGCCAATGTGTCAGCAAATGATGAATCTCCTTTTCTCTTCTCTAATGTATGGAAGGTTATTGTTGATTCAGAAGATCCTCTTGACTGCCAAGAGGGTGAATTTGCAAAGAGACTAGTTTGGGAGTTGCCTGATTCTTCTCTTGATAGACAACTAACACCTGGCCAATCTGCCAGGAGGAAATTAGCACTGGGAGAGGGTGCAAATAGGCGTGTAAGGGATAATCAACTGCCTGAACCCACTGGACAGTTCTCACGAGGTTTAAATACAACCAATGCTTCTTCAGGACATACACGTAGAGACACTTTCCGTCAGCGGAAACCTAACACAAGTAGACCGCCTTCAATGCATGTAGATGACTATGTTGCAAGAGAGAGAAACATAGATGGTGCAAGTAGTGCGTCAAATATTGTGAACTCTACTCCACGGGGAACGCTTAGTGGAAGGCCTCCATCCATTCATGTTGATGAATTTATGGCAAGGCAGAGAGAACGCCAAAATCCTGTGCCAGCGCCAACTGGAGATGCACCTCAAGCTAAAAGTCAGACAAGTTTAGATGACAGTCTTCGTACTAAGCCAGAGAACTTGCGTCAACCCAAGACTGATCTCGATGATGATCAAGAAATTGAAATTGTCTTTGATGAGGAATCAGGCTCAGATGATAAACTTCCTTTCCCTCAACCAGATGATATTCTCCAATCACCACCTGTCGTTATTGGGGAAAATTCTCCTGGTCCTGTTATTGAGACAGAAAATCAGGAGAATGAAAGAATTCCCTTTTCCCAGAGGGCCACATCACTCCCAAAGGATGATGAAAGTCCTGGCATTGACATTTCTTCGCAGACTGCAATGCTTTCAGAAGCTAACAATTCTTTGGAACTGAAATATCCAGTTTCTAGCCCAGGGAAGAATTCTTTTCGTGATCATGCTGAAGAGTCTAATTATCCTTCTATTGGTGTGTCTGGGAGATCATCTGTACAAGCAGATCATCAACAATTATCTCGTAGACATGAAAAGAGAAGTCCACGACAATTTTCTGAGTCTTCTCTGTCAAGTGGATCCCATGGGCATGAGCGTAGACATTCCAAAAACCATCCACCTCTGCCACCAATGCCACCTCCAATTTCATCGGTGCCCATGCAAAACACTGATTCAGTTAATAGGCAGTCATCTTCCTTTAGTGCTAGAGATCGACCAACACCTAGTCCTTCTGGTTATCCTACACAATCTTTTGACTCTAGTATGCCTAGTGCTTTCACAGGCCTTCAGGTAATCGAAGCTAGGAAAGCTTTAGTTATGCAGCTTCTTTTCTGTTTTTATCTCTTATAATTCAGCTTTTGAAATGTGAACTTGCTTTTGTAGGGTCAAACTCAATATATGCTTGCAGGAACTGGCGGTTCATCAGCGAATGATTTACCCAATGCAGAGGCCAAGCTTCTATGGAACACATTTCCAGTAAATAGGATCCCTCTGGAGACCTTCAGCTCAGGTTTATCTGCTCGGCCGATGCCACCCCTTACACCTTATTCAGCTGTTGCTAGTCAACATGCTACGATGAGCTCTAGCTCTCCAGCAACCCTGTATAACCAAGGGAGTGTTGTCCAGCCTTCTCCAACTGCTTCTATTATTAGTGATTCAAATTTAGCCATGAACTCCGCATCTGGCAGCATGCTCACATCGAATCTGCTGCCATCATTTGCACCACAATTTTTGATGGGCAGGCCTTCAATGCCTACTCCGTTTTTTGGCACGCCTCTTCAACAAGTTCAATTCTCATCTGGTCTTCCACAAAATATTTCTAACCCTCAGCCTCCTTCCTCCTCAGTACAACCACGGCCACCTCCACCCCCACCCCCACCACAGCAGCCACATCCTTCTCAGACACTCCAACAACTTGGTGGTATCCAATTACCACACCAAGATCAGCAGATGCCATTTCCCCAGAGTGCTATCTTGCCACAAGTTCCATTGCAGTTTCCTAACCAGCTACCCATTCCTCAACTACAATTGTATCATCAAAGCCAGCAGGAATCTGGGCAAACACTGAGGCAAGTTGGTGAACAATCACAGCTTCAGAACCAGGGTATGCAAGCTGATAGTTTCTCACAACAGCAGCAAGACTCAGGGATCAACTTAAACCAGTTCTTTTCATCTCCAGAAGCCATTCAGGTAACATTTACATTTATTTTTATGAAACTACATTTTGGGATGAACTCAATGCCAAGGAGACTAATAATCATAACTTTAATTTCTTGCAGAGTCTACTTAGTGACCGTGAGAAGCTCTGCCAACTTTTAGAACAGAATCCAAAACTTATGCAAATGCTCCAGGTAAAATCTTGTGAATGTAATTCAAGTAGTCACTTCTAATTTTCGACCCGCTAGAAGCTTCTTTATGCTGAGTTATTGATAACACCTGCATTTGGCACCTAGAGGATCAGATTGATTGTATATTTGTATGTGTACCGTTTATTCTCAAACTGTGATGCCTGTTGATTTGATATTTTCTTTTCTCGCATTGCTAACAGGATCGCATCGGGCAGTTGTAGCCGCCATTGGAGGTACTATAGTGAAAGTGAAATCTGATGTTGGGTCTGTTGTTAGGTTCTTAGGGTATGGGCGGTGTTTCGTTTTCGGCTATGGATGTAGCTAGATGAAATCAACTACTAGCTTGCTATTGCTAGTCGCCGAAATGTATTCCTATGTACATTATATGTAACCTGTTCTGTGTAATGTGAATATTTAGGGCTATTTCGGCTGATGATTTCTGCGGCTAATAAGCTAGCTTATGCTGTTTTGTTGTGAGAGAAAAATATTGTACCATAGCTAATAAGTTCAAGCGAACAAGTCAATATTAATGTGTATCTAATTTTTATTTTAAGTTCATAGTGGTTTGATCATGTACCGTGCGCAGAAACAGAAAAAAAAATGACGCTCCTAGTCTTCAATGGTTTTTGACGCTAACGAGTTCTGAATATCTTGTGCTCGTGTGTATTTGGTTGCTTTAATGCTCGAAAGTAATGCCCTCCAAGGGTTTGTATCCGGATGCAAATCATCAGCAATCCTACTCATCCGTTCCTATTTTGAACAGCACGAGTTTTCTGTTTCAATGCCTTGTCTATTCTGTTCAACGCCTATAAATAGTTTAACCACCATATTTGAACAGCGCGTGGATTAATCGTCAGTGATTTAATCAGGTGTACTCTGAACATGGGCATACTCATCATAAGTCAATCCGACATGTCCTAATAGAAGGCAGGTTATAGTTCTACCCATATTCACATGAATGGGAATGCCTGATGCGCCCTTTTCTTTAGTTTCTTTACCGAATCAGTTACCGAATTTATATCAGGTCATTTTATATTGGATAATATTTTTTTGGTTAGGTATTCACCTGTTTAAATCCTTTTTTCTAACCATTCACTGGTTTTAAATCCTGGTCCGCCACAGAATGGAAGGTTGGTTGATTAGGGCAAGAATGAGCTACTCCCTCTGTCATGAAATACATTGCGTTCTTACTATTTTAGGACAAAATCAAGGAAAGAACAATAGACGTATGTACACCTCGCTTACCTTTCTAATATAATATATTGAAATCTAATTCAATTCCCATAGTTAAAGGATAAACTCTCATCTTTCTTATACAAAATAGGCAAGTAAATAAATTACTTTCTATATAAAAAATAATCAGATACTTTTATTTAAGTAAATATTATCTTCTTGTCCTCGGATGCACTATATTTGAGAAAAAATTTAAAAGTCAGAATGCACTATATTTGGTCAACATCGAGGTCTAGCCTGTGGCACGTGGCCCGTGTTTCTGGCCTGGCCTAAGTGCCATCCGGAGAAGGATTCAGCAACGTTGCTCAGTAATGTTACGATGTAACTTTCGCGTCATCACGTGCGTCCGTTCATGATCTAAGGGACGTCTTGATCCCAAACGAGAACGTATCCCCACACTTAGCATTTTCAACCTGCAGAGTCGCTGGGCAAGCGATGGTGTGCGCGTGCGCGCGACGCCGACGCGTACTGGTGGCGCCGCCATCTCCCCGCTCTGCTGCTTTCTGCGTCTGTACGCTCGTGCCGTCTGCTGGGCTGGGAGCTAACATATGCGCTGCCCGGCGGCTCGCCACGCCTGACGCCTCCCTCCGCGCTGGCCGCAAGCTCGCCACGCCAGCTTGCCTTCCGCCATGGCGGCGCGTGCTCGCCGAATCCCTTATGTCCCCGACGGCCGTCACTCGCCGTGTCCACGACGGTACCTGCTCGCCGTGCCGCCCTTCGCGACGACCTCGCGCGCTCGTTGCATGTCGTGCACACGATGGCCGCCCACTCGCCGTGCCCTGTGCCCACGCCGGCCGGACGCTGCCCCACGCGCTGGCTGTGCACGTACATAGCGTTGGCCACGACGCGCCAGGCAGCCAGCATGCGCTTCGCCTCCGCCTGACAGTGCTCCGGCAAGTTCGGGTCCACGCCCACGCCGCCATGTGGATGGCAAGCTTGGTGGTGAACATGGTGCCGTTGCCGTTGGATCTCAGGCGGCGTCGGCCGCGTTCTAGTACCAGCGGTGTCGACGGTGTCCCCTGGCGAGTACCTGTTGGACGCAATACGTGGCGACGCCGTGGCGGATCATCAGCCTCGACGAGTTTGCGGCGTGCCGTGGGCAACGCGGCCGCCATCGAGGACTTGCGCTCCTGCCCGAGGAGATGGTGACCTGCGGCGTCTGCGCGCGCTCGCGCACTGGTCGCCCGCTCGACGCGCCGCCTTGAGCCCCGGCCGCGGCCGCGCACACTCGTGGCGCTGCCCGAGAGCTCGCTGCACCGCCCTGAACCCCCGCCACGCACACTCGCGGCGCTGCCTGAAAGCTCGCCGCGCAGCCCTCTACTGGCTGCCCCCTGCGCGCACTAGCCAAGCTCGCCGCATCGCTCTTCGCTCAAAGAGAACCGATGGAGCCGCAGGGAAGAAAAATCAGCATGACTAAAGGCACCAAGTGACTGACAGTATGGCCCCATGAATTGGAGCAAGGACAACCTTTGGATCTGATTTGGATGGTCGAGATGGAGAGAAAGTTACGTTGTAACTTTACTGAGCAAAGTTACTCAATCTCAATCCGTGCCATCAAGCCCATGCCACCACGGCCGCCTTATCTCGCGTTGTGCTTGGGCATCCTCAACGCACTTTTTTTAAACGGATCCCCAACCCGAATGCACATTAGGTACATAGGCCTACTAGCATATATAAGCCACTCTTAATGAAAAAGTCTACTTTGTCTCTCTCAATTATCACAAAAGCGATCTTTTCCTCTTTGGAAAACCAGACATAACTCCTCTTCCATCTTTTTAAACCGGACATATGACCATGTTGGCTATTTCTCTAGGTGGGTTCTCTCCTTTTCTTATGTATTTATTTCTGTTGTATATTTAAAAAATCATAGTTGCATTTTTTGCTTCACATGAGTAGATCTACATAGTAAACACATTCTTTATGGTGCACTAATCATTGTGTACTTAAGATATAGTAAATATTTCATGCTCATTGGATCATGTATGATTGAGTTATAGATTTATTCACTTTTATGCTTATTAAATGGTTTTAAAATAGTTAAAAGTGTGTAAAAATAGAAATGTGTGTTCTCTGTACAATTTTACTCAAAGACGTGCCATTTGTGATATTGAAATATGAAACCTATCTAAATTGCAGGAATCAAATTTCATGGCACCATAATTTTACATTTGTGAGATCTGACGGCACAAATCATATAGTTTAAAGAACACAATATAATTATTTCAAGGTAGTAGAGAACATTTTCTTCTCACTCCGAATCAAATGTCATCGGAAGACATTTCTTTCTTCCTCTACTTTCATTTACATAATGTCCGAGCTTAAATGTATGCTACGAAGCTAAAAGACTTCGCAATCTCAACCGAAAGCATAATTAATCTTTTAGAAGAATAAATAATCAATCATAGTTACAGTCACACACTATTGCTTCGAAGCTGCTTTCATTTCCTTCATTGATATACAAAAGTAAAAGTAAGGCATCGAATAAATGAAATTCTAAACGTCGTGAATCCCACACATAACATCACCACTAGCTAGCTCAAGATGGCGGGGCAACGCCGCCCCCCAAGTTTTCTGGTTTTGTATAAAAATCGTCTTCCCAATGGAGCTTAGATCGAGTTGATGAAATTTGACCACTCAAATTCTCAACCATTATATACTCTAAAACACAAGGAGCACAAGTAAATATGTTTCTTTGGGTGTACATTGTGAATACATTATGAAAAAATAGATCAAATGCTACTCGCTACAGTTCATAGTTTACTTTGATTTTATTCGAAGTCAAACTAACTTTAATCAAAATTTAGAGAAAAAATGCACCGTCATCTACACCGTCAATTCCGTTCAACTGTATTCTCCACGAAATATATTTTAGTCATACATTTATTTGAACTTATAGACGTCAATTAACACATACATATTTCTAAACAAAAACTATTTAATTTACAGAGACATTTAATTTAAAGAACAATAATCCAAAGTGAACTCGAGCGGCGAATCAAAGACCCCGGCAGTGGATCCGATCCGATCAGGGCTTGATGTGGTCGTGGCACACCTGGCTCCGGACTTTCATCTCCGGCACGCCGAAGATGATGTGACAGTCAGAGAAGGCCACCGCGCGCAGCTTGAGCACCCTGAAGATGCCCACCTTCCCGGGCACCCTGGCGCTGGCGTCGAGCGGCACCGCGCCGGCCTCCATGTCCTTGATCAGCTGCTGCAGCTCCGCGCCGAAGCTGCTGGACAGCACGGTCATCACCAGGTCCATGGTGCCGTCGCCCTTGCTGGGGATGCTGCCGGGGTCGACGCCGGCGACGCCCACCAGGACGCCCCGGTACCAGAGCTGCGCGGCCCCGGACTCGTACGAGAAGGACGCCGGGTTCGGGTTGTGCACGTCCACGGTGAGCAGCATGGTGAGGTTGAACTGGAAGTCCGGCCCCGGGCCCGGCGCGAAGCCGATCACCCGCGACGAGACGAGCCGCGTCGTGGGGTCGCGGACGCGGAGCACGGTCAGGAAGAGCACCAGGAGCGTGATGCCCAGCAGCAGGGCCGCGCCCAGGGAGACGAGGAGGCAGATGCAGGCGCAGCGGCGCCGGCGCCGGCGGCGGTGGAGCTCGTCGGTTTCGTTCTTGGAGTGCGGCGGCGGCGTGGTGTGCGTGGGGAGCACGGTGGCGGCGTCGGAGTCCATCGCGACGGACGTGGCGCACAGGCGGCGTGGCGCGCGTGTACTGAACGGAATGGGCGCGGCGGGAGTGATGGATGGAATTGCAAATTTGCGATGCGTTTGGAAGCGAGGGGAGGGACAAGCGGAGTTTTAACGAGGAGGTTGGCTGGTTTAGTGGTATTTTAAAACTGACGATGATAGTTGAAGAATTGAAACCGCACGGCTTTTTTTGTGTTTGTTTTGCTCCGTGGCGTCTAAATTGGTTCGCTGAGTTTGTCGGTACCCTGCTCCTCCATCCCTCGTTCGTATCGTATTTTCTTTTTCTTTTCCTACTATAGATGCTGCTGTGCCGTGACGTAGCATCCATCAGTCAGTAAAAGATAATTCAAGCGTGGATAGGTATACTAAACATGAAACAGAAACTAGTGGAGTAGTGGATAATCTGGTAGTGTAGCATATTTCATTGCATTGCATAGACGTTTGCGCAAACGATTGGAACTCAGATACAGAGAAACAATACCTTTCGCTTAACGTTGATGCCTTGAGAATCATGTCTCCACAGCAGAGGTTTCATGTAATCATCATCGGTAGCCGTGGTAGTAGATTTGGACAATCTAAAGTTTTATGAAAAAGGTGGTCAGTGGTTTGTTGTAGAGTCATTTGTACTAGACGGATGACTCACTCCGTTTCGGAGAGTTAGGGTTTGGGGCCGCCGCCGCCGCCACCACCGCCTGCGGCCCCCGTTCCCTCGCCTCCGGCCTCGCTGCCGGCGGTGACGCGGAGCGGGGGTCCGCCTCGATTTCCAGTTTTTCCTGTTTTTCATAGGGTCTTAATCGAGTCCTAGGTCTAGGGTTTGCTCGTCGTCGATGTTCGGCGGCGGAGTTAGGCTTGGTCGGAGGAGCGTGGCTCCTTTGCGACTTGGTCTTCCTGGCGACGCCGGCGATGCGGAAGCGGCGGCGGCGCGCGGGAATAATTTCTCCCAGTCTCTTTCGTTCTCCGATGGCGATCTACTCCGACGTCAACGGAGAGGCTGGGAGAACTCTCTTGGAGTCGAGGGCCGGCGCATCGTTGTCTTCGTCGGGTGATGATGCCGTTGACCCCGTTAATCTCGAGGAACATGTTTGGTGAAAACCCGAGCACCGCTCGGGTTGCCGGCGATGGAATCGAAGGATGCGTCGTGGGTACTGGGAGAGTTAGCCGATGCGCCGGGAGGCAACGTCGGCCGATTCGCCCGTAAGTAAGTCCTCCTCTCGCGGCCTCCACCCTGTGGAGTTTGATTCTGGTGCCTGACGACAGTTGGTACGCGGCTTTGATGGCGGTGACGGATGGATCTCTGAAGGCTTCGAGGAAGATGAACAGGAGTTGTAAACTTCTATGTAATTTTCCTTTTCTTTGGAGTCTAGTCTGTAAAAGGGTCGGTGTAAGGCACTAAGATGAATACATGTTTCTTCTAAAAAAAAAAGTTTTATGAAAAAGGTCTACACATCCTTAACAAACCGAAGGACTCATTATTACAGGAATGTTTTTAGAGACGGCCAGAAACCATTTGTAAAAGAGGTTATTTCAGCCCCTCTACATGTCTATCAACGATTTTCAGAACGTCTCTATATTTCAGCCCCTCAATGAATTTCAAAATCATTAAATCTTAAAACATAGTTTTTTAGTCCCTAAATAATTTCAAATGACAAAGTCATCAACTACAAAGTTGCAGTGTACTTTCGTGCAGAAGAGCTATCTCACACACACACACACACACACACACACACACACACACACACACACACACACACACACACACAGTTATGCATCTGGTGACAGTTTAAAACACAGTTATGCATCTGGTGACAGTTGAGTCCATATACCAACTCAAGTGAGCTTGTGACTATGGTACAGGTCAGAGGTGACCTTAACTTGCTTAATTTACATGCACCACCATTTTCGAGTTTTTAATGCAACTCGAAGATACAAGTGGACCATGGAGACTTGATAAAAATGCCAGGGAGGATGGGGCATCCGCACAATGAACCAAAAGAAAATTTAAATTCAGTGCATTTCCCAGTCCAATTCCGGGATAAGTACAAAGAGCCTGGAATAGCAAGAAAACCCAGGAAAATATATTGTTAGTCTGCTGGCACAAACAGATGCCCATCACATGACATCTCCACGAAATATGACAATGAACCAGAACTGAGCAGAACAAACAAAAAAAAAGGTTAAATCTTGAATTAAATAACTCCGTGTTCATTTAGTAGTACCTTAATACTAGCCTCGCTTTATACCAAGAATCTTAGCGCTGTATTCCCAAGCAACAATTGCTGCAGCATTGGCAGGGAATGCTCTTGCTAGAGTTGGTCCAAGTCCAGCATAACAGCCACCCATCCCAGCTCTCTTATAAACCTGTCACATTTCAAGCCATGTGCATTGTGGACTGCCTCCATCAGGACAAGGGACTAGCTAATTAAAACATGACATTATAAGGTCTAGTAAGAGTATTACCGTGCTCAAAATCTTCAAGGGGTTTCGGCTCACATGAGGATCCAGATCGGTCTGTATTATGGTTTTTGCCACATCCAGCGGTAGGGTAGCTGTCCAGAACTGCAGAGAGAAAGCACACTTATCATAATGAGGGTGTAAAATGTGCACTGCAAAGGACTTCAGTTACTTACCGCCATTCCACTAATGCCACCACTCATAACCCCTATCCCAATATCTTTTGCCACCATGAAATGACTGCTACCAGAAAATCTCGCAGAATCCAAATAGTTGTGCATCCAGTATCGACTGTATTCATAAGTGCAGAAGAAGACAGCATTGCCGATCGACTCTCTGAATAATGTTGCCAAGCCACCACGGAATATACCCTTAAGCTGTAGCACAAAACAGCTCATTAGTCTAGTAGTCTGGTAACAGTTAAGCGTATAAATAAATAGAAGTAGAAGGCCAGTTGAGCTCACCCCTTCACTTTGCACTGTTTTCACAGCACAATCTAGAGGGCTGGAGTACCTAGCGCCATGGATTACATCCTTCCCTTGGACTTGCATTCTGCACTGGAAAATGTCTTGGCATCACATCATTTAAATGTCACTTGAATCATGCATTATAAGTCCTTATATCAATTAGAAAAAAGTGGGAATTTAGCACCAATGCCAGTACCTTGGTCAGCTCAGTTGGAGTGAGGATGCAGCTAATCAGAGCTCCACTGCATGCAGCAGAGGGGATAATTACCTGCAGATGTGGCCTACCAACCTCATAGCTTCCCTGAAAAAAAAAACATTTTTTTAGAAAACTATACTAAACTAAAGCCAGCCCTTGACTTAAGATTTGCAATCTTCCTGCTTACTTGGCTACTGTTCAACAATTATATGCTTAGTTCTTTTAGTTGGAAAGATCATTTGAATACCTGTAATAACTGTTTGGCTTGGGAATATGTGCCAAAGAAAAGGGAGCTTTCAACAGCTATACCAATAAATGAAGATGACGCACCTTTGTACAGCCCTCTAATCTGCAAGAGAAAATAGCAATGCAATGAGCTTTCAGAATGTTAATATGATAGTGTGTATCAATCTTAAATTTAAGTACAGCAGGTTCCAATACTGGGCCAAGCATTAACTGCAAGCAAAACAGCCACAGTAATTTGATCCCTTCTTTAAGTATAGAAGGATAAAGACACCAGGCAATATGAAAGAGGAAATGGGCTTACTCCTTCCTCAAGCAGTATCCTACTAGTGCAGTGAAATGCATTCTTGTACACCTTTCCATGAGCCGTGGTATTATGAGCTTGCAGTTTAACCTAACAGCAAGAAAAAAACTTTTGAATTGGCATGGACCCAGCTTATGAAAAAGTCTTAAATTCAATTGAACCAAGTTTATATCAATGACAACCATATATTTTGTCCAGATTGAAGATCATTTCATCCAGGGAACTGAATGTTTTGTGTATTCTGTACACTGGTATACCAAGTGCAAGTAACCGTTCAATAGACCCATAACTAACAAACAAAATCTATAACCATATTCAGAATTTGTTTGTATCACTTCACATACTATCACTTACATCTGACTTTCTCAATGTACTATGGAGTATGGACTTATGTTTAATCGACTCAAACAGTGCCACAATCGCCTAGAAATGTGGATCATCAGGGTCTAGTGGGGATGATGCCTAGTTTGATGGCAAATCCTTCATCAAGGGTAAAACACCATCTAAATGAGGCCAGACAGCAAGGCCAAAGAGGACAGTTTAGGATAGAGGACAAACCATAAACCAGGATTAACCAGGATTACTGGACTAGCATTAACTGCAGGTTGGTTAGTTCCTAATGGTATTAAGATGCTGAGCTCCCCATAATTGTTAGTATGGTCTGTACATATACTACTTTTCAAATCTAAGTGATTATTAGGCACCACTGTTCATAGAAGCACAGTATCGAATCTAAGTTCCCATCTAAAGATAATACTACTTACAATCTCCTAAGGTAATCAAAATAACCAAAAAACCTAAACTATCACTAAGCCTACTCAACTGACCTAGTATTGCAGGTTCGGCTACTGCTCTCCTAGGTGCGCAATTTGTGTGGGTCCTCATGAATTACACACATTAGCTATAATGTGCTACTAACCGTAACATGCACATTATACAGATTTAGCTGGAAGTTAGCGATCACACACTTGAAAACAGGGGTGAATGCAGCGGTATGATTTTGTTCGGCTGGTAGAAAAACCGGCAGATTTTGGCAGATTCAATAGTGGTATGTGAGAAGAAATCTGCCAAAATATGCCGAAATCTGCCGGCTGAACAGGGACGAAAACCTAGGTGCACCATGGAGAAACGGTGGCTGCCATATGTAAGGTCTTTGCAGCCCAGCCCACCACCATGACAACATAGGATCATACTACTATAGTCTACACCCGATAAGTATAAGGCATCAAATAAAACATCACTTAAGAACAATCTGGGAATTCATCAGCATGAACAGGGAAGACTAAAGATTTTCTAGACCAAGGTTATATGATGTGTGGGCTACTGCTGTGCTTGATTTTCTGTCTGTGCATTAATAACTTGAGCACGTCTTGATGGTCCAATAGAACACTCAGCGCACCTATACGCAACTTTATGCACATGTGAGATCATAAAGATATATGCTTAAGAAACGAACTATACAAATACAATTGCAACTGCATCTTTTTCCACCATAATAAGAAGTAAAAAGGTACAGTGCGGCCAGAGGCGAGAATGATCTGACCAGCAAGGTTCACCGAGGATTTGTAGCTGAACAAGCACGGGAATATATAAAAGGAAGACTGGAAGAGCATTGTTGACCACCCAAGCTATGTAAAGCAGCGTATGATATCTATGTGATGATGAAACCTCGCAAGCATTTCATCGAATATCTTGTATCGTTGGGACATAACATGGCCGAAACAGGACCAACCAAGCATCCAAGAACGAGGAGAAGAGAGAAAGAAATATACCTTGACCGTGTCGAACGGGTGGCCGACTACGACCTGCGCGACGCCGGCGACGGATCCGGCGACGTACTCCTTGGCCGCGTCCCCCGCTCCGGCCATCTGAAGAACTGGCGGCGGGCGCAAGTACTCCAATGTAATGCAGAACTGGGTGGGGGAAGGGGAAAGGATGGCCCAGTCCCTCCGGAACTCCGTCGCTGTCGTATACGAGCTCCGTGGTAGCGTGGCGCACCGCGCCCGGCTGTGCGGGCGTACGGACTGCTGCGGCCGGCGAGCTCACCGGCGGCTGCGGCGCCGAACTTGGAGGCGAAGTGCGGCAGGCAATGCTATGCGCTTTTTTTTTTTGAGCAACACTTTTTTTTTTTGAGCAACAGGCAAGGCTATGCGTGGGCTGGGAGCCTGGGAGTCATAATGGGCTGGGCTCGTTAGGGTTACTTGTCTCCAATCTCCACGCTACTGCGGCCTGCTACTTAATATTGCGGCCCACTATATAGAATTGCGGACGCAAATTTCCTTGTAGCTGTAGTGGCCCATACCGCTATTGAACTGATGATTATAAATCTGCTATTAGCATTCACGGTATTTAAACATTTCACTATTATTTATTTGCATGACTACCTTTCGGCTCCACCAATTTCATATAAATTGTATTGTATTGCCCCTTATATATCTAGTCTCACTTAATCTGATGATATGTATTTGGTAGCATAAACATTATTATTACTTTTGTGTATATATTTAGTCAAACTAAAAATCGTTTGACTTCTTGAAATACATGCGAAGTCTAAAATTTAAACTCGGGTTGATGGATAAAATTTGAACTCTGATTGACAATTGCCAGGTTTTACTACCACAAGAAACCTAAGGGCAAACGGCAAACGCCTATTGCAGCGTTTTGCATGTCTGATGCATAGATCTCACATACTTGGCGATTTTAACTGCAGCCCAATGTTTGGGCGACATATGTGTAACTAATTTCTCCGATTCAAAGAGACCGGCGACTATTTTATTAAAAAAATTATAAGTAATAATCCATAAAGTGAATCCTACTTCTCCCAGCCCCACGCAATAGTATGATAACGAAAAACATCCAATCCAATATTATGATAAAGAAAACTCAGGTTACATGATTGTTTTTAATTTATCGCTATGATAAACAAGTTGATCCCACAGCTCCTCTGTCTACAGTTGAAGATGTGAGAAAACCTTGCAGAAATGACTTTGGATCATTTGTGTGAAATCTAACTCTGAATTAATGGATCTTCGGTACCATGTCTACAGAGGTGCAATGATTTAAACAATTCAATTTCCTACGAAAAAAGAATCGTTGCCTCTCTCTCCTCCAGAAAGGGGAGGGCTTGACTATATTAAGTTCAGTTCATGTGTACAAAAGAATGTCGGCCTTTGCCAGGTCATAAAAAACTAAAATATGCATCCTTTCTTTCTAATGTGATTTGGGGATAGCGTCCCTGGACAACTATGACTTTTTTGGTGTGCACGTGTGTTTGTTTCAACTAAACTGGGTCACTGCTCCTAGGTACAATCCGTACATGAAGTCTGGCTGGCATAGAGCTACAGATATTGCCTACCCTGTGGCTATCATCTTCATCTTCATTTCCATCATTGTTCGGAGGGACATCTGTGAAATGGAAACTCAGGCCCTGCTCTACGTCAGGATCATCATCCATGAATCTTGTCTTGGACATGGCCCGTGGGCTTGTCCAACTACCATTAGCTCTGTTATCTCTTTGATCTTGCTCTCTGTTTCCCTCCTCGGACCCATTGTTGCTGTGATAGCTGGAATGATAGTGATTTCCAAAGTTCGGCGGTTCATGGAAATTGTCCTGTGAACCAGTAAGGTGTGCATAATTCAGTGCCCAATCGCTGTGCTGGCTGGAAGAATGGGTAGATGTGTAGTGATTTGCAAAGTTTGGAGGCTCAATAAAACTGTCGCAAGGAGGTTCAGAAAATCTGTCTCGTGGATCAGTTTGGCGTGCAGAGGCCTGGGCCCACCAAGGGCAACTTCTAGAATTATGTTCCCTGTCCTGGCGCTTGAAAGTGGTATGTTGAAAGAACGCACTTGTTGTTGATGTTTCCAAGTGGCTTCGAGCTCTTTCATACAAATTAGAATCCCAGATTTGCTCCTCTTCAATCTCAGTTAGTGGCTTGCTCATAGGTGGCAGCCATATATCCTCCCCCGATTCAGGGGATGCTTCATCGTGGTGGGAATATGAGTCCAAATCTCTGCCTGAACGTTCGGAGTGGCATGTGTAGTACCAGTCCAGGATATATGGATAAGCTCTTTGATCTGTGTCAAGCAGTCCTAATGGGTTCAAATTATAAATAATCCCAATGCCTGGAAAAACATCTCTGGGACGCAGCCGATGCAAAATGGTGCCACTTTGAACTCTGCTACTCGACCAAAGTTGTGAATCTTCCGCTGTTTGTTGAAAAGTATATTTGCGGATTTGCTTTTCCTTGAATCTCTGGAGATTGCACAAAAACTGCTTGCCATCTGGATTTGGTTGCCATGATATATATGTGCTTTGGAAACTGTCAACATAAAAGGGCATAGCCACTTTAGGTCAACATCTATCAAAAGCAATTTACCTTTTGAAATGATTTCATATGCCAGTTTTCCATAGCGATGTTAATGAGATTATCATGAGGATTGGAATTTATCTGTATACTCCACTAGATTCGATCACAAAGGAAACAATTAATAACTATACTTAAGAACATATCGTATCTGAGTAATAAAGGAATCATACAACTCTTGTGGATGATATTAAAATGATCACTAAAGTGTTCCAGGGTTCTCCCTTACATTTCAATTTTTTATTAAATAATATGACACAGTATGATTTTGTTCATAAAAACAACCAGAATGGTTTGTGGATGTTAAGTACCCTCAGTTCCATAGAACTTATACAGATGCATAAGACAAACTGAGCCTAACTGAACCTGTTTTATTATTAATTGAAGAGTAAAATGCACGAGCGGCCCTTAAATTTTGTGGTGCCGTCAGCTATAGGTCTGTTTACTGTTAAAATGCACATCTTGGTTCCTAAACTTCCACTTGTGGTCCAAATTACCCTAATTAACATGTAGCATGGAGCCCAAGAGATCCTCAGTTACTACAACTTGCTCATGTTTCCAGCCACTATCTAGCATATAACATCAGGTGTCATATTTGCATGCAACATAGGCAATTTGAGTTGAGCAGAGTGATTTCAATCTCAAGTGGCACACTATGTACTCATGTGTGATATTAGGAACCTAAATGGCACTGCCGGACAAGTTTAAGCAGTGCTGGCAGGCAAAATTTAATGAAATGTGTAATTCCACCTACATGAGTTTCATACTTTCATTTCATTTCTTTGGGAAAATAATAACACCAAATTCAATTTATTCACAAACTTGGTATTTTGACAGGGCATCTTGGATAATAACCCAAACAACAAACCTACTACCAGGTAAAATAGTACAGCGTTTATATGGTACTAAAAAAGGATGCGTACCTTAATAATGATTTCTCCATTTTCCCTTGGGAGCTCCTCGTATCTTTTACTGAATCAAGTGGTGAACCATATTTTCTATTTCCATGTCTTCGGAGGTCAAACAAGCTTAAGCTATTGAGACAAACAGAATGAAGTTAAAAACCTTGCAAAGTAGCAAAATTAGCAGATTTTAGTAATTAATAGCACAGTACAAAGGCAAACCTGCAAACATCTCCCACTCCATCTACGTAAATTGTAAATTCCGAAATGAAGCACAAAATATCATTGACACGCTGTACATGGTGAAAACTCAACCGTTATACACCACAATCTAGAAACAAACTTCTGTTGATTTTGCTCAAAAGTCAAAACATTACCTTTGGAAGCACAAATATTAGCAAGTAAGGAGTGATGAAAATTGAGGCCATCTCTTCCAAAAGCATCGTTATGGTATACTGCAATTGCAACAATCAGCTATTCTTCTAAAAGCTTAATTGAAACTTATACATTAGAAGTCAGATAAACCACTTACTTATAAATGCACAGCATGGGTTCCACATAGACAGTGATTTACTGAGTTCTTTCATAAACCAAGAAGAAAAAAATAACTAAGGGGAGAGACATCCAGTTCTCTACCAACCAAACTACTGCTCAGTTCTCCTTTTTAAGCATAAAATCACCAGATATCTAAATGGCTAAACACTAGTACCACTGAAATGAAGTATTCTCAGTACCACAGCAAAGATCCTTAACTCATTATGTTGGAAGAACAATAATGTGTTAATGACATGTGGCTCCAGGCACCCAATTGATAACCTCTCATTTCCGTTATCATAAGTGCATTTGCATGATTAGGAATTAGCAATACCCAACTTCAAAACAATTAAGATTTGTGATCTAAAACTATTAAGATATTTTTTTTGCCAAAAGTGTGATCTGAGGGAAAATAAACTGAGGGAAGGGAATTACCTGAAATAAAGTTTCGAATTCTTTCCGCACAACTTCACTGCTCTCTTTACCACGCCATCTTTTTGGCATGTAATGTGTATGTTGCACAACAAGGGTCATGGCTCCTTCTGGATCAATCACTTGAAGCTCATCTGCCACAACTTTACGACTTACAGTTGCTATGGTTCCAAAAACAACGGTATACCAGAAAAGATTTCGTCCGAAAACCTTCATAAGCCATAAAAGACATGAGATTCTAAAGGTGGGAAGGTATCCATTGTGTGACACTAAGGATGGTGTGTGTGTGTGCGCGCGCGCGCGCGCGCGTGTTGGGGGGGTGGGGGGAGGGGGTGCTTACATGTCCCTCAAGAATAGATTCCCCCAGGAATCCAAGGATGAGAAGAATTCCAGCCAAGCCGCCAGATACAAATGATACAAATTTTGCAACAATTGATATTAATGGAGTTGGAAACTGCTTTAAATAATTTAAAGAGTGAAGAGTGCAATTGTCCATCCTATGTCTGAAGAAATGCTCAACCTGAAATAGTTAAAAGTAGAGGGGCATTTAAGGCAAAATGGAAGAGAAACAAAATTAACTACAAACGATCTACACGTTCTTTTGTTGGGGATCTGTCCCCCCAATTCCTCCAAACACTAAGAAAATGGAAAGAATGACCAGGCAATCATTTGGCATTTTCTAGCAGGTGCAGCAAAAGAAACATGTTTCTACCTCGTTGTACTCCCGCAAAATCCACCTTGACAAATTCGACCATCTTCGAGATGATGCTGTACTGGGATTATTGTAGAATTCTTCAGCATGTCTCAGAAACATGTAAACCAATGGGAAGATGACAAGGCAGGGCGACAGCAAAAGCATTGCAATGCCCATAAATACAAGTCGCTTTGTCAAGACAGACGGGCCCGTTAGAAAGCCTTTCCTGACACAAAATTTACTGCACAAGAAGAATGAGGTTTGCATTAAAAAGAGTAAGATGGTATTTTAAAGGAATAGGATCAACAAACAATGAGTAAGAACTACATGGGAAGAGAACATTTTAAAGGAGCAGTTATGACGACAGAACATCATGAATAAGAACAAAAACAGAAAGACTAGACTTATCACGGAAGATATCATATCAAGGTAGCAATAGTTGTTTAAACATTGTTAACAACTAGAATATATACAATAATGAGCTTCATGGTTTCCTTCATCGATCATCTTGAAAATTTCAGATAAACCCTATTCACCCTGCAGTGCACATAACTGAGAGCAGCACATGGAAAGCTTCACAGACGTTCTATTATAATATATCACAAATGATATTAAAGTGACACGAAGACCTCGATTCATCACCAAATTAAAATGTATCCATCAATAAAATCTACTAGGACTGGTTTAGAATAGACTACTACCTGGTAACAGCATTCTATTTTTGACATTACCAGTAAAAGTATCATCAATTTGACACTTGTACATACACATTTCATTTCATATTAGTTCCTTTTCCTTTCATAACTCTTACTTGTTTCCAAAAAAACTAACTCGCACTGCTTAACCAACAAGTTTGAAAAAAAAATACTAGCAGCATCGTCTACTAATAACTATAGATATAGGGAACCAGAAAATGGAACAAACTTCCTTACCTATCAAACATGCTATGGAAGATGCACCAATTTAATGCCCACTCTAGCGTCTTTGGAAGCATCAGATAGCTTTTCCTTCCTTGGGAGCGCGAACCGACAGTTGGTCCTACTCCAGGCAGCCAACAGGCAATCGGAAATGCGATAATGCCTTTATTAACCATCCCAATTAAGTAGTTCTGTTTCCGCATTAATCTCATGATAATATCATGCTCCGAAAGATCCTTAACAACGCAAAGTTGTTGTGACTTCTGGAGGAGGACAACCTTCTCAACTACTTTGGGCCATGATATAGTTTGAATCTCCAGATCTGTGACCTTAAGACTGCAAAATGAAGTAACAGAAACAAAATGACACATCATTTTTCTCTCAACGAAATGTTTACCAATGTGTGGAACAAATGGAATTGAAATATTACCTGTTATAGTAGAAGTCACGAACACTGAGTATGCTTCTCAATTTTACAAAGAACTTGATTAAGTTAATAATCCCATATGTCGTCAATATAACCATTGATCCAATAGTGATAAACTTCACATATGTGAATGGAACTAATGGGTCATTCTTGATGACATTCATTAGGTCGCATGGTTTATCCCCTATCTCAAGTGCTTCCACCCCACATTTCAAATGGCCAAGGGCATCCCAGTCAACAAACAAGAAGAAGAAACCAATAGCACATACCATAAATGTAACATTAAGGATCTCGATTATCCATTTGGTGATAATGCATCTTAAACCCTTTGCACAGAAATATTCATACATTCTCTCAAAGAAAATATCCAAATCAGGAACCAGCTCAGCCTTGAAGTCCTCCCCATGGAGAAGACCTGTTGGGCTCTCACAATATGAGCTTGGTAGTCTCCGGTAGTCTGATAGCTCTACTTCAGGTGGAATTTCAGCAAGCAGATGTGTCGAAAGTGTCGATTCTCTTCTCAATGGCCACTTGAATAATCTTTTAGTATTTGTGCCCTTCAGAAAGAAGGACATCATATACGGAAACAGAACCGGAGGCAAGCTGAAGGCTTCCTTGCCATGCCACTGCTGATCACCTGGTTGATAAAGTTTTTTCTTTAAATGATGCATTCATCATACTCATATACATTGCAACAGACATTGTGATTGAAACGCCGAACAAGAAATTATTACCATCTATCAAAAAAGGAAAAGCATCCAGTCTCATTCATAAAAAAGCAACAATTAAATGAATATTTCAGCTAACCAAAAACTATGCTTTTGTGCATCCCATTTAGGATTTATAGAAAACTAAGTACTGGGCATGTTCGACCGCAGCTGAAAGCTGCAGCAGCTGCACTGATTCTACCTCAAACTACAGCATTTTGCAGCTGTAATAAAATCTGAAGCACAGCTGAAGCTGCAGCGAACAGGCCCATCACAACCCTTAATTTGTGTTTATAGTCCTGGAACGAAAACCCAATTATAGAAAGTTTAAGCCCTGCTGCATCACGCACTAGTTGTAAAGTGTAAACTAGGCTCACTCGAAGTCCACAAAGCATCAACTCAACTCGAAGTCAATCAAAACTTTATAATTTTTCCAAGGTTGTCCTCAGCAGGGGTGGGCCCAGTAAAGCACAATGGGTTTGCAAATGTACACCCGAAAAAATTTACATACAAAATCGAAGGTAGTAGCAGAATATGTTTATATATGTATGACTGTAGTTTGATCAGATTTGAATACAAGTAACCAAAAGCTTAAGACTTAGGGTTTGGGTGCTCGGCTCCTCACAGAAGGAAGAGAAGAGACGGGGGTGGGCATACCTGGTGTGCCCGTCGCTGGCGAAGGGGGAGGAAACCCTGGGCGCCTGGCGAAGGGCGGCGGCGGCGGCCGCAGTGTCGTCGCCACGAGAGAGCACGCGGGGAGAAGGGAGAAGGCAGGGGTGAAGCAGCCCCGGGGCTCAGGCGGTTAGCCGGTTAGCGGTTAGGGCCTCAGGCATCCAAAACAGATCGTTAATCTTAATTATAAAGATAATAATAATTTAATATTATATTAATATAAACGATCAGATATCAAAGTGGCGTCAGCCGTCAGGTTTGGGTAGGGTTTTAATAAATAGCCCGAAAGTTTTTCGACGGTCGGAAGTCCGAACGCGACACCGCCCCAAATTTTAGGCTAAAAAAAAAGCTCAAAGACGAAATCATGTTGTTTTTCGACGAGTTTTAATTTCCAATTAAATTAATATGTTCATGCGTAATAGTACATATATTTTCTAATACATCTTGAAATCCTATTATGTGTCGTGACAAAATGCACACTGTTCCATCTCGCTTATATAACAGAGTTCAGATCATGAACGAGGCGGCAAACAAATAGAACTATTATCCCTAGTTCATCATGTATACTTTTAGTAAAACCAACCATGACTTATATACTCATAAGAGTGGAGGCACTAATGAAAAGAAAAATAGTGACTCACTAGAGGTGGAATTTAGACCATGTCATGCTAACTAGAGGTGGAACTTAGACAATGTCATGCATCTATGACTCACTAGAGGTGAGACTTGACGTGTGGAATTTATTCTCCAAACTTTTAGTAGTTCGTGGCTTAGAAATTGAACTACCATGTCGTGGTCGTATCGTCGGACGCCACTAGTGCGGCAGCTTAACCTAACAATCGTCACAAGTTGTGACATGGTTTGGTAACTTGTAGTAAACCAAACAAACCTTTAGGCTAGCTCTAACATGGCACACGGTCTAAGTTTCACCTCTAGTCTAGCACGACATAATCATCTCGTGCTTGTTTCGGAATAGCGATTTTTTGGACACGCCAAATCAAATTTTACTGAGATGTACTCCTTCGCCAAAACAACCTGATTTCTATCAATACAGCCATGAGACTTTTAAAGATTTCAACTTGCCATTCTCTCAAACAACCTTCATACACAAATGCAGAATCAACAGTTAACGGAGGCAAATCCTTTGGAGGATACTAACGACATCTAGTAATGCAATGGAGGATCCACTAGAATTTCGTCTTCGAGAATCTTATATAGAAAAGTGGTTGGCCATCATCCAACTAATCCAGTCTTCAAATGGGTCTGAGAAAATTTATGTCAACCTAAACACAAAGTCTTTTACTGACTACTTTTAAAAGATAGGCCGAGTACAAGAAACATCCTTAGAAGTAATTATATGGAACTGAATTCATATGAATGTGAACTTTGTGCTAGGAAAGCATTTCTGTATTGTTCCTTTGATCAACAGTGTTGGGGACTTGTCAGCCGGACAATCTCCCCTCGTAATGTTTTTATATGATAACTTCAACGCTCTCAAAACCTAGATTGGTTCTTAGTTCTTCATGTCATGATAGCGATTACTCTTATGAGTTGGACGACCTGCCACAATTAAGATGATCTTCAATGGAAATCAAATGAACGTACAAGAGTGTAAGAGACACTTCTTCATAGAAACAAGAGGGTTATGGCCTCTTCTTGCTCCTAAGGGATCCTTTGGATCAACCATTGCCCTTAGTGATTAGAGGGTATCATGGGGGGTAATTATTTAGTTCAAAAAAACTAGCCCTAAAGATGTGTGTGTGGGTGGGTGGGGGGTGGGGGGGGGGGGGGGGGGGTGGGTTCGGTTGCAGATAGCAAGGTGCAGGATGTGTATCGCGGTCATTCCACCACAATATGTGTTTGTATTCATTGCCATGTTTTAAAGTTTTTAGTGTGTGCTTTGGAGCTATCCCATAGCACTGGCATCTAAAAAAAGGCTCGGTGCTGTATACAATGTGATTCATCCACACCGTGGGACATTTGGCACGGTTGTTGGTTTCTTTTCGTCACCACCGCAACAGAAAATCGATCCTGGACACGCCCTCAATCTCCACCGTGACATGCATGCTCGTGTTCCTCTCTCGACCTCCAGACAGGTTGGTCCCGCTCAGAACCCATCCAGTAGTGTAGTGAGATTCAGATCACGGACAACCGACGCAAATGGTAGATAAATAGATAACGGATGATATAGGGTCATTCATTACTGAAAGCAATATATATACCAACGACTCCCCCATCTAGTTGGAGTGGAGTACGCTCTGAATCGGCACAACACGTGGTTATCGTAATTCGTAAAACCTGAGCAAAACTTTGTCAATGGCCGCCAAAGCGCAACCGCGGATCCTCGTCCTCCTGCTCGCCTGATTGGATGAGTGCCTCAATCCGTTGCAGGAATATTTTATAGCTAGGATTATTCGAAGGAAGCGCAAACAGCTTGGCCGGCAGGGTGCCGTGACTCATGAGCAGGCTTGAAGTTTTTTCCGGAGATTAAAGCAGTGGGGCTCATGGTGACGTAGCAGCATGAAAAGCTAGGAAAATCGGGTAGTGAGGGTAGTCATGAGCAACGGGCTGGCACGGCCCAAGCACGGGCTAGGCACGACCCGATAGGGCACGGGCCCGTATGGTCCGCGTGCCGACGGGCCAGGCCTCTACAGCCTACCGTGGGCTGATTTACAGGCCGTGCCAGCCCGAATGGCACGCGGCCCAGTAGGATACCAGGCTGGCCCGCGGTCCGCTTCAGCAGGGAGAAGGGGAAGAGGAGGCCGCCGTTGCCGTCAGGGATGCCGATCTTGTGGACGAGGCGACGTCCACCGCGCGCTCCATGGGAGATCGGGAGCAGTCCGCTGCCGCGCGAGATCAGGAGGAGGCTGCCGCCGGATGGACATCGGGGCGCAATCAACGACTCGCCGAGCGGTCAAGGCAGGAGGCAAGCCGCCGCTGAGATTGCTCCGATGCGAGGTCAGTGCTGCTGGAGGTGAGGTGGAGGAGATCGGCCGGTTGTGCAGCAGGTGAGGAGGAGGCAGCCGGCGAGCCGGCCGTCGCCAGCTCGACGCTAGAGGCGGGGGGGCGAGCCTCGCTGGTGCGGAAGTTGCGTGCCTCGCAGCCACGGTCGCAGCTGCGAGAGATGCGTGCGGCGTGGGGACTCGGGAAGGAGGTAAGGAAGTTAGGGTTTGGGAGGGGGCATGGCGTGGTGGGCTATTGTGGCTGGTGGGCTGTCATTCCTATGATGAGGCTGATGGGCTGTTCTCACTTATCAGTAGTAACCGGGCCGATATCGGGCCTGTCTATTTTTTGGGCCGTACCGAGGCCTTGGCCTAGGCACAGCATGCTACGTGCCTCGGGCCGGCCCGGGCACGGTAGTAGGCCGGGTCGGCCCGTGCTTGGACTGGGCCAAATTGCCGTGCCTCGGGCCGGGCCACAAGCACGCGGACTGCATGCCATTTTTAAGTGAGGGGCTCCTACTTAGTCACAAAAGATAGAAAATAGAGTACTAGAAGATATAGTAATGACAAAAGTGTGTGAGCAAAATCTGGTCGTTAAAACAACCCGATTCTTGGGTAGACAGATCAATCCTTCATTATTGAAAGCAATGTACTAACAACTCCCCCACCTTCTTGTTGGAGTGCGCTCTGAACTGGCACAACCACTGGAGTGTCCGTGTTATCGTAAAGTCGTAACTGAGTAAATCTTTCTCAATGGCCGCCGAAGCGCCACCGCGGATCCTCGTCCTCCTGCTCGCCTGGCTCTGCTGCCTCTTCTTCGTCGGCTTGCTGGTGTGTGGAGCTCCCGACCTCCTCCACCCGGTCGTCCTGCTCCCCGGATACAGCTGCAGCCAGCTCGACGCGCGGCTCACCCACGAGTTCGACCCCTCCACGGCGCCGAGCTGCGGCGGCGCGCGCATTGGGAAGGGCAACTGGTTCCGGCTGTGGGAGAACCACACGGCGCTGCAGGAGGACTCTGCACTGGTGTTGACACTTCTAACACCACTCACGCTAAGTTGTCATCCCTAGCATGGCGCCAAAAGTGTTGGTATAGAAACTGCTCCTCTAGTCAAGAAAAATATGGGATCCGCAAGCGAACAGATAATACACCATCGTAGCATTTTACCGGGAAGTATTCCGGGTATCGTTATTTATATTTAGCTCAAAGGAAAGAACTACGGACTTAAACTATGAGATGAACTTGCTAAACACGACTACTTATAAGTGATTGATTACACAAATCACATACTTTGGCGAGGGGTAAACCATGATAAATAAGGGAATATAAAGTAATAAGCTCGGGGTATAAATCACACGAGATTAGATATAGACTACTCACAAAGGTAGGTTGACATCGATTAGTGCAAGAAATATAAATCCTATGTAGGTTCTAATCTACTAAGTCATTCATCTACTCCAACTCTACACTATCATATACACAAAAAGACTTTTCATCTATGTATAAGGATCATTGCTATAATAAGCCAAGACATAGTAGGACTTACTACGCAACTTTGGTTCGCTAGACCTACCAACGGGGATGGAATACGAGAGGACTCAACGGAACCGTCACTTCCGCGATCTACCACACGACCCGGCCAATAGGGTGCATTTGCGGTAAACGGCATCTAAGCACCATGCTTATATGAAATCTACCACCTAACCCCCCGGAAGAGAGCTAAGCGCTTTGCAAACATATACATAAACTTATTACCAATCATAACCATATCAAATGTAGAACTAGAATAAACTAGGAACATAATAAATAGAAACATAATGATATTTAGAATAAAGTCACAAGAATAGATACAAGATAATACCAATTTCGATGATGAAGATCCGGAATTCCGAGCACAGCGCCCGATTCTTCCTCTATCTAGTCTAAACCTATGTAGAACTTGAAGATCTAGAGTATCTATTCTAATTCTCTCGGTGGAGATCTCTCTCTAAACCCTAGCTTTGCCGATGGCTACCTCGAATAATGAATTCTTGAATGAATTCCCCCTCGGCCCGGGGGCCGGGGCTCGAATATATAGCCCCCTAGGATGCACCACAGCCATCGGATCAAACCGACCTAAACGGACGATAATTATTCATCCTCAAAGGCGGTGGAGGCGAGGATCCGCGAGCCTCCACTGATTGGTGGAGGTGGCCGGTCGGCCGACCCAAAAGGGAGTCGGCCGACCCACCACTCGCCGAGTGGGTCCCCGCTTCCCGTGGTTCGCCTTCGGAGTCTTCTAGAGTATACAATTTTACCCGTTCGGTCTTTCTCTCTATGTAATCATGACATGTGGGCCTCCTTGGATGTTTTCCCGATAATCCCCTTGAAAACACATATTCACCAAAACTTGTGGAATCTGTCGGTTTAAACCCTAAGTCTATGGTGGTGAACAGATTATACCCCTCTTTCTCTCTCCGATTGACATATAAAATTGATCATTAACAACCGTCAACAAACTCCCCCAAGCTTACCCTTTGCTCGTCCCCGAGCAAATAGCTACGAAGATGGATCGGGGAGTTGCTGCAATGCTTTCATGCTTAACAAACACACATGCTCTAAACAAGAATTCATCCCGAGACTAGAGTGAACTATCATAACTCCCAAACTTACTCATGTTTCTTTCAACCATGGGGCTTTTACCCGCACTTGGGTCTTGAGTAGTTGAAAGACGTAACAATTAAGTCAAGCACCGTTGTCTCATGCTCCTTTGTTCCACCTCGTTCTGGAGTTTTTACAAGATTTTCAATAAAAACTCGAGTTCCTTAATACAACCCTTTCAAGTCTCTCAATATGTGGTATTTTTGGATCCTCTCTAAGGCATTGAAAGGAGATATGCCTTTTCTCTTACTCTCAGAATATGTAGTATTTGTGGTTCAAGGCATCTATAGATGAGCCTTCATTCTCTCTCTCTCACCCTACTCTAATAAAGGTTTATATGGGGCTCATAGGTGTGGAGAACTAATGCATTGGCATGATCGAACCATGGATCCGAAGGAACTCAACATACAACCAATCGGTGTGTGCATGTGTGGTTTTATATGTGGATGATATATATAAAATAGAGAGAAATATTTGTGGGAGGAGAAGGGGTGCACAAAGGAATTATCAATGCTCCTTTATTTGGATGAAACTTGGAAACACTTCAACACTTGAATCTTCTTGGAAATTGAACTTGAAAACTTGAACTTTGGGAACTTGACAAAAGACTGGGCTCATAGATCTTTCTTTCTTTTTTTTTTTAGGAACATAATTCTTGCAGCCCAAAAAAGAATGAAATACTTCTTGAATGGAACACTTCTCAATCTTGACAACTTCACATTGGGAACAAATGGAACACTTGGAGCATTGATTTTGGATAAGTGGTTAGCGAAAATGAACAGGGGAATATTTTTGGGTGTTCACTCTCGGTGTAAGAGTAGAACAATTTCAATGGATAATAATAGGCTTTTTGTGGTGCGTACTTCCGGGGTAGAAGTAGCGGGGGTGCATGTGAGTGTGTGAAACCGGATTTGGCCGTATGATGAGTTCATAAGGATACAACACAAAACAAAGACGAGCCCTAAACAAATGAGGAGGCTTCCTATTCTAATAATCAAGTTTGGCTGTGGTAGGAATTTTAACTCTCTGTCATATAAGGAACTCATCATGAAACATTTATAATTTTCACAAACAAATCTCCGAATTTAGTGGCACTTTGGAACACAATGAACAAAGGCTCGAGACTATCATCATATCATGTCCGTCAACTACCTAGACTTAGTTTAAGCATATGCTCCCACGGGTTTTCAGGTGTAGAGTAAATCCGGTTGTCAAACAAAGTGTATCCAAATCTTGGGAGAACTCAAATTTAAAGCTAGGTACTTGCAAGAATTAGAGCGAGCAACTATTCATCATTTCCATCATGCAATCCTCAAGTCTACACATTTTTATTTATAGCAAACTGAATTGAAAACAAACTTGCACACTCTTTTTATTTGGTTTTTTATCTTAGGGCAAACTCGAAATGTAAACACACTTAAAGAAAGCAAACTTCTTAAAACAAACAAATTTTTATTGGTTTTTTCTAGTTTTTTACGATTTTTTTTATTTTCAATGCATAAAACAAACCAAAGAAAAATAAACAAACCGAAAACAAACAAACGAAACAAAAGGAAAGAAATACTTATCTTGATAATGGGGGTCCTCCCCAAGCTAGCCTTGCGGCGGTGGTGGTGGATAGTGGATGTGCAACGGTCCACCAAGCCATGCGGCATGGAAGCGGCTTCTTCCCGGCTCTCTTGAATGGTGCCCGGTGTCCGGGTGGTGTTCTCGTTCCACTTGGAGCCGGTCATTCCACCTCGATCATGGCGATTAAGAGTGGCGGTGGTGTTGTCTTTGGAAGGCTACTTGTTCATCATAGTGCCGTGGGTGAAAATGAAACTGGTGGCATCGGAGTGGCGACGTGGCTCAAAGTCATGGTGGGGTTCTTCTTCTTCATCGGTGGTACCAAAGGGGCCATAGGAGTATCTTGGTGGCTGTGAGGGTCCTGGCTCTGATGGTCCTGGCTCTGATGTTCCCGGGGTGTTGTATGGTGGGTAGTAACCATAGAATGGTTGATGTGGTTGGCTTTGTGGTGGGTACACCCATGAGTTTAGTGAGTGGTGCTTGAGGTACATTCCACTCATTGAAACCGGCATGTCTTGGTTCTTCTCGGGCGGTTTCGGCACCACGCCAAACGGTTCGCGATTTCTGTCACCCTCTCGAGCGAACTCTTCGAGGTGCTCTCTCATTCACCGGTTCTCGCCGCAACTCAACATGATAGTTTTGCACATGATACAAAGCCGGTTCGGGTTAGGTAACCGGATCGCAGATCACCATATTTTGCATAATAAACATCATTCACTTTTTTCGATAAGTGACCTTGGCCAAAAGTATAGAGGTCATAAAATTCTCTATGATGTTCAATGTACTCAAAAGTAGCTCCCTCTAATAACTTCAAGCTTGTGGCAATGCGAGTGATAAGCGAGCAAATGGCCACACTTCCTACTTTGTAACCAGGGACACTCATCCAATGGTTCACTAGGAGATGGACAGGAGACACTTTCTGTTTCTTGACAACCGCGTATAGCAACTGCAAGTCGGCTACTCTGATCTTGCTTTCATCAAATCGTGGGAAAAAGGTGGCTCCTATCCAACGGTGCAAAAATCTAAGCGTAGGATGCTCTATGGCTGCGGTGCGGTGTGCTAAGTGGTACGGTGCTCTAGAAATGCTTGCTCCAAAACCTATGTGCATCAAAATCACCTAGTGCTTGCATTTAAATCCATGAGGGCATCTTGAGGGAAACCTAGGAGGTCACTAAGGTTTCTCCAAGAGACGAATATTCCGAGCAAACATTCTAAAATAAACTCCATTGTCCGTGTATCGAAGGGTGCTAAGGAATTCTATGGTCAAAAGCCTAATCCCCTTCTCAGTGAGGTTTGCAAAGGAAGTCCAACCAACTAGTGGAAAAATTGTATCGAATTCTTGAGCCATACCTGTCGCTAGCAGAAGTGTCGGATCGATGACTGGCGTGTGGATGAAACGCTTGTTCTTGAGCTTCTTGTATATATCCTTCTCCTGGGCGGTTCTCAGGGCGAGGTCGGATGTTCTCATGAGAACTCTCTGAGATGCTGGTGGTGGTGCAGGTGCTGCTACAGGTGCTTCTGGTGCTTCTGGTGGTGGGTCGACACTCATGTCGGAACCAGCCACCGAGCTCTGGCGAGAGGCACTTCTTGTCCTGATGTTCCGGACAGCTCCAACGAGTCCCTTCATGGCACTCTTCATCCTGCAAGTTGCTCAAAAGAAACAAAAACAAACACTAGTGGAGAGAAGGATTAGCACAAGGTTAGTGGTTAGCCGTCCAGAGTCAGCGGTCCAGGGGTTAGTCGTTCTTCATGACAAAAAGTTCTAAACTTCAGGTCTTGATTTTGACAGAACCTCCCCTTGATTTTAGATTTTCTTTATCCTATTTGGACAGCATCTCCACTAATTTTGTGATCATCTACTCAGCACTATCCCTTCCCTTCACTTGCTACTAAACTCTTGCTCACTCTCTCACTTCTTCTCTCTTCCTACTCTTCTCCTCTTCTCTCTAACTCTCTCCAGAAAACACGAAGTCGAGAGCAGAAGGTTTGGCTAAAATTCTGGAGTGTGGGTGGTGCATGGAGGCCATGGGAGGAGGCCTATTTATAGAGGAGGAAGGGGGGAGTCGGCCGACCCAATGGTGGGGTCGGCCGCCCCACCAGGTTGGCCAATGTGGCTGCCACTTCACATGCTATTGCGTGATCTTTCCTCCATCCAGAAATTTTGGTCGGTTAAGTGGTTTTGGCGGTGGAAAAGAGAGGATAGTGGAGGTGAGTGGAAGTGGATGAAATTATGTGATTTGATGTATGTGAGGTGTAGTCTATGACATGTGGGACCCATGGTGAGGGACCCACCAAGCACTAAATGCTATGATAAAAACTATAAACAATGCAGAAATTTAAATGAAGGTAAACTAATTTAAATGCATGAAATGATAAATTTTTGTGCCACCACGATAAAATATTTTCGACGGGTTGTCACACACCGTAAAATTATTTATATGGGGCATAGAATTTTTATAATGTAATGCTAGGAATAAATATGTCTAAGAAAATTATAAGAGATGCAATTTAAAATGCGGATAAATACCGAGTTACCTTCCGGCGAGGATTCAGATTTTTAAAGTCCTCCGAATTGGACCTTCCAAAATATTTATTCCGCTGATGATCCCAGAGATGCATCCTCTGTCTCTGGTGGTTGTACTGTCTGATCTTCTTCTACCATCTTCGCGGATTTGTTGAGCTCTTGTTTCGACTTGAATGCGAATTGCTCTTCTTGCCCATTTATAGTGAACTTGATTTCTCCTTTCCCGACATCAATGTGTGCATTGGCGGTGCTTAAGAAGGGTCTTCCAAGTATAAGTGACACCTTTGAGTCTGGATGCATATCCAGTACTACAAAGTCTACCGGCACGAAGAACTCTCTTATCTTGATCGGAATGTTTTCGGCAATGCCCAACGGATAACGAACCGATTGGTCGGCTAGTTGTAGACACATTGATGTTGGCTCAAGTGCGGTGTGGTTGAGCTTGTAGTAGGCTAGCTGCGGCATCACACCGACACTTGCTCCAAGATCACGAGTGCGTTATTGAAATGTTGATCTCCAATTGTGCGGTCGATAGTGGGACATCCTGGATCTTTCTTCTTTTACTCGGTAGTTGGTTGAGGATGGCCGCACTACATTCTTCGGTTAGCTTGATCACTTCATTGGATGGCAGTGGTCTCTTCTTGTTAAGAATATCTCTTATGTACTTGGCATAAGTGGGGACTGTATGGCATCCGACGAGAGGTATATTGACATATAACTTTTGAATTACCTCCACGAACTTACCAAACCGCTCATCATCTCATTTGTGGTCCTCTCTTCCTCCTAGGGAATGGTAGGTAGTTTGTATCTCAAAATTGTTGTCTTGCTTCCTGATCTTGTACTGGCTTCTGTACTGATTTTTGTGGTAATACTTCTAGCTCAGGTTGGAAGTCTTCTTCTTCTGCCACTGGTGGTAGCATGGTTGGCCTTTTTGCTCCTTTTGGATAGGGAGGATCTCTGGTAGAACTCCCTCTTCTTGTAGTAATAGATCTCACTTGCTCAGGGTTAGTGGCAACAGGCAAAGCAATGGCCAATTTGGCTATCTTTTCTTCTATCTTTTTATTGAACTCTAATTGATCATTAATGGCGGGAGAAACTATCCATTTTAATGCTTAAGTTTTCCAAGATTTTGTTATTAGCAAGCAAGCCTATCCTCCATAGATGAGTTGATCTTGGACTGTTGTAGGACCAACTCTCTTAAAGTAGGTTGCTTTGCATAATTACCTGATTGTGTACCTTGATTAATGGGTGGTTGCACCCAATGTGGAACCTTTCTCATGATGGGACTTGAATTCTGTTTATATGTTGCTTCAATTGCTCTTTGATCTTCCTTGTACTTGGCCCTCTGGTCAAGCCAATGGAGTAAGGTATCCATCTTGGTTGATAATGCATTTACTTCTTCAATTGCTTCTTCACTCTGGTGACAATCTTGAATGTTGTCTTGGGACCAGCTTTGATTATCTGCTATCTTCTCCATGAGTCTTTTAGCTCTCCTAAGAGTGAGTGATAAGAATGATCCTTCGGCGCTTGCATCTAGGTGCTCACGCGTCTTCGGAGTTAATCCGTGATAGAAACCTTGCATGAGTAACCATTCTTCCATTCCATGATGGGGACAATCTTGGATATATCCTTGCAAACGCTCCCATGCTTCCGACATGGTCTCCGTCTTCTCGTTGGAAGTTGGTAATCTTTCCTCTTAAGGCATTGGTTTTGCCTATTGGGAAGAATTTTGCTAGAAAGGCCTTGGAACACTTCGCCCATGTATTGATATCTTCTTTATTTGCATAGAACCACCGCTTCGCTCTTCCCACTAGTGAGAATGGAAAGAGGCGAAGAAGTATGAGGTCTTCTTTAACTCCATCTATGGCGATGGTGTTTCCAATTTCCATGAAGTCCTCGTAGATGTGTACTTGCATCTTCATGTACCTTTCCACCGAATTGGATAGCTTGCACCATGTTGATGAGACTTGGCTTGATCTCAAACTCCATATTATTTTCTATTCTTTGGACCGGTGCGGATGTTCTCTATTGTTGGAGTAGAGAACTCCGGTAGGGTCTTCTCGGCCATCTTGATTGGTGACGAGCTTCCTTCTTGATTGAACTCGACTCGATGATCGAGAGTTTTGAATGAATCGAGATTCAATCCTGCTAATACCCCGTATAAAATATAGACAAAGAAAAACAACGGGTGAACTCGCCAAAGTAGAGGTGACTAGTGACAATCACTCATTTTCTAAGTATCCGCTTAAGCAATTTTTCTCTAAAAGTTTATTCCGTTCCCCGGCAAGAACGGCGCCAAAAATGCTTGTTGACACTTCTAACACCACTCACGCTAAGTTGTCATCCCTAGCATGGCGCCAAAAGTGTTGGTATAGAAACTGCTCCTCTAGTCAAGAAAAATATGGGATCCGCATAGCGAACGAGATAATACACCATCGTAGCATTTTACCGGAAGTATTCCGGTATCGTTATTTATATTTAGCTCAAAGGAAAGAACTACGGACTTAAACTATGAGATGAACTTGCTAAACACGACTACTTATAAGTGATTGATTACACGTCACATACTTTGGCGAGGGGTAAACCATGATAAATAAGGGAATATAAAGTAATAAGCTCGGGGTATAAATCACACGAGATTAGATATAGACTACTCACAAAGGTAGGTTGACATCGATTAGTGCAAGAAATATAAATCCTATGTAGGTTCTAATCTACTAAGTCATTCATCTACTCCAACTCTACACTATCATATACAAGCACAAAAGACTTTTCATCTATGTATAAGGATCATTGCTATAACAAGCCAAGACATAGCGGGACTTACTACGCAACTTTGGTTCCGCTAGACCTACCAACGGGGATGGAATACGAGAGGACTCAACGGAACCTGTCACTTCCACGATCTACCACACGACCCGGCCAATAGGGTGCATTTGCGGGTAAACGGCATCTAAGCACCATGCTTACATGAAATCTACCACCTAACCCCCGAGAAGAGAGCTAAGCGCTTTGCAAACATATACATAAACTTATTACCAATCATAACCATATCAAATGTAGAACTAGAATAAACTAGGAACATAATAAATAGAAACATAATGATATTTAGAATAAAGTCACAAGAATAGATACAAGATAATACCAATTCGATGATGAAGATCCGGAATTCCGAGCACGGCGCCCGATTCTTCCTCTATCTAGTCTAAACCTATGTAGAACTTGAAGATCTAGAGTATCTATTCTAATTCTCTGGTGGAGATCTCTCTCTAAACCCTAGCTTTGCGATGGCTACCTCGAATAATGAATTCTTGAATGAATTCCCCCTCGGCCCGGGGGCCGGGGCTCGAATATATAGCCCCCTAGGATGCACCACAGCCATCGGATCAAACCGACCTAAACGGACGATAATTATTCATCCTCAAAGGCGGTGGAGGCGGGATCCGCGAGCCTCCACCGATTGGTGGAGGTGGCCGGTCGGCCGACCCAAAAGGGAGTCGGCCGACCCACCACTCGCCCGGTGGGTCCCCGCTTCCGGGGTTCGCCTTACCGGAGTCTTCTAGAGTATACAATTTTACCCGTTCGGTCTTTCTCTCTATGTAATCATGACATGTGGGCCTCCTTGGATGTTTTCCCCGATAATCCCCGCGAAAACATATATTCACCAAAACTTGTGGAATCTGTCAGTTTAAACCCTAAGTCTATGGTGGTGAACAGATTATACCCCTCTTTCTCTCTCTGATTGACATATAAAATTGATCATTAACAACCGTCAACAACTGGTGCCGTGCTACGCCGAGCTGCTGCGGCTGGTGTACGACCCTGTCGCCGGCGACTACCGCAACGTGCCGTGTCAGCCCCCGCGCTCTGCGGCGGCGGCCGACGACCTAGCTACCGGGGAGAACAGTAATTCCGGCGAGGTCCCTTCTATAAGTTTGGAGAGGAAGAAAGAGTACAAGAGTGTTTGGATAAAATCTTAGTTACAGACTCCGACCGGACTCGGGGTTTTTAACCACCGCGGGCGACGAGCAGGCAGAGCATTCCCAGTCTGGGCCGGTGAGTCGCGCGTTCTTCTTCTTGGGCCGGGTTCCCCTTCTGGGCTTGAGCTGGGCTTCCGGGATGGTAGAATGAGGCCTGCTAACATCCCCCCCTCCTTGAGAACCGGGCTGTCCCCAGGCCGGTGCAGCGGGAAAGTGCTGCTGTATGAATTCAGAGTCCTCCCAGGTGGCAAGCGATTCATCAAGACCTGACCACTTAATCAGCAATTGGGGAACAGACCTGGAACCATGTTGAAGCAAGCGGCGTTGCAGCACCCATTCTGGAATCTGGAGACCATCGTCAGCTTCAGGCAGATCAGAAGAAACAGGTGCTGAAGAAGGAGGAGCTGCCTTTAACAGGGACACATGAAAAACTGGGAGTATAGAAGATGACTCCGGGAGCTGGAGCTTATAAGCAACTGGACCTATCTTCTCGATGATCTTGAATGGCCCAAAATACTTGAAGCAAAGCTTGTGATGAGACCTTGGAGCAAGGGAAGCTTGGACATATGGTTGCAGACGCAGGAACACTGAATCACCCACAGCAAAGGAACGCTCTGATCTTTTCTTGTTAGCCTGCGACTTCATACGCTGCTGGGCGCGTAGCAAATGCTGTCTCACTGTCTCAATCATATTTGAACGCTCCCGAAGCATAGCAACCACATCCGGAACAGGTGAAACATCATCATCAGTGATACCAAAGAACCGAGGAGAGTGCCCATAGAGTACCTCAAATGGAGAGCGCCCCAACGCCGAGTGGAAATTGCTGTTGTACCAAAACTCAGCAAGGGAAAGCCACTTTGACCATTGCTTGGGACAAGCATGCACGAAACACCGCAGATAAGTCTCCAGATACTGATTTACCCGCTCGGTTTGTCCATCTGATTGAGGGTGATATGCTGAACTCATGCATAGTTCAGTGCCTGCAGCAGAGAATAATTCCTTCCAAAAGGCACTAGTGAACACCGGGTCTCTATCAGAGATGAGATGTGTAGGCATACCATGCAGCTTGTAAATTGAATCAAGGAAAGCTTGAGCCACCTTCTCTGCTGAGTAAGGATGATGGAGAGGGATAAAATGGGCATACTTGCTAAACTTGTCGACCACCACCAAGATGCAATTAGCTGTACCAGAAGTGGGCAGGCCCTCAATGAAATCCAAGCTCACCATTTGCCAAGATTCAGTGGGTACTGGAAGTGGTTTGAGCAGCCCTGGATATCTTGCTCTATCAGGCTTGGCTTGAATGCAGGTAGCACAAGCAGCAACATAGGACTGGACTGACTTCTTCATGCCGCGCCAAGCAAAAAGTTTTTTGAGCTTGCTGTAGGTTACTGGAAACCCAGAATGCCCCCAAGTGGGGTATCATGCATAGCAGAGATAACCTTTGTCTGCAAGGAAATGTTGTTGCCAAGCCAGATACGACCTTTGTAGCGAATCAGGCCACTGGATAGAGAGTAAGGAGGCTGAGCATCATTGCAAATTGCCAGCTTCTGCAGTAGCTGGACAGCAGCAGGATCAGAACTATACCCATTGATCACCTCATTTACCCAAACAGGCTGGACTATGGAGATAGCTTGAAGCTTAGCTGTTGGTGCTGGATGACGGGAGAGAGCATCAGCAGCTGAATTTGAAACCCCTGGCTTGTAGACAACTTTATATTGCAACCCAGCCAACTTAGTGTACATCTTTAGTTGCCATGGAGTATGCAACCTCTGATCCTGAATATGTATAAGGCTCTTTTGATCAGTATAGATGGTAAATTCATCATGCTGTAGGTATGAACGCCACTGGGTGACTGCCACCAATATGGCCAAGTACTCCTTGTCATATGTAGAAAGGCTTGAGTGCGAGGACCTAATGCTTTACTGACAAAGGCTAAGGGGTGTCCATCTTGCATCAGGACAGCACCAACTCCTGCATCACTTGCATCTGTCTGCAGCTGGAAAGGTCTATTGAAGTCTGGCAGCTTAAGGACTGGAGCAGAAATAAGAGCCTCTTTTAATGCAGCAAAGGAAGAAGCATGAACTGAAGTCCATACAAAGAGGGTGCCCTTCTTCAGCAAATCATTGAGTGGTCTTGCCATGACTGCAAAATGGCGTACATACTTTCTGTAATAGCCTACTAGGCCAAGAAAACTCCTGAGCTACTTGATGTCTGAAGGAGCTGGCCAATTTTTGATTGAGTCAATCTTGGAAGGATCAGTACCCACACCAGCTGCACTCACAATATGGCCCAAGTACTCTATTGATTCTTGAGCAAAACGGCACTTGCTCAGCTTTATCAACCATTGATCCTTGGCCAAGAGCTCTAACACTTGTCGAATATGAACCATATGAAGCTCAAATGTTGGGCTGTAAATGTGTATATCATCAAAGAACACAATGACACAGACACGGAGCAATGGTTTCAGAGTAGCATTCATGGCTCCTTGAAATGTATTTGGAGCTCCTGTAAGACCAAATGACATGACTGTGTACTCGAACTGACCCCAATGTGTCTGAAAGGCTATTTTATATTCTTCCCCAGGTGCCAACCTAATTTGGTTGAAGCCAGCTCGCAAATCCAAGCAAGTAAAGAATCGAGCTCCAGACAATTCATCAAGTAACTCATCAATGACTGGGATAGGGAATTTAGACTTAACTGTTAGTGCATTCAACATCCTGTAATCAACACACATCCGCCAGGAGGAGTCCTTTTTTTTGACTAGGAGGACTGGAGAAGAGAAAGGGCTCTTACTGGGTTGAATCATCCCATTTTTCAGCAACTCAGACACTTGCTGTTCAATTTCATTTTTGAGCTTGGGAGAGTATCTGTACTGGCGAATGGACACAGGCTGAGCCCCAGGAACAAGTGGAATGCTATGATCACAAGGTCTTCGAGGGGGTAAAGCAGCTGGCTCCTTGAATAGATCAGCAAATTCAGTGATTAAGTCCTGGACAGCCGATGGAAGCGCTGGAGCAGCAGCTGAATCTGCCTCAGAAGAAATACTGAAAAGCTGCAGCAAGGAGCAATCAGATTCTGGAGGCATAGAACTCTGCAAGAACACATGACTGGCCCCATAGGGAATGATCATCCATTTTGCTTTCCAATCCACACGCATCGGAGAGAAAACCTCCAACCAGTCCATTCCCAAGATGATGTCACAAGAACCCAAAGTGAGAATCCTCAATGAAGAGTGAAAACTGTGTCCATTAACTGACCACTCCACATCACGAAGTTCAGAATCACAAGACAAAGAACTGCCATCAGCAAGACGGACCCTCATAGGAATACTCAAGGAAACCGTTGTTGGATGATCAGCTGCAACAGCCGAGCTGACAAAAGAGTGGGTGCTGCCTGAGTCAACTAGAATACTCAAAGGTTTTCCCGCCAGGAAGCCCTCGAGTTGCATAGTGAGAGGAGCCTTTGACCCATGAGAAGCTGCAGATGACACAGCCATACAAACTTGACCATCGGAGGCGGGTTTTGAAGATTCAGGCACCTCTTCTTCTTCAGACAACTGAAACTCTTGCTCACAGATCGACCAAACCTCCTGCAGAGCATGTAATTGCGGTGTCGAGCCGCAACGGTGACCATGTGACCAAGGTTCACCGCAGCGCATGCAAAGACCTCGTGCACGCCGATAGCTCTTGAGTGAGGCGAACTTGTCTTCAGCCGCACCGGCCCGCTGAGACTGTTTGTCATCAGTGGGAGCCTTCTCGTTGGAAGGCCGAGGTGGAGGAGGAAATGAAGGAAGACCCCGGTGTTGGCATTTCTTAGCGCGATTACCAAAATAGACTTAGAGCCCGATTCTGATAACAGCGCCAGAAACGCTAAATGGCTTTACTCGGCATAATTACTAGAAACTGGTTCTAGCAACTACGCGAGTGTTGCCAGAGATAGATCACATCCTAGTAGATAAATATCCGCAAGCGCACGGATCTATCGTCGCAGCATTTCACCCGGAAGTATTCAGTGTATCGTTATTTATATTTTCCCAAAGGAAGGCATGGGATAGTTAAGTATTCTAGCATGGGTATGAATACAATATTTAACATGAGGAGAAACCGACCAATGTGCTATACAGGGGTAAGCATACGGTAATTTGGATAGTGGACACACACTTAGAGCAACCTCAAAGGAATAAAGATAAAATAAAGAATAAAGAATAATCTACGCGGAGCAGGCAGGTCCTATATAGTCAATGCTAGAACAGCTAATTCCACATGTTATACAAGTCAAGACTCGACTATAGACTAGGAATATGGGGAGACCGCGGCAAGCGGTGCACTTGATCGATGGCGGCATTTACGAACTCCTACTCAACATGCGAACGTGGGGGATTACAAAGGACGGACGGGGGGTGTCACCACCCGCCGCCTACCACCTCAACCGTGGCATGCCGACATATCCGAAGGTTCCTCGCACTCGGACACCACGTCCGCGTACTAAGGAGCTACCTACGTCCCCCCAGGACTCCCACCCTACGGATGGACGAGCTAGAACATAGGCAAACCCGAAGGCACATCGAACCGCTATTCCTCTTCTACAATCTAATCTAAACAAGTAAAACATACGAACGATGAAGAACGATGTAGAACACGATGAACAACTCTCACAAGAACTATGGCCTAGTTCTTGATCATAGAATATATCGTGTACTAGACTATACTCTAGTTCATATGCACGACTATATAAATATAATGAGAACTTGGCTAAGGAAGAACGCTCCATAGATTTATACCAAAGGTGTAGCTTTTCCTCCTGGAGACAAGCTCTCCAAGTAGCTTTGCCTAGCTCCAAATGACTAACACTAATGCTAAAGAACAAGTGTGAGGTGTAGAGATGGCTCCAAATGGTGTGTGTTGAGGTGGGGGCCTCTCCTCTTCATTTATAGGGCACCGAAGGCGGTTCGGGGTATGGAGGTAAAATAACCGCGTAACCGTCATGCCCCCGGATGGAAGGAGGCGACCGCTTTGGCCGGGCCCACTGCGGCGGGGGCCGGCGCGCGCGCGCGCTCGCGCCTGGGTGGCGCCGCCCCCTGACCGCCTTTGGCAGGTGGGCCTGGGCCGCCATCTAGGTCGTATCCATGCTGGTGCTTTTGGCCCATTTCGACCCCAGATGGCCCACTTGCTCTTAAGCTTGTTTTACGCCTTCCGAAAAGCGTACTTTTATTCCGGAAAATCCTGTACTTGGTGTGTATTCTGCAAAACAATATTTTCTCCAAGCACAGGTGGAACTAGGTCAATAGTAAAGATATATGTGATATAAAATATTTATTTCCCCATAACGACCTATAGTTGGCGGGTATAAATCGAGTTAAGCACCGCCAACAAGATCCCCCAAGCTTACCCCTTGCTCGTCCCGAGCAAGTCTTTGCTTTGGGTTGTTGATCGGGGTTGCTACGATGCCGATTATATCTCAAGTGTACAAGCTAGAAGAGAGCGTTCTACTTGCTATTTGGATAAATCGGCAATTGTATCTACTCTATGATTCCTGATGGAGTGGGGCTTCTAATTTTCTCAAGTCTTGGGCGATTGCAAAATAGAACAGTTCCAAAGACCGGTGCTTTTCATTCGTCCCAAGATCAACTTTCAGTCCGGAGGATTTGTAAGTTTTTATAAAGAAACCAAGTTCCTCAAATGACCCACTCGATCGCTCAAAGTGTAGAGTAACCTCACCAAAGGCATTTTCAGATTGCCTTCTTCCTACCACTAAAGCTGAGAGTGGGGTTTTGGGTAGGTATGTAAGTGGGCATACTTGTATCACATATGTTGTAAGGTCAAGGATTGAACCTCACGGAGATTAAGCTATACACCTTGATTGAGATGTGCAAGTGTGTGGATGGAATGAAAGATGATTCCTAATTTTTTGTGGTATTTTTGGGTCTCCATGCATCATGACATGCTCTCTTTTTATTGATGAATGTGATGAAGAAAAGATGGGCTATCAAAGAACATCTATATTTACTCTCTCATTTTTTTTGAACGGGGATCTAAGGTGTTTCCCGTTTGCCTACTAAAACAAACTCTCATTTTTTTTCTTCTTTTTTTTTCACTCTTTTTTTTTCTGACTAAGAACATAGCCCAAAAATTTATTGATGGAAAGGATGTGGTGGAAAGAGATATCATGATGAACAATGCATGGTGAAATTTTGCAAACTACAAGAGAGAGGGTGCGCGATCCTCAGGGTAAGGATCAGCGGATGATGCGCGGCTCTTAGTGTAGGAGCCGGCGGATGGTGGTTGGGTGCATGTTGTGCGCAACTCTCAGTGTAAGAGTTGGCTTTTATTTGGTGGGTGCAAGTGTATCTCAATCGTGGGTGTAGTGTCATAATCTCACGTTGGTAACAATCCGACCGAACTCAATGTACGAACAAGCAGCGTATGAAGGTTCTTTTTCTATAGATAGATCATATGGCTCTGGTGGGTATTCCGCGATCACTGAGGAACTATTGTTTTTGAAGATTTTTGAAACAAAAGACTCCGGACATCAGGTTTTCTCAAGGGGACGTTTCATTGCTGTGGTCTAAGTCACTATATCATATTGCGCAATAACCTAGATGAGAGTAATTGTATGCAACCCACTAAATCAAGTTTCTAGAGCATGATAAAGTAAAGCCAATAAACCCAAATATTAGAGAAAACTCTATTCTAGACAAGTACAAACGAGACATAAAACAGAGCAACCAATCATTTCAACATGGGTGGAACTAAACATTTCATAGCACATATATGGAATGGAATTATAAATTTTTTTTCAATGCAAGAAACTTGAATTTAAACATGCTAATAAAAATTAAATTGCTAGAAATTAAATATGCAATGCAGATACCTCAGTTGGGGGTCCTCCCCAAGCTTATCCCGAAGCTCATGGCCCGGGGTTGTTCTTCTGGTTGGGCAGGACTTCCTCCATCTTCGTGCTCGGGGATGGTATGTCCATTGTTGCCGATGGCTTCTTGGGTCTCCACTCCATCTTGATGACCTTGGGTGGTGCAGCGGCGGGTGGTTCTTCCTGTCCCTTCTGCACCACCTTCTTTGGTGGTGTGGAAACCTCTTCTTTCTTGCCCTTTTGTTTAGGAGCGGATTTCTTTTTCTTAGGCCGTGTCACGACCTTTTGCTCCTTTTTAGGAGTTGCTTTTGGCTTCTCCTTATTTTCTTTCCTTGGCTTGCTCATGAAGGCCTCGGGGTGGATTTCGACCTCCCGTATGCCTTGAGTGTTTGGTCCGTATTTGATACGGATCATATTGCATTGTTCTGTTTGCGGGGTCGAAATTCAAACTTCTCCTCCTGGCCATTTATGTTGAAGCGGATTTCTCCGGCTCCAACATCTATTTGGGCTCCGGCGGTGCTTAAGAATGGCCTCCCAAGGATGAGAGGGGTCTCTTTGGTAAGTTCCATGTCTAGCACCACGAAGTCAACGGCACGAAGTACCCTCGGATTTTTACCGGATGTCCTCGGAATCCCCGCAGGGTAGCGAATGGAGGAGTCGGCCACTGGAGTGTCATGGTTGTTGGTGCAAGCCGTGTGCAATCCAACTTGTCAAAGACTGTTTTTTGCATGACGCTCACGCTGGCCCCCGCATCACAAAGAGCATGGTCAAACCGTTGGCCCCGATTGAACAAGTGATGGTTGGGCATCCGGGGTCCTTTCTCTTCTCGTGCAATTTGGTTAAGTATTGCTTTGCGCCGCATTCCTCCGTTAGTTTGACCGTCTCTGTGGATGGTAGAGGACACTTGTTGTTGATGATATCTTTCACATATCTTGCATAAGAAGGGACATGCAAGACGTCCATGAGTGGGACGCTCACATGTACCTTCCCTATCATCTCAACGAAGCGTGCGAATTGTTCATCCGCTTGTCATCTTCTTGGTTTTGGTGGGGAACGGTAGGCCGGTTGTATCGGGATAGTCTAGTGTCGCTCCCGTTGGTGTAGCTTCTTGCGGCTCTTCCTCTACGGAGGTTCCCTCTGTTTCGAGCTCTCTTGCCTTCCCGATCTTTGCTTGGTCAGGGTATGGCGGGTCACTTGTGGACCTTCCTCCCCTTGTTGTTACTGATTTCAGCTCAGCCTCGGCATCCTTGTCCCCAGTTTTGGGCAGAGTGTCAGCTAACTAGGTAAGCTGGGTCTCTATCATGCTGTTAAAACTTTGCTGACTCTTGACAGCAGTTAAGAGACCTTCCAGCTTCTTATCCATGTCTCCCAGGATTTTCTCATGTTGTAATATCTTTTTGGCGAGATTTTCGTTGATCTTGGCTTGGCCGTAAACCAGGTCCTTCAATGAAGGTTGATTCAAATTAAACCCGGAGGCGTAATTCGAATTACCTTGGAATGGAGGACGGGACTAGTTATTCCAGCCGTTCCCTCCTTCTTGTTGCTGGCGAAACCCATTGTTGAGGTAGGCAGCCTCTTCACGGGTCTCGGGGCAGTCATTCCCCGAGTGTCCAGCTTCACCACAGACCTCGCATGTCATGCGAGCGTCCATGGCGTTGACGGTGCCGGATGCATCATTGATGGCACCACCGTCAATCTTCTTCAGGAGTAGGTCTATTTTTGCGGCAAGCATATCCGCCTCCTTCACGGTATGCATGCCTTTTTGTCCCTTGGTGGGAGCGCGGTCCCCCCCCCCCAAGCTTGGTTTTCCACCATTTTGTTGATCAGTGCCGTAGCACCGTCAACAGTTAATGATAGAAAGGCGCCGCCAACTGCGGCGTCCAGGTGCCCATTTGACATGGGTGTTAACCCATTGTAGAAGTTCTGGAGCACCGGCCAACTTTCCATCCCATGGTGAGGGCATTCCCGGATGTACTCCCCGGAGCCTCTCCCATGCCTCGGGATGGGTTCCGGCGAATTCCCTGCTGGAAGTTGGCGATTCTTCCCCGCAGGCATTGGTTTTGCCCATGGGGAAGAATTTAGCGAGGAACGCGGTGGAGCACTTGCTCCATGTGTCAACAAATGCCGGCCTTGTTCTTGTAGAACCGGTCTTCGCCTTTCCCACTAGGGAGAAAGGGAAGAGCCTGAGCCTAATAGCATCAGGTGCGACATCCTTGATGACGATGGTGTCGCATATCTCTAAGAAACGCTGAAGATGTGCATTGGCGTCCTCACTAGGCAGTCCACAGAATGGACTTGCCTGCACCATGGTGATGAGCCCAGTCCTGAGCTCGAAGTTCTTGTCTCCTACGTTGACAGCGGGCCCCGTGGGCACGTTGGCAACATTGGGGACAGAGAACTCGCGCAGGGACTTGGCCATGGAGTGCGGTGTAGTAGGTGCGGTGGTGACTGGTTTCTCTGTCGGCGGAGCAGAAGAGGAGAAGGCACGAGTCCTCTTCCTCCTTAGGAGTGCTTCCGGATTTGAGTTGTAGTTATCCGGCGAGGAGAAACCGGTCATGCACTATCCTGTTTTTCATCCACAACGAGAAAACATAAAAGTTAGCCCGTATAGACATTGTCGTTTCTCATTTTATATCGTATGCATATCCATGCTGCTAAATCCTTAACTTCCATGCCTTCCCCGGCAACGGCGCCAGAAATGCTTGTCGGCATTTCTTAGCGCGATTACCAAAATAGACTTAGAGCCCGATTCTGATAACAGCGCCAGAAACGCTAAATGGCTTTACTCGGCATAATTACTAGAAACTGGTTCTAGCAACTACGCGAGTGTTGCCAGAGATAGATCACATCCTAGTAGATAAATATCCACAAGCGCACGGATCTATCGTCGCAGCATTTCACCCGGAAGTATTCAGGGTATCGTTATTTATATTTTCCCAAAGGAAGGCATGGGATAGTTAAGTATTCTAGCATGGGTATGAATACAATATTTAACATGAGGAGAAACCGACCAATGTGCTATACAGGGGTAAGCATACGGTAATTTGGATAGTGGACACACACTTAGAGCAACCTCAAAGGAATAAAGATAAAATAAAGAATAAAGAATAATCTACGCGGAGCAGGGTCCTATATAGTCAATGCTAGAACAAATAATTCCACATGTTATACAAGTCAAGACTCGACTATAGACTAGAATATGGGGAGACCGCGGCAACCGGTCCGCGCGATGGCGGCATTTACGAACTCCTACTCAACATGCGAACGTGGGGGATTACAAAGGACGGACAGGGCTGTCACCACCACGCCGCCTACCACCTCAACCGTGGCATGCCGACATATCCGAAGGTTCCCTCGCACCCGGACACCACGTCCGCGTACTAAGGAGCTACCTACATCCCCCCAGGACTCCCACCCTACGGATGGACGAGCTAGAACATAGGCAAGCCCGAAGGCACATCGAACCGCTATTCCTCTTCTACAATCTAATCTAAACAAGTAAAACATACGAACGATGAAGAACGATGTAGAACACGATGAACAACTCTCACAAGAACTATGGCCTAGTTCTTGATCATAGAATATATCGTGTACTAGACTATACTCTAGTTCATATGCACGACTATATAAATATAATGAGAACTTGGCTAAGGAAGAACGCTCCATAGATTTATACCAAAGGTGTAGCTTTTCCTCCTGGAGACAAGCTCTCCAAGTAGCTTTGCCTAGCTCCAAATGACTAACACTAATGCTAAAGAACAAGTGTGAGGTGTAGAGATGGCTCCAAATGGTGTGTGTTGAGGTGGGGGCCTCTCCTCTTCATTTATAGGGCACCGAAGGCGGTTCGGGGGTATGGAGGTAAAATAACCAGCGTAACCGTCATGCCCCCGGATGGAAGGAGGCGACCGCCTTTGGCCGGGCCCACCGGCGGGCGGGCCGGGCGCGCGCGCGCCCGGCGCGCGTGGCGGGTGGCGCGCCCCGACCGCCTTTGGCGGGTGGGCTCCGGGCCGCCATCTAGGTCGTATCCATGCTGGTGCTTTTGGCCCATTTCGACCCCAGATGGCCCACTTGCTCTTAAGCTTGTTTTACGCCTTCCGAAAAGCGTACTTTTATTCCGGAAAATCCTGTACTTGGTGTGTATTCTGCAAAACAATATTTTCTCCAAGCACAGGTGGAACTAGGTCAATAGTAAAGATATATGTGATATAAAATATTTATTTCCCCCATAACGACCTATAGTTGGCGGGTATAAATCTGAGTTAAGCACCGCCAACACCCGGCTTCCACTTGACTTGGAGGAGCTTGAATAATCATTGCGCTTGAAATCCTTGCGACGAGAAGGCTCGCCCGCCTCTTCCTGCAACAGGGCAAGAGTATAGGCAGAATCGAGTGTAGTGGGACGATTGACCATCAGGATGGCTCCAATATCATCACGCAAGCCATCAATGAACTTCTGAATAAAAGAAACAATGTCGGGGTTGGGGTTATAGGCTTTGAGCTGGTCAAAAAGTTCGGTGAACTTGTCGACATAATCAGAAACAGGGCCAGTTTGTCTGAGGTGATTAAGCTTGCGATGGAGGAGGGCGTGCTGATCCCGGCTGAAGCGCTCATGAATCATAGCACAAAAGGACTGCCAATCAGAACTATGGACAGTGGATTCAACAGATTGTAACCAACGTTTAGCAGGGCCAGTGAAGTGCATAGTGGCAACTGTGTTCCACATAGCAGGCTCAACAGAATACATGGTGAAATAGTTCTGAGCACAAGTAATCCAGAATTGTGCATCTTCACCATCGAACTTGGGAAAGTCTAGCTTAGGCAAACGACCCAAATTGGTGTGATTGTAATTGTTGTGATTGTATTGGTGCGGGGCAAAATTGGGGCTGGGTGTTGGATGAAGAACCTGACCCTGGGAATGGAATGAATATGGATTGGGATTAGGGGGATATACTGGGTTTTGGGTGGGTGGGATATGATGTGCACAACACTGAGTAGGGTAGCTTGATTGAGAAATTGGGGGTGGCCTGGGAGTAGGAATTGGATTCAACTGTGGAACAAAAGGAGGAGCAGTAGGGAGGCTCGACGTACCGGGGTGAGGGGGTGGGGCGATGGTCGTTACCGACCCATACCCCATGACGCGGTGCCCGCTGGGCGGATCGGCTGTCGCGGCGGCAGCATGGTGCGCCGCGGTCGACGCCGAGAAGGTGACGCAGCCCGGGCCCGATGTGGGCGCAGGCGGCTGCTGCCACTGCGAAGAGTAGACCGGCGCAGTAGGAAGAGGCGCTGTCGTAGCCGCCGGAGTCGCCGCCATCAGGAACTGGCTCCGTGGAGGGATGAACCGCGGGTCCCTCGCGACGTAGAGGCTGAAGTCGCGACGAACGTCGTAGAGCATCGCTTCCACCCACGGGCGCCAATCCACGAACACCTTGAGGGCATCCTCCAGGGCCTCCACTCGATCATCTCGTTCATCCCGCATCTCTGAGAGCCGGATCAATTCGAGGTCATCCACCTTCTCCTCGATGAGCTTGAAGCGGTCCTCGACTCCCATGGCCCACCGATGCGTCTCCGACGAGGTGGTGGACTGCGCGAGGCAGAACTCCTCCAACGCGCGGACGCGCGTCTGGCCGTCCGGAAGCTCCCGCTGCTCCAGCGCCGAGATGCGGCCCAGAGCAGCCGGGGTGGACGTGGCGACGCCCTCCAGCGCCGTGAGTCGCCGATCCACGCCGTCGCCCGGAACGGAGCTCTCCAGGGCGCCGAGACGCTCCTCCACCACCCGGGGAAGCACTAGATCTGCGTCCTCCAGTGACTTGAGACGCGCATCCACGGCATCCTCGAACTCCTTCCGCGCCGAGGTCTCCGGCTTGCCGTCCCACTTCTCCTCCAGCGTGGTGAGGTGGCGGATCACCTCGTTGAACTTGGAGTCGATCTTATCGCTGAGGAGCTTCAGATTTGGGTCCATGGCGCCGCCGGCCTTCTGCCGTCGGGTGAAGTAGTAGGGGAAGGAAGGGGGATCCAGAAGACCGGATCGACGGAGCTGATACCACTGTCAGCCCCCGCGCTCTGCGGCGGCGGCCGACGACCTAGCTACCGGGGAGAACAGTAATTCCGGCGAGGTCCCTTCTATAAGTTTGGAGAGGAAGAAAGAGTACAAGAGTGTTTGGATAAAATCTTAGTTACAGACTCCGACTGGACTCGGGGTTTTTAACCACCGCGGGCGACGAGCAGGCAGAGCATTCCGAGTCTGGGCCGGCGAGTCGCGCGTTCTTCTTCTTGGGCCGGGTTCCCCTTCTGGGCTTGAGCTGGGCTTCCGGGATGGCAGAATGAGGCCTGCTAACATGCCGGGCGTCGAGACCCGCGTCGTGGCCTTCGGCACCACCAGGGGATTCGGCTCTGATGACCCTGCCACCAAGTAAGAACATTTCTTATGCGCAAAAAAAAGTAAGAACATTTCTTTGCGTGAAACATTATAGGAGCATTTTATAAGTTAACCACAAGTGGAAAAAAAAATCCATCTCAAATTTTATATGTATCCCATCTTGTTTTACTGCTACCCCCGCCGGCCAGGAACATGTGCATGGAGAAACTCGCTCAGGCACTGGAACGAGTGGGATACACAGAAGGCGAGAACCTCTTCGGCGCGCCGTACGACTTCCGATACGCGCCGGCGCCACTCGGCCAGGCGTCCAGGGAGTTCTCGCGCTTCCTCTCCAAGCTGCGGGTGCTCGTGGAGCAGGCAAGCGAGAGGAACGGGGACATGCCGGTTATCCTCCTGACGCACAGCTTCGGCGGCCTCAACACCAACGTCTTCCTCAGCCGGAGCCCCCTGGCGTGGCGCCGGAGGTATGTCAAGCACTTCATCATGGTCTCCACCGGCGCAGGCGGCGGCGTGTTCCCATTGCAGTTCGGCGGTACGCCATCGACGGACCCGTTGTCGTTCGCCAACACTAGGCTGAGCTTGGCAACCGCGTTGTCCCCCCTGCCGTCCCCCAAGGTGTTCGGCCACGCGCCGCTGGTGGTCACGCGTGCCAAGAACTACTCTGCCTACGACATCCCCGAGTACCTCAAAGCCAATGGTTTCTCTGACGGCGAGGCGGCGCGCTACGTGACGAGGGTGCTGCCGGTGACGCTGAGTTTCGGTGCGCCGGGTGTGCCGGTGACCTGCATCAACGGTATCGGCGTGCCGACGGTGGAGAAGCTGGTGTACTGGGACGGCGACTTCGGTGCCAAACCTCAAGTGGTTTACGGCGATGGCGACGGGGCCATCAACATCGAGAGCACGTTGGCGTTGGACACATTGATCGGTGCTCAGCCGGAGCAGGATTACTTCAAGTCGATTCTGATTCACAACACCAGTCACGGTGGCACCATCTCGGATGATTTTGCCCTCATGCGTGTGGTCAACGAGATTCTTCATGCTAATCAGCCAATGGAAATAGCATGAACGCCGTCAGGCCTAGACTTCTATTTTTTTTTTTCAAGATAATATAGACTTTTATTAACGACATGCACACAAACACCTTTTACATATCTGGGAGGGACCAATGCTAGGGTGCACCAAAACTTGTGTGGCACTTGTCAAGATAATCAAAATAGCAGTATTATTGTGTATGGGTAGGTGTAGGATTAAAATATGGTTTTTGTGGCTGATAAGTCAACTGTTGATAGGCCAGCCGGTTCAAACAAACAAGATGGGTAGGATGAGAAAGACGTAATAGAAGTTCCATGCTTGTGGGCTCGATTTCCTAAATCTTTGGTGGTTTGGGTGCACAATTATTTTTCACATTTCCTATCCTATAGGTGCACAACAGAACGATGCAGGCCATCAACCGAACATGCCAACAAGACAAGAAGAGGTGCCCTTCTATTTGATCCTTTTATTTGTAGGTTACTATGCTTAATTCAAGGACCAAGATGCTATTCAGACGCTGCAAGGCCTGCAGGACTAGGAATCTTCCTCCTAGACTCAAATCAACATCTCAAGTGCTACATAAAAGCAAGAGTTGACACTGTCGATTCTGTTCTTATGGTTGAGGCTGCAGGCACGGCGATTGCTGCTGTGATATTATCACGGCTAGACATTCAAACCATGTCTTTTTTTTTTTTTTTTACAGATAATCAAGTTCTTGCAGGATTTTTCAATTCTTCAAACCATCATGTGCCGCCACAGTGGAGTAGTCCTCTGTGGTGTAGAGTGTGTGTGTGTGTGTGGGGGGGGGGGGGGGGGGGCGCTTTTGGTGGCCCGGGTAACCTGTTGTTACCGCCGGTGGCCTGTTCGCCCGTTTGGTGTTTGCCGCGTCACGGTACTTTGTTTGACTTTTACTCTGCTTAATGAAATACGCGCAACGGCGTGGTCTCCAAAAAAGAGTATCAAACCTCTCACCCAGAAGTTCGTAAATGCTTCATCCAGTATGAGATGGAAAGTTCTCAAAATTCATAGGTCACTCAAGGCCTTGTTTAGTTCCACCAAATTAGTGGTTGCCAATTTGGCACAGTAAAAGATTCCCCATCACATCAAAATGTCGGCACATGCATGGAGTATTAAATTTAGATAAAATTAAAAACTAATTACACAGTTTAGTTGTACTTTGCGAGACGAATCTTTTAAGACTAATTAGTCAATATTTGGACAATATTTTACAAATACAAACGAAATGCTACAGTGCGCTACAGTGTAAATGCCAAATTGGCAACCCCCAATTTGGGGAACTAAACAAGGCCCAACATCACGGCTCACAGTTTAGCTTCCCCAAGAATTCAGAGCCTGACTCAGAGCCAAATATTTTCTTTGAAAGTCAAATATCAAAGAGAAATATGGCACAAAGCCGTTGGTTGGCTGGACGCTGGAGCTTTGGACGGACCCGTTGCACGGATGAATGGAACTACATCAAAGAATCTAGCAAAGCGCTGACTTTGATGACAGCTCTATGGATCAATAAACAAATAAAGAGCCGCCAGCAGGCTCACGCAGTCACGCATGCATAACATACAAAGTCAGCTCCGGATCAACAAATAAATAAAGAGCCGCCGGCAGGCTCACGTATTACAATACAGTCTCATCTTCCACAGTTTGCTGATATACTCTTAGAATGGCTGAGCTGCTCTTGTGGCTGGTATGGCTTATCGTCTTCCTCCTTGCCGTCTATTTCCTTGATCTCCGTGCACATCCACGCCGCGGCCTCCCACCGGGGCCTCGCCCTCTGCCCCTTGTCGGCAACCTCCACCTCCTCGGCGACCAGCCGCACCGCTCCCTCGCGGGCCTCGCGAAGATCTACGGCCCGCTCATGTCCCTCCGCCTGGGCACGGTCACCACCGTTGTCGTGTCCTCCCCGGAAGTCGCACGCGAGTTCTTGCAGAAGCACGACGCTGTCTTCGCGTCGCGGTTTGTACCAGACGCCATTGTCGACCATGCCAAGAACTCCGCCGTCTGGCTGCCCAACTCGCCGCGCTGGCGTGCGCTCAGAAAGATTATGGGCAAGGAGCTTTTTTCGCCGCAGAGACTGGACGCGCTCCAGCACCTCCGCCGTGAGAAGGTGGAGCTGCTCGTCGACCACGTCGGCCGGCTAGCACGTGAGGGCGTGGCCGTGGACGTCGGCCGCGTGGCGTTCACGACGATGCTGAACCTCCTCTCGAGCACTATGTTTTCTTGCGACCTGACAAATCTGGACGACCATGGCGAGTCCAAAGGGTTCCAAGAAGTGGTAGCGGAGATGATGGAGGCTGCGGGCAGTCCGAACATGTCCGACTTCTACCCGGCGCTCGCGGCTGCCGACCTGCAAGGCCGTCGCCGGCGCTTTGCCAAGTTGGTTGCACGGCTGCACCGGGCGTTCGACATGGAGATCGACCAGAGGCTGCACGCCCGCAAGGCTGAAGAACCACGGAAGGGCGACTTCCTTGACCTGTTGCTAGACACCGAGATGGACGACAATGGCACGGCGGGGCTTGATCGTGACACGTTGCGGTCGATGTTTACGGTATGCACATCTACACTGCTTATGTTTTTACTAGTTCTTTTATTAACACTCACATGGAGGTGCTAGAGCACTACTATACTACTTGATCGTCACGATCATCGTTCACCAATAATATGTATGTACGCAACGTATATTTTAGAAAATTTAAGCTTTATACAACTTGGAATGAAAACAGAGCAAGTAAAAAGCTAGGCAAAGAGACAACAAAAATTTTTCTCATGGTCTTGGGTTGTTGCCACAACCCCCTACTCCACATTGGTTACGATCCACTAGTGAATACCCATTCTCTACTCCGACATACTTTGTTTCAAAGCTTGTATAAAGCTTCTGAATCCTCTTCAAAACTGGTCCATACATGATGATCAGCGAACCACAGAGCTCATTTTCGCCCATAACGTTTAAGTTTCTTTTCACAATTTTGTTTGGCAATCTCCCCCTAGCCTATTCCATAATTGTTTACAGTTTGATTGTAATAGTTCATATTAATGGATAAAGTGTCTGTTCCCAAAAAGCTTCTAGATCCTCCTCAAAATGACTTCACCGAGAAAAATCACCAAGTCCTCCACCGAACTGTCTAGAGTAACAAGTCTTCAGGCCTCCAACTCAAGGAACCCAAGCAAAAACACTGATAACACACAAGCTAGGCTAACACTCAAATGTCACTTCTTCATCAATTGGGTAACTCTCCAGATGCTTTACTATCTTCTTCTCTATAGGTGCTAGCAAGAATGGGGTGTGAAAGTGGCTCCAAATGTGCTAGGTGTAGCACTTATATAGAGGGTGAAGAGGATGCTATAGCCATTGCAAAAAAGTTGACAGATGTTGTCATCCTCGAATGATCCACCTGTCTCCACATGCCACGCCAAATCATACAGTGGTGTTGTGCTAGCTGATTCCTCTAACAACTAGATGGGAATTTGCTAAAATATTCCTTGTGGTATGACACGCCAGAGGGCCACTCATAGTCCCAATACATCATGCGGTGCCCACTAAATTATCTCTTGAGGTCACTAAGTTAAACTTTTTTTTTTTTGCTATAATTAATTTGGTATTTTCTTCTTATTTTTTTGGTTGTGTTGTTGGTTTGTTTAAAACTTCCTAAACTTGTTTCTTGAAATTTAGACATTTATTTTGAGATCCTTGTATCCAAATTTGTTTTTAAGATTCTCTTGGAAACTTTTTAGTCATTTGTACATTTTTCATAAGCTATCTAGAGTTAAATATATATTATTCAACTAAAGTTTATTTCAAACGTTAATAAAACCATGAAAATAGTAATGGAACAACATGGATTTCTGAACCACCCCTTGCCACAAAAGGTAACTATTGAACAACTAATTTGGACTTACCAGAAAATAGGACGGGTTTAAGATTCTAAATTTGTAATTTGGAGATTTTGACCTAAATAAGGAATGCAGAACACAAGTCATTGTCTAGCTAGCTGAAGGAAATTAATGAAGAGTAAAACAAGTTGGTAGGCTGCTACTTTTCGTTTGGGAGAGTTTACAATATGATATATCCTGCAAAGTGCAAACACACAAGGCATTTGCACTTCAAGTCCTTGTGAGAAAATTCATACATTGCTTCTATTGAACAATTTCGAATCTCTACATAAAAATCTTTGATGTCACTCATATTTTGTAATGATTGAGATGGTTATTTTCATAATATGATCATGTTTTAGGATTTATTTGCTGCGGGAAGTGACACTAGCTCTAGAACAGTGGAATGGGCAATGACGGAGTTGCTTCAAAATCCAGTATCAATGTCTAAAGTTTGCAATGAGCTTGCAGAAATTATTGGCTCAGGGAGAAATATTGAAGAATCACAAATTGGCCAGTTGCCGTATCTTCAAGCTGTGATAAAAGAAACTTTTCGACTCCATCCTCTCCACGTCAAGCTGAGACGACAACAACAGTTACCGGTTACACAATACGTAAAGATGCACAAGTACTGATAAATGTATGGGCAATGGGTCGAGATCCAAATATATGGTTTGAACCAGAGAAGTTCATGCCTGAAAGATTTTTGGCAAAGACAGTCAGATTTCAAAGGTGGAGACTTTGACCTCATCCCGTTTGGTGCCGGACGTCGGATTTGTCCTGGCATGCCATTGGCTATTAGGATGGTGCATCTGGTTCTCGGATCACTGTTAAATCAATTCAAATGGAAACTTCCAACGGATGTTGAAAGAAATGGAGTTGACATGACAGAAAAATATGGGGTGACATTAATCAAGGCTGTGCCACTCTGTGCTATAGCTACTCCAATTTGAGTTAACCAATGTAGTCAGCACACAACTGTATTTTGATCTTTTTTATTTGGTGAATAACTGTATTTTGATCCTTGTTATTGTGCAATAATGTATTAAGCAGAGCAAACAATAATGAGACACTACTGTGTGCTGCATTTATTAGTCCTGAACATAAACAGGGTTTATCAAATACTGTAGTTTTAACTATGTATTTAGACATATTTGTATGGGTGTATCTCTCAATCATCGTCAGTCACTATCAACGGCTCGCGCTGCTCCTTGCGTATTTTGGTGGCGGGTCCCGCAACCAGCAATGGGAGTAGAGAGAAAAAAGCAGGTGACTGATAGACATCGTTGCACGCGACTCCCAGGCCAAGTACGCCGAAGAACTGCTGGAACGTACGTGCATGATGACAAACTGCAAGGAGGCGCTGACGCCGATTCACACCAAGGTCAAGCTCCCATCTACAACAGGTGCTGCTGTACGTGATCCAGGCGAATACAGAAGCATTGCCGGCGCACTGCAGTACCAGGCGCACTGCAGTACCCGGCCGGACATGGACGCCCTTCACGTTGCGGTAGTCGCAACTCGCAAAGTCACCCACGTCCACGTCCACGTCCGAACGTACAGGGAAAAAGGGCCAACTCCCACGTCCGCGGCGCGAGGCTGCGCCGGTTGACCGCGAGCGAGCGGCGCACGAATCCGGCCGAACTGATGGGGCAGAGCAGGCGCTGGCGGAGAAACTCATAACCCCAGAGCTGCTCGTCAACGTGTCTCATGGGCGCACCACAACTTTATATACAGTATGTAAGTGCCTGTAGGCGATAACGCCATGCCACTGCTCTGATTGGAAACCCAGAGCGGGCACAACAATGGACGTCGTGCAGCTGCACCACCTCCTGCCTCTCCTCCTCCTCCTCTCATGGCCTTTCTTCCCCCGCGGCGACCACTCTGCTGCGCGAGACGCGGCGACCGACCTCCACCTCCACCCCATTGTGATTCTACCGGGCCACAGCTGCAGCCAGCTCGACGCGCGGCTCACGGACGAGTACGAGCCGCCGGCAGCGGCGCCTCCGAGCTGCGGCGCGCGCAAGGGTAAGGGCTGGTTTCGGCTGTGGGAGAACCGCACGGCGCTGCAGGACCTCGCCCTGCTTCCGTGCTACGCGGACCAGCTGCGTCTCGTGCGTTGCCCAAGACTACCGCAACGTGAAGGGCGTCGATGTCAGAGTCGTGTCATTTGGCACCACCCGCGGCATCATCCCTCGCTGTCCTCCTTACCAGTTACGGTATGCATGACGTGAGTATATTGTTTTTTTTTCCCTTTTTGGAAAAAAAATCCGTGATCATGCATGCGGCACGAACGACTCTGTTTTGTATGTGAAGACTGGTGGAGGCACTGGAAGGAGTCGGATACACAGACGGCGAGAACCTGTTCGGCGCCCCATACGACTTCAGATACGGGCCGGCGCCGCGCGGGCAGCCCGCCCGGCACTTCGCCCACTTCGTCTCGTCCTACGGTTGCTCGTCGAGCGTGCCAGTGCGAGGAACGGGGACAAGCCGGTCATCCTGGTGTCGCACAGCCAGGGGGCATAAACGCCATGGCGTTCCTCGACCAGAGCCCCCTGCCGTGGCGGCGGAGGTACGTCAAGCACTTCGTCATGGTCTCCACCGGCGCAGGAGGCATCGTGGCCGCGCTATGGACCCTCGCCTCCTCCGTCAGCCATCCCTCGCCTCCCGGTCCCGGCGACGTGCTGTCGTTGTTCGGGAACACGGGCAGGAGCTTCGAGAGCGCGTTCCTCACCCTAGCGTCTCCCAAGGTGTTCGGCCACACGCCTCTGGTGATCACACGGGCGAGGAACTACTCGGCCTATGACGTACCGAAGCTTCTGGCGGTGGCCGGATTCTCTGACGACGAGGTGGCGCGCTAACGAACGAGGACGCTGCCGGTGGTGCTGAACTTCAGGGCACCGATCGTGCCCGTCACGTGCATCAACGGCGTCGGCGTGCCGACGCCGGAGCTCGTGTACTGGACGACATCAACGCGGAGCCCAGAGTTGTGTACGGCGATGGCGACGGCAACGTCAATCTGGCAAGCGTGCTGGCGTTGGACACGGTGATTGGGAAGTACGTGGGTCAGGATTACTACAAGTCCGTCTTGATCCCCAACGCGACGCATATCGGGATCTTAGCGGATGATTTCGCTCGCCAGCGCGTCGTCAGTGAGATTCTTCTAGCAAATGCCGCTGATTATTAAGGTGAGTTGCAGACCAGCAGCTTTATCTTTCTTTCTTTTTAACAACGACACTCCAAAGAGTGTCTCATATATGATATATCTCAGAGTAAAGAATACATCAAAAGAACAAGTTGGTCGCTTGAAAATCGCATTGAGGAAACGGTAAAGAAAAGGAAAGCCTGCAAACATCCTTGCTAAACATAACTTTGAAGACCGCAAAAGCAACTCGCTACTGACAATAATATCTATTATCAAGAATGGCTGGAGGAATCCTGTAGGGAATACATGCTTGAAAATTCTTCACCATAAGAATATAGTGTTGAAAATATCAGGCTTGCTATCGAATAGATTGAAAGAAGGTATCGAGATCATTGCATCGAAAGTCAACCAACTGTGCTTCCCAAAATAAATACACCAGTCACCAACTAACAACATCTAAAGAGAACAGATTTGACCAACCATGATCCTATAGCTAGGCACTTTGCCGACGACACTAGATCCAACGCCGTTGAGGCAGAGAGAAACCGGAGAGACTTTATTCCAATGGACCATCATTGCTACCACCTCATCATTGACACAAAAAACCAAACCCTACGACGAACACAGAACCAACCTAGATCTACAAAGAGGTCGACTTTCCACTCCTATCCACCGGTAAGATCTTCTCGAGAATGGTATTCACATACACACACTCTGTCTAGCTATGTGCAGTCATACTTATATGCCTACTTTTGAGAAGGGGGGGGGGGGGGGGGATGAGAGTAAAACATCGTATATATATATGTTTTTTTTTTTGTCCAAACAGACGATCAGATTGGTGTCTCTGCTACAAAGTAGGGGTATTTTACATGGAAATGTTTCATATTAATTGTATTTTTTTTACAAGTACTCAAATATGTTTTCAATAGAAGCAGAGTTCATGTCCCAAAGACTAACCTATAGCTCTAACTCTATGGCTAGAGAGCCAATACAGAGGGCCATATAGATAGCTTGCCTACAACAGCAAACAGTGATAGTTCTCAAAGAAAACTACACTTGGATATGGTTGAAACCATGGTTGCCTGTTCCATTTCACCTACTGAATGAAACCATAGAGGCTACTGATGCCCACATGAAGTTTTGTGGTCCATGTCCGCATTTAAAGAATTCTCTTTGCATGTCTAGGGCGAAGATGTTGCTAAGAAGGTTCTAGAGGCCTGTGCCATCCACTGTATGTGGAGGAATACACAAGACCTAGGAAAAGGACCTGGATTGACTTATCATAGCATATATGGAGTAATTTAAAAGAAAATTTAAGGTTCCTTTGTGTTATCTTTTATCATAACAAACGTGGATAGTTTAGATATAAATTTAGAGGTTGTTTAAATTATTTGACAGGAGTATTTTAAATTACTAGCTTTTGCAGTGACAACCTGGAAATTTTAGATGCAAACTAGGGGTTATTTATGTAATTTTCATAATGATATATATGATTAACATTTTTAATATAATTTATATACAGCCTACCAGAACTTAAACAAAATTCCAATAGTGACACATAGTATTCAATTGGCTGGAACAGGGAGCGAGATCCTCTATATCTTTTGACGGTCCTTTTTGGCACCGTTTGCATGGATGAAAGGAACCACATGGAATTATCGAGAAAACAAACACATGATCCATATGGAAACACATGGAGAAACCGATTTTTATCTATTTCATATGCAAATTTATCTCCTCGCTCATTGCACATCATATTCCCTAGCAAATTTCATTTGAAATATCAAGGCAACCACTGGAATAAATATTAGAATTGTTCTATATAAACATTCTACCAGATCATATGACCACTAACATTTTTAATATAATTTCTAAACAGCCTCCAAAATATTAAATTGTTCCAATAATGACACATACTCCCTCGAGGTAGTGAAGTGCTAAAATTTATATGAAAAAAATAGGGTCATTCTATATAATAATAATGACTATGTCTAAATTTTGTTAAAGTTTGTTTAAAAGGAAACTACTTAATTAGATTATTCAATTGGCTGGATCTTTGGTGGGCCTGCAGTTTTTTTACGTGGATCTTTGGTGGCCTTGTTGCACCGTCATTGCACGGATGAAAGGAACCACATGGAAGAATCGAGAAAACTGGCTTTGACAGCTCGCCAGCTCCATGGATCAATAAAGAACCGCCGCGGGCTCACGCTCACGAATGCACAAGCACAACAAACACCACCAAGTTCCTCCACAGTTCGCTGAAGAGAATGGCTGAGCTGCTCCCATGGCTGGCATGGCTTATCGCCTCCCTCCTTGCCTTCTGCTTCCTTGATCTCCAAGCACATCGACGCCGCGGTCTCCCACCGGGGCCTCGCCCACTACCCCTTGTCGGCAACCTCCACCTCCTCGGTGACCAGCCGCACCGCTCCCTCGCAGGCCTCGCGAAGCTCTACGGCCCGCTCATGTCCCTCCGCCTTGGCACGGTCACCACGATCGTCGTGTCCTCCCCGGAAGTCGCACGCGAGTTCTTGCAGAAGCACGACGCTGTCTTCGCGACGCGGTTTGTACCAGACGCCATTGTCGACCATGCCAAGAACTCCGCCGCCTGGCTGCCCAACTCGCCGCGCGCTGGCGCACGCTCAGAAAGATTATGGGAAAGGAGCTTTTCGCGCCGCACAGACTGGACGCGCTCCAGCACCTCCGGCGTGAGAAGGTGCAGCTGCTCGTCGACCACGTCGGCCGGCTAGCACGTGACGGCGTGGCCGTAGACGTCGGTCGCGTGGCGTTCACGACGATGCTCAACCTCCTCTCGAGCACTATGTTTTCTTGCGACCTGACAAATCTGGACGACCATGGCGAGTCCAAAGGGTTCCAAGAAGTGATAACGGAGATCATGGAGGCCGCGGGCAATCCGAACATGTCCGACTTCTACCCGGCGCTCGCGGCTGCCGACCTGCAAGGCCGTCGCCGGCGCTTTGCCAAGTTGCTAGAAGGGCTGCACCGGGCGTTCGACGTGCAGATCGACCAGAGGCTGCACGCCCGCAAGGCAGGAGAACCACGGAAGGGCGACTTCCTTGACCTGTTGCTGAGCACCGAGATGGACAACAATGGCACGGCGGGGCTTGATCGTGACACGTTACGGTCGATGTTTACGGTATGCACATCTGCACTGCTTGTGTGTTTACTAGCTCTTTTATTGATACTCGCATGGAGGTGCTGCAATATGTTTCTTAAGCAGCACACTACTGCTTGTGTTTTACTAGTTCTTGATCATCGTTCAATGATTTATGTATGGAGCGTATATTTTGGAAAATTCAAGCTTTATACACAATTATTAGATCTGCATTGCAACGGGAACCCAATACATGCATATTAGAATCAAACTACATGTAATCAATAGATGCATCTTGTTCCAATATATAACTCGTATGAACACGTGTCATGAGTTAGTAATACTTAAGATATATAGAGCCGCTTCTACTGGGATCGAAGTTCATATGCATCATCGCTAGATGCGAGCTTTCCGAACTTATGTGACTACAAGCACGGTCATATGAGTACGGTCATATGAGTATAGATCACACATACAAGATGCACAATACATCATTAGAGCATCTCCAACAGTTTCCTACTTCTCACTTGCCAAATTGCGTTTCATTCCATTTTGGAGTAGACTCTCTACATACCATGCACACATGCAAATGTTTCTACCCAACATGGAAATTATATATTTTGATATTATATATATAATATCTGCAGATTGTTATTATAATAAATGCAATGCCATGTTTTCATACTTTTGTTTTTTCCTAACTATTGTTTAAATAAGTACAAAAGATTTTGTCATACATCACAAAGATCTGGTTCCATCCTTGTGGCTTCAATTTTTAGCCTTTTTTCACATTTGTATAAGTGGGTGGACTTCTTAAGATGTTTAGCCATTGTTTATTATTAATCATTGATTTATCCGGTTTCTAGACAATTTTTAGAAAATCCTACAATTTTCCTTCAATTCAAAAGATTGCAATGATCGATAATCACATAACCAGATCGAGCGTGACACTTTTGTTATTTAGCTTGTGTTCTATGCTCAATCAATGCTGTGGGGCTACCTTTGGGCTGTTGTCATGAGATTTTGTGAAAATGAACCACCACATATATTGTGTAATGCATCCAAGATGGTATGCGCCCATCTAGATCGTGACACTTTTTCACACGTTGTGATTGCATTCTAGTGACCACATATAATTGTACCATGCATGTTGTCACGTGGTGTATATCATGCATGATGTTAGGTGGGGGAACCTGTAGCTAGCTATATACCTTTGGTATGTGTGTGGTGGTGGTGTGGGTGGCTGCTTCGGGTGCTCATTAATTCACCTATTTCAATGCTTCAAATATGTTGCCTTACTTGGTTCTTTAATTTTGAGTGCACGCTACAATTCTGAACTTTTATCGTTATTAAAACATATTAAATCTTAGATTTTAGTTCGCATAAAAGGTATTTATATAAAAATATATATCATTTAGTATATCACATTATGAATGAAGTGGTTAAAGCTTAATTTTGATCTCAAATTGTCATTGTAAAACATCAACAATGTTACATAGAGAAAAATAATACTAGGAACTATCATGGCATTTGCAGTCAAAATATCAAAAACAATTTAAGTATACAATCGACACAACCATAGAAACCTCCCTCAACCATGTGATATTGGTGTAAGCATATGTTGAACTATAAAGGATTTGTTTGGTTTAAGGGCATAGATGGATGGAATATGGTGATCTGTGATTCTTTCTTGGGATAGGATGATCCACGCAAAATGGTCCAAGAGGGGTTGAATTGGGCTCTATAAAGATTTAAATTAAAACACGTAGAGTAAAAACAAGTTTTGGTAGGCTACCTTGTTTGCTTGAGTTTAGCATTTGATATATCCTGCAAAGCGCAAACACACAATATATTTGCACTAACAAGTACTTGTGAAAAAAATCATACATTGCTTTTATTGAACAATTTTGGATACTGAAATAAAAATCTTGACGCCGCTAATATTCTATAATGATTGAGATCGAATGCTAATTTTATAATATGATCATGTTTTAGGATTTATTTGCTGCGGGAAGTGACACAAGCTCTACCACAGTGGAATGGGCAATGACAGAGTTGCTTCAAAGTCCAATATCAATGTCTAAAGTTTGCAATGAGCTTGCAGGAATTATTGGCTCAGGAAGAAATATTGAAGAATCACAAATTGGCCAGTTGCCGTATCTTCAAGCTGTGATAAAAGAAACTTTTCGACTCCATCCTCCTGCTCCGTTACTGTTACCGCGTCAAGCAGAGACGACAACAAAAGTTACCGATTACACAATACCTAAAGATGCTCAGGTATTGATAAATGTATGGGCAATGGGTAGAGATGCAAATACATGGTCTGAACCAAAGAAGTTCATGCCCGAAAGATTTTTGGCAAAGACGGTAGATTTCAAAGGTGGAGACTTTGACCTCATCCCGTTTGGTGCAGGACGTCGGATTTGCCCTGGCATGCCATTGGCTATTAGGATGGTGCATCTGGTGCTTGGATCATTGTTAAATCAGTTCAAATGGAAGCTTCCAGCTGATGTTGAAAGAAATGGAGTTGACATGGCAGAAAAATACGGGGTGACACTAATCAAGGCGGTGCCACTCTGTGCTATAGCTACACCAATTTGAGTCAACCAATAGGTCGACACAACTATATTTTGATCTACTTTAGTTGGTGAATTGTTGTATTTTGATCCTTTTTATTGTGCAATAATGTATAAACCACATCAAACAATAATGGAACTCACCAACCATCAGGTGCATGTATTAATCCTGAACATAAACAGGGTTTATCAAATAATTGTTTTAAGTACGTATTTAAACGTTTGTATATCTAAGAGTATAACAAAAGCTACATATATCTAGAAAATTCAAAAGATCTTGTAATTTATAATGGAGAAAGTAAGATTTTTAATACCAAATAAGTACAAGTATCATTACATTGATTATAAAATCTATTCTTATAAAAAATAACTAAAGACATAAATGTCTGACTTATTCGAAATCTGGGATTGTTTGTTTTTGGGCGGCGAGGGAGTATATATAATGTCTAGGTTGAGCACATTTTTTTTGAACGTAATGGTCGAGGACATCTAAATCAATGGTAAACTGTATGAGGTTTTCTTTCAATTGTCTTTCTCTACCTCTTATCATCATTCATCAACGTGGCATGTATGGTGCCTACTGTAGTATACAGTATACTAGAGTTTCTACTTGCTACGACAGTTCCTGGAGGCTTGAAAAAGCTGCCGTTGCTGTTGAAACGATGTGGTCAAAGGCGGTGACTAAGCCGCCATGCATGTTTGGTAGGAGTGGCAGCCAAATCCTATGGTTCAAATAAAAATTTGCATCAATCTCCTATCCTTACAGTAGCGTGCCCATCCCGTTTGCGTATTCGGTCTCTTCACACCCGGCCTGAACAGCTGCAGAGCGTCGAGATTGCGCGCGCGCGTAAGTAGCTAGGGAAGCTAGCTGAATGCCCAACCCACATAAAGCCATAGCCGTGCTCCGTCGCCGCCCAATTTCAGAATTCTAAGCCGCCGGTCATCTTGCGGCTGTAGAGGTGCACGAATTGGGAAAGCTCGGTCCTTCGGAATTGGTTCAATTTCTTGCAGTGGCGAACCCCTTCGAGACTTCTCCGTGCTGGTGCTCACCTCAGTTTGGCCGGGGACTTCGCCGGCGATGTGGTTGGGCGATGAGCTGACGCTATCCGGGAAGGAGAGGACGCGTTTGTGGACGACGCGGCACAGGCGACCAACCGCATCCTCGTCCGGCCCACTCGTCTCCCTGGCCTTCGCACCAGCCGCGCACGCTCGCCTCATACCGTGCTCGTGACGTCCGCTCGCTCGCCGCATCCCGTGCCCGCGACGGCTTCTCGGTCGCCGCGCTGCCCTCCATGATGGAGGCGTGCGTTCGCCGCAGCCCATGTTGCACACAGCGGCGGCCGGCGAGTCAAACAAACATAACAGACGCCAGCACTCGCATCACCCCGTGCGCTGCATGCCAAATTGCCAGCAAATTCAGTATTCAATTTGTCAACGTGGCGAGTATGCAGGTGCAGTGATGCACCCGCTCCTTATATAAAACGAAACAAGCATCAGTCATTCAGTCCCGATCTCATCTTGCCATCTATTCAGTCCCGATCTCATCTTGCCATCTCGTTAGATACGAATACGACCCACAACAGAGCTTAGCTTAGCAATTATGGTTATGGGCGGTGCGCTGTTCCCATGGCTGGCATGGTTGCTCGTCTCCCTCGTCGGCATCTACCTCCTCGGCCATCTGGTGCACGGCCGTCGTCGCCGTGATCTACCGCCGGGACCCCACCCGCTGCCCCTCATCGGCAGCCTCCACCTGCTCGGTAACCAGCCGCACCGCTCCCTCGCCAAACTCGCCAAGACCCATGGCCCGCTCATGTCCCTCCGCCTGGGCGCGGTGACCACGGTGGTGGCCTCCTCCCCTGCCGCCGCGCGGGAGATCCTGCAGCGGCACGACGCCGTGTTCAGCAACCGGTCCGTCCCCGACGCCCCCGGCGCGCACGCCAAGAACTCGTCGGCGTGGTTGCCCAACGCGCCGCGCTGGCGCGCGCTGCGCAAGATCATGAGCACCGAGCTGTTCGCGCCGCACAGGCTGGACGCGCTCCAGCACCTCCGGCGCGACAAGGTGCGGGACCTCGTGGACCACGTCGCGCGCCTGGCGCGCCGCGGCGAGCCCGTGAACGTCGGCCGCGTCGCGTTCACCACCAGCCTCAACCTCGTCGCGCGCACCATCTTCTCCCGCGACCTCACCAGCCTCGACAACGACGGCGGGACCAGGGAGTTCCAGGAGGTGGTCACGAACATCATGGAGGCCGTGGGCAGCCCCAACATCTCCGACTACTTCCCGGCAATCGCGCCCGCCGACCTGCAGGGCTGGCGGCGGCATTTGGCACGGCTGTTCGCGCGGCTGCACCGCATCTTCGACGAAGAGATCGACGGGAGGATGCGTGACCGAGAGGCTGGCGAGCCCAAGAAGAACGACTTCCTCGACCTGCTGCTGGACGCCGCCGAGGACGACGACAACACGGCGGGGCTGGATCGCGACACACTGCGTTCACTTTTCACGGTAAGCCGCCGCAGAGACTTTTAGACTACTGTATATTCACGGCACTGCATGGGGGGAGCAAGTTCGCATGTTTGGACCGCCGGACTTTTTTCTGAATTTCTGTCCATACTCCGTGACTTTAACGTTGCTGCAAACGAAAGAGATAGGCTATTCTACTAGTACTAATAGGTAGGTGACTTTGACACAAACTCACAAAAGGGATGTCATTTTCGTAAAGATATATACTCGAGAGGCGTGATCTATTGTCAAATCAATCAGTGAAAAAAACACCGTCTTTCTACTGCAAACATAAACACTATATATACAATTCTATGTCCCAAACAAAATTTGATTTAATTTACTAAGTCTAAATAAACATTCTATAAAAATATATTTCATGATAAATCTAAAGATAATCTTTTATAAAAAAATTCAACAAACTTCAAATCATTTAATTTAGCACTATCTTTTTTTTAGATAGACAAAATAACAGAATTACATATGCAGAAAATAAATCTAGTATCTTTAAGCAACAAAGTAAGTTATTTTAAGTTTGACTAAATTCATCAAAAGAATATTTATTCAGAATTACAAAGTATTATTAAAAATAACCATATATCAAAATCCATGTTCGATCGAGTCGAATAGGGATGCCCGCTCCAATCCATATCCAGCTGGGGACGAACCGACAAAGTACATGTGAGGGACATCCGGACATGGATTTGGAAGAATAATCTGAGTATAGTTTATCTTGTTCTTCTACGCAGCCATTTTTTACGCTCAATCCCAGCCGCACTGCTATATTATACCATATCGATAAGATAATGCATAAAGGTTGACGTCCCACCTTTCTGCCTTACCTTTTACTCCATATATAATATTTATCTTATCTTAAGTACTAACAAATCTAAAATAATAGTTTTAAGAATTAAACATCTTATCAAAAAACATGCAATTTTTCATCGTTTTAAAAATAAGTCTACATAACTATAGTACTATATAAATTTAGATTTTGGCTTTACCATTTACTATGATTAAAATTTTGTGGGAGGTTCCAACAATCTAAATGTTATTACAAACACCAACCTTCATTCCTTCATATCTTGTCAAAAAAAAAAAAAACCTTCATTCCTTCATAGTTTTCTAATTATTAGTACGTTTCTAATAACTGTGTAAATTGTAATATTATTGTATTTCCTAATAATTCACAGAACCATTATTTCCCTTTGAATACTTCCTCAATATTTATTTCTTATTACACTCATGTAAGTCCATTATCTATTGCACCCACTGGTCAAAAACATATGACGTTTTGGATGTGAGTGTGACATGGTGTCCAGTGTGTATTTAGTACCACTATTCTATTTTACAATATATTAGTAAAATCCAAAAAACAACATTATAAAATGTTATTAAGATAAGAGAAATTTTACAATTCTATTTTACAATATATTAGTAAAATCCATTTTCGAAAAAATTAGTCAACAAAATTATAAAATCACTGTTGGCTGGGCGTTGGTTTAGCATCGATGGATGGATTCCCGACGCTGCACCACCTCGTCCCCGCGCCGGCGCCGCCGTTTTAGCCTCTCGCACAAGCTCTCCGCCGGCGGGACGCCGTCTCCCCCTCGGCCCCGCAACAACAGCCATCGCGGCCTCCTCCCTGCGTGGCTCCGCCGGCTGCTCCTCCCGATGGCGCCGCACGCGCCGAGCCTGTTCCTCTCCGTCCTCGCGCTCCGGCCGGGCCTTCGCAGAAGCTTACGACGGCCGCGGCGTTAGTTGCGGGAGAGTCCGCCATGGCTGCAAAAGCCGAAAGCGGAGCGGGTGCGGGAGAGTTGCGGCACGGCCAGGACCCAGGAGGGAGCAGCATCGGTAAGCTCGGGCACGGGCGCGATCTGTCGGTGGGCGTAGCCTCGGCCAGCTGCGTGCGGATTGCCGGCGGGCACTGCCCCGCTGCGGGCGTCGAGCTAGCGATGCTGGTGGCTGGCACCCGTGCACGCGCAACGCCAGGTACGCCATCCATGTGAGCTGTGTGATGTCGTCAACCCGTTGGGCTTCTTAGGCTTGTGTTCCATATCTGAATCCGTGCATTTGGGTGTAAGAACAATACAAAAAAAGAAGATCTAGTTTACATTGAGGTTCTGGTATGGTGCTACTCATGTCTAAGGTTGTTTTGCTCAATGTTTTTTGACCCTCGGAACTCATAGTGTTCAGTAGGAAAGAAACTTGTGTTTTGTAGTTAAAATTCTGCAGGCTGAAGAAAGGAACAACTACAAATTGTGTGTGCATGTTAAACGTTTCCACTTACAGTTAGTTGCCTTGAAAAGCCAAAGCAAATTGTTCAGAATTACAGTGCGTAATAATGCCACTGATCTGCATAGGAATAATAACGTGCAAGGATTTGTTTTGGATGCTGTCAGCATAGTCTAGTAGACTGCTAGCCAAATGCAAATAATTTAGTAAGAGCTGGATCTTTCAACATCATTAATCCTTTTCACTGAGGGCAGTAGGTATCATGCTGCATTTTCGCTTTCCTATTGCTAGAATTCTCTAAAAAACTGTGCGAGCTACAATGGTTACCTTGAATCTTAATTCGAAACATCTCATAGAAACAGTAATACCAAGTTGAAATACTTGGCTGTACATGTGCTAATTATTACCTCTGAGTGTAGAACTTACAAGCTGAACACAAATAATGGGAATAGTAACATTATTACATATGGAGATGATAATGTATCCTAAAATTTTGAATAAGGGCTCAACTGGAGCGGTCCTGGATTAGAGACCCTGCGATCTACGCGTTGCACACGCTCAGTGATAGACGCGGTGCTTAACTGGTCTTTCACAGACTTTGGAGTTTTGTCGTTCTTCTTTGGGCGTCCTCGTTTCCTTTTAGTTGAGGTATTGGATTCGCTGGCATCTATAAGATTGTTGATCTCTTTGGCATCATCAGCAACAACCTTACTCAAGTCTTTCACAGACTTTGGAGTTTTGTCGTTCTTCTTCGGGCGTCCCCGTTTCCTTTTAGTTGAGGTATTGGATTCGCTGCCATCTATAGGACTGCTGATCTCTTTGGCATCATCAGCAACAGCCTTACTCATGTCTTCTCGCTGAACTTCTGCACGTTTTGCATCATAAGCCTCCTTCTAAAGGTCATAATGAGACATGTTAGATAGAACGAACAAGTATATCGAACCCATGTTAAGGATGGGATACATTGTTGTACCACGTACCGTTATAAGCTCCTTATATGAGTCTAATCGAAGCTTGTTGCAATCAGATCGCAGGAGTACTGAGCAAATTTTTTTCTTGAAAATATGTATGTGGGCCTGAATTTGAATGGAAAGAACATGATGTTAAAAAAGTAGTAATCTATGTTTTAGTGATTAGATATAATATAGTCCATAAATAATATAGAAAAATCCTAAATTCTTCCTTAACCTTATCATCATGCAAATTACGAACAATATTCTGCTCAATGTGCCATATACACAACCTGTGGTTTGTGTTTGGCCAAACCACCCTTATTGCTCTCTGCATTGCAAGGTCTCCATCGGTGATGACGGACACCGGGTGCTTCTGTGACATGGCCTCTAAAAAGGTCCGCAACATCCATTCATATGACTCACTAGTCTCATGAGAAATAATTCCACACCCGAAATAACAGTGCTCCGGTGGTGATTCAACCCCACAAATGGCACAAATGGCAAGTTGTATCGATTGGTTCTATATGTGCTGTCAAATACAACCACATCACCAAAAGCTTCATAGTCCAGCTGAGACTGAGTATCACACCAGAACAATCCTGTAAGATGATTATCCCCATCAACAAGGTACTTGAAGAAAAACTCGGGATCATCTTCTTGTTTCGCCTTCGGGTGACGTATCACCGCATTTTCGCATCGCCGGCAGCAATTGTTTCCTGCTTATAGCGATAGCAGAAATTGTAAAGGTCTCTACTTGTACATCCGACATTATCATAGCCACCATACTGCATTTCTAGAATTTCCATAATCTGGTGCTTGCGGATTCCAGAAATTTCCATCTCCACAATATCTGCCTTTTGTTCATCACTGATTCTCCTGTGTGAACGTAGGAAACAGACAAGGTCCCTTGAGGCCAGCACATGATTGTGCCCATCGATAAAGTCCTTCACAAACCACCACCCTGTTTCCTGGTCACGTGCAATGACCAATTTGGCTTGACATCCGAGACCGACTGATGTTCCGTGGCCTCCTCTTCATATTTTCCGTGTTCATGTACTTCTCTTCACGGAAACCTTGCTGACACACAAGCTTCCTCGGGATTATCTCGGTTTGTCATCGTTCCACTCCACATAGCTTTTCCTCACACTAAACCCTTTATCAAATGCATATTTGTTATAAAACTCAAAGGCTTCGCCTTCGCTAGCAAACACTTTCATTACAATTTCCCCATACTCAAGTATAGACTCGCACTGAAATCAGCCATCCTTTCCTGTACAGATTGTATAAGTAATCGATCAATACAACCCTAATTCTTACTACATACATTTATAAGGTACATAAAACTAAACTAAATCAAAGAAAAATCAAACAACAACTAGCTAACAAATTATAACACAGTAAAGAACAGTTAGGGTTAGGGATTTTGGGAAAACTTGCTAACACTAACAGAGAGAAAATGTAGAGGGAAACAAGCACTCACCATCTACAGCAAAGCCGCAAGAGGCAGCGAGGTTGGGGGACAAAGCCACGAGGCGCTCGCCGGCAGTGACGGGGGCAGGGGAGCAGCAGTGGCGTCGCTCCAGTCCGTCGTCACCTAGACCGGCCGAGGGGGGGCGAGATGGCGGTGGGAACTGGCGGCCGGCAACGTGGCGTCTGGGGGCAGGCCGGCGGCGACGGGGCAGCGCTCGCTGTCGCTCTCCGGCTCCAGGTCACGAACATGTCCGGCGGCGGCGCACGATGTACAGACGAATGGTGAGCGATAGTTTTTTTAGCAGATGAAGGGATCGATCGAACTTGCCGGTGTATTGGGCTTACGGTGATCGGCCCACAATTGGCCAAGGGCACACCTCAATTACTAAAATACCCATAGCAATATTTTTCCTCATTAATTGTCTACAAAATAGAAAATGGTGAAAGTACCTGGAAGTACCACGGTACTTTTCCAACCACTGTAAAACATCTCTTAAGACAAATATACACATTTCCAAAACATTGCATATCTATATAACAGATTCAAATATGTTCAGAATTTGTAGTATATCAAACATGAATTCAATTCAAGCCTATATGTAATTATGTTTCAGCTGTAAGATTGCAGAGAACCATATGATTGTAGGCTTGCAGTTTCCAAGCAGCATATGAATGTGTGAGAAGTGAGGTTCGGTCATAAAGGCATACAGAACAATGGGTTTAAGAATTTCATAGAATTGTATGGCCTTCTTATTTTGTGTACAAAAAATATCCATTACCGTGCCATGGCCATTAACATGTTGTAGTTCCTTCAAAAAATTAACATCTTGTTTATGTTTCAGGATTTGTTTTCTGCTGGGAGTGACACAAGCTCCAGCACAGTGGAATGGGCAATGACGGAGTTGCTTCAAAGCCCATCTTCAATGGCTAAGGTTTGTGATGAGCTTGCTACAGTTATTGGCCCAAGAAAAAGCATTGAAGAATCTGATATTGCCCGGTTGCCCTACCTTCAAGCTGTGGTAAAAGAAACTTTCAGACTACATCCTCCCGCTCCACTGCTGCTACCACGACATGCACAGGTCGACATAAAAATATTGGGGTACATGATTCCTAAAGGTTCTCGTGTGTTCGTAAATGTATGGGCAATGGGTCGAGACAAAGAGAAATGGCCTGAACCTGAGAAATTTATGCCCGAAAGATTTATGGGGAAGACGGTCGATCTCAGAGGTGGAGACTTTGATCTCATCCCATTTGGTGGAGGACGACGAATCTGTCCTGGAATGCCGTTGGCGATCAGAATGGTGCATTTGCTCCTTGCATCACTGTTAAATCAGTTTACATGGAGGCTTCCAATTGAGGTTGAAAAAAACGGAGTTGACATGGCTGAAAATTTTGGCCTGACATTGACTAAGGTTGTGCCTCTTTGTGCTGTAGCTACAACAATTTGAGTCAGCAAGCTATTCTCTGTTGTAACAACTGTTTTATGGTTATTGGTTCCTCTGTTGGTCTTGGTACCAATATATATTTTTTTTTGTTTTTTTCCTTCTGTGTGCTCCTGGCTGTTATATAGCTTTGGTAGCCTGCCCTTTTGTAATACGTATCTTCTGGTTAGCTTTCTGCTAACCTTCCTGTAACCTGCTTGTCACCTTTTATAAAATCGCGCTGGGGAGCAGAGCTCCACAGTTTTCTTAGCTTTTTGTCAGGATACTGACTGGTGGCTAAACCGTATGGTGATTGGGCTGCTGATTCGTCGCATTGTCGTCGTTGGGCCGTAGCTTTCAATTGAATAAAGCTTTGTTATCGGGTTGGGCCGTAGTGGGCCGAGTCGAGTGTGTGAGTATAAGTACGGGTGGCGTCTTGCCTGGTGAGCCAGCAAGTATTGTAACAGAATTCTATTTCCCTCCTAAACATTTCGTGGACTCCAAACTTCCCCAAACTTCCTCTGTTCTTCCCGAGCTCTCGTCTTCCTTCCCCAAATTCCATCTCCAAATTACCCAAATCAGCTCGGTTATCGTTGGAGATCCGGTTGGATCCTAACAATTGGTATCTAGCTCCTGCGATTCCCCGGTCGAATTTTTTGTTTCCACCTCGAATTGCTTCGTCCTGGCGCCGGCGCGCAATCCGACCAAGTTTCAGGCAGCAATGGTGGCGTCGCTGGACGAGCTCACCGCCAAGTTTGAGGAGATGAAGACCACGCTCGAGAGCTTCGCGCAGGTGACGCGGGAGTTCACCGGGCTGAACGAGATGGTGAAGAAGACGTTCGACTCCGTCCACGACATGCAGTCGAAGCAGACGGAGTCGGATCTCATCATCGCCGAGATGGTGACCAAGGCGGACGACTTCACCAAGCTGCTGGGCGACACTGCGTCGCGAGTTGATGGCCTGTACCGCCGCGTCGACGCCATTGATCCTCAGGGCGCGGGACCTGCTCCGGGCCTTGGCGTGCTCGGCGGATTGCCTCACCCGGGTGGCGGGGGAGCAACTGCTCCTCCTGGCGGTGGCGCGCCGCCCGTCGCGCACATCGCGGTCGAACAGCGTCCACATCGGGCGCTCGACCTCAACACTGTGCCGCCGTCCTCGTCTCCATCACCGACGAGAGATGCGGAACAGTCGAACGGGAGTGGCGAACACGGCGGCGGGTTTACCCGGCCGCCGAACTTCAACAGGGGTACGTTTCCTGAGAATTTTTCAGATCCTAACCAGCGTCCTCCACCGTTTCCTAAGCTCGAGTTTCCTAAGTTTGATGGTTCTAATGCTCGTCTATGGCGTGATGATTGTTTGGTGTACTTCGACATCTACTCGGTGCACCCGTCGCTCAAGACTCGCTTCGCCGCGCTCAATTTCGTGGGGTCGGCAAGGACATGGTTGCACACGGTGGAGCGTCGAGGGCGTATTGAGGACTGGGATGAGCTGTGCAGGCAGGTGATGTCAAGGTTTGACAGAGATCAGTACCCTATTGTCCTGCAACAGTTTGAATCGCTTTCGCAGTCATCTTCTGTTGATGCCTATGTGTTAGAGTTTGAGAAAGCTGCCCATAATCTGTTGTTATACAATGCAAGCTACGATGAGACCTATTTTGTCAAGAGGTTTATGGGTGGGTTGAAAGAGGATATCAGGGTTGGGATTTTCCTGCATAGACCCAAAGATGTGGATACTGCAAGTGCCTTGGCGCTGATGCAAGAGGCTGAACTGGCAAGGGCTAAAGGCAAGCAGTATCAGCGACCATTTGTCAAGCATAACTATGACAAGGGCAAAGTGGGTGAACCTGACAAATCCACTGTGCCTCAGTCATCGGGTACTCAGGATGATAAGTTGGCCACGCTCAAGTCTTACCGAAGACAGAACAATTTGTGCTATAAATGTGGAGGAAAGTGGAGTCGTGATCACAAGTGTCCCCCTCAGGTTCCATTGCATGTCACTGAGGAAGTCTGGGATGCCTTAGACATTCCTTGTGCTGAAGTTGACAATGTGGAGAGGGAGGAAGAAGAAGGTGCTGTGATGGTTGTTTGTCAGCAAATGGCTTCTGCTCAGCCCAGAAGGAGGACTATGAGGCTGGTTGGGAATATTGGCAAGCAATCCATATTGATATTGGTGGATTCGGGCTCTGTTAGTTCTTTTGTCAGTTCTAGTTTGGCTGATCAGTTATCTGCTCTGTGTGTGCCAGCTGAATCTATTTAGTTTACTACTGCTAATGGTGGGCAAATGGTCTGTGACAAGAGGATTCCAGGTTTATTGTGGAGCTGTCAGGGGCATTCTTTCAATACTGATGTGGGGGTATTACCATTGTCATGCTTTGATATGATCCTTGGACAGGATTGGTTGGAATATGCAAGTCCAATGTGGGTAGATTGGACAAAGAAGTTGATGAGGTTTACACATCAGCAGAAGAGAATCACATTGAGAGGATTTGAGGAATGATAATGATAAACCTATTGCTGTGTCTGACAGAAAAATGCAAGGGTTGCTGAATAGAGATGCACTCACTCATTGTGTGCTGTTGTGTCCATCAGGACAGGCCCTGACTACTGATACAGGTGCTGAGGTTGCTGCTGTACAGTTGAGTAATGTTCCTCCTGCAGTGCAGCAGTTGGTGAATCAGTTTGAGGAGCTCTTTCAAACACCCTCAAATTTACCACCACCCAGGGCATTTGATCATCAGATTGAGTTATTACCTGGGGCAAAACCTGTGAACATAAGGCCATACAGGTATTCCCCATTGTAGAAGAATGAGATTGATAATCATATTAAAGAGATGTTGGCAAGTGGAATCATCAGACACAGTACAAGTCCATATGCATCTCCAGTTTTGCTGGTTAAAAAGAAAGATGCTTCTTGGAGATTCTGTGTGGACTACAGGGGTTTAAATGCTCAAACTGTCAAGAATAAACACCCTATGCCAGTTATGGAGGAGTTGCTGGATGAACTACATGGGGCTAAATGGTTTACAAAGCTTGATTTCAGAGCTGGTTACCATCAGATCTGTATTGATCCAAAGGATACTCACAAGACAGCTTTTAGAACTCATGAGGGTTTATATGAGTTTCTGGTTATGCCTTTTGGCCTGACAAATGCTCCAGCTACCTTTCAGAGCATAATGAATGTCATCTTTGGTCCATTGCTCAGAAAAGGGGTCCTGGTATTTATGGATGATGTGTTGATATACTCTGATAATCTAGAGACCCATCTGCAGTTATTGGAGCAAGTGTTCTCCATTCTCAAGCAGCATAAGTTCTTTGTCAAGCTCTCCAAATGTTCTTTTGCACACTCTGCATTGGAATATCTGGGTCATGTAATCTCAGCCTAGGGTGTCTCTACTGAATGTTCCAAAGTACAGGCTGTCAAGGAATGGCCTACCCCAAAGAATTTGAAGCAACTCAGAGGATTTCTTGGGCTCACTGGGTATTATAGGAGGTTTGTGCAGCACTATGGTGTCATCAGTAGACCATTGGTGGAATTACTGAAGAAGGGTGTCACTTATTCCTGGCAATCTATGCATGAGAAGGCATTTCAGCAGTTGAAGGAAGCATTGGTCACTGCACCTGTTCTGGCTTTGCCTGATTTCTCTCAACAGTTCACAATTGAAACTGATGCTTGTGATGTGGGGTTTGGAGCTGTGTTAATGCAGAATAAGCACCCTATTGCCTACTTGAGTAAAGCTGTCTGTCCAAAGAATAGAGCATTATCAACATATGAGAAGGAATGCTTAGCTATTCTCTTGGCTGTGGAAAAGTGGAGAGCATATTTGCAACATCAGTTGTTTGTCATCAGAACTGATCGTAGAAGCTTGTCATTTCTGGCAGAACAAAGGGTTGCCACAAAATTGCAGTTAAAGGCAATTCTCAAGTTAATGGACTTGCAGTACAAAGTGGAATATAAGCAAGGCATCCATAACCAAGCTGCAGATGCTCTATCAAGATATCCACATCCTGAAACAGTATGTGCTCTATCTGCCTTGTATCAAGAATGGTTGGATAAGATTAAGCTGGGTTATGCAGATGATGAAAAGGCTAGCAAATTGTTGCTGGAATTGCAAGATGAACCACCTGGTGACCCAGGACATACTGGATTCACTTTATGTGAGGGCATCATAAGACTCAATGGAAAAGTCTGGTTGGGGGAAAATAAATTGGCTCAAGCTCACATACTACAAGCTGTTCATCAGTCTGGAGTAGGTGGACATTCAGGGTTTTTGGCAACCTATCATAGAATCAAGCAGATCTTTACATGGCATAATATGAAGCAGGATATTAAGGACTTCATCAAAGGCTGTTCTGTGTGTCAGCAAGCTAAGGTGGAGCATTCAAAAATTCCAGGGATGCTGCAACCATTGCCAGTGCCTGATCAAGCTTGGAAAGTAGTCTGCATGGACTTTATTGAAGGCTTGCCTAAGTCCAACAGATTTGATACAATACTTGTGATCATTGACAAGTTTACTAAATATGGCCATTTTGTTGCCTTATCACATCCATTTAGTGCAGCACAAGTGGCTCAAGCTTTTATGGATAATGTCTACAGGTTGCATGGTATGCCTCTGGGGATTGTGTCTGACAGGGACAAAATCTTCACCAGTAAGTTTTGGCAGGAGTTGATTACTCTATCTGATTCTCAGCTATTGATGAGCTCATCTTATCATCCTCAGACAGATGGTCAGACTGAGCGTTTGAACCAATGTTTGGAGACATTTCTGAGGTGCAGTGTTCACTCTTGTCCAAGACAATGGCATAAATGGTTGACCATGGCTGAACATTGGTATAATACAAGTTATCATTCAGCATTGGGTCTTACTTCATTTGAAGCTTTGTATGGGTATTCTCCAAGCATGTTGGGCATTCCATCACCAGTCCACTGCCATTCTCCTGACTTGGAACAGTGGTTGTTGGAGAAAAATTTGTTGCATGATGTCATTTATCATAATCTGCAAAGAGCTCAATTGAGGATGAAGATGCAAGCAGATAAAGGAAGATCAGAGAGGGAATTTTCAATGGGTGATATGGTATATCTGAAATTACAACCTTACATTCAGACTTCAGTGGCTGCTAGAGGCAATCAGAAGCTAAGTTTCAGGTTTTTCGGTCCATACAAAGTATTGGCCAGAGTTGGGGCTGTAGCTTACAGACTGGAATTACCTACTGATGCAAAGATTCATCCAGTGGTTCATGTATCCCAGCTCAAGATTCATGTGCCTGCTCATACTGTGGTGGAGACTGATCTCAGTACATTTCCCACTGAACCAGATGAAGATACTCAACCTCTGCACTTCATATCTCGAAGGTGTGTGCAGAAAGGATCATCTTATCTTTTCCAGATTCAAGTGCAGTGGTCTGGTCTACAAGCTCACATGTTGACTTGGGAGGAAGCTTCGGATTTGCGTCGTCGTTTTCCAGATCACCCAGCTTGGGGTCAAGCTGGTTCTGAAGGGGGAGGCAATGTCAGGATACTGACTGGTGGCTAAACCGTATGGTGATTGGGCTGCTGATTCGTCGCATTGTCGTCGTTGGGCCGTAGCTTTCAATTGAATAAAGCTTTGTTATCGGGTTGGGCCGTAGTGGGCCGAGTCGAGTGTGTGAGTATAAATACGGGTGGCGTCTTGCCTGGTGAGCCAGCAAGTATTGTAACAGAATTCTATTTCCCTCCTAAACATTTCGTGGACTCCAAACTTCCCCAAACTTCCTCTGTTCTTCCCGAGCTCTCGTCTTCCTTCCCCAAATTCCATCTCCAAATTACCCAAATCAGCTCGGTTATCGTTGGAGATCCGGTTGGATCCTAACACTTTTCAAATTACAACAATCACTTACGAATAATTTAATCCCAAACAGGCTCTGTGGAGAGGAGTGAAGGATTATTAATTAACTGAATTATGTGTGTACTATGCTTGTGTGGCATAGCTGGTCGTAGGGCCCTGTTTGGAACCGCAATTTTTATGTAGCAAGTCGAAGAAGTGGACAATCCCCTGCTGAGCATGTGGCAATGTGTTCAGGTCCAGGATGGACACTTTCTATCTGGCTTTTGAAAACTGTGCTGTAAACGGTTTGATGGTCTTTTAATAAAGTTGAAAGGCCGGGGCTTATGCCCTACGCCGTAGTACCCTACCAACAAAAATTAAGGAACCGACAAACACACGGTCTTTAAAGAACACCTCATCACACACGGTCGCCGTCTTCTTCCTCGTGTCCCTCCCCTGCCTTCTTCGTCATGCGCACGGCCGCTGTCGTCTTCTTCCTCTTTGGCGCCCCTCCTCCGCATCATCCTCACCCCACCACGACACGCTATGATTTCGTCAGAGCATGGCGACTGCCTTCTTTTTCCCTTTCCCCCTCCTTCTGCGGCAAGCTCCGGCCATGGAGCTCCCCAGTCTAGCCTGGCCGCCCTCATCACCGTCAAAGCCCCTAAACCGCCCTTTCATTGTCCCCGGTGTCTAGCCGGTCTGCCTCCCCTTAAATCTATTCTATTCTAAGCCCACTAAAGTTGGAGGAGAAGGGGATGAGGCCGGTCAGGGCACGGAGGAGGTGGACATACCTCGATGGGGCTAAACTCGATGTTGGCGCCAGAAGGCTAACGGCGGGGGTGCCGTTGGGGAGGAGCTCACCGGAGATGTGAGAGAGCTTATGAGAGGGAAAGAGTGACAGCTGAGCGTGGGGAAGAACTAAGGCAATGCCAAAAATTAAATCACCCACAGCTAAAGACAGAGACACTCGCGAGTCACAAATCACGAGGCACATCAACATCACACGTGCTCCATGCCACCGAATAAAAAATTGTCAGCGGGGTGGGTATGTAAACACGGCAGCAGGCATCGGTAGCTTCAGGCTCCATGCACAGTCCCATACCGTCTCGATCGTCTCTTCAACTCGTCAGATACTGAATAGTACCACGCAGCTGGTCACTTGGGCTTTAGCCGCTTAGCCATGGCTCTGCTGTTCCCATGGCTTGCATGGATGCTTGTCTCTCTCGTCGGCGCCTACCTCCTCGTCCTCGCGCACGACCGTCGTCGGCGTGGCCTACCGCCGGGACCCCACCCGCTGCCCGTCATCGGCAGCCTCCACCTGCTCGGCGACCAACCGCACCGCTCCTTCGCCAGGCTCGCCAAGATCCACGGCCCGCTCATGTCCCTCCGCCTGGGCGCGGTCACCACAGTGGTGGCCTCCTCCCCGGCCGTCGCCCGGGAGTTCATGCAGAGGCACGACGCCGTCTTGAGCAACAGGACCGTTCCAGACGCTCTAGGCGCGCACGCCAAGAACTCGATGATCTGGCTGCCCAGCAACCCGCGCTGGCGCGCGCTGCGGAAGATCATGGCCACCGAGCTGTTCGCGCCGCACAGGCTGGACGCGCTCCAGCACCTCCGGCGCGAGAAGGTGCAGGAGCTCGTGGACCACGTCGGCCGGCTGGCGCGCGGGGGCCGGGCCGTGAACGTCGGCCGCGTCGCGTTCGTCACCAGCCTGAACCTCCTGTCGCGCACCATGTTCTCGCGCGACCTGACGAGCCTCGACGACGACGACGGCGCGTCCAGGGAGTTCCAGGAGTTGGTGACGGACATCATGGAGGCCGTGGGCAGCCCCAACGTCTCCGACTTCTTCCCGCCGCTTGCGGCCGCCGACCTGCAGGGCTGGCGCCGGCGTTTGGCAGGGCTGTTCGCGCAGCAGCACCGGGTCTTCGATGAAGAGATCGACAGGAGGCTGCGTCGCCGCGAGGCTGGTGAGCCCAAGAAGAACGACTTCCTCGATTTGCTGCTCGACGCCGCGGAGAACGACGACAACACCGCCAAGTTGGATCGCGACACACTCCGTTCACTCTTCACGGTAATCCGCAGACAAAGATTTTCCATAATCATTGGGAAAGCACGTGTGTTTTTGTCTCTCTTGGCACGTGGTTTTCTGACCATCCGATCGCTAGGTCTGTCCGTCGTTGACCTTCTGTTCCCTACCGGTCTGTCCGTCGTTGACCTTCTATATATTCCCCAGCGGATTAGCTACTTTTTTTTTTTTTTGGTGTGTATTCGAGATGAATGATTCCCCCGCCACCTACCAGTTTGTAGTGTGTCGTCTCTACCGGTTACTGAACACAAAAGTTACTAGCGACAGTCGCACTCCGTCGCGACCGCCTGATGCCCACTGCGCCCGAGCCCACACCAACGAAGAAGGTGGCGTCGGCTAGCAACCTGCACCCCACTCTTCTTCGCAAACTCTGTCAAGCTTAGAAGGGGCTCGAGGGAGGCTGACCGGCCAGCGGCGGGAACGGTGGGAGGGCAACGCTAGAGTTCTGGCGACGGAGGTGGCGACCGGGACAGATCAAGGCTGGGGCGACGACCATTGCCATATGACGACAGCAAAGGAGAGGAGAAGAAGAGGTTCGCCGCAGGTGTGATAGGGCGGTGGGTGGCAACTGGGAGGAGCGCAAGGATGAGGGCCAGTGGTTGACGGCTGGGGAGGCACGCAGGGAAGAGAAGGGCGAGGGAGGAGACATGCGCGTGGTAGATGACGGGTCCTATCGGAGATTAGCGCGGTCCTTATTAGAATGTTGTCACTACAATGTGCTTCCTAGTTATTGGCCTTTTATTATTTTGGGTTGCTTCAAGTGCTATGACTATAGTGTAGACCTCATTCACGATCTGCTTATTGTGTTTTGGGGCTATTACAATAATTTGACGATCACTTGTCTCATGGTTTGGTATCTTGTTGTGTTTTAAGGTCGTTGTAATAGTTATTATGATTGTTTTGCCCTTTAGTTGATGATACCTTGTTTTGTTCTAGGGTCCCTATAAGGGATATCATCAAACTTGCAATCTGAAATCGGAAGCTTACATAATGATGTCTAAGCTATTTATAAGATTATAGAGGCACCATATAAAGTGCAGGTTTTCGCAAAAATTAAAAATGTAGGGTTGTAGAGAAGTGACAATGAATTAAAGAATTATTGAATTTGCATGCATTTCTTGTTTAGTGTGTTTGTAAAATATCAAACGATTGTATCATCAACATTTCCTTTATATTTTTAGGACTTGTATTCTGCTGGGAGTGACACAAGTTCTAGCACAGTGGAATGGGCAATGGCGGAGTTGCTTCAAAACCCGACTTCAATGGCTAAAGCTTGCGATGAGCTTGCTACTGTTATTGGCTCAAGAAAAAACATTGAAGAATCTGATATTGGCCAGTTGCCATATCTTCAGGCGGTGGTAAAAGAAACTTTTAGACTACATCCTTCTGTCCCATTGCTACCAAGACGCACTCCAGTCGATACAAAAATAATGGGGTACACCATTCCTAAAGGTTGTCGTATGTTCATAAATGTATGGGCAACTGGTCGAGATAAAGAAGCATGGCCTGAGCCTGAGAAGTTTATGCCCGAGAGATATTTGGAGAAGATAGTTGATCTAAGAGGTGGGGAATTTGATCTCATCCCATTTGGCGGAGGGCGTCGGATCTGCCCTGGAATGCCACTGGCAATTAGGATGGTGCATTTGCTTCTTGGATCGCTGTTAAATCAGTTCACATGGAGGCTTCCAGCTGAGATTGAAGGTAAAGGAGTTAGCATGGATGAAAAATTTGGCCTGACTTTAATCAAGGCTGTGCCCTTATGCGCCATGGCTACACCAATATGACTTTGTAAGCCATTGTACGACAAAGAATTGTATCATTGTCCTTATGTTGTTCGATGTATATATGGGAATTTAATTTAAACTTGTCAATCATGTGTAATATTAATACACTCGAGCAATAAAATAAAGAATAACGTGCGATGGATTTGGCCTTGAGTGGAAAAGACCAGGTTCTTTCGGATTGTTTTATTGTGAGAGAAAAATAATGTACCATGCTTCACATAATTTACATACATTTTGTGAGGGAAAGGCGCAGGGAAAGCTGGTACCTAATGAGGTTTCTTCGTGCATAATCTGACGCTCCGTGGTTATGCATGGGGGACTTCAATGAGGTGCTCGCTGCGGAGGAACAATTTGGTGGTAATGAACGGGAACAATGGCAAATCCGGGGCTTCAAGGGGCGGTGACTGACTGTGGTTTCTCTGACCTCGGTTATCATGGTCTGCCTTACACCTGGGATAACCGCCAGGAGGATGACGACAATGTGAAGGTGAGACTCGATCGTGCACTGGGGGACGACAAGTTCATGATGGAGTTGGGTGAGTCAGAGGTGTTCCACCTTCCGCTCACAGAATCTGATCATTGTGGATTGCTGGTGGAGGTAAGACAGCGGGAGATTGGGAATTGGCGGAGCAAGCACAAGCCGATGCCGTTCCGCTATGAAAATATGTGGCAAAGTCATTGTAGCGGAACCGACCAACTAATTTGATTACGAAGCGCTAATCAAGCTGACGTGGCAACTTAATTAGAACTTGGTAACCAAATCAGCCCGGTAGTCCGTGAAATCTCGAAGGATTTCAAGCCACTCTACAACAAACCTGAATCCAAAGTTCAACAGTTCCCATTCACCTGTTTTATTTACATTTCACACATAGGATTATTACAATCCAAAATGGAAATAATAGCGGAAGAAAACTCTTTTGATAATACACTCACACCTATACTTTTAAATACAGTGCCAGCTCAGGGTCGACTCCATCAACAGCAGGTAGAAGAGGTATAAGAGTTGACTTGCCCGAAGTCTAGTCCTCTCGTAGTGGGATATAAGTCCACCGTGTCGCCACGGCAGTAATCTCCAAAACCTACAACAACATTGGGAATTGCACCCTGAGTACATTGTACTCAGCAAGACTTACCCGACTAAAAGAAAATAAAGACTCTTTGGTGGATGCCAGGCTTTATAGTGGGATAGCTGACTCCTTATTTGCCAAAAGGATGAGCTTATTAAATAATCATTTAGTGACAAAAGGACTCTCTAGCTTAACCAATTAAGTTGGATCCTGCCATTACTACGTTAGCACCTGCATACTACTTCATCATTTTAAGGTAGAAGCAATCAACATTATATCATAACCGCATTGATTGAGTAATCATTAAACCATCATGAGAGAACATAACCAACTCGCATTTCAAATCTTATTTGCGGCACCGTAATCGCCGATCAAGTTATTCACTAACCGAGGAACGATGGCGATTATAATCGATTGCAAACCAGCTGGCGGGGTATTCCTCACATAAACCACACGACTCCCGTCGGGGTCGATTAGGTCACCATTGATCTACTCGGGAAACACGGGATCAACAACTCACCACCATGACCAAGGAAACTCTCGGCTGCCATAGGTAAGCGTGCGCCCATCAAATGACACCGCCCCATCTTAAGGACTCACAAACCGGGCCCTTGTTACTCACCACCTATCGCCAGCATGGATACCTGGAAGTTGAAACCCGGCCCAAGTAGATACAAGGCTTCGCGGTTGGGCACCACACACCCTTCCAGCTATCTGTGAGGCATTGTTCAAAATGATCCGAGGACGCTCGTGTGCCATAGTATATTAGAGGTGATTTATCATGGCCACATGGTTATGTTCATATCCAACATTTCACCAATCTCAATCCCAAGGGGTAGTAACACCTACCTCGCGAGTGATAGTCGTTCACTCGGCTTCTACCATTTAAATAGCAGGCCTAAGCATGTAGTCGATCCTGTATGTACAAGTTGGATATTTCTGGTGGTAGGGTAGTCCTGATGCAGCTAAGGTTTCAAGCAACGCCTATAAACTTAATGCATCATAAAGAATAAAAGGACGCAAAGTAAAACATTTGCAAACGTAGGAGGGATGCTCCGGGGCTTGCCTAATTTAGAAGATCGATGTTAGTGCCCCAGGTACTCGACTATTCCAAGTCGGGTCCTGGTGCTTGATCGCTTCTCGTGCGGATCTCCGTTCGCAACTTGTCCTTCTGGATCCTCGATTCCACGACGAATGTCCTACCCGTGATCCTGGAATGATGCATGTGCATATGTATGAGTATGTGATTATCGGTGTATGCATGATCAAGGAGGATAGATGCTCATAAGTGACTATCTTGTTCAATCGGCTATACTTATAACTAGCAAACAAGCCAGTAAAGCCAAAGACCTAAACCTAAGCATAAACATCCCAACCCAAACATCATGACACACCTATTAACCATCAATCATACATGTTCTAGGCATCACTAGACTCTTTCATTAAGCTCTATACCCAAACAATACCCATCTATGCTTCACTAGCAGTCATGGCCTACAATCGGCATTGCTGTAATAAAATCATAACTGCTGATCTATAAATCCTATGAACATGAAAGAGGACAATCTGGAAAGCTTATACAATTTCCCATAATTCATCTTGAGACATTAGAGCCTGATTCTCAAGTTAGCTATACCTAAAACAGCAAACATCAGGACTGGGTCGTGACAAAACAGCAGTTAACAGCCCCTGTTGCCTAGATTGCAACAGTCATAACTAATAGACTACTCATCCTATGCCTACCAAATTTGAACAGTAGATAAAGCAACTAATTTCAATCCTATCATATGTTGACAAGTTTCCTATAAAACCAACCTATAATTGGCTTAAGCATGACATCATACCAGCAACTTCAATTTAAGAAACTATGGGTTGAACAGCAACCCCTAGCTAGACATCTCATAAAATCCTATAAAAATTACAGTAGACCTAGCATGGCAAATCTAGTTTACCATCCAAATTTCATATCATTTGGATAACCCTACTGTCCTACACATAATTCACCAGGCAGCACATTTCATGGGACCAATAAATACTTTGCACTATGAAGTATGGAAATCCTCAGGTTTAATCACATCAATGACTTCCTATAAGCATATAAACAGTCCACAAAAAGAATTAAAGCTTAGCTAGACATATTGACCCCATTTATGAATTTAAACAAGGTCATGGCCATAATAGGCACTTGAACTGCAACTCTATAAAATTACACTAAACATGCATGTGATGTCTTTATCATAGACAGAGCACCTCAATACAAGACCAGCAAGACCAAAACCACAATTTTCAGAGCATCCTAGAATTATCTATGCATTTACCAAGATAAACAATATTTAATCCAATTGCCAAACTTTAAATAAATCTATACAGAAAAGTTACTCAAACATGGCATATAATATTTTTCCCAGATACTACACTTCACCATGATCACAACAATACCAAGATCGTTTACATTGGACACTCCTAGCTCCCTATACCAATTTTGCAAGATTTAAACTACAAATAGGAAAATCCTTTTTCTGAAAATCCGAAGCTAAAATTGCTAAGTACACCCGGAACTACACCCAGCTGCATAGCTTTGCTAGATCCACCCCATGCGTGCACCTAGGCGGGTCCTCAGCTGACGTCAGTGGATGACGTCGGCCCGGTCCCACATGTCGGTGGCACAGGGCAGGGGAGGCGGTTCCGCCGGCCGGATCTCGCCGACGGCGTGGTTTACGGCGAAGCGGAGGACTCCATCGCGTCGACCTCGGCGAGCCGTACACGGTGGTCGTGAAGATGGGAGGCGCAAGGCACTGCAGCAAGGTCCCCAGCGAGCAATGGCGGACGGCGGCGGTGCGAGGTGGATGACGGCGGCCTGCGAGGCGGCAAGCGACCCTTGCTGGCCTCTACGGCGGACGGTGGGTGCGTCCGGGTTGCAGGAGCGCGAGACAGAGCGGAGCGCAAGAAGGAAAAGGGCAAAGCGCGGCAGCGAGAGCTGGCTGGCGGTGGTCGACGACCGGCGGCGGCATGCATGGCGGTGGCGCGGCCTAATCCGCCATCACGAAGCTGACCAAGGGGCGCATCCGCAAGAGGGGGTCACGGAGACGCGGGTGTACCCTTGAATCGAAGAAAACGGCGGTCAAATCGACGGCGAGGCCATGCATGGCGCTGGCAAGGCGCGGGCTCAGCAAGGTGGCGGCGGTAGCCGGCGTTCCGGCTCGACGGAGGTCGGGCCGGCTTCATCAATACCAGGACGGCCGTGAGCATGCCGAGGCGGAGGCGGCGTGCTCAAGAAAGAAGAGCGGGAGGGGAAGAAGTGAGCTCAAGATGACGACGAAAAGTTCGCCGGAGTTCCGCTCGCGGCGGTGGGAAGAAATCCGCCCGATTGGGCCGCTACCTTGAGGGATGAGGCGAAGAGACGGGCGGCTATGGCGGAGCACGACGAGACGAAGCTGATGGCGCGCTCAGATTTGGATGAGACCAAGCGGAGCGGCGGCTAGGAGACGAGCTCCGCGACGGCGGCCATGGCGGCTCCGCGCGCGCGACTGCCAGAGGAGGGCGAAACGCGGCTTTGCTGTTGAGGGAGAGGGAGAGAGTGAGCGGGCGAGTGGAGTGAATGAGGCGAGTGAGGGGGAGACGGGCTGCTCCCGTTCGGACCGGACTGCGGCGTGGACCGGCGTCGCGCGACGTGGGCGCGGTGGCAGGCCGTGGGTGCCGCGTGTCGTAGGCGAGGACGGGTGGCGAGCGGCGTGGTCGGTGGATCGCGATGCGGAGCGCTGAACAGGCGGCAGCGAGGCGCGGCTGGTAAGCGACGGCCACGCGGCGACCATCGGCTCGGACACAGTCGGCCGGAGGAAGAAGATGAGGTGTGGGAGCCCATGACAGGTGTAAGGTCGAGATGGCGGACTAGAGGGGGGGTGAATAGTCCTTTCTAAAAAAAATCGTGTAGGCTAGACAATATAAATGCGGAATTAAAACTATCGGTCTAACCAAGACTACGCCCCTCTATCTATAACTCTAGAAGCACCTTATTTAGAAGATCCTAAACAAGAATATAAGGTGCTAGGCTAGAAAGTGCTCTCCTATATAATTCTAGTTAGCAAGGTCACACAAACCTATGCAACTAGTACTTTGAGCGAAGAGGGCACCTACACAATTCTAGTAAGCAAAAGCACTAAGCCACCTAGCTCACTAGCAAAGCTCACAAGATAAATAAAAACTAGAGCAACTACACAAGCACAATATATATAAATAAATACAAGGCTTGTGTATGAAGATTGCAAACCACCGAGAAGAGTAGACACAAGTTGACACGTCGATTTTTCACCAGGTTCACTTGGTTGCCCCCAAGCTACGTCCTGTTGTGTCGACCAACACCTTCGGTGGTTCCTCCGGTCTTTTCACCTAGATGGTTCTTCGGTGTGACCCTCAAGTCACTTGCCCCTCAAGGCACGCCCCGCAAGGCACCGCAAGACACCACTCTCAAGTGAGCCCCTCAAGGCACCGAGCGAACCCACACACACAAGTGTGGTAACTCAATGACACGCGCAATCCAATAGAGTTGGAATTTGGCACTCCGCCGGGAACCACAACAACCCCTCACAAATCCTCCTCCGGAGCACCGCACAATCTCCACGCGTGCTTCAACGGAGTCACAATCCACCAACCGTCTAGGTGATGGCAATCACCAAGAGTAATAGAAAATCCACAATTACAATCACCACCTAGTGCCACCAAATCGAATCACAAATGCATGCACTAGGGTTCCCCAAATCCTCTCAAGAAAAAGCACCACTCATGAAGATGAAGAGGAAAGGGAAACGGTGGATCTTCACTCTCTCATACACACCCACAAAGGGCTCTCAATCTTCCCTCAAGAAATTTCTTCACCAAGCCATGGAGAGAAGAAAGAGGAGAGGAAGGAGGAAGAAAGGAGAGGGAGCTCTCTGTCTTGCTCTCTGTTGAATGGAGTGGAATGAACAGGGGGGCACCGAGACAGGCCCTGTCCGTGCCCAAGTCCTGCCCAGCCACCAACGGGTGGGAGCCGGTGGCCCACCACCACGTGCTCCTCCAGCTGCAACGGGCAAACCAGCAGGGCTCCCACATCTCCTTCTGTCCAAGGCAAGCAACGGGCGGCACCAGCTAATTAATCACGCGCTTCTGGCAGGCCGGCAAGCAAGGGTACAGCGCGCCCTGCAGAAAATGCGTGCATGCACACGACTTCCAACATGCAAGGCAGGCGGCCATTCTCAAGTTGATAATCTCCTTCATCTAATTAAGGCATGTGGTCCCCATGAGCTTCATCATACACATTTGCAAATGAAGTACGGCAAGCATCTCTGGACAACCACAAGTGGCCGGGCCCCATGCCATAATTAGCAAAAGCTCTCCATAATTAGCAAGAGCTCTCGCATGCAAACTGCATAGGCCATTCACCAGTGCCTGCACATGCACCCTTCCAGGCTTCCACGAAGCTTCCTCCGGCCTCCATTTTCTTTGGACACGGCATGCAGCAGGCGCGACGCGAGCAGGCGGCGGTCCAAGAAGCTGCAGCAGCGGGAGTGGAGCAGCGGCCCACGTCGCCGTCGACGGGCCGGCCTGGCAGCCGAGCCAGCGGCCCAGCAGCCTAGCAGGCTCCCCACAGAAGATGATGGGCCGGCCCAGTATCCCCTGAGCAAGGCCAGGCCAGAAGCGCGTCCCAGAGGCCCAAAAGCCAGAGCAAACCAGCAGCGGACCAAAGAACAGAACCAGGAGCATTCCAGACAGTTCCAAAGCAAAAGCAAGCTGCAGTTTCTTCATTTATCCATAAGGACTCATCAAAACTCATTCCAAATTATGTGCCATCTCATCCAAAGATTATCAAATCAATTCAAGCACTTGAGATCACTTTCCTCCAAGCCTTTTCCAGGGAATTCTCAACCATTCCATCATGCCACTAAACCCAAATGCATATGCAAATTGAAATTCATTTTAGTGGCACTAGATAACCGATGCAATTAAAAGACTTCCCCTCTTTATAGTACGGTTATCAATTCTAAATCCGGTCAAGCGCTTCTCTACTCAACTTAGACCGGTGAAATGAAATGCCCTATAAATATACCTTTGCCTTGCGCATTCCATTTCAACTCCTCCAATATCGATGCAACAAATGCACCAACGTGATCAACAAATGATATGATCCACTTCATATCATCACTTGATCATATTGGTCCATCGATCTTGACGTCACTTGCTCTTCACCGTTGCGTCGGTCCATCGGCGCCAAGTCCTCGACTTGCCCTTCACTCTTGCAACCGGTCCGTCAAGCCAAGACTTGTCTTGATCTTCTCCACCTTGATCAAATGACTCCATGTCATGTCACATATTGAATTATGCTCCTTCATCATCACATATGTGAGCTTTGCATCATCTCATAGCCATTTCTCCTCTATGGCATATATAGCTCACACACATGTGCCTATGGACTAATAACCTGTGAAGTTCCACTCAACCACATATTAGTCCACCTAATGTTGTCACTCAATTACCAAAACCAAACAAGGACCTTTCAACAGGTGGGTCCCGCCTGTCGGGTTTTTATTTTATTTTAAATAGAATTTGCATGATTTTTAAAGCGGCCATATATCCCAAACCAAAACGAATTTGCAAAAACTTTCAACATGAAAGTTACTCCACTCAACGAGTAGAATATTTCATCTAAAAGGAGTTTGGTCTAATTCGGCCTAGTTTTGGAGATACAAATTTGGGCTATTTTCACATATAAAAAGAAAATACTTTTAAAATACCTAGAGACTGTTTTTGGCCTTTTTGAACACCTTAAAAGCATTTTCATAAAATGGTCCCAACACAAAGTTTTCTCCAAATATTTTTCTCAATAAAATTTGTTTAAGGACCGACTCGAGATAAGCAACCTAGCTACCACTTCTAGCTTAACTCGACAATCACACTTAGGACCTACATCAAGCAAAGTGCATCAAACATCAAGCAAATCATGTCGAGATGGCGATTATATGCTAATGATATGCTTATGCCCATGATTTGCAGAGTTAATGCATGATTAACATCGTGGATGTTACAGCCTAACCCCCTTAAAAGAAATCTCGTCCCGAGATTTGGTAGAAGTAGATTAATTTTCGAAAAACGATACCTCACCTATCGACTGTTTCATATGTTACCAATGCCATCACGTTTGTCCAGAAACTTCGCATTACTAGTCCTCAATGCCTAAGATCCAATACTTTATGAGCAGGAAATGCCGGATGAATAAGGCAATCCATTATCAGCTCTGTCTTGTGGGTTAATCAATGCTCACTCCCTAGTGAGTGTCTTCAAGCATAGCTTGGAACCAACATGTTTTCCCTTCTGATGTAATGCTACCATTACTATGTCAATCTAAAGTATGAAGATAACAAAGAAAAGTATGATAAGCATTCACCTAGAACCCGAGACTATATACCAACGGGTAAGTCATCATACAACATGACCCAACAACTACCCAACTGGAAAAAGTCAAGGGTTACTTGAGAGGGAATCTGCTATTCGCATCATCAAATACATCAAAAGGTGCTTCAAAAATCCATAATGTTTACCACTAAAAAGCAGGGCGTAGTTTCCGCAAAACAGAAAACATGTGACTCTCTTCCGAGGTGGTAACATAGGAAATTGTCCACACCAATTCGATATTGGCACAACCGAGTGTAGGAACACTGGCTGTTAGGATGCCAATATGAATCATTTGGATCACGACAATCTAACCTTTTCATGTAGAAATCAAAATTCCTAGGTCAAAGGTATCCAAAGCTTCTCATGTAGAAGTCAAAGTTCTTAGGACAAGATATCCAAGTCTTATCATGTAGAAGTCAAAGTTCTTAGGTCAATGACTCCTTGACTAACCGAAAACAACCAACTTCTTTCTTCCATTAAGCAGATCCGACAAGCTGAGCAAATCCTATAGTAAGCATATACAGGTAGCAGTTCATGCATATTACACGTGTTCTCAGGTTAGAAGTCCACTAACCTTGGTATACCAAAAGTATTTCTTCCAACCAAACACGTGCCAAATCTTACTCAAAAGGCACCAGCATTGAGCCAAGTCTCAAGTCCCGACATTGCTTGAACAACATGTACGACCCATATGAATAATCCCAGGGTCGTATCAAAATACTCATGTCAGGCGCACCTAATGCACGTTAGACTCGGCGTACTGGCTTGATAAATACTCTTGTCCGTTGAATCCCCTCCATTGATTTCCATAAGGTAAAAGTACTTTTTAGGACGTTAGACAACCTAACCCCCTTAAAAGAACTCTTTCTTCTCGATAGGGAATTTAATGGAGTAAAGATTCATTTCACTGATCGGCAAAATCTGGTAGCCGTTTTAACGCAAGCTGACTGCTCCAACTACTCTGACGCTTGTGTCGGCGAGAGTGATCCCAACAGCAACAAAGGGATCGCTAGACGCAATCAAGAGCTCAACCATTACTACCCGTACGTTGGCTTCCAAAGCTCTCAGTGTAGACGCGTGGTTGTTTATCTTGTGAAAAATCGCCAAAAGCTGGGATTTCATTTGATGGACAACAGACTTACTACGGAACTTAACGTCTATCTGATAGGTAGTTTCAACTCGAAGATTAGCAAGGCTGGTTTTCGTGTTATGGTCTACTCGATAGACAAATCTACCATGACCGTTCTCACATTCACGAGTCATACAACCTATTTGGTTAGTTATCTGTCTATGTTCAGGCTAGAAAACGACCTCTCATTAATTCACCGATAGGTTGCCTTTCAGCATTAAAAGCTTCACGATGGTCGCAATTAATGCCGACATAGGCATTATCCGTGAAGGATAAAAAAACAAACATACACTAAGGAAGTAAAGTCCTCACTTAGTCCGAGGTTCGTTCGAACTCATCCAACACGAACAAGGTATATCCCTACAATTACCACAAAGGGAGGGACATACTTTCTACATGATATAGATGATTCTCTGGGGAAACTCTTGATTGAGTCCACGTGTTGCTATCTTTCATGATCTATCAAGGAACAGTTAGCGGTTTGCTCTAATCGAGCTCTCTTTCGTCACGCTACAAGTGACAAAACTCAGAGATTTCATGCCATCGTTGGCTAGATGCTAGGGATTATAAGGTTTCTAAGTAGGTTTATGTATAACAGCACATCGAGGTAATCTCTATAATGGATCAAGATCAGCAACCATGATACCCGCGCGTGCCGAGCAACACTACCATGTGTCGTACGCCCACAGGGTGCTCTCGGTTTTGTCGCGGCACCATTGGCCATTTAATCAAGACGCCACTACAGATCCTTACATTCGAGCTGCTATCTCACAATAGGATGGGTTTCTGCATGAATATAGATTGCGTGCAAGACACAAGCGGGGTAATCGAGTATAACTACAGGGTTATAGTATAGCGGGAATGGAGAACTGGTTGGGTTCAACACGTCGCATACTTCGGGATGTCTCATGCCTAATTTATCGACTTCCCTAGTACAAGGTTTTACCGGGAAGCGTTAACGTAGGCGGGGGTAAATTTCCTTATTGTCGAAGTTAGTAAACAACGTATAACTATTCATAGCAACGGTTGACCGTGTTGTGACACGTTTTCGCGCTACTCTGATAATCATGCCTCAAAGGTAGGCACATTATATACGTTTACTTGCGGGACGATCAGCGAGACACTTCCCAAATGCTAAAAAGACGAACGGTCATACCGAGTGGGTATGAGGTTATCATACTCACATTAACCCAACTGTATTCTCGGGAATCGTATCATCAGAGACGTACTACCCAGATCCAAACGTGTGTATAATATACAAACTTAGGCTCTAGTTGTCATGAGTACTTTACGAGGAACAAATCATTGTCGTAGCGGCAATGATAACCTCGCTAGAAGACGCAACGTTACTAAACCTCGAATAATCCGAATTTTGGGGTGATATAGCTTACATTGGTAGGGTAGGATGACACGACTATATCAAGAGAAGGTTTCACAACAGGAACATTGTTTTGACAAAACTGAAATAGTGGTCCTGATCAAGCATTATAATACCAGCGCTTTTGCTAGAAATCCGACCATGTTCCGGCCGGTTATCAAGGTGGTTCTAGCTTCCCTCGCAGCACTATAACAACTTTGATCGGGACACGCTACTAATTGGTGGACGATTGGGTGATTCCTAGACTAGGTTCAAAGCATATAATTATACTTCCTGTGCAACTGAACAATGCACACGTGATGAGGTCAGGGACAACAAAGAAGTCTAAAATTCAGAAATGGCAATGATGTCGCAGTAACAAACACAACACAATTTGCGAGTGTTATCAGCGGCTGCTTGCAACGTGACAGTCAACAACTGTACTCGTTTAACAGAATAGACCTAGACACGTGACCGTAAGACATCTGTTTCAATGTGCCATCTTCGATCAAGGAGGTATACATCGAATCTCCCTAATCACTTTCCTCGAGACAACCAGCACATTCTAAACGTTCTTACTCTATCCTGATTTGCAAGGATTCGAATTAACATTGGGACGATATTGGAAAATTAAACCCAAAATACTAATGAACCATCGTACTGGTTTCGACTGCTTCTTGGGATAAGTACATTACATAAACCAAGCTTGACATAGAAAACAGGTTCTCGTTATTACATCAGCAAATGACTAGCTACTTAGGATTACGTGTCGTTACATAAAGTTTTACATAAGAAAACACTGATCCCACAAGAGGCTTAGCCTTAAGCCGATTCTGCTTAGTCATGGTCCATGCCTTCCGTACTCGCTGCGTTCCCAGCATCAACATTATCGACATTGGGCACAACTTGAGCACCTTCAGGATCAGCAACTCCAGGAGGATTGTGGGGATGCTGATTATAAACCCATTGAATTTCTTCATTGAGAGCAGCATTTTCAATCATCCGCACATGCACCCATTCTCTTAAGCGATACTCTTCGTTCCAGGCTTCATTCCGTTGTTGCGCGACCATACCAAAGGCTTCCTGCCACTGACCAAGTATGGCACATAGCTCCAGAAACTGACTCTGGGCCACAAAGGTTTCGTGCATGGCAGCATTCTCCCGTTGCAGAGCTTGATCCTTGGAAAGCGTCATTTCCTCAAACATCTTGGTCACACGCGCTATGTCTTCTGTGTATACTCTCTGTGCTTCCCTCCTGTCGGAGGTGACATAACGGTAATCGTTATGAAGTGACTCCAGTGCATTCTCCAGGCATGAGTAGCTCTTCATCATGGCAAACATGGCACTGCTAGCAATTCCGTTACTATTCTCAGCCTCATCCGTACCGCCAACAAGTGCAGTCTCTCCAATCTGGCGCCACACAGCATGGTATGGATCACCCTTGGGAAACACACCCGCAGTGGCACGAGCAACCTCATCTGGACACCTCTTAAGCAAATCCCTCAGGGCTTTGTATGCAACAATATTCGCACCTTCCTGAGGGTTCCTGCCTCGAGCGATAAAGCGGCGGCCACACTAGAGTGACGCACCCTCGCTCTTGGCGGGAATCACAACTTTAACAGAGAGTAAACTCGGACGTTGACTTTCCAACTCCTTGCTCCATTGATAGCGAGTCTCTTTACCCGTGGTGTAACCCACTGAGTGCAGAACTCGCCATAAAAGAGACGGCATTCCAAATTCCTTCAGAAACTTCTTGGTACCACGTGGCTCACGAGTGACAAGCTGTTGTGGTTTCCGAGTGTGAATCTTTTTTGACTTGGACTTGATGCGCTTCATGCGTGCCATCTGTAGAACCGATACACAACTCTCATGAGACGAGGATTACATTGGTCAAATTTTATCGAAAAGAGAAGTATTCAATTATAAGGAAAGGGAGAAAGTGTCGTTCCCATGAGATGATCATATGACATGATGCATGCACGTTCCTTACGTCCTCACCACTAGAAATGATAAATCCTAGCGTTTTAAGCGGTGGCATACATACGACATCTACACGACTCTCAAATAGCGGAATCTAGTCGAGCTACACGAACTTGCGTGGTTAGTGTACCTGCAGAAGATTCCATTTCAGCCCTGTGGAGGTATAAACTGCATATACCCTCACGGCCTAGTTTGGGTCGACACGCTATCACCAGGCCGGCCCATCAAGATTCAAGACCAATCGGCTCAGGCTGGTCGGACAGCCTAAAACAGGCAAGATTCCCGAAGACCGACAAGAAGGACAAGACCTAGCTGAGATAGGAAAGTTTAGACTTGTAAAGTATGTAAACTTAGTACCGGATAGGCTAGTTCCGACTTGTAACCTTGCTCCCGTGATATATAAGGAGAGCAAGGACCCCCATGCTGGGGACGTAATCGGCATAACGCACGGACTCATACATCCACATCATAATCGAAACGAGAGCGGGACTAGGGTTTTACGCATCTTTGCGGCTGAACTCCGGGTAAACCTCGTGTGATTGCTCCCTGTTTACGTCTTGCTCGCAATCTCGTGCGCCTTCCACCAATCCATTACCGGTCAGGGCATACCCCTGGTCGGACTATCGCCGATATTTCGTCGACAGTGGCGCGCCAGGTAGGGGGGTGCGCACCGAGATTTTACGTCGATCAAGATGGTTTCTTTCCCGGCTTCCATGACCTTCGAAGCTAGCCTCACCTTCAACTTCGGAACGTTCACCTGGACTTCCAACTCAGCAACTGCTACTACAACTCTCACGCCTCCGGCTATCACGCCGACAATGGCACCAACAATGGTGGCTGCGCCAAACCAGATCCAACTCATCCCGGTGACCACCATTGCAGTCCCAACCAATCCACCACTGATAGTTGACGGCACGGCGTCAACACCTCCGACCGGTCCTAACCAAAGGAGGCATGTCAGCAACACGGATCTACTCCGTTTGATCCATCAACAAGACATGAGGTTGACAGAAACCCATGCCAACTTTGAGTCGCTCCGACGACGTGTCAGTCGCGATCTACAAATCGCGCGACAACAACGAATTCCTAATCTATCGACACGAAGGCAGAACAACCATCGTAGAGTCACTTTTGGGCGCTCCGAGCGGCCACGTTTGCAGCCGGTGAATCTACAACGATGCGTTCCAACAAATCCTCGTGGCAACCATACACGGCCGGATGGCGGCGAAACTCACGGCGGCTCGACCACGGCCGATCATCGTACGCGGTGGTCGGAGAGGCCGCCAAGCAACATACGGCAGAATCCCGGCCGATATCCAAGATCTAAGAACAAGGACTTCACAAGCCTCACGGAGCAATAGCGATCCGGTCAAAACGACATAAGCCGGTCAGCAAGCTACGCCCGGATCGGGAGCTACGTATCAACGGCCCCCATCGCAGAACGCACGCCGCAACGAACGGCGGAGACGTCGCGGAAATCCGACGAACCGGGTCGAACCCGCCAATCGCACCTACTGCGGCAACGCAGCAAGAACGATCCCCACAAAACAACACATCTAACGCCCGGTTGTTCGCGAACGCACCGCGCTAGCCGCTGCCCTTCATCGTGATGAACAACGGAGGGAAAGGCGACGGCAAGAGATATTGGCTGCCATGGCAACGTCAAACGCGACGAGCAAAGAGCTGAACGACCACGAGCACGTTCAACTCAATCCCCTCCAATGACAATGGCGTCGGCACACGGGGCCGGGGCACTTGCGGGACCGACACCAAGATGTAGAAAAGAAACGGAGGGAAGCACATCAGAAACACATGGCAGCAACCAGAGAGAATCGCCGCAGTTTCGGCATAAGCCCATTAAGGGACGACACAAGGGATTCACCTAACACGGATGAGCCTCGTTGTTGTACTCAACCCATACAGACGACTACTGTATACAAACGTGCTCGGAGTCCTCCTCCTAGACGAATGGTTCCGTCTGTTCAAACAAACCGTAATGGTTTCATCACTCCCTTCTTGGACAATTTGCAGACCAGAGAACCAAACTGGAGGCTCCCCAGTCCAACTCCTCCTGAGGACGGGATACCTCCGCACACCGAGCACATATTCCCTAATCCAATAAACCCAGCCAATCTTCGGCGCATCGTAACGATCCGATCACCGGGCGCAAAACATCCGAAGGCATGTTCATAAACGGCGAGTGGTATGAAGTAGTACAAAAGGAAGCCGCTTTGAGAAAAACTCAAGCTCCTTAGATTCTTTTACAGATGTACCTTTTTCAAAAAAGGACAATCTCAATACTACTCGGAACGGGATAAGTATATCCGACCACTCCAGACGCAGAGATGATCAAGCCCTAGACGATGACGACCTACTGCTCTGTACCGAAGAAGACCCGAAATCATGGTCCACGACTTGGAAGAAGGCGAAGCGAGCCGGAAAATTGAAACAACAAGAGATGAAATCTTCTCTCTTATCGCACAAGTTTTTCTTTTCTAGGCTATTTTCCTTTCAAAGTTAAAATTAGCGTCGATCGTACACATCATTGTAAGTCATTCGATGACGAAAAGCAATCTAATGTGTACTATGTTATAATAAGAAGTCAAGTTTTCGTGTCAAACATTTGAGCACATGGATTTTTCTTCCCTACTCAAAGGAAAATCATTCCTCAAAATGACGCATCACGACATCCTCGACGCAACAAACGAGAGGGCTCTAAGCCCCGAAATAAAATCCTACGGCAAGAACATGATACAATCATGAAAACGGATCAAAATAAAGGGATAAATAAAAGGAATCTCGAAGGATTCTGGCACAAAACACATCTCAAAAGGATCCACTTCTTTCATTAAAAATATAAAAAAATTTTACAAATGAGGGACTGATTGCATCTAAAGCAATCTAGTCATTCCCGAACGCCTTGCCGACCACCCGGTCGACGAGTCGCGGCGACGACGGCCTCCGCCGCCCCGTGAACTCGACGGCGCCGCCCTCCATGGCGTCATGCGCCGCCACCGACAGCTCCATCCCACGGACATCAACACCCGAGATGGCGTCAACGGTGGCATAAGCGGCGGAGGCACCATGACGAACGCCATGAACCGCCACCGCGGCCACTTGGCCGGGGATCGCCGCCAGCCGCGCGATGACATCGCTGCCCTGGGCGTTCACCACATCCGCCGCCGCATGAGCGGCCTCCTGCAGCTGCTCCAGCTGCTCCGTCAGCTCTGCAAAAACAGAGTAAAAAATTAAAAATGCCAAGACGAGAACAACTCAGGGCATATGAACAACGGAGAACTCGGTACTTTACCGCCGACCACGATGTCGGCGGCCTCGCGGCCGCCGGCGGCATGTCCACTGGATCTTGCGGGCCGGCCTCGTCCCGCCGCCTCATTGAAGGCGGCGTTAGCATCGGCGTCGGTCGGCGGCCCGCCGCTTTTCCGCCTCCAGCTCCTCCCCGCGGAGGAGAGTGCCTTCGAGAACAGTCCACATTCCCTCCGCCCGCCCCCAACCGCTTGGTGGCGTCGGAGTAGAGGTCCCGACGTGCTTTGCCGGCTCCGCCCGACGCCGCTCGAGCGCAGACGCGAGAGTTCACCGAGACACCGCTCGGGCCGAACGCGGCGTGGAAACGCCGGGCGGCCGCCGCCACCTCCTCCGCCACGACGGAGCCACATGCTCCGCCGCAAGCAACGGCGGCTCCGGCCTCCACGACCCGTAGCCACCCGCTCGGGGCCGCAGCCCCGCACATCCCTCCGCTCCTCCGCCGCCCTTCTCGCCGCCTCGGCGCGCCCGCGGCGGAGGTGCCTGCCGCACTTCCAATGGTCAGGAGGGTGTACCTACATTGTGAACGAAAAATAGCGGTTACACCCAAAGAAGAAAACCCCAAGATTAATCAAGGAAAACTCCAATCCAAGCTCACCTCCTCCGCGGCCTCACTTCCCTAGGGAGTTCACCGACTCCTCCTCCTCCGCCGGCGCTTACCGTGACGGTGATCCATCTAGGAGGCGGCGCGCGAGTATAGGATCTAAAACCCTAAGTTTGCGGAAGCATGGACAAGAACAAGAACGAGAAATGCGCTGCAGAACTCCCGCGCAGCCCCGATTTATAGAAGAGCTCGGAGGAATCAAGAAGGCAACCGATGAGATCGTGGGTAATCAAACCCCCGCGGCCCTCTCGTTCCCGAGAGCACGAAGCGACGAAAACCGCTCCACTAAAGCAATATGCATTTATACGTTTCCCCGCCTCGGGAACCCCCGCACGCTCGGCGACTCGTCATCGAAGGTGGAACGATTGTGCCACTGACACAAAGGACCCACCACGCCAGGAAGCATTGACTCGACCAGAATCTGAAAATTGTACCCGGGATTTGACGTGACATCCCTGGTCGCGATGCACGGTTGCATTAGCAAGCGAATATTTTTCGCCCGCACGAGGTCATGACGCGACACGGCGGTTGAAAGATAAGTATCTCACATCCTTAATAATTTTTTTATTCATCCTCTCCATTTCAAAAGACCACACTTTAGAAAAACCACTTTTCACAAATTTCTTACCTCAAACACGAAGCAAACCAGGAATGCACTGTCTCTGGTCCCACTCGCTACGTGTTAACAAGCATCACGCTCAAACAACACGAGTGATCCAAATGTCGCTCCCAAAGGAAAAGGGCTCCAAACATTCCGGCACCGTGCTGTTTGTTTAGGATCATCTAATCCCTAAGGACTGGTCGGCTCTTGAATGAGAAAGAGAAGAGTGCTGCTGGCAATTTTTTCTTCCAAACTTGCAATAAGCATGACTTACCCTTCTGCATAACAGAATTTTACACACCATATCACTATTCTTTCAGGAACAAAGGCATGATCAAAGCCCGCCACGGGAAGACGGTGGTTTACAAAAATACGAGATAAGTGCTCTATTAACCTAACATACATGCCTTCACCGATCTTTTTTCACAAAAGATTTCTTTACACGAACTACTTCAAAGTACGTTCGAAAAACTCTTTACAAAGTTAAAAACACCTTTTTTCTTTGTATCAAATGGCCAAGTACGTCACCCCTCCAACAGAAAACAATCAGCGTGCACTGTCTCTGATCAACCCCGCTACGTGTTCACAGCTCCAACGCTATACAACACAGAGGTGTCAGCGGTCGCCTCCAATGGAAATAGGGCCCTAAGTGATTCGGCAAACGCGCTATTCACTATAGGTCACCTACACACCTGCGGACTGATTAACTCTAAGGAGAGGCGATTACTAAAAACCATTCTCAAACAACACATCTTGATACAACTCTATGTCATAGATTATATCAAATCACATCAAATCAAACATTCACTCATACCAAATTTTCTCTTTGCAGCAACAACTCGAAGAACCGATTCACAAGTTACAAAAGATAGCATCGATAGCATCCATATTTCAACCCACACAATCCGACAACTGAGCTGGGATTTTTTGCCAATTATACCGGTTATTCTGGCACACAAATAGCTAAGCTATTTCATAGGTTTAGATTCAAAACCATGGTCTCACAACCACGGCTGGGACCGAGTTAAGTAGCAAAGCTGCCTTAACTTAATCATGACAAAGTCATGGCATGGTTCAAACCGACCAGCCCAAATGAAATTTGGCTCGCTCGGTCTCACTCAAAGAGTGGTCGGAAACACATAAAGCACGATATAATTGTCTTCTTTTTTAGACCACGACATAACGTGTTCCACCTCATCTCAGGCTCGGGGACTACGTGGGCCCACGTCACCTGAGAGGTGACATGGGCTAGATCCTTCTTTTAGAGCTTGCTGCAACATATACTATCTTACAGCTGAAAGTCCCTAGTTTGGTTTTGGCTAATTGATGAAACCTAGGACTAACCTTATTTATCTAAGTGGTTGATTTAGAGAAAGGTTGTCCACACGATGAGCATATTGAATATGAAGCATGACACGTGTCATGTGATCAAAGATGAAGATCAAGACGATGCTTGGCTCCATGGACCGGTGTTGAAGGTGAAGGGCTAGTCGAGGCTTCGGAGTGAAGGACCATGCGATGGTGAAGCTCGGGCAAGACTAGGCGCCGATGGACCGATGCACGGTGAAGGGCAAGTGAAGTCGAGGTCGATGGATCGAGACGGTCACATGATGGTGTGAAGTGTTCATATCATTTGGAGGAACAAAATGGGCTCAAGGCAAAGGTATAACCGATAGGGCCATTTTGTTTTGCACTCAAGACACCATAGAGGGTGTGAGTGGTTTAGGATCGATAGCCGCACTATTAAGAGGGGAAGTCTTATCGGCTATTCGATGCATGGGTGCCACTAGGTGAATTCATGAAGTGCATTGCATGTAGGGCCTAGTGAGCTAACCTAACCTTTGGGAAATGATTGTGAAAAGCTAACACACAAGCACATGGAGATTCGGGATTCGGCGTTTTTGGGAAAAATGGATGCATATTTTCTATTGCGCCGGATGCAAAATTTGGTTGAAATCATGCTATCTCTGTTGTTCAAGTTGGTATACTTGTTGGATAGCATGTCTGAGAACTTGGATCGACGACACGGCGAAAGGCAGCTTCTGCAGGAGGCGCCGGACGCGCCTTGGGCAGGCGCCGGACGCGTCCGGCGCATTGTGTCTTGACATGTGCTGATGGCTGACATGGTCGAAGCGGCGGACTCGCGGCGGACGCACGCGGCGGACGCGGGCAAATCACTGTGCTGAGTCCGGCGAGTGCTGAGCCTCGGCATGGCGCTGGCTGGCGGGCAGAAGGCGGCGGACACGCCGGTGTCGCGTCCGGCGCGCGCTGGACGCCGAACAGAAAGTTCCAGGGCGTGGCTCTGGAACCGGACGCGAGCGCCGGACGCACGATGGCGCGCGCCGGACGCACACGTGGCGGGACAAGATTGAACGCGGAGCCAACGGTCGACTTGGCTCGCGCGCGAGGAAGAAGCGCCGGACGCGTCCGGCGGTTTGCGGCAGACGCGTCCGGCGCGTGCTGCTCGGCCTCTCGAGGGGGTAACGGTCACATTTGTTTGAGGGGTTATAAATAGAAGGTGGCCGGCCCTTGGGGAGGTCTCTTGGTCATTTCTCATCCCTTGTGCATTCTTTAAGCTAAGAGACTCTCTCCCACTCATCTCCCTTGCTTGGTTGTTCATCCTAAGAGAGATTGAGTGAATCACCTAGTGCATTGCATTGCTTGAGGGCATCTAGTGGCACTTGTGGGTGGTTTAGCCGGTGGATTTCTTGTTACTCTTGGAGAGTACCGCTCCTAGCCGGCTTGGAGATTGTTGGAGGCGTTGGCAAGAGAAGGTGATTGTTCTTGGCCACCTCCGGTTGCTTGTGAGAGGTTTGAGCTCACCTCGTGGGGATCACGAAGAGCATCCTAGTGGATTGCGCGTGTCGTTGAGTACCTCGCTTGAGAGTGGTGTCTTGCGGTGCCTTGCGGGCGAGCCTTGAGGGGCTAGTGACTTGAGGGTCACACCGAGGAACCATCTAGGTGTTGGTCGACACAACGGGTGACGTAGCTTGGCGGTGCCCAAGTGAACATCCGGGGATAAATCATTGTGTTCATCTTGTCTCCCGTTGATTGGTCATCATCCTTTGTGTGTTGCCGATTGTGATTGATTGTTCATCTTATTGGTGATTGGCAACCTCGACTCTACGCGTTGGTATAACACGCTCCTACCCTCTCTTGTATTACTTTGATTACTTTCTTGCAAAGTAGAATTGCTTGCGTGGTCGGTCGGGAACCACAACTTGTGTAGACTAAATCCCGTGGGTAGAATTGCTTGTGTGGTCGGTCGGGAACCACTCCTTGTGTAGATTAAATCCCGTGGGTAGAACTCTTGATCACTAGTGGTAGCTATTGTTTGTGCTAGTGATCACCTACTAGAATTGTTTGGATAGGAGGCTTGCAACATCTAGTAGGCTAAGCAAAACTTGCTTTCCGCCGTTTGTGTATCTAACGAAGTTTGCTTAGTGAGTTTGTAGAAATTTTTATAGGCTATTCACCCCCCTCTAGCCATCTAGGATCTTACAAGTGGTATCGGAGCCGAGGTCACCGTTTTAGTGCAAGGCTTAACATCCTACGGTGTTAAGATGGCTCAAATTGTGTTCAACCATTTTGGGGGCAAACCGCCTATGTTTGATGGAGTTAGTTTCTTTGATCATTGGAAGAGAAAGATGATCATGTATCTTGGTTCAATACAAGAGAGAGTCTTGCAAGTCACATTGCACGACTATGCTATTCTTGATAATGATCATCTCACCGATGAAGATAAAGCCAACATCACATGCAATAGAATGGCTCTCAACACCCTATATAATGGCATTGATACAAAGGTGTTTGAGGGGATCAAGGATTTGGAACTTGCTAGTGGAGTATGGACAAGGTTGGGTGAGACATATGAGGGCACCAAGGTTGTGAAGAGTGCCAAGCTATATGGGCTCAAGAGTGAGTTCGAGAACTTCAAGAAGAAGGAGGATGAAACAATCATTGAAATGTTTCGTCGCTTGCAAGTGATTGTGAATGATCTCAAGAGTTTGGGACACAAGACAAAAGATGAAGATTTTTGTCACAAGTTCTTGATATGCTTGCCGAAGAGCTTCAAGATGTTGAAGCTAATGCTACAAAGAGATGGGCTTGAAAATAAGAAGCCAAATGATTTGCTTGGTGAAGTCTTGACATATGACAAATTTGATCAAGATGATGAGGAGGTGGAAGAGGAGAAGAAGAAGAAGACCGTGGCATTCCAAGCCACATCCTCCAAGGGCAAAGCACCAATCTTTGAAGAAGAAGAAACCAATGAGGAAGATGGTGACTTTGAGATTGATGATGAGGCACTTGCTCTTGTGGTGAAGAAGATGGGACACATGTTCATCAAGAGAAGAGGCTTCAAGAGAAACAACTTCAAGAAGCAAGAGCAACCAAGAAAGTGCTTCAATTGTGATAGCACCGAGCATCTACAAGCCGAATGCCCATATGAGAAGAAGAAGAACTACAACAAGGGCAAGTTTGAGAAGAAGAAGCATGAGGCCAAGATGACACTCAAGAAGGGCAAGAATGGTGCATTTGTGGTCACTTGGGAAAGTGACAATGATGATGAAGATGAAGATTCAAGCAACAAGGCTATGGCTTCCATCGCCATCAACAAGAAGTCTTCATTATTCTCTACATCACCATCATGCTTCATGGCCAAGGAAACAAAGGTGAATTATAAAGCCGGAGGAAGGCATTGGATTATTGATAGTGGGTGTTCTCAACACATGACCGGCACATCAAGAATGTTTGATTCAATTGAGAAGAATGATAGTGGCATTGAGTCAATTACTTTTGGCAATAACAAGAAAGGCAAGGTTGTTGGTTTGGGCAAGATTGCAATATCAAATGACATGAGTATCTCCAATGTGATGCTAGTTGAAAGCTTGGATTTCAATCTTCTCTCCGTGGCACAAATTTGTGATCGAGGCTACAAGTGCATTTTTGGGGCAAATAATGTTGAGGTAGTTTCTCTTGATGGCTCCAACTTGGTGTTCAAAGGCTTTAGATATGAGAATCTCTATCTTGTTGATTTCAACACTAGTGAAGCTTCTTTGACAACATGTTTGATATCAAAATCAAGTTTGGGTTGGCTTTGGCATAGAAGGCTTGGGCATGTTGGCATGAAACAATTGAAGAAGCTCACACAACACAATCTTGTTGAAGGCTTGAAAGATGTTGTATTTGAGAAGGACAAGCTGTGTAGTGCATGTCAAGCCCGGAAGCAAGTTGGTAGCTCACATCCAAAGAAGAGTATAATGAGCACATGCAAGGCATTTGAATTGTTGCACATGGATCTATTTGGCCCAACTACATACACAAGCATTGGTGGCAACAAGTATGGGTTTGTCATAGTGGATGACTTCACAAGATTCTCATGGGTATTCTTTCTTAGTGACAAGAGTGAAGTGTATGACACCTTCAAAACCTTTCTCACTAGAGTTCACAATGAGTTTGACATGAGAATCAAGAAAGTGAGAAGTGACAATGGGAGTGAATTCAAGAATACAAGAATGGAAGAATTGTGTGATCACTATGGCATTGGTCATCAATTCTCGGCCAAGTACACTCCACAATCAAATGGCCTAGTTGAGAGGAAAAATAGAACATTGCTTGATATGGCTAGATCAATGCTTCATGAGTACAATGTTAGTCAATCATTTTGGGATGAAGCAATCAACACGGCATGCTACTATATCAATAGGCTCTATTGTCATACTTTGCTTGAGAAGACCCCATATGAGCTACTTCATGGAAGAAAGCCCAACATTGGCTATTTTAGAGTGTTTGGTTGCAAATGCTATATCTTGAGGAAGGGCACTAGATTGGGGAAGTTTGAAAAGAGATGTGATGAAGGGTTCCTACTCGGTTATTCAACTACAAGCAAGGCTTATAGAGTTTGGAACAATTCAAGTGGCATTAGAGAGGAAGTTCATGATGTGCAATTTGATGAAACCAATGGGTCACAAGATGAAGATGAGAATCTAGAAGATGTTGGTGGAAACCGATTGGTTGAAGCTATGAAGAACATGGACATTGGTGACATAAGAGCAAAGCAAGTGGTTGATATGCAAGATGATAAAGATGAAGTGCTCAATTCTCCATTGAGGCAAGCTAGCAATGCTCAAGTGCAAGATCATGGTGCTAGTTCATCCAACGAGGACAAGTCAAGTGATCAACCAAGCTCAAGCAATCAAGTGCAAGTGATACAACCACAACATGTTGCAAGAGATCACCCAATTGATAGTGTTATTGGTGATGTTAGAAGTGGTGTGCAAACAAGATCAAGAGTGGCTATGATTTGTGAGTATGCATCATTTGTGACAACCAAAGAGCCAAAGAAAGTTGAGGAAGCCTTGGATGATGCCGATTGGATCATGGCAATGCAAGAAGAGCTCAATAACTTCACAAGAAATGATGTGTGGGAGTTAGTTGAGAGGCCGGAGGATCACAATGTCATTGGAACCAAATGGGTTTTCAAGAACAAGCAAGATCAAGATGGTGTTGTGATTAGAAACAAAGCAAGACTAGTTGCACAAGGCTATACTCAAGTTGAAGGTCTTGACTATGATGAAACATATGCTCCCGTGGCAAGATTGGAGGCAATAAGGATACTATTGGCTTATGCATGTGCCCACAATATCAAGTTATATCAAATGGATGTCAAGAGTGCATTTCTCAATGGGATCATCAATGAGCTAGTATATGTTGAGCAACCTCCCGGTTTTGAAGATGAGAAGAAGCCCAACCATGTGTACAAGTTGAAGAAAGCCTTGTATGGCTTGAAGCAAGCACCTAGAGCATGGTATGAGAGATTGAAGACCTTTCTTCACTCCAAGGGGTTTATTATGGGCAAGGTTGATACTACTCTATTCACCAAGAAGATTGGTAATGATCTCTTCATTGTGCAAATCTATGTTGATGATATTATCTTTGGATCAACCAATCAAGCATATTGTGAAGAATTTGGTGAAATGATGGCAAATGAGTTTGAGATGTCCAAGATTGGTGAACTTAGCTATTTCCTTGGTCTTCAAGTCAAGCAATTGAAGAATGGGACATTTGTGAGTCAAGGGAAATACATAAGGGACATGTTGAAGAAGTTTGGAATGCAAGATGCAAAGCCAATCTCAACTCCCATGGGCACCAATGGGAATCTTGTAGTGATCATGATGGCAATATGGTGAATCAAAAGGATTATCGGTCATTGATTGGAAGCCTACTCTATGTCACCGCATCAAGACCGGATGTCATGTTTAGTGTTTGCATGTGTGCTAGATATCAAGCCTCACCTAGAGAGAGTCATCTCACGGCCGCAAAGAGAATATTGAGGTACTTGAAGCAAACAAGAGATGTTGGATTGTGGTATCCTAAGGGGTCAAAGTTTGAATTGATTGGATATTCGGACTCCGACTATGGTGGTTGCAAGATCAATAGAAAGAGCACAAGTGGTACATGTCAACTTCTTGGAAGATCACTTGTGTCATGGTCCTCAAAGAAACAAAATAGTGTGGCAATCTCTACCGCCGAAGCCGAATATGTTAGTGCGGGGAGTTGTTGTGCACAATTGCTTTGGATGAAGTCAACTTTGAAGGATTATGGCATCAATTTCAAGAATGTGCCATTATTTTGTGACAATGAAAGTGCAATCAAGATGACACAAAACCCGGTTCAACATGGAAGAACAAAGCACATTGACATAAGGCATCATTTCATTAGAGATAATCAACAAAAGGGTGACATTTCCATTGAAAGTGTGGGTACCGATGATCAACTTACCGACATCCTCACCAAGCCACTTGATGAAAGAAGGTTTTGCAAGCTAAGGAATGAGTTGAACATTCTTGATTTCTCAAACATGTGTTGAATGCACCCCACCACTACTTGACATGCCTCTCCTTCGACAAAGCAAGGTACAATTGGTTGACATGTCATTCATGCTTAGGATTATACTTATGGTAGCACATGTAGACATACAAGGTGCATTTGGAGCATTCATGATAAATCAAATGTGTTTGATGTATATATGCTTACCACTATTGCTTCTATGCTTTGCTTGATCTAGTGGTGACATATGACATGTTTGTGGGCTTGCAATCCTAGTGTTGAATCTAGAATATTTGCTACAAGTGTTTAATTCAACATAGGCAAGATAACCCTTGTCATGAGGTGTGAAGAAGCTTGTCTTTGGTTCAAACCGAATTAAATATCTTTGGCAAGTGGTCTAGATTGAACCAAATTTGACTAAAGTTTTGTTTACTCCATCAAAGTCATTTTCTCTCTACAATTTGATCCCATTTTTGGGCAATTGTTGACAAAGGGGGAGAGAAAAAAAGATGATTGAACATGATGCACACAAGTAGGGGGAGCAAGCTCATGAACAAAGTTGTTGCATTTGTTTGTGCATTCTCATATGACTTGCTCATGGTACCTAGTTTCAAAGTTTTATACAAGTGGTGTCTTCTTACTTGTGTGGTGCAATGCTAGTATAGGACTTGTATGATGAAATGATCTACTAGCATGCATAGGTTGTAACTAGACTCCCCTTGCCTTACAAGTAGTTCAAGAACTTTGCTTATAATGTTGATCTCACGGGGTTCTTGAGTTTTTGATGGATGTCTAGTTATTATATGGTGCTAAGGATGGTGTAAAAGGCAACTCCGATTGGTATCACGCTTCAAAGGTCCATTTCTTACACCTTAGCATCATTTTGGTAGAATTACTCTCCCCACACTTCTATCCATGCATATGTGCAAAGCTTCAAATCCAAACTCTATGCACATATGTAGGGGAGCAATACTACCAAAACCGAACTTGCTATAGTTGTCCAAATTCCTCTTGTGAGCTTAACGATTGGACAAGTATGACAAGTTCACAAATCTTTATTATAAAATCATCTTTGTTGAGGTTGTCATCAATTACCAAAAAGGGGAGATTGAAAGTCCCTAGTTTGGTTTTGGCTAATTGATGAAACCTAGGACTAACCTTGTTTATCTAAGTGGTTGATTTAGAGAAAGGTTGTCCACACGATGAGCATATTGAATATGAAGCATGACACGTGTCATGTGATCAAAGATGAAGATCAAGACGATGCTTGGCTCCATGGACCGGTGTTGAAGGTGAAGGGCTAGTCGAGGCTTCGGAGTGAAGGACCATGCGATGGTGAAGCTCGGGCAAGACTAGGCGCCGATGGACCGATGCACGGTGAAGGGCAAGTGAAGTCGAGGTCGATGGATCGAGACGGTCACATGATGGTGTGAAGTGTTCATATCATTTGGAGGAACAAAATGGGCTCAAGGCAAAGGTATAACCGATAGGGCCATTTTGTTTTGCACTCAAGACACCATAGAGGGTGTGAGTGGTTTAGGATCGATAGCCGCACTATTAAGAGGGGAAGTCTTATCGGCTATTCGACGCATGGGTGCCACTAGGTGAATTCATGAAGTGCATTGCATGTAGGGCCTAGTGAGCTAACCTAACCTTTGGGAAATGATTGTGAAAAGCTAACACACAAGCACATGGAGATTCGGGATTCGGCGTTTTTGGGAAAAATGGATGCATATTTTCTATTGCGCCGGATGCAAAATTTGGTTGAAATCATGCTATCTCTGTTGTTCAAGTTGGTATACTTGTTGGATAGCATGTCCGAGAACTTGGATCGACGACACGGCGAAAGGCGGCTCTAGAGGCGCCGGACGCGCTTGGCGAGCGCGGACGCGTCCCGGCGCATTGTGTCTTGACATGTGCCGATGGCGACATGGTCGAAGCGGCGGACTCGCGGCGGACGCACGCGGCGGACGCGGCAAATCACCGTGCCGAGTCCGGCGAGTCCGAGCCTCGGCATGGCGCCGGGCCGGGCGAAGCGGCGGACGCGCCGGTGTCGCGTCCGGCGCGCGCGGACGCCGAATGAAAGTTCCGGGCGCGGCTCTGGAACCGGACGCGAGCGCCGGACGCGCGATGGCGCGCGCCGGACGCACACGTGGCAGGACGAGATTGAACGCGGAGCCAACGGTCGACTTGGCTCGCGCGCGAGGAAGAAGCGCCGGACGCGTCCGGCGCGTGCTGCTCGGCCTCTCGAGGGGGTAACGGTCACATTTGTTTGAGGGGTTATAAATAGAAGGTGGCCGGCCCTTGGGGAGGTCTCTTGGTCATTTCTCATCCCTTGTGCATTCTTTAAGCTAAGAGACTCTCTCCCACTCATCTCCCTTGCTTGGTTGTTCATCCTAAGAGAGATTGAGTGAATCACCTAGTGCATTGCATTGCTTGAGGGCATCTAGTGGCACTTGTGGGTGGTTTAGCCGGTGGATTTCTTGTTACTTTTGGAGAGTACCGCTCCTAGCCGGCTTGGAGATTGTTGGAGGCGTTGGCAAGAGAAGGTGATTGTTCTTGGCCACCTCCGGTTGCTTGTGAGAGGTTTGAGCTCACCTCGTGGGGATCACGAAGAGCATCCTAGTGGATTGCGCGTGTCGTTGAGTACCTCGCTTGAGAGTGGTGTCTTGCGGTGCCTTGCGGGGCGAGCCTTGAGGGGCTAGTGACTTGAGGGTCACACCGAGGAACCATCTAGGTGTTGGTCGACACAACGGGTGACGTAGCTTGGCGGTGCCCAAGTGAACATCCGGGGATAAATCATTGTGTTCATCTTGTCTCCCGGTGATTGGTCATCATCCTTTGTGTGTTGCCGATTGTGATTGATTGTTCATCTTATTGGTGATTGGCAACCTCGACTCTACGCGTTGGTATAACACGCTCCTACCCTCTCTTGTATTACTTTGATTACTTTCTTGCAAAGTAGAATTGCTTGCGTGGTCGGTCGGGAACCACAACTTGTGTAGACTAAATCCCGTGGGTAGAATTGCTTGTGTGGTCGGTCGGGAACCACTCCTTGTGTAGATTAAATCCCGTGGGTAGAACTCTTGATCACTAGTGGTAGCTATTGTTTATGCTAGTGATCACCTACTAGAATTGTTTGGATAGGAGGCTTGCAACATCTAGTAGGCTAAGCAAAACTTGCTTTCCGCCGTTTGTGTATCTAACGAAGTTTGCTTAGTGAGTTTGTAGAAATTTTTATAGGCTATTCACCCCTCTAGCCATCTAGGACCTTACAACGGAACCTCGGGGACTACGTGGGCCCACGTCATTTGCATGACTCGGCCGAATCTTTCTCTTTACAAAGAAGTTTAGTTCAAAACTAAGCTAAGGCAACAACCAATCACGACAGATAACATGTGATGGCGGGCATCACATACTAACGTGGGCCCACGTCTCCGCATTTGGGACCCTTTTCAAAATTCTTTTTCTTTTCGGAGCATCATAAATCTTTCGGTCAAAACCGAAAACGTCAACCAAGTGTAAGCAAAGTGTGGTCGGAAGCATTAGACGGTCCTCCACTACGCTCGGACCACATGTCGAACGTGTGTCCGGCCACCCTTTCTCACTCAACCAAGCAAGACGGTGTTTTTTCCCTCAAAGATCCATGATGCTCGGGGACTAGCCGTGGAGGTATAAACTCCATATACCCTCACGGCCTAGTTTGGGCCGACACGCTATCACCAGCCGGCCCATCAAGATTCAAGACCAATCGGCTCAGGGTGGGTCGGACAAAATCTAAAACAGTAAGATTCCCGAAGACCGACAAGAAGGACAAGACCTAGCCGAGATAGGAAAGTTTAGACTTGTAAAGTATGTAAACTTAGTACCGAGATAGGCTAGTTCCGACTTGTAACCTTGCTCCCCGTGATATATAAGGAGAGCAAGGACCCCATGCTGGGGGACGAAACGGCATAACGCACGGACTCATACATCCACATCATAATCGAAACAGAGAGCAGGACTAGGGTTTTACGCATCTTTGCGGCCTGAACCTAGGTAAACCTCGTGTGATTGCTCCCTGTTTACGTCTTGCTCGCAATCTCGTGCGCCTTCCACCAATCCATTACCGGTCAGGGCATACCCCTGGTCGGACTATCGCCGATATTTCGTCGACAAGCCCAAAATCCCATATGAATGCAAGCGACGTAAAAACTCGGCACCTTAAGAATAAGGTCAAAACCTCAAATACAAACAACTCCTATTCAACACCCTCCTCCACAGAGGCATATCCCCGATATCCCCGCGTGTAGGTGCACGCTAACCAATCATCGTCAGAAGACGGCATCCCACACATGGGACACTTTCATATAAACATGTGTGAAACATGTGAATAATCCGGTGTCATATAAGCACTCTCCTAGATCGGCAGTGTATCCGATCATGCTCTCGCAACTCACACTTACCTTGGGCATAGAGGAATATGAAACCAAACGTAACCATTCAAGTGAATGGCCCCCATATATATCCGTCATGTATGAGCGCGACAAAGGAAAATATGATGCAATACCCATGGTTAGCCTGTTAGATAGCCACCTAGCAGTCCTTAACTGGGCATATAGGATACGACCACTGGCACACTTTATTTTGAACTCATAGTTTTCCAATCACCTACATAACTATAAGTTGACAAATAGTTTTGTAAAACCAAATACTCTTGTTTTGAAACACCCAAGTGAACGGTAGATGCTGAACCTGGAGCTGATACCGCTGTAGCGGAACCGACCAACTAATTTGATTACGAAGCGCTAATCAAGCTGACGTGGCAACTTAATTAGAACTTGGTAACCAAACCAGCCCGGTAGTCCGTGAAATCTCGAAGGATTTTGTAACTTCCTGGAAGTTAATCATGCATTAACTCTGCACATCATGAGCATAATCATATCATTAGCATATAATCATCATCTTGACATGATCGCTTGATGTTTGTTTGCACTCTGTTTGATTTAGTCTATAAGTGTGATTGTTGGCTTGAACTAGAAGTAGTAGTTATGTTGCTTATCTCGAGTCGAACCTTTAATAAAGTTCGAAGAGGAGAGCATTTCGAGAAAACTTTATGTTTTGACTTTTTCATGAAAATGCCTAGAAGGTGCTCGAAACGGTTGACGAAGTCGCTGGTTTAATGACGTCGGTCGATTGGCATGCCGCGTTCTCCGATTTTCGTGAAACAACTTTAGTTGGCCCAAATAGGAAAAACATACCTAACCCATTGGGGCACAACATGCCAAAAGTTGGGATCGATTTGATCAAGTTCGGCCATCCAATTGCAAGAAAACCCGAGCCTAGGTCAACCGTGATTAGCGTGTTGACATTGCCATGTTGGCAGCTAATTATCCACTAAACCGTAGCTCTAATGACTGAGGTGTTTAAAGAGAAAAGATAGTGTGACGTGTGGGCTGTAAACTTCCTTTTGGGCCCATGTCGAAATTCGGCCTGGAAGGAGCCCAAATCGACCTTCCACCGAACCCACCTTGCTGCACGCCAGGTGTTCGATTAAATGACGACGTGGACGCAGTGCATGCCCGCCACCGCGATGGCCACGCGCCGTGCTCGCCCAGATGCCGCCGCCACGCGCTCTCGCCTCTGGTCGCCCTGCCCGAATGGGGACACCCTGCGCCCCCTCCCACTCACCTCACTCCATTCCTTCTCCCCCACTCCTCCCTGCTTCTCTCGCCCCGCAGAAAAGGGCGCCGCGCCGCCATGGCCGGCTGCGGAGCTCGCCATGCCACCGCCACTGCACAGCGCCGCTTCACTCGCCACTGCGCAGCTCATCCACCGCCGCTGCTCGTGCGCACACTCGCTCATCGAGAGCGCCACCGGGAAATGTCGCCATCGGCACCGCGACACCGGACACCGCCGGCGAGTGTGGGCAGCTCGATTTGGGCAGCCTCGGGCTAGGCACAGGGCACCAGCGAGTCCGCCCCGAGGTCGCGACGCGCCCCGCCCGGCCATAGCCACCCGCGAGCGGCCAAACGCCACCACCGCCGGAGCACCGCCCGACTGGGCCGCCGGCCAACGCGGCCGGGAGGCCACGGTTCGCCTCGGGTCAAGCTACCACCACCGATGGGTGCGCGGGGTCTCCAGCAAGCCCCGTCGCCACTCGCCGCCGCCGGAGGGCCGCCCCCTCGGCCGGCCCGTCCTCCTCTGCTCCCCATGGCCGCCGGGGACCCCTGCTTAGAATAGGATGAAGGTGAGGGGTCGAGTTGCAAAGTGCGCAGACTCAGGAAACTTCAGATCCGGCCTTGGGTGATTTCCAGGAAACACAGGGGCCTTTCTGAAAAGTGCTTGTCCTATTCGAATATAGGAAAATGATTTTCAGATTCCTATTTTAATCTTGTAAAATCCATATCTAGAGCTAGGAGTGCCCAGTTGCAGTGATTCGAGTCTTGTTGTGATCCTTGTGATGTGTAGTATCTAGGATAAATATGATATGCCCTGTTTGAATAACTTCTCTGTGTAGATTTATTTAAAGTTACTAGATTGGTATAAATGTTGTTAATCTTTAGAAATGCACAGTAATTCATAGGTTGCTCTGAAAAATGTGATTCTTGCTTTGTTAGCCTTGTATTGCCATGCTCTGCCCATGATAAATATATCATGCATGCCTTCTGTGGAAAAAGTCAGAGTTGTAGTTCAAGTGTCAATTGTTGCCTATGTCGAAGATAATTCATAAATCAATTGTATAGGTTGAATCTGAGGCTGGTACTTTTTGTAGGCTTATTATATGTCATAATGTAACTCTGTGCATGGTTAGTTTCATGGTAGAATCAAATTGGTAGTACAAAGTATTTTCAGGTCCAACTTTATGCGCTGCCATGTCATTTTTGGTAGAGGCCAGTAGGTTCATCCAATTGGGGTGAAACTTGATACACTGGCATTGCCATGTGTTATCTACTGTAATTTTTATAGGATTTTATGATGTGTCTAGATATGGGTTGCTGTTCAACCCATAGGTGGTTAATTTGGAGTCGAATCCAAGATGTCATGCCTAACCTAATGATAGGTTGGTATTCTGGGAAACTTGTCTTTACATGATTGGTTTGTAATTAGTATATGAGTCTACTTTTGAAATTTGGTGGTCATTGGATGATTAGTTTAGGAGCTATGGCTCATGCCACTTGGTTAGGCCGGCTGTTTAATTGTTGTTTTCCCTGAACCAGTTCTAGTGTTGTCTGTTTTAGGGCCAGTTAAGTTAGGAATCATGTCTTGGTGTCTTGAGATGATTGATGGACAATTTGTTAAGCTTTCCAGATTGTCCTCATTCATGTTCATAGGGTGTATAGAACTCCAGTTATGATTTTATTAGTGGACTGCCAATTACATACCTATAATTGGTAATGAAGCCTGAGTGTATAATGTTGTGTATAGGACTTAATGATGATGACTTGTAGTGATGAGGCTAGGTATGATTGATTGTTATTGAGTGAGTCATGATGATTGGGTTAAGAGGGTTATGACTAAGTATAGATCTTTGGCTTTACTGTCTTGTTTGCTAGTGGTAAATATAATAGGATCATTGCTACCGTGCATCGACGATTGTCGACCACCCATGATCATGCATATACCTCGACCATCATGTATTCATACATATGCATATGCATCATTCCAGGATCACGTGTAGAACATTCGTCGAGAAGTCAAGGATCCAGAAGGACAAGTCACGAACGGAGATCCGCACGCGGAGTTATCAAGAACCAGGAATCCAACGTGGAGTAGTCGTGTACCTGGAGCTTCAACCTGACCTTCTAACTAAGGCAAGCCCCGGAGCATTTCTCCTATGTTTGCAAATATCACTTGCGTCCTTTTATATGTTTAATGCATTAAGTTATAGGAGTTGTCTGGAACCCTTGCTGCATGTTATCTATTCCTTGTCCACTTAAAATACCCTTACCTTGTTAGGTGCAGGACCGATATTGATGCTTAGCCTTGCTTAATTAAGATCGGTAGAAGTGGGTGATTTCCAGTCACCTACACCTTAGGGTGATAAATATAATTTGGCAAGATGATCATGTTGGATATAACCAAGTGTGTTGGATAAATGGAGACCGGGCGGGATGTGGGGCAACAAGACATGGGTCTTATGTGCTTGTAGTTCCCGTCTGTGTCGATTAAGGACCGTACCGTTGTACGTCCTCGATCATGTTGAATGCCGCCTCACAGATAGCTGGAAGGGCCCGGGTGCCCAACCGCGAAGCCAAGAATCTACTTGGGCCGGGTTTCAACGGCCAGGTATCCATGCCGGCGATGGGGGTGGGGTAAACAAGGGCCCGGTTTGTGAGACCTTAAGATGGGGCGATGTCATTTGATGGGCACGCTTACCTGTTGGCTGCCGGGAGTTTCCTTGGTCATGGTGATGAGCCGTTGATCCCGCGTCTTTTCCCGAGTAGATCATGGTGATCTAATCGACTCCGACGGGAGTCGTGTGGTTTGTGTGAGGAATACCCCGCCAGCTGGTTAGCAATCGATTATAATCGCCATCATTCCTAGACAGTGAATACTTGATCGAGACAGCGGCATCGTAGTAATACTACTATGGAACAAGAGATCTTGGTTATGTGGATGATGTTGGATAATGCCAAATGGACATGGTTACTATTGATTGCTTATAATAACTCAAGTGATTGCTATTAGCATAGGTGATCACCTAGCATAAATAGGTCATAATGATAAGCTATGCAAAATAAAATGAAAGACTCATACTTATACATATCTATAATTTGATAACTTGTGCTTTTCGCAAATGAGTCAGCTAGTCCACTATAAGACCATGCATTCCACCCCAAAGCGTCCTTATTTTCTAGTTTAAGACGGGTAAGTCTAGCTGAGTACCCACGTACTCAGGGTGCAATTCCCAATGTTGTTTGTTGTAGGTTGGAGGCTACCACGGTGGACTTATATCCCGTTACGGGAGGACTAGACTTCGGGCAAGTCAACTCTTATATCTCATCTATATTCTTTTGAGGGAGTCGACCCTGAACTGGCACAGTATTTAAAAATGTAGGTGTGAGTGTATTTGCAAAGGTTGTTCCTTCCGCTGTTTATTTGAAAACCCTAAGTTGTAAAATATTATATTTGTAACCATCGGTGTATTTATAAAGTTTGTAAAAGTAACTTAAGTGAATGGGAACTACTAAACTTACGATTCGGGTGTTATGTTGTAAAAGTTCGAGATCCTTCGAGATTTTGCGTACTACCGGGCTAATATGATTGCGGTTTACTACTTAAGCTGCCACGGTGGCTCGATTAGTGAACAGTAATTATGTTAGTTGGTCGGTTCTGTTACAGATTTCAAGCCACTCTACAACAAACCTGAATCCAAAGTTCAATAGTTCCCATTCACCTGTTTTATTTACATTTCACACATAGGATTATTACAATCCAAAATAGAAATAATAGCGGAAGAAAACTCTTTTGATAATACACTCACACCTATACTTTTAAATACAGTGCCAGCTCAGGGTCGACCCCATCAACACAGGTAGAAGAGGTATAAGAGTTGACTTGCCCGAAGTCTAGTCCTCCCGTAGTGGGATATAAGTCCACCGTGTCGCCACGGCAGTAATCTCCAAAACCTACAACAACATTGGGAATTGCACCCTGAGTACATTGTACTCAGCAAGACTTACCCGACTAAAAGAAAATAAAGACTCTTTGGTGGATGCCAGGCTTTATAGTGGGTTAGCTGACTCCTTTTTGTTTGCCAAAAGATGAGCTTATTAACAACCATTTAGTGACAAAAGGACTCTCTAGCTTATCCATTTAAGTTGCATCTTGCCACTACTACGTTAGCACCTGCATACTACTTCATCATTTTAAGGTAGAAGCAATCAACATTATATCATAACCGCATTGATTGAGTAATCATTAAACCATCATGAGAGAACATAACCAACTCGCATTTCAAATCTTATTTGCGGCACCGAATCGCTCGATCAAGTTATTCACTAACCAGGAACGATGGCGATTATAATCGATTGCAAACCAGCTGGCGGGGTATTCCTCACACAAACCACACGACTCCCGTCGGGGTCGATTAGGTCACCATTGATCTACTCGGGAAACGCGGGATCAACAACTCACCACCATGACCAAGGAAACTCCCGGCTGCCACAGGTAAGCGTGCGCCCATCAAATGACACCGCCCCATCTTAAGGACTCACAAACCGGGCCCTTGCTACTCACCACCCATCACCAGCATGGATACCTGGAAGTTGAAACCCGGCCCAAGTAGATACAAGGCTTCGCGGTTGGGCACCACACACTCTTCCAGCTATCTGTGAGGCATTGTTCAAAATGATCCGAGCACGCTCGTGTGCCATAGTATATTAGAGGTGATTTATCATGGCCACATGGTTATGTTCATATCCAACATTTCACCAATCTCAATCCCAAGGGGTAGTAACACCTACCTCGCGAGTGATAGTCGTTCACTCGGCTTCTACCGTTTAAATAGCAGGCCTAAGCATGTAGTCGATCCTGTACGTACAAGTAGGATATTTCTGGTGGCAGGGTAGTCCTGATGCAGCTAAGGTTTCAAGCAACGCCTATAAACTTAATGCATCATAAAGAATAAAAGGACGTAAAGTAAAACATTTGCAAACGTAGGACGATGCTCCGGGGCTTGCCTTATTTAGAAGATCGATGTTAGTGCCCCAGGTACTCGACTATTCCAAGTCGGGTCCTGGTGCTTGATCGCTTCTCGTGCGGATCTCCGTTCGCAACTTGTCCTTCTGGATCCTCGATTCCACGACGAATGTCCTACCCGTGATCCTGGAATGATGCATGTGCATATGTATGAGTATGTGATTATCGGTGTATGCATGATCAAGGAGGATAGATGCTCATAAGTGACTATCTTGTTCAATCGGCTATACTTATCGCTAGCAAACAAGCCAGTAAAGCCAAAGACCTCAACCTAAGCATAAACATCCCAACCCAAACATCATGACACACCTATTAACCATCAATCATACATGTTCTAGGCATCACTAGACTCTTTCATTAAGCTCTATACCCAAACAATACCCATCTATGCTTCACTAGCAGTCATGGCCTACAATCGGCATTGCTGTAATAAAATCATAACTGCTGATCTATAAATCCTATGAATATGAAAGAGGACAATCTGGAAAGCTTATAAAATTTCCCATAATTCATCTTGAGACATCAGAGCCTGATTATCAAGTTAGCTATACCTAAAACAGCAAACATCAGGACTGGGTCCTGACAAAACAGCAGTTAACAGCCCCTGTTGCCTAGATTGCAACAGTCATAACTAATAGACTACTCATCCTATGCCTACCAAATTTGAACAGTAGATAAAGCAACTAATTTGAATCCTATCATATGTTGACAAGTTTCCCAGAAAACCAACCTATAATTGGCTTAAGCATGACATCATGCCAGCAACTTCAATTTAAGAAACTATGGGTTGAACAGCAACCCCTAGCTAGACATCTCATAAAATCCTATAAAAATTACAGTAGACCTAGCATGGCAAATCTAGTTTACCATCCAAATTTCATCTCATTTGGATAACCCTACTATCCTACACATAATTCACCAGGCAGCACATTTTATGGGACCAATAAATACTTTGCACTATGAAGTATGGAAATCCTCAGGTTTAATCACATCAATGACTTCCTATAAGCATATAAACAGTCCACAAAAAGAATTAAAGCTTAGCTAGACATATTGACCCCATTAATGAATTTAAACAAGGTCATGGCCATAATAGGCACTTGAACTGCAACTCTATAAAATTACACTAAACATGCATGTGATGTCTTTATCATAGACAGAGCACCTCAATACAAGACCAACAAGACCAAAACCACAATTTTCAGAGCATCCTAGAATTATCTATGCATTTACCAAGATAAACAATATTTAATCCAATTGCCAAACTTTAAATAAATCTATACAGAAAAGTTACTCAAACATGGCATATAATATTTTTCCCAGATACTACACTTCACCATGATCACAACAATACCAAGATCGTTTACATTGGACACTCCTAGCTCCCTGTACCAATTTTGCAAGATTTAAACTACAAATAGGAAAATCCTTTTTCTGAAAATCCGAAGCTAAAATTGCTAAGTACACCCGGAACTACACCCAGCTGCATAGCTTTGCTAGATCCACCCCGTGCGTGCACCCAGGCGGGTCCTCAGCTGACGTCAGTGGATGACGTCGGCCCGGTCCCACATGTCGGTGGCACAGAGCAGGGGAGGCGGTTCCGCCGGCCGGATCTCGCCGACGGCGTGGTTTACGGCGAAGCGGAGGACTCCATCGCGTCGACCTCGGCGAGCCGTACACGGTGGTCGTGAAGATGGGAGGCGCAAGGCACTGCAGCAAGGTCCCCAGCGAGCAATGGCGGACGGCGGCGGTGCGAGGTGGATGACGGCGGCCTGCGAGGCGGCAAGCGACCCTTGTTGGCCTCAACGGCGGACGGTGGGTGCGTCCGGGTTGCAGGAGCGCGAGAAGGAAAAGGGCAAAGCGCAGCAGCGAAAGCCGGCTGGCGGTTGTCGACGACCGGCGGCGGCATGCATGGCGGTGGCGCGGCCTAATCCGCCATCACGAAGCTGACCAAGGGGCGCATCCGCAAGAGGGGGTCACGGAGACGTGGGTGTACCCTTGAATCGAAGAAAACGGTGGTCAAATCGACGGCGAGGCCATGCATGGCGCTGGCAAGGCGCGGGCTCGGCAAGGTGGCGGCGGTAGCCGGCGTTCCGGTTCGACGGAGGTCGGGCCGGCTTCATCAATACCAGGACGGCCGTGAGCATGCCGAGGCGGAGGCGGCGCGCTCAAGAAAGAAGAGCGGGAGGGGAAGAAGTGAGCTCAAGATGACGACGAAAAGTTTGTCGGAGTTCCGCTCGCGGCGGCGGGAAGAAATCCGCCCGATTGGGCCGCTACCTTGAGGGATGAGGCGAAGAGACGGGCGGCTATGGCGGAGCACGACAAGACGAAGCCGGTGGCGCGCTCAGATTTGGATGAGACCAAGCGGAGCGGCGGCTAGAAGACGAGCTCCGCGACGGCGGCCATGGCGGCTCCGCGCGTGCGACTGCCAGAGGAGGGCGAAACGCGGCTCTGCTGTTGAGGGAGAGGGAGAGAGTGAGCGGGCGAGTGGAGTGAATGAGGCGAGTGAGGGGGAGACGTGTTGCTCCCGTTCGGACCGGACTGCGGCGCGGACCGGCGTCGCGCGACGTGGGCGCGGTGGCAGGCCGTGGGTGCCACGTGTCGTAGGCGAGGACGGGTGGCGAGCGGCGTGGTCGGTGGATCGCGATGCGGAGCGCTGAACAGGCGGCAGCGAGGCGCGGCCGGTAAGCGACGGCCACGCGGCGACCATCGGCTCGGACACAGTCAGCCGGAGGAAGAAGATGAGGTGTGGGAGCCCGTGACAGGTGGGTCCCGCCTGTCGGGTTTTTATTTTATTTTAAATAGAATTTGCACGATTTTTAAAGCGGCCATATATCCCAAACCAAAACGAATTTGCAAAAACTTCCAACATGAAAGTTACTCCACTCAACGAGTAGAATATTTCATCTAAAAGGAGTTTGGTCTAATTCGGCCTAGTTTTGGAGATACAAATTTGGGCTATTTTTACATATAAAAAGAAAATACTTTTAAAATACCTAGAGACTGTTTTTGGCCTTTTTGAACACCTTAAAAGCATTTTCATAAAATGGTCCCAACACAAAGTTTTCTCCAAATATTTTTCTCAATAAACTTTGTTTAAGGACCGACTCGAGATAAGCAACCTAGCTACCACTTCTAGCTTAACTCGACAATCACACTTGGGACCTACATCAAGCAAAGTGCATCAAACATCAAGCAAATCATGTCGAGATGGCGATTATATGCTAATGATATGCTTATGCCCATGATTTGTTGAGTTAATGCATGATTAACATCGTGGATGTTACAGTCATGGGGAGTACAGGGATTTTGTTAACCGCTCTTGGGACCCAGGACCAGGGGGTGGCGATCTCTCTGCGGTGGCGGGGGCACTCTCATCCTTGCAGTCCTCACTCAAGAATTGGGACCGGGAGGTCTTTGGTTCGGTGAAGAGGCAAGTACGTGAGTTGAGAAAGGAACTGGAAGATGAGCGTGGGCATACTTTGCATCGAGGCCCATCGACCAGGGAGCATGAAATAATGGCCAAGTTGAACGAAGTATTGGCACGTGAGGAGACGATGGCGCGACAGCGGTCAAGAATAACTTGGCTCAAAGAAGGGGACCGTAACACGGCCTTTTTCCAGGCCAAGGCTCGGGCGCGCGGGAGAGCTAATCGGATTAAGCAACTACAAGATGTGGATGGGCGGATCTTTACAGACCAGGAGGACCTCGAGCGCCTAGCGTGCCAGTTCTACCAGCACCTATTCGCGACGCCAGAGGAGCTGCAGCCTGAGGTGGTCTGTCGTCACGTTCCAAGGAAGGTAACCCCGGCTATGTGTGAAGTTCTTAATGAGGCTTTCACAGAGCAGGAAGTGGAGATTGCGCTTTTTCAGATGAAGCACAATAGGGCTCCCGGGGTTGACGGTTTTAATGTAGGGTTTTTTCAGACACATTGGGATTTGATCAAGCCGTGTGTAGTTCCGGCAGTGTTGTCATTTTTGAATGGTGGGGAGCTACCTCCTGATGTGAATGATACTCTGCTGGTGTTGATTCCAAAGGTAACAAACCCACAGGAGCTTTCGCAATATCGGCCGATCTCTTTGTGCAATGTGCTATATAAAATTTGCTCAAAAACCATGGCCAATCGGCTGAGGAAAGTGCTTGATGAGATTATTTCAGAGGAGCAATCAGCATTTGTACCAGGGAGGCTGATCACTGACAATGCATTCATTGCATATGAATGCATCCACTATCTGAGGGGAAAGAAAGGAAAGATTGGTGATTGTGCTATCAAACTAGATATGGCAAAAGCGTATGATCGAGTAGAGTGGAGGTACTTGGAGGCGATTATGCGGGCACTAGGGTTCCCTGATGCTTGGTGCTCGCTGGTCATGAAGTGCATTTCAACGGTATCTTTCTCTGTTCGAGTTAATGGGGTGTTCTCAGAGAAATTCTATCCGACGAGGGGGATAAGGCAGGGCGACCCGATTTCACCGTATCTATTCCTTCTCTGTTCTGAAGGGCTGTCAAGCATGCTTAGGAGCATTGGACCTCTACATGTGTCCAGAGGAGTAAGGGTGAGCAGACATGCTCCTTGGATTAATCATCTCCTTGTTGCGGATGATTGCATGATTTTCACCCAAGCTTCTAAGCGGGGAGCTGAGCAGATTGCAACTGTTCTTGAAGACTATAATAAGGGCTCAGGTCAATTGGTTAACAAGAGCAAGTCGGCAATTTTCTTCAGCAAGAATTGTGTCCAGGAAGACAAAGAAGTGGTCCATGAATGCCTACAGATACCAACTGAGGCGTTAGGAGAGAAGTACCTCGGCTTGCCAACCAATGCCGGGAGGGGAGCTGGAAATGCATTCAGCTATGTTCCTGGTAGAGTGTATGGCATGATCGGGGGATGGGCAGAGAGGGATCTGAGTTGCGCGGCGCGCGAAGTCTTGCTGAAGGCCAATGCGCAGTCGGTCCCAACCTACCCAATGTCGATCTTCAAGCTGCCACCGGGGGTGTGCAAGAAGTTGACAACGACGGTCTCAAATTACTGGTGGGGCAGCTCAATCGACAATCATAAGATCCACTGGGTGCGTTGGGAGAAACTGACCCGATCTAAGGAGGATGGTGGTATCGGGTTTCGTGATTTCTCGCTGTTCAATAAATCAATGTTGGGTAAACAGGGATGGCGTCCACTCACACGGCCGGACTCGTTGTGTGCCAGGGTGTTTGAAGGGGAAGTACTACCCTAATATAAATTTCCTTTCAGCTACCAAAAATAAACGGAGTTCGGCTACATGGAGGGCAATCCTACATGGAAGAGATGTGCTGAATCGAGGCTTGATTAAAAGAATTGGCCCAAGCAATGTTAGTATTTGGGGAGAAAACTGGATACTGGGTGTCAAGTCGCTTAAACCCTTGCTGCGCCAGCCAACGGCGACAGCGGAGAGAGTTCACCAGCTTGTTATTCCAGGAACAAGAGTTTGGGATATGGATGAGGTCTATAAAATCTTTGCAACAATTGATGCTAATGAGGTATTGAAGATCAAGCCAAGCAACCGTATGGAGGATGATGTGCTTGCTTGGGCTTTTGAGAGGCATGGGTCTTACTCAGTGCGATCAGCGTATCGGCTGGTCAAGCAGGAGCAGATGGCGCTGGCAATGGCACAGAGGGGAGAAACTAGCTCATCGGGAGAGGAGAGGCAATGGAGGGCGGTCTGGAAACTTGATGTGCCACCCAAAATCCGGGTTTTCTGGTGGAGGGTTCTGAATAACTCGCTGCCTTCTAGAGCTGAGTTGGGGAGGAGGCATGTGGAGAAGGAGTGTCACTGTGAAGTGTGTGGTGACCCGGAGGAGTCGCTGATGCATGTTTTCTTCGTTTGCCCTATTGCGAAGAGGTTCTGGAGGGAGGTCAAACAGGTGCTAGGAGTCACGGTGCCATCGTTGCTGCCATGGTCCTGGGCGACGGACTTGCTGCAACCGGAGTCCTGCTCCCCATCAAAGGCGGCTACGATTGTGAGTGGTGCTTGGGCACTCTGGACAGGTCGAAATGCACGACGTCATGGGCGCGCGGCTTGGGATCCAGGTGCGGCTACAAGGTACATCTCATCACTGATGGAAAGCTTGGCCTCGCTGAGACAGAAGAAGAAACAGGTTGTGGCTCGACCAAAGGTGAGATGGACTCGGCCGGCCATGGGCTGGTTCAAGATCAATACGGATGCGAGCTTCGATCAAAGTTCCTGTACAGGGAGCGCCGGGGTGGTCGTTCGTGATCCTTTGGGCGCTGTCCAGGGTGCTGCGGCGAGGTGGCTGGAGGACGTCCCTGACGCACTTGCAGCTGAAGCGTTGGCGGCAAAAGAAGGACTGGAACTTGCTCAAGAACTTGGGCTCGAGCGAGTGATTCTGGAGGTGGACAGCCAAGGGCTGGTGAACCTCCTCAAGGACTCGGCGCCGGGAAGATCTTCGATCAGCGGTCTCTGTTTCGACATCATGGAGCTAGGCAGTAGTTTCTAAGATTTTCAAATAGCTTGAGTTAGAAGGGAAGCAAATTCGGTGGCCCATACATGTGCGGCTATGGTTTCGCCCACCGAAAGATCTTTGTTTTGGTTCGATGTTTTTCCTGATTGGCTGTCTGCTTTAGCAGCAATCGATTGTAACACTGCCTTGAATGAATGAAAAGCTCCGTGTTACTAAAAAAAAAGACAATAACAGAAAAAACACCACAGGCAGCACCTGGGGTTTAGGGATCCTCAAATTGAACACAGATGGAGCTTTCTCTGAACGAGATAATACGGAGGCGGGGGATTTGTTATTAGGAATGATGAAGGCCAGGTGGTCAAGACTGGTGCCTGCCGTGAAGATTTCCTCCAGGATGCTTTTAATGCTGAACTTTTGGGTGTGCTATCAGGCGTTAGAGAAGCAGCCACCTTGGGTATATTGCGTCTAATAATTGAAACTAAGGCTACTATGACCCGGGTTGCATTGGAAGGAGAAGATTACAAGTTGTCTCTACAATGGGAGGAATCGTCACGGAAGTGAAGCATCTGCTGTGTTCAGAATTTTATTTTATTTCTTTTTCAATGTATCCTCATATTTGTAACAGAGTATCACATGCTTTGGCAGCGATTGGGTGTAAATATCCTAATGAGCATGTAATCGTTTGGGAGGGAGTTCCACAGGATGTTGAGGTGTTTGTGTCCAGCGATTTAGCTGATGAGTAATGAAACTTCAACACTTAAGGCGTCTCTAACTCTGCCTTTAAGAAAAAAATAGAGTCATTTCTGTCTAAAGAGCTCCTAGCCTTTCCCCACAAGAGCTTCTCCCTTCTCCACCAACCAACTACAATACAAGGCATGCCATAAAACTTTCTCCACAAGAGCTTCTCCCTTCTCCACCCACCAACTACAATACAAGGCATGCCATAAAACTGAATAGATAAACACTTGTTCTTTGATTTTGACTTTGCCAGAGCTATTTGGTTCGTATCTGTTTGCACATTTCAGTGCTGCTGCTAGAAGGCGAGAAACAGTTGCATTCAGTTATGTGAGTTATATCAGAGCAGGAATTGGACTTTTGTATAAATAAATTCAAGATGAGTCGAAAAGAATTTTTAGTGCTAACTTTCACAGGCCTATAGAGGCGACCATTTCTAGCGATCTAATGAAGATCCTAACATCCATAAATCGTCTTCAACTTTATTCTCTTCTCATTGCGAGATAAAACCATGGAACCATTCCTTCCAGGAATGCTAGTGTAATGTGTATAGCAAATTCTCACCAAGAATTATTCCTGGCCGGCCCTACGAATGAACCCTAAAGATTAAAGAACAAGGAGCACATACCTCAACTAAGCGAACGTGTGAAAATTCTATGAGGTATCAAGAAATAATCCAAGGTGTCAAACAAAGTATAATCGTTGGGTGTCAAACAAAGGGCCTGTTTGGGAGAGCTCCTAACAGCTCTAAGGAGCTATTGGGAGCTATTTTTTTGCCAAACACCATTTTTTAAAATAGTTTCACATGTGAATCCATTTTATCTCTTCTCTCACAGAGAGGTGGAGCAAGAGGGAGCTGAAAATAGTAGCTTCTCCCAGCTCTCTCCCCCCAAGTGGGCCCAAAAGATGGGAAAAGACTGCTTGTGCCCATAACGAGTCGCAATGGCTGCCATCGGGGGCGCTTGGCCGGGAGGCGCCGGCGTGGAGGGCAGGCTCCGTCGTCGCCGGCCACGGGCGGACGCGACGCCGGCGGGAGCGTGGGTTCTGTGTCACCGGCCACCGGGATGGCGAGCTCGAGCGATGGAGGAGCACCGGCCGCCGGGGAAAGAACTCGCCAAGAAGAGGCGTCCATGGAGGGCCACGCTCGGCCACCGAGATGCGCGTACGCAGAGGCGGAGCTCCCCATTAGGCGGGGTGTGGCAGCTGCCACACCTACCGCCGGCGAGGAGAACCCCTAGCCCCCTCTTCAGTTTTCACCGGCTCTCCAGCCAGCCAGGCCCCAGGTACGTTGAGCAGGCAAGTGATGCTGGCGGCGGCATGGCGTTGCTTGTGGTAGGGAAAAATGACGAGCGGAGGAACAACGTTGCTGCCTGCTGGACTGTGATATGGCCCATGGACTCGTCAATTCGTGGCCCAACTTCCTGATGTCTTTTTTTTATATATTTTAACAATGGTACTTCCCGTTCCCGATGCCCTTAATCTCTCCGTGAACTGGATGAGCGGAGCAGGGCCACAAACTGACAGACACGCTCGCCGGCAACGTCAAGCAGCTACCATTTCTGCCCCACCTAAAATTTTGGGCGAGCTCCGCCACTGCGCGTACGCAGCCATTGCGCCAGGGACTCCGGTCGTCGCCATCGGGCTCGGCTGCAGGCGCCGCCACCGTACGCACGCGAACACACGGGCACAAGCGTTGGGACGCTCGCGGGACAGCTGCCGTGTTGCGTGGAGCCGGGGCCACGCGCGTCCGCTGCGATGTGTGTACCCAGCCGGCACAGCGGAAAGTCTGACCGTTGCCGGCGGGCGCGGCTGCGGCGGCGCCGTCGGACGCACGCGGTTACAGCTGCTGTGCCGCTGTGGGCCTGGCCGCCGAGTACTGCTGCCGACGGGCGCAAGCGGCTACGCGGAGGCAGCTGCCCTGGGGTACCACCGCCAGACGCAACGCAGGGACCGGTCTCGATGCGGATAGGACTCACGAAGACGACGTACGGAAAAAAAGAAAAATAGAAAAAAACAAAGGGTATTAAAGTCATTTAATTCCTTTTGTCTATAAGGTGAAGTTGTTTTGCCAAATAGGTTTTCTAAAACAGCTTAGCTTCACTTGAAAAGCTATTTGTGAAGCACTTTTGTAAAAAAATAGCTTCACTGGTGAAGCTAAGGCCTTGTTTAGATGGCTAAAAATATGAACTTGATAATAGTAAGCTCTTTTGTCTTATTTGACAAATATTGTCGTCGTCGGACCAATCCAGCCAAAAATTCGCCTCGTGATATCAACTAAACTGTGTAATTAGTTATTTTTTATCTACATTTAATACTCCATGTAAGCGGCTAAAAATTGATGTGATAGAGAGAGAGTCATATTTCTAGGCTTTTGCAACCCAACTAAACAATGCCTAAACTCTCCCAAACAGGGCCAAAGTATAATCGCTGTTGAGCAGTACGGATTAACTAGCAAGTCGCATCATCGGCTCATCGCAGTCAACAGGATTAAGGAACGGAGGCACCAGGAGTTCACTAGCTAGTTTTTTTTGACAGTGTAATCAGTCCCCATTCCCCCAAAAACAATTGTACTGCTAAGTACTGTACTAACCATGGTAGGAGTACATACTAACAGTAATTGGGGAAGAACCAGCCACGGCGCGCCCACCCGGCCGAAGAGGATCCTCGCCGGCCGTCGTCGGGGCAGATGGTCTCCTCGTGGTACGCCAACTGGCTCTCCATGCCCAGCACCCTGACGACCCCGTCGGGATGGCCCTGCCGGTCGACGAGGTAGATGCAGTTGGCGCGGCACAGGGGGAACTCCGCCGCGGAGAGCGCGAACGCGCGGTTCCGCCCCAGGAACAGGTTGTTCCAGCCGAGGTCCAGCACGGGCACCAGCTGCACCGCCCCATCCCCGAGCAGCTCCACCCGGTGCACCTCCACCGCGCGCGCGTCCCCGCCCTTGCCGCCCCCGTCGAGGCCCGCCACGTCGTCGGCGTCCGAGCTGTACACGACGTCGTCCTGCACCGAGACGACGAGCAGCTGGCCGTCGCACTCCACCAGGTGCGTGTCGACGACGCGCCTCCCGCCGCCGGGGGGCCTGGCGTTGTCGTTGTCCTCGTCGTCGTCCGAGGCGCCGTCGTCGCTGCTGTCCGCGTCGACGCGCTCGAGCGGGATGACCGCGGGCGCGTCCCCGTCGTCGACCTCGCAGACGCAGATCCGGGACCTGAAGGCCACGTAGAACCGCCCCTGGTAGTGCTCGACGCCGGCGTACCCGGGCACGCTGAAGCCGAGCCGCGCCCACGCGCCGGTCGCGGAGCTGTAGTACGCGACGCAGGTGGTCGGGAAGGCGACGGCGACCGCGGCCCAGTCGGCGGCGGCCGCGGCGGGGTCGGCCGACAGCACGACGGTGGTCACGTCGAGCCACGAGGTGAAGAAGCCGATGGGCGGGAGGTGGACGCGGCGGCCGGTGAGCGGGTTGAGGAGGAGGATGGCCTTGGGGCGGACCCGCGGGTCCGAGAGCGCCAGGTAGCCGTGGGACGCGGAGCAGAGGAACTCCAGCCCCGGCGGCACGTCGGCGGCGAAGGGCACGAGGCCGCCGCTGGGGGCGAGCCAGAACGATGACGTGGCGGCGCCGGTGGTGCATCGGCCGGAGCGGCGGTCGGCGCGGGATCCGACGAGCCAGGGGCGTGGGCGCCACGCGGCCGCCGCGGCGCCCCAGCCCGCGCAGACGGCGCGGAAGCGGATGCGGTCGAGGTCGGAGGGGAGGAGGGAGAATACGGAGAGCAGCAGGTCCGCCGGCAGCGCGGACCACCCCGTGCCCGTGCCGCCGCCGCCCCTGCCGCCGCTCACCATGCCCGGCCGAGGATTGGGAGAGGCTAGCTAACGAACAAACTGATGGACCGCTAACCTGTCTCCGATCTGTCAGTTTCACGGCGCCGACTCGAGCAAAAATGGGGGCCGAAAGGCAGCGCTCGCGCCGGGTTAACAGACGCGGGCATGGTCGTCAGCGCGTGGCCCGTGCCGCCCCGTCACGAGGGGGGTCACGATCACGCGGACGTTGCGCGGACGCGGAGCATAGCGGCATGCGCGCGTAATTTCTGGGAGATTTTGACGGGTTCCTTATTTTTCTGGAGCGCGGGCGGCGACCGGGGAGTCCGGGGCAGTTGACACGACACGACACGATGGGCTCGTGGATGGTCATGTACTGATGCGTGTGCGAGCACTAGTGTAGGGTGTACCGGTGCACAAGCCGGTTTGGTTGGTGTTGACCTTGACCGGCAATAGGCAACCCAGCCGGCTTGAGGTACCCATACCTGTTGGTCTTGGTGGGGCGCCCCGACTGCTTTGACGGGTGCAAAAAAAAAAAATCCGAAGGCCGCTACGAATGAAGGCCGCTACAAGGCTGAATTGGGTTACAATAAGACATTGTTTAGATTGTAAAAAATATGGTTGAAAGACACTGTAGCACTTTTGTTTGTATTTGGTAATTGTTGTCCAATTATGGACTAATTAGACTAAAAAAATCGTCTCATGATTTACAACAAAATTATATAATTAGTTATTTTTTTATCTATATATATATAGTGTTAAAAATGTGTTCACAAATTGATGTGACAGAGAAAGTGAAAAAACTTAAATTTGAGAGCAATCTCAAGGCCTAAAACAGCCGGAATCTGACTTGACCGGTTCAGCAAGGGAACTGCCTGGGGCCATCATGCAAGGTGAGTGAAGATGCCACATTGATATCTTCCCGTGATTTTCTTCAACAAACCAAACTTTGTGCGGCGGGTACAGGAGTCGTTGGCTTGCGCTCTTTCTACGATCGGCCGGTTGCGCCGATTTTCCTTTGCTCTGAGTTGAGACTTGCGAGGCAGCATATGCATATGCTCACGAAAAGCGGTTCTAGGACATGTCATTAGATACTTATGTTATCTAGCCTAAATTCAGATGAAACTTTTATTTACATTGGCATAAATGTGTGTTGTGCATAAAAAGCAAGATGTTTAGAAACTTTGGTTCCTTTACCTTCATTTTGCTTAGGATCAGCGGTATCCATTTAGCTAGCAAGATGTTTGTGCCATCTATGTTCATATACAACAGCACAAACATACCTTATGGTCTGTTTGAATACTTATGGTTATTTTTTTTTGAACAGCTAGGGTTAATTATTAGCTAGCTAAAAATCAACATCTCTATCTCTATCTTTACCTATCGAATCCAGAGTTCAAGCTCAGCCACCCGATTAAGCCACGTCGCCCGTTAGCCCGATAACCGTAGGATCTGGCAGAAACACGATACGGGCCGTTCGATTGGTCTCGTCGCGGGTCTCGTCGCGGGTCTCACCCGTTAAGCTGACCACTCAGACGTTCACGAATCCTCGCGAACCCGCTCACAGACGAGTCGTCCTCTCCGCGGCGAGTGCGCCGCTTCTCCGCCCTCCGCCGCTGCCTGCCACCGGGCGCCCTCGTCCCGATCCCTTCCCTTCGCCTCACTGCGGAAGCGTCCTTCTATAGGTCCGCTGCTCTGCCGATGCGCAACGCCCCCAACTCAAAGCCTGCGCCCCCCTCCGCCTCGGCCCTCGGCGCCCCTGCGAAACCCGGCGGCCGGCGGCCCCATTCCGGCGTCCCTTTCTCTTTGCGCGCTTGCAGTGGAAAGTACACGCGCTGCCCCGTCTGACTCTCCTTTGTGTTCCGGTGAGGGCGCCACACCTGATGTCCCTCCTGCTGCCACGACGGCCGGGAAGAAAATCACGCCGCCGCGCCTGCTGTCGACGACTCCACGCCTCTGCGGCTTCTGCGGCGCGGACGAGACCGAGTGCTCCTCCCTTCTCTTCCTCTCTCACCCACCAATACGCGTCCTGCCTCCGGCGCATCGACGCGAGCTGACCTCTTTGGCGGGCGGGACGGGCGAACGGCCCGACGCCCCTGTCCAAGCGACAGAACCCCGTCGGCCGGCTGCGCGCCCGACTCCGGCGCAGCAAATCCAGTAACCACGTCTCGCTTCCATGCCTCTCGGCATCTCCTTCGTCCGTGCTGCCAAGGTGTTCGACTTAATACCACCGAAGATGTAGCGATGGTCAATGACCGTATAATTTAGTAACTGCTCCATTTTTCATTTATCTATGTACATGAAGGACCCTTTTTCCAAGTTATTTTCGTAATTAATCTGGGTTTATGTCTTATTTATCAAATATTTTTGTGCTTAGCCCTTTAATATTGATCAAAGTGCAAGTTTTACCCCGGTTCCAAAGAGTCACTCACATATCGGCTTCGATATGTGGTTGCTGATACCTAACATGCGGGTTGTTTTGCACTTCACAACATTCAGCTCACAACAAGGAAGCATCTCTTGTTGAGAGCAGGGGAGCATCAAGAGGTGGAAGCAGTGCTGATGTTTTCCTTGCCAAAATCGATGGTAGCCACATCTTCCAAAATGCCATTGACATGTCACTAGATGACCCCCTCTCCTCGGACAATATTCCAGGTTCATGCTCGGATGACATTCCACTTTCATGTTTTCTGATGCTCCTGTTGATGCTTTATTACCGCACATTCGGAAATCGGCTAGGGAGTTTATAACTTTTATTCTACTTATTCAGGAGTTTTTTTTTCGTGAATTCAGCATGGAGAGAAACTTGGACATTGGTGCCTGAAAGCCAGTTTATTGCATCAGATTTTGAGCTATGCTTCTATTGAGACAAATTATTATTTTTAGTTTGCCAAATACCTTTTCTGTATGTTGATTTGGTCACTTTTGCCTGTGATGTACTTGTATGCGCGTAATCTATCTGAAACTGTTATTTGTATAGAACTATAGATGGCAGTTCCAGGTAGTTCTTTTGTTGTCGATTTGCCCAATTGGCTAGTTGCTGAAATGCATTAATACATTTATATTTGTGTTGCATATTTCACTAATACTCCATAACTTTGGAATTGCTGCTGTTTTGCTCTGTTTGCACAAGTCAATACTGATTAAACACAACGCTAGGCCAGCGTTCAGCGTTTAATCGAGATTAAACGAAGTTTAAAAACGTTTTTCAATACACTGCACGTAGCTTTTCTGCTGTACCTCAATACATCTTCCACCTTTTTATTAATTAGATTAGAAGCCGTTCAGATATTCAGAAGTACCTTTTACAGTTGATACTTTTCTTAGTTATGTACAACAATGGTCATGCTAGAGCACAACAGATTTGATTTTTCCTCGTAGGTGAATTAACATTTATATTGATGTTTCAAGTCAATGTGTCTTTCCATCTACATGTCTTCGATAGACAACTTTTGCTTATCCTTCTCATTACATATGCTTACCCAACGGATTGGGAAGAAAGACACGGTTCGAAGACTCGAGATCCGGCAATAGGCAAGAAGGTAAGACAGGAGTAGTCATCATCGGCTGACGCCACAGGCTGGTATATTGCTGAATCGGTTATACCGTGTAGCTTGCATTAGTGTTTGGTGAGCCATGAGTTCGCTGTTGGGCGTGTATGTAAGCCCTTGTAAACGGAGTCATGGTTATGAACTGAATATAGAGAAACTATTATGAAACTATCTTCTCCTTGCATTTTTTGTCTCACTCTTGTTCTCTGAACTTTGCACTCCAATTTGAAATTGTATTATACTGCCAACTTTTAATGGCATGTAATTAGAGGTGCCAATACTATATTTCATCTTACAAATATGCAGCAATCACATGAATATGATTGACTACCGGTACCTGTTTTTATATTTTGCATCACTAAGTAAATAAACACATCAATATATATGCTCATAGTCTAGCTTCCACACTGATAGTCTCACTTTGGGCAGGCGCGCGGCAACGCCGCGCGTGGTTTCTAGTATATACGAATCCTGCACCAAAAGACGGGCAGCGGATCAGGCCACGTAACCCGATAACCCGCTAACCGTTGGATCTGGCAAAGTCACGATATGGACCGTCCGATCAGGGTTGTAGTGGGTCTCTTACCCGTTAATGCCGTCAACCCGGGCAGTTCACGAACCCGCTCGCGGGCAACTCGGGCACTTGGCCGGTCGGCCTCTCCGCGCGCGCTCGTCCTCCAAATCCTCCCGCTACCGTCCGCCGCCCCGCACATCCCTCCTCCCAGAGTGCGGGCGGGGACCCGGCGGCCCGCCGGAGCAAGGTGCGGGCGCCGACCCTGCCATCCCAGCGCCACTTGCCCACTACGAGGTATCCGAGGTCACCACGCCTGCAGCCCCCGCACGCGCCAAGGTGGCCGAGACCGCCGCGTCGGGGTCGCCCCGCCGGGGCTGCCGCCCTCACGCTGGGCCGGCGCGGCGTGCGGGAGACGCCGCCATGGCACGACAAGAAGCATCAGGAAGAAAAAAAGAGCTCTCTCTGCTTTGCTGCAACATACCTTCCACCATGCTACGGCGCACGGCCACCTCGCCGGCCGAACCGCGACCTCCATGTGGTCTGCCGCCCGTGTCACCTCGCACCTTCCGTACCGCCGCGGTCGCAGACGCACCGCCGTCTGTTTCCCCATCACCCGGCCACTGGCGTGCTGCAGCACGGCACCGAAGAAAGCTCAGAATAGCAGCTCCTCAAGGGACGCTCACATGGTGTTAGATGAAATGCCACTCCGTAAAACCATCTCTTCTCTGCTGCTTCTCTGTTCTAAACCATCTACCTTAGCCTGTCGCCCACTGATTTATTCTCCCCGCGTCGCAGCCTCCATCTCCCCACACCATCACATCTCACTTGCTCATTATTGATATTTGGGTGCTTGTAAGATGCAGCGATGATGAGATGTGAAAAGGTACAGGAAGAGTAGTACTCAATCCTGCTCAAGCGTGTTTCTCTCAATACTCAAATGTATTTAAATTTGTTAATTCATATATTATAGAGATTGTAGATTGTTCAGCTAGAAATTCATGCCAACTCTATTTGCTATAACACATATGCTCCATAAGTTTACCCAGTGTCAAATTAAATGTGATCTGAATACTAATGATTCTGTGGTTAAAGTAAAGAAACTTTCTAATGTTTTCTAGAGTACAAAAATTCAGTGATGCACATTTGGTAAATCAATCATATCAAATCCAACATTGATACATAGAATTGTGTCCAGGTCTGCAATTTGTACTGCCCATAGGCTATGAAGCTTTTTCCAATATCTACTAATCCATGGCCATATGTGCATTATGATATATCACATTATCACTGTTCCCTCATTATGATAATATAGAATCGCACAATCATATATTTTTTATTCTCATTGCATAAATTACTTCTTATGCCAATGTATTGCTGTGCATAGATGTAATTGACTCTTTTATTGATTGGTCTGAATTATTGGTTCTTCCCATCAATCGCAGACCTCGTACAAAAAAAACATGTTTTTCTGAATTTCAGTTCAGTTCCACATGTTTCTCCTAAATATGTCATGCTCTAACTTTGTTGGTGACAACCAGTGTGCAAGCCTGCAAGGTGACTGTCTCTGAGATGGCAAAGTCCATGGAGAGGACTATTGATGGCTTGGGCAGTTGCTACAACATCTCTGCTACACCAACAACTTACCTGCTGATTCGAGGCTGTGTTCATAGGAACTGAACAAAATCTTCTTTTATCAACATGTTACTCACTTCCAGTGATACCCAACGAATGCTCGATAAATAAAATGCTTAAAAGGTCCAACTCCATCCAGTGAATAGTTATGCTTTTCATACGCATGAATTTATTCTTATAATACAAAAGTTCATTCTTTAATTGATTATTATTATCACAATCTCTATTTGTTGCATGAAGAATGAGATCCTAGATTCTGGAGTTTATATGAAAATTGCTTATATGGCTAACACAATATCTTGCTCAGCCCAAAAATATTAAAAGCCCTTGTACAACTCTGCTCCTTATCCAAAAAAAAAAAAAGTAAAAGATCAACACTAGATTCAGCTTCTACTCAACTGGTTCCCCCACACGGTAGCGCGCAACGCCGCTGCTTTCTAGTTAAATCTAGGCGTGCTAATTTTTTAACCAAGTTTTCAAATTGTTATTACCCAAGTAGCCACACGATACTTTCTTCATTCCAAATTAGAAACAAAAATTGTCAAACAAATTATAAATTATTTTGATTTTTTTATACATCAATTTTGCTATGTACGTGAATATATGTTGAAAACATGAGTTTTATACATCTGTTTTTTACCGACGATGTCTCAAATTGATTTTTTTTTTTAAACAACAGATCCTGCCTTCGATCACAAGAAAGGGGAAGCTGGATTGTCTAGACTCTGCCAATAAAATATCGAGGGGTCTCTTCGCAAAAGGCGGCTACCAAAACGCTCCTGTGCCTTTCCAGTTTCCCCTTCCCCACTTCCCCGGCCCCCTGTCCCCCGTCTCCCGCCGCCGCCGCCGCCACCACAAACCCTAGCAGCTCCACCCCCGCCGCCGCAGCCATGGCCGACCCTCGGATGTTCTCTTCGGGACCAAATGACCGCGACGAGGGCTCCGACTCCGACGGCGGACGCCGGCTGTACAACCCGTACCAGGACCTCAACGTGAGCATGCCCTACAGCGTCCGGACGCTCTACGACCTCCCCACCAAGCCGCAGATCCTCTTCCCGGAGGAGGCCGTGGAGCGGCGCTCGTGGGGCGAGAACCTCACCTTCTACACGGGCGTCGGGTACCTCTCGGGCGCCGTGGGCGGCGCCGCCCTGGGCCTCCGCGACGCCGCCAGGGGCGCCGAGCCCGGGGAGACCGCCAAGATCCGCGCCAACCGCGTGCTCAACGCCTGCGGCAGCTCCGGCCGCCGCGCCGGGAACAAGCTGGGCGTCATCGGCCTCATGTACGCCGGGATCGAGAGCGCCATGGTCGCGGCCCGCGACCGCGACGACTGGGTCAACAGCGTCGCCGCGGGGCTCGGCACGGGCGCGCTCTTCCGCGCCGCCAACGGGCCGCGATCCGCCGCCGTCGCGGGCGCCCTCGGCGGGATCCTCGCCGCCGCCGCCATGGGGGGCAAGCAGCTGGCCAAGAGATACGTCAATGTCATATGATCGTGTTTTTGTGGCACCAATGGTTCGAATCAGCGAACAATCGATGAAATGGTCTAGTGTTCTTCAGGATACCTGCTCGATTAGGGATAGGGAATTAGGGATGGGGTTTACCGTTTCTGAATGATAATCCGTGCTTTGTTAGTCATGTAAACCAGCTGAGGAATGGGAAATTTTGAGCTGCATTGCAATGCAACATCGTGCTTATAATGTGTTGTTAATTCGCATTGTGTGCGCTTGTGGCGTTGTTGAGCAATTAGAACTGATCTACTAGTATGATCTTGTCTCTGGATATGTTTAGTTCTGCTTTGTGCTTTATTTATGTTGAGCGTCAGATAGACATCTGTTTATCTGTTTGTGCGTTGCGCTAATGTGTGATTAGCGATCAATATAGCTCAGACATGAGAGATCTCATGAGAGATGACATCTGGGTTTCTCTTGTGATTTGTTCAAATTGAGGCAGGTTGAACATCTGCACCATCATCCTCATTTCATACCATGGTGAGATTAAAAAAAATCACAACCAGGGCTTCAGAATTCAAAGAAATTACAGATTGTAGAGGCGACACAACCGACAGAAATTACATATTGGGCAGTAGGACCAGAATTTTTTTTTTAAAAAAACCACAACGAAGCCTTCATAAAAATAAACTACAGATCGGGGTCCTAATGGCAGCAGCTTGAAATATTTCTGTAATGCAAAATACGAGTATCAACAGACACCTCCATCGTTAAGTGTTACTACGCAATAGAAGTATAAAACATCACAAGGAGCACAGCAAAACACAAAAGTAAGTGTAATAGAAGTATAAAACAGCACAAAGAGCACACCAAAACACAAAAGGAAGTTGTATAATTTTAGATTGTTGATAAGATGATCAGTTAAAAAAAGATTGATGATCCATCAGACAAAAGGAGTCAGTAGCTAATGTGTCTTTTCTCAATTTACTCAGCGTTTGCATCCAAAATGGACAATGCAGCTTCTGGCACTTGAATAAATATCAATCCTATCAGAAAACACGAGAAGAAAAGATGGGGAAAACATGGTTGTTGAGCAATTAGAGCTGATATGCTAGTATGATCTTGTCTAGAGATGTTTAGTTCTGCTTTGTGCTTATGTTGAGCGGAGATCCGTTTCTCTCTTTCTGTGTGTTATGGTGATGTGAGATTAGCAATCAATGTTGCTCAAAGATGAAGAGATGGTATCTGGTTTTCTCCTCTGGTTTGTTCGAATTCAGTGAGGTTGAACGTCTGCACCATTATCCTCATTTACCATGGTGAAATTAAACAAGTCGCAAACTCGCAACTAAGCCTTCATAATCCATAGAAACTGTGGATTGGGAAGGCAAAACATTCGCAGAAGTTACAGATTGCGAAGGCCAAACAAATTCGCAACGGCAGAGAAAATACATATTGGGCAGTAGTACCAGCAAAAAAAAAAAAAAAAAAAAAAAAAAAAAAATCGCAACGAAGCCTTCATAGAAATTACAGATTGGGGGCCTAATGACAGCAGCTTGTACTTCTATAATGAAAATTACCCTAATCAACCGACACCACCATGTGTAAGTGCCACTACATAATAAAATTTTAGTATAAAACAGCACAAAGAGCACTTGAACAAAACCAAAGGAAGACATTTTACTTTTAGATTGTTGATGAGATGGTCAATTATAAAAGATTGAGATGATCCGTTAGACAAAAGGAATCAGCCGCCAACAAGTCTTTTCTCAATTTACTCAGCATTTGCATCCAAAATGGACGATCCATGATACTTCTGACATTTGAATACAAATATCAATCCTATCAGAAAACAAAAGAAAAGATGGGGAAAACGTGGGGAGGTCTACTCCGCCGTGTGTGGCACAATAGTCAGAACTTGCTACATCATGTTATCTATATCATGACAAAACTGGAAACTGCATTAGCACCAATCCTATAACACACTAAACTCCATTCTGTTACAGACAGCCTTCAGATATCAATCTTATTCAGCAACCCCACAGGGATAAATCGAAGATTGGGGCCATTTTGACTGCTGATTCACTTCTATGGTCTTGTTGTTCTCTAAGGGTTCAGAGGCTCATCTTCTGCAGTCATCTCTACTGCTTCTGCAGGAAAATTATCATAGTTAAAAACCGAGAAGATCTACATCACATTCAGAGACGGGAAAGTGGTATTTACGATATTAACATAGAGCAATGTGAGCATACTTGTTGATCTGTGAAGATCAGAGACAACCATTAAGCGCCTCTGCAAGATTGCTGCCATGAAAAGAAAAATGGAGCACATGCCGAACATGACAGTTATTGGGAATGCATTCACCTGTGCAACAGCATTGGTAAGACAATAAGAATAATTGAGACAAGACGTCCTAATATATAGACAAAAGTTTAGAGGAACTTCTATTTATCCGCATGTTTCAGCTGAAGAGGTTAATGGATTCCTTGAGTTCCTTCATTTTTAGTAATTGTTAAGGAAACAGGAGTTTCTCTTAAAAAACAGAATTGTTGCTTACATTGTATAGTACCACACAAACAAACAGGTTGAGTGGTATACGGAAGAAATTCATGATTGTGCTTCTCGCCTCCTCAGGAATATATTGAGATCTCATCTTCATGATTGATGGCCAAAATACACCAACACATGACTCAAAGGTACAGAAACCAAGAAGCTGTAAGCAGCCTCCTAACGAAATGCTACCGCCTTTCTCCCCAGAGGGAGGTACTAGGAACTGTAAAACATAAACAGGCAATGTTAGCAACAGAGAGGGAGGGAGGGAGAGAGACTGCACGATGTGATCAACAGACTTACATTAGTGACAACAGGGAGGAAAAGTGTAAAGGCTGATATTGAAAACACGATTTGCATATAACCTTCAACCTTCAGCTTCCGAGCTAACAAACGGGAAGCAATTGAGCTACCCAGCATCGAGGAAAGCATGAAAGTAGCAAATATGAAGCCGTGAGGAATGTCCTCTTCCTTTGGGCTCAGAGCAGGAGTCCACAGAAAAACGAAAGTATACATTGATCCCTCAAACAATGACTGTATGGCTCCAAGCAATGCAATCTTCTCGTCTGAAATTTCAAGAGAGGGTCCATGTCAATTTTAAAACTCACTAAATCTATCAAGCCATTTTCCTAAGCTAGCACTGGTAAAATCTACCTGAAGCAATGGCTTTAGCTGCACCCTTGAACTGAGTTATCAAGTCCTTGCTGTCAGATGAATCTCCATAGTTCTCACCCCATGATGCTAAGATAATTGCCATTCCTATTGCTAGGAAGCAAGCAGCAGCATCAAATGGAGCCACAGGACCAAAACCCATGTTATCAGCAAGAAAATTTGCAAATAGGCCAGCAACAATGGCCACTAGGCCATTGCCAAGAAATATAGCCTTGGAGAATGTTATCGACAACCATTGTGGATCAAATCCTTTCTGTACAACAACAGTGTAAATTTGCCCATTGTCAGCAAGAACAAAAGGGAAACTGTAGGAGTCAATGCCATAAATGGCTGATCATTAGAAGAATAAATACAGCAATGTTGATTATGGACAAAAAGAACAAGCAATGGAGCTTCTCATGATAATTGTACATTTCGGCACAGAAATGTACCAATTAATTATCAGCGGGACATCCATCATCCTAAAATATCTAATCGGACTGGGCCACAGTTTTAGTTGCTGGCTTGTTCTGTTCAAGCATGGGAACACCAGATAGTCCAGATCTGCCAACAATGGCTTCAAATGAAACAAAAGATAAAATAAATGGACTGCTGGCAAGTGACAGGAAGAGTGCAGCATAGTGATCCTGATGCACTATGTTCTGCAATGCATTACACTCTTATATCATAATTGTATTCTAGTTTAGGTAAGTTCAATTTTCTATACCTGAAAAGTCATTTTATACATAGTGTACTGACGATCTAGAAGTCAAACCTCCTAAGTATTTTATCTTTTGCTAGCTTCAGTCAACCTATATGGCGACTACTGGCAACAAATGTAGACAAAACCAAAGCAAAATAAGGCCAAAATGTAACTAAAACAAAGAGCTGATTGAAATTAAAGTTATCAGCATCAGCATCACTGTGGAGAGAGGGATCTGGGCAGCTACCTTGTTGTGCTCTGCGACGAGCCACGACTCAAACGCGGAGAAGAGCAGCGAAGTGGCAATGCCTCCAAGGACGCGGCCAACCATAAGGATCTTGTACTGGGGGGAGTGCTTGGTGAAGCAGCTGAGGATGTAGGTGATGCAGTAGGTGACGCACGCCCTCTTCCGCCCCCTGCCCACCCAAAATCCATCAGCCCACAGGAACAGAACGAAATCGACCGAGTTCAACCGAGGCGGAGGGGAGGGGGGAGGCGCACGCACTGCTTGTCGGCGAGGGATCCGACGATGGTGCCGAAGAGCATGGAGGAGCCGAAGCCGGCGATGAAGAGGCGGCCGATGTCGCCCTTGTCGAAGCCGTACTGGCTGTAGAGGTAGTACACGTAGGGCCCCTGCAGCCAGTCCCCAGCTGCAGAGCAGAATAACGTCAGAGAGAACACCAAACGCCACCGGCATTGCGCGCCTCCCAGTCCAGATCTGGAGGACGCAGTGCCGCGAGGAAGGGCGAGGGAGGAGGAGGAAGAAGGAATCGGGAGGGGGAGGGAGAGGCGTACGTACACATCATGAGGGAGTAGACGAGGATGTAGTTGTTCTTGAAGGAGTTGAAGGCCGGGGAGGTGGCGACGCGGTCCTTGCCGGACTTGCCGAGCTCCAGCGCCGCCACGACGGCGGCCAGCGCGCCGAACACGAGGTAGTAGAACATCTCCATGGCGGTGGCGGTGGCGGGCCGGGGAGATCGCGGAGGGGGAAGGGCGGTGGGATTTGGGGGTGGCGATTGGTTCCCTAGGATTTATACGGCGCACGCACCGGCTTGGCCTGTTCGTCCTCGTCCCGACTCCCGACGGGGGATTTTGGTGGCGAGGCGAGGCAGCAGTGGGCACTGGAGGCACGCACTCTGGTGATCTGGCACTCTGGCCGGGTGCGCCGTGTGCGCGTGCGGCGTGCCGAATGGTTGGCTGGGCCGCACTGGACGGACCAGGTGGCTCGTACTGTACCTGCCTCTTGCCGGTGCTGGCTGAATTTCAAAATGTTCATTTGGTGTAATCCATGTTCCACTTGTATTTTTAATAGTACTTCGTCTACTAGTGTAGCATGACTGAGGCTAATTATTATAATAACAGTTTGATTACCATGAGAAATGTTAACCTTATCTATGTTTATTTACTCTCTCTCCACCTTTCTAGCAAAAAAATTTCTAGGCCATGTTGTCTTTCTTAAATTCACAGTATGTCCACACAATAATCGCCTATTTAATTTAAGTTGTTACACTAGCATTTATCATGGACTAGAAATTTATTGATTTTGTAAGACTGGGTTAAGCCCAATTAAATCTAACAAAAATAGTGATGTAGCTCAGCACAAGTACCATAAATCAAATTATACATTCCGTCACAACGCACATGGTTGCTAGTTCTAAAAAAACGATGGCTCAAAACCATTCCCCTTCTTCTTTTTAGACTTATGCGTTCATGAAACAGCACTAATGTGGATAGAGGACTCCGAAAAGAAAAAAAAGTACAATATCTGTTTTGTGCTTATATTTAATTCAAACCTATCTCTTGTTCTTTGAAAACATTTATATTAGGGTATAATTTTTAAATGCTTCAATACACCATATACATGACGGAGGGACTATATAAAAAAGTGTCATGTTTTCCACTACAAACTCTGATGCTCTCCTGAGTTGTCAAACGTTACTAACAGTAAAAAGTTAAATGTTATTAAAGAACAAAACTGCTTGTGGCCAGCTCGCGCAGCCAGAGCGTCCACGTCATCCGAATTTTTTTGGCCGTCAGATCCTCGATCCAACGGTTCAGCTGCCTCCTCTACGTCATATATATATCATCTCCAACCTAGCCCAAACCCCGCCCTCCCTCTCCCGCCCACGGCCGCCTCCTCCCTCTCCCTCCTCTCCCCGTCGCGTGGCCGTGCGCGCGGCGGCACGGCGACGCGGCGAAGCGCCGCTCGACGCGGCGGCGCGAAGCGGCGAGCATCGCCGCGCGGCAGTCTGCGGCGGCGGCGGCGACGCGGCGACCGCGTGGGATCTTGCGAAGCGGGCCGGCGCTGGGGCCGCGCACGGCCGCCGGGCGGAGCGGGCGCGGAGCGCGCGTGGGCGGCGCGGCGGCTCGGCGGCGCGGCCTCTCGCTCCCCCCGACGCCCGAACGAGACGGCGGCGGTGGCGGCAGGCGCCCGGCGGCTCGCGCGCCGGCGGGCGGCGGTGGCGCGCGGCCTTCCCTCCTCGTCGTCGCCGTCGTCCTCTCGTCGTCGTCGTCGTCCTCCTCATCCCTACCGTTGGGGTCCGTGAACGCTCGACGAAATCCTAGCTACTTCTTCCTCGTTCCTCTCCTTCCTCTCTCCTGTTCTCTTCCCTCCCGATGTGGTGCGCTGGTGGGGAAAAGTTTCAACTCCGGTTTTGTTTTGGGGGGAAAAGTTTGTTCTTAGCCATGATCTGATTTTTAGGGAGTTTGGATTTGAATTGAGCTATGATCTCTTGGAGTATGCTCATCCACACCACGGAGATGGTCTAGGAAAAATGCGGGAACGAATCATGGAGTTGGGGATCGTATCTTTGAATTTTAGTGGACGCTCTTTTTCTGCTATTATTCGTCGGCTTTACGTTCTTCGTCTCTGCCTCCAGGTCGGCGCTCCGGTGCAGTGTGGAGAGCAGCTCTCGATTGAGGCTACCGGGTCACTCTCCGGTCACCATCAGCAGGAGGCCAGGACCACTTGCCCAGCGAGTTGCAGCTGTGCTAGCTTCTTCCTACTGCAGAACGACCACAACGGGTATCGATGCCATCGATCTCTCTATATCCATTCAGCTACAGCATCCAGTTCTTTCATTTGAGCAGTGGCATTTAGATCTTGCGTCATTTTCAGGAACTAGCTTCGTAGGTAATTCTATTATCTTCCATCCGTGAATCTCTACTTGCCCTAGATGCCTGTCCGTAGCTTCAGCATCGCAGTGCTTGGATTTCTCCATTGCAAGTACGGCAGCAGTTACCAAGTCAGTTTGGTTCTTTCCCTGAATTTTAATCGCTGCAAGCAAATCCATTTTGTTTCAGCACAGCAGTGCTTGTGGTAATCCATAGAGGCTTCGTGCTTGTGTTGATTGGCCAGAAAATTTGCTTCTTGCAACCGTGAATAACAAAAGCTTTGTTTGACTATCCATTGATGAAGTATTAAATTACTTTCTTTAACTTGAGATATTGTATTTACGGTTGTGGGATTGCTGTTCAGTGCTCTTTTATTGGTCGGAGTGCAGACCCTCTGCTTGCTCACTTGCCTGAACTATTCTATTTCATTGCCGTCAAACATACTCTATTGATTCTCTTTTGGTTTGTCCTGAGCTCATTGTTTAGCAATATACCTTTTTGAAACCTTCATTGTTGGCTACTAAGATTGTGTCAAAGCACATATATTAGAAATTGCCTATGTTATTCCTTTGCACTAACCATTGTCTAAATAAAGGTTTCTGATTAAATCTCATTTTATTTTGTAACTCGGGTTTCCAACTACATTCCAAAATTCATTCTTATTGATGATCTCAAGCTGTACTCTATGTTACTGAATTTGCAATTGGTATCCTCATGACGTTTGATCACGCAAATAGGTGCCATGTCAGTCTACACTGCAGCACAGTAGTTGTTTCCATTACTTCCAAGCTGAACCTCCTTTATTTGAGTTGCTTTTATGTGCTGACAACCATAAGACTAATATGTTGGCAGCAACCTGCTCTGGAGGATCCATCTGTGCAAAAGAGACCATTCTCGCTGTTGTGGCTCACATATATGATGGGGTTGAACCAACTGCTCCATAACCAATTTTTTAACTCACTGACACTTGAGTAGTTCACATCCTGGGTTTGTCATACTTGATGAACAAGGAACTCCATATATGTAAGTATTGTCCCTTCAACCCATGCAGACCCAGCTAGGTTGCCTATGGAGACCTGATGATGCACCTTACAGTGGACAGATGGTTCTATTCCCTTTGTACTCTGCTGCTACTAATCTGGCTTCTCAGTGCTGATGATGGCAAGGTCATGGTGATCATATAGTTGTCACGGTCGCATATTTACCCAGCTAGGTTGCCTATGGAGACCTGATGATGCACCTGACAGATGGTTCTATTCCCTTTGCACTCTGCTGCTACTAATCTGGCTTCTCAGTGCTGATGATGGCAAGGTCATGGTGATCATATAGTTGTCACGGTCGCATATTTTTGGTTCACAGATTTAAGCATTTAAAGAACTAGATCATTGAAAAGAAGGACGTTGTTATGTTGATTTCATTATTATGCAAATCTTCAGCTTTATGATATTCCCGTTGCCTAATGCTTGTTCCTGTAGCTTTTGGTTTAAAATCACTCCATTCTAAAATTGATCTTTCCTATGGACAGACCATGCAAGGCTCCATCAAAAGCTTTGACCCGCCCATCGAAGGCTTATAGTGCTCCCCCTCTTTGCATCATCAGACCCTTCTACCATGCATGCTTCATGTTTCTTTCAGAAGGGCACGAAATATTCAGCAGCTTACCGAATCAGGAGGCTGGCTGCTGATTGTTCTGTTAATGATTCTGAGCCATTACAAATACATTCATGTGTTTTTTAGGTGGGAGAACTGAAACCAGAGAAGGCTATCCCAGATACTATCTTTAAACAAGCAAAAGGTCTGCCTATAGTTACTGTGGTGAAGGTTGGACTGAAACCAGAGAAGGGCTAAATCTGTCAAGAACAAACAGTCCTCAAGAGAAAGGTCACATAAGTAGGCCAAAACTGCCTCTATTCAGTAGGTGAGCACCTACAAACAAAGAGATCAATGGTGTTAAGGATTGTACATAATTCTTACATGTCCCTTCTTCCAGTAAAAATGGATCCTCCTGTGGCTGTCAGCTTCCTATCTTAACTGCTGCTGTTACGGATTGTTCATAATTCTTACATGTTCCTGTTTTCTATAGTGTAGAGTAGCAGTAATTATTTTATTTTTGAGTTGGAACATAACACTGTGTGTCTACTTATGATTAATCATGCCTATTCTGATGGGGTCCCCTAAATTTGAGTATGCGATTATGCAGGAACTTAGCAAATCTTGGTCTAAAGGGTGTTTTACCTCCGGAGCTTGGAAAGCTTATGCATATGAAATCTCTGTAAGCATATTGTGTACTTCTTTGAGAAGTGCTTTGTTTTTGTCAATACACATTGACTCAGGAACTTTTAAAAGTATGCCTTTTCTTAGTATGCTCAAGACCTTAAGCATTTTCAGTTGTGAATTCAGGAAATTCATCTAGCATTTTGTTTTTGCTTCTGAGTATCTAATCACATACAACACCGATGTTTCTTTTGATGTGCTTACTGTAATGAACTTAGAAGAGCTTTGTTAAGACTTAAGACTGTTGTTTTTATTCGCCGGCAAAGGCCTTTAACAATCTACCTCCAGAAACAGCAAATAGTCAGCTAAGACATTTAGTGATCTACCTCCAGAAACAACATACAGTCGACTATAGCTGCAGTTAGCAGCTAAACTGTATATTGAAAAAAATAGCTAAATCATCTTCAAACAGCTATAGGCAGAGAGTTAGAACCTTGGTTAAAACTTAAGACAAATGGGAACCTTAAAATGGCGTATGTTCTATTTTCGAATGCTCATTTACCGGTTCCTCTTCCCAGTATCTTCTGTGCCAAACGTTTCTCTGTTTCCGCGCATATAAAACCATGGCCATCAACCGCGCGCATGGTATATAAATATAATAGAAGCTAAACATGCTACTGATTTTCCGACAAATATGTTTACAGACTGTTCTTACAATTGAAACCTGTACATGTGCTTCCAGCTATTGCTGGTGTGGAACGTGCGAGGTACCGTGGCCATGCATCGGACAGCGCAACATCAGCCTTCACCAATTCTTCAGACGAGAGCTTCTATCTGTCACGAGGTACAAAATTGATTACTCCTCCATTTCATGTATTAAACAACATAGTACATAATGGATCTAAAACATTGCATCAACAGACTATTCCTCCGGCTGTAGTTTGCAGTCCGATAGGACCAGGCACCTGGACTGAGCAACTCACGAAGTCGTCAAGAAAGAAGCACAGGCTATCACCACCATGCTCCAGAACCACCAGCTTCTCTGCATCACCGTCGACTCCTCTGAATAATCGTCCATTTCTGATAATGTGCTACCATGTCTACTAAGCCTTTATGTAAAACTCAGTCGTCTCTGTTTCATGATCACTAAACTCTCTATGTATTAGTGCCTCGAACTGCCACTGGGTGTATGCTGTCTGCCTAAACACTGAACATGTTATGCATATTTTATCCCGAATTCTCTCGTCCTATCTTTTACCATTCACTGTCTAATACAACCGTGGCCATTGCCCGCGCGCACAAATCACTAGTTTTTAATAGCTCATGTAGATTACACTTCCTTTCAATTCGTTCCCTTCTCGGTGCTTTTACTGGCCCAGCTTCAATTTAGATGAGTTTCGAGATTTCAATGTCTGTCGACGTTGCAGGTACACACTTTAAAATTCACTCTTGTTACTTGTAAGCTGTAGTTTTACATAGCACATTGTAATAGATATTAAGTTGGTGTGATTTACTTGCTAAAATAACCCCTACACTGTAGCCAGGATTAGATTTATGTGGTTTTAATTAGAGTTTTCATAGTTTGCACAGGAAGGCTGATTTCCATAGCATACATTGCCCTCTAACTATGATATGAGACGATAATGCAATGAGACTAAAATCTCATAAGAGCAAGTAAATAAATTCAATACGCATTCATTGAAGTGTTCAAAAGAAAACAGAGCAAGCATTACACTGGATCAAACTGTTGTTGCGCTGTTACAGTACACGAACTTGAAAGATTTGTGTATCTACGCAATCTTGTGATGTGAAAAAAAAAAAATCGTTACAACTACCTCCAGTAAATTTCCAGCTCTCTCTGCTTGGCTCTGCTTGGCTTGCACCCAGTCATGCAAACCACCAAACATGGACTGCTGCCCCAGGCTTCAAGCCCAGGCTGAGGCTGCTATTTGGAGTAAAACCTACAACAGGGAAGGATTCACCATATCCCATGAAAATATGTGCCTCTAATTCATGTGTCATAAGCACTTACACGTCAAATATGAAAAGGTAGCACACTTCAGAATTTACTCTGATATAACTTATGACATCCTACCCAAAAAAAGTGAATAAAATTGCAAAAACCAGGAAATGATACAACTAACAGAATGTGGCTCCGTCTTTCATACCATGCTTCCTCTTTGCACCTGTAATCTTTCGCTCTTGAATCTCACAAGAATTGACATAGCTGTAGTAGGGAGGTATATGAGATCTCCATACTAGGACCTCAAATTTTCCATGTTTCTTAATTCTTCCATACAGCACATCTTGGATTCTTATCTCTGGAACCTCATTGGGAAAGCGGTGATACTGATCACATATCCTGAAATCTTCACAAGGTTTGTTTTGGTTTAGAAGATGAAAAAGATGCACACCGAATTTAGAGATATGCACACCAAACTAAGAAAACACAAGATGAGTATTGATGTTTCTGAAACTCACTTTGTAGTCTTTTTTCTTTGCTTTACGGCAACTCCAAGGAGAGCAAGGGCATATAAGAACAACTGGGCTCAAGAAGCAAAAACATATAAAAACAACTAAATTGAGAGAGTCAATAGTCCATTCACATGTGTTGGGACCCTTACCTTCATATCCTTATCGATTTTTCTTATTTATTAGCTTACACTTGCTACTAATTGGATACTTCCACAGGTACAGCCCTTGAATGTTTAATTCTGAGGCTTTGCTTAACTGTACCAGTGAACCATCACTATGTACTATGTATTTTCTCTGTAGAAAACTTATGATACGAATGTCACAAAAAATCAGATTGTTAGATTAGAAACTGATGTATCATCTGTATAACAGCCAATAACTATATTAATTAACCAGTTTCGTCTGTTGGACTTTTAGGCTAACTGACTGAACACGAGTTGCCTCTAGGCCAGAGTTTGCACTACAAATTCCCAACTCTCTGTTTTACTCGTATTTCAGAAGGATAGCACTGTACAAACATTACCTGAGCAATATAATAGCAAATTCTCTGCCAATATCTGGATTAAATATGATAAATGCATCATGAATCCTTCAGTCATGAAACTGCTGTTGAAGAGTATGTACAGATTACATAATCACAATGTCTAAAAATCAATAAATATGCATGCCTGTCCTACGGAACTTTTTAACTGCTCAGAGTGCGATGTTACTGTCTGATCATTGACCACATCCAGTCACCCTTTCAACAATTTCATGTGTTTTCTTTTGTGAGTGAACAAAACATACCAGCACTCAGTAGACACAGTTAAGACCCATTCGTAGCTAGGAATTTTTAAGAATTTTTGTATGAACTGATCTACTGAACTCATCCATGACTATTCAAATTGGCACACTGGATTTCAGCAATTATTTCCTTTCTTCTTCAGTTCTCATGTTTCAGGCCATAAGACATGGGATCAAAGTAAAATTAAGCAAAAGTTACAAAGCACATACGAAAGGCTTGTTTTCTTTAGCATACCTATGTACACACAAGGGAACTCACATTCATTCTAGGAGTTCACTGCAACCTACAATTTAGGAAAACACAGAGAGGTACCAGTTTACAAACAGGCAGTGATCAAACTAACACATTTACAAGATAGAATCATGATATTCCACTTTATTAATGCATCGCTCGTCACATACAACCATATACAGGGTGAACACGAATGAGGCAATTACCTGGAGTGCGGAAGCTCATGTAGGGAAAAACGCTGGAGAAGGCAGTATCCCTGGATACCTCTGTGACCTGGCGAGACTTCAGATCAATGGTGAAGAGCCCAGTAGCCGTCCCAGACGACCATCATCCCTAGCGACGAGCACAGCACGCTGCCAATCGAAGCGTGGCGGCGGCGGCGGGCGCGCCACTGCCATCTCCTGCGTGCCCTAATCGTGCTCCAGGGCTGCCGTGCCCGCCTGGAAGGCGAAGTAGAGCGCGGTCCCGGCAAGCGCGCTGGGAGCGTGTGCCGGGAACGCACTCTACTACGTGTTCCAGGCGGTGGCGGATCTGCTTACATGGTGGTCCGAGCAGCGAGGACGAGCAGGTGAAGATCTGCTCTGCTTCGTGCTCTGGTTTTGCCTTGCCTTTCACCTCTGGAGAGCCCGGGGCAGTGCAGTGCTCCCAACGGCGGCGTCGTGAGAGAGAAATCGCGGTATTTATATCACCTGCGGCAAAACCCTCGTCGTCTGAAACCATCGGATCGGATACGGACGCTAGTGGACGGAGGCGATCGGGACGCGTGGGAAAGCCTACGTGTCCGAGCGGAACAGGGGCGGCATCCAACACGAATGATGAAAGGAATGTCAGTCCAAGTAGTTGGGCCTCGTTTTCGGTTTCGGTTTTCCTACACAACTGTCTGGGCTTGGGCTGTCGATTTGGGCCACAGATATCTGGAGTCTGGACTGGATCTCCAGAAATGAAAAACAAAACTACGAGGCATCAGCCACAGCAACGGACCAATAATAACAACAGAGTTCCATTCAGGAGAGGAGAGAGCAATGAGACGACAGAGTGAGAACACAGGAACTCTGCTTTTGGACTAGCTAACCAAACCACACAAAAAGCAGCACAACAAGAATCTCATTTGGATTTTTGCTCCTGGCCATGAAGACTTCACGAGTTCACGTTAGGTATAATAAGCCGGAACCAAGAATTTGAGCACCAAGAGGCCCCAACTAAATCCCTCTCGGCTCTCGCACTGACCGGCCGTCCAGTGATGGAATTCCCGGACGTCCCAATCAGGTGAGCACGTCCTGATAAAGACTCGGAGGCAGCGGCGTGACATTGGCCAACGCCAGCACAGAGAGCCGCCTTTACAAGCCAGTAAAACGACGCCCGGCCTTTGGTTGCATCAGCGTCACCTCGCTGACCAATTTGTTGAGCGGCGCGGCGGGCGTTTGTGCGGTTAGGTCTGATGCTTGAGCATGACGCAGCTCCTCCTCGGTCTCATCTCAACTGATCCGAATTAGCACACGCGATTACACGGGGGTAATTATCCAGAATAGCTAATGGCAATCGACATGCTTGGCTCTGATGGATTGGAGGGAATGCTTTTTACCTGTAGTTTGCTATCTGCAAATGTGGCATCACCATCACCGTTCTGTTCCTGGTGGTGATCGAAGCCATTCATTTAGATGGCTTCTTTAGAATATACTAGTACTACATTAGCCGCTTATATAATAGCAATAAAGGTACACGTCACACAATATTCTGCCTATTCTGTATGCGTGGTCACATTTCCTTCGGTGGCTGATCACCCGTTTTGATTCTTCAAGTAGAAAGGTAAGTTTGCGAGCTTTGTTATTGACTTCTACCACTCTTATCAGTCACCGTGGCCAGAATTTTTATTTAGTTTGGCCTGCTCTTCCGTTCTCCTGATGACAAATTTGCCGAATTCTTATCTTAACCTCTAAGGTTCAAAGGTTCACTTCTGAAGAACTTTGGCACAGACGTTACCATGGTTTCACCTTTAAACATTGGCACTTTTTGTGCAAGAATTGACGATTCTTCACAGGTTTCTCCGTCAGGCCTATGTGGATCCTTTTCTTTTATTATCCTGTATGATTACGGACAGGATTTGGCTTATTCTAGGTTTCCTAATGCGAATATGTTCTCAGAGCTGATGGGTGTGCCAAATGCGAATGCGATCGATCTTTCTAAAATAGAGCTCGTCAGTGGAATGCCACTCTGGGCTTTCACCTCCAGCTGCCAAGTGGTCCTCCTTTCAAGCTACTCCGCGCGTTTAGCTGTTTGTAGCAGCGCGCATAGGTTTTCATAACCTCAGTGGGATTTGCTCGTAAACAGCTGTTGAGCAAATCTCAGGTTACCAAAAAAGCATGGGTTCAGGTGAGAGCTCTGACACTTTCCTGTGTTGTCCAAATGCAATTCCAGCTGCAAAGCTCGCTCTGTTTTGCTGGAGGAGAAACAAACCTGCCGAAAGCTACGGGACGTGTGGTCCTGCACATTAGTGCTAATGGAATCGATGCTAGTAGTATTGTCTTTTCCAAAATTCAGTGCAGGATTCGCATCATATGAACAGAAAGAAAGACACGGAATTGCTTTCAGAACAAAATCCGCGTAGCATACTATAACAAAAATACTCTACAATGGCAAAAAAAAAAAAAAAAAAAAAAAAAAAAAAAAAAAAAAATCATTACGCACGTTAAACATTTAGGGCCTGTTTGGTTCCACACACTAAAACTAAAGTGACTAAAATGTTTTAGTTTTTAGTTAATCTTGAGTGATCAGAGTGAATACATACAACTAAAGTGTTTTAATCACATTTTAGTCGCTGTGTTTGGCTCTTTAATTTAATTTACTGGCTTTAGTTTTAGTTAATAACCAAACATGCCCTTAGTATGTTCCTTTTTTTCCATCCCTACTTACGATACCAAAGTCTAGCCAATATGAACAGAAAATGGCATAATGTTTTGGTGGGTTGGAAATGAAATGGACAAAGCACGCCGAACATATTCGTCAACAACTTCACCTTTGGCCTTTCGGTGTGTTTTTCAAGTTACGATCGGGTCTTATAGTTTTTCATTTAAGAGGAAAGAAAAGAAAAGAGGGCGAACACGGATACAAGCTGGCTAAGTGGCTCGTGGCGGCCTCAACGGAGCCTTCGAGAAGGAAATGACGTCCCCGGACGCCAACTCTTTTTTCCATCCCTACTTACGATACCAAAGTCTAGCCAATATGAACACAAAATGGCATAATGTTTTGTTGGGTTGGAAATGAAATGGACAAAGCACGCCGAACATATTCGTCAACAACTTCACCTTTGGCCTTTCGGTGTGTAATGAGCATATATTATTTCGTTCGTGCACACATTTATTTCCCCTGTCGATTTTTATCAGCATCTAGCCCAGGACACAGGTGATCGATTAAACGCACACACCGCGCGCCGACCAAAAAAAACATTCTTGAGGAAAATATACGTGTATATATGTGCTGGTAAACGATCGGCGCCGCATCTTGCTAGCTAATGCATATGCATATCGGAATCAAGGCAGGAGGATATTCTTGTCCTCCACGGCTCGATAACAACTTGTGTGCCATCTCTGCCTAAATTCTGAAACCGATCGTTTGCGCAGCTCGAAAGGTACCGAAAACTGTTTCATCGTTTTCGTGCTAAAACCTGCGACCTCGACGCCGCGGCGGGGATCTTTGGGCAAAGCCGATTATTCCACAAGTATCGGTGCAGGTTAGATACCACATCTTCCACAGCGTGCCTTCGCTGTCGGATGGCGACATGAGCTTTGTAACAATAGCCATATGGAGAGTTTGCTCCAAGGATGCAAGCCACTAGAAGTCGAGCTAGTTTTGTATATCCTTGTGACGTTCTCCGTGTAGTGGTACGAGAAAAAATACGCTCTCCACGGAAGCCTTGCACATGGGTGATATATGGCCAAAGAAACGGGAAAAGTTAGGTTAGCCGCAGCTGCTGAATTTTGTGGACATGCATAGCTTACAAGGCTAAGCAAACACAAGGTCCAAAATTTCTTTCGAACAATGCCAGAAAAAAGCTTGGCTGACTTGTTTCGCTCCCACAAGTCAAGCGGGTGGGTGTGTTTCGTTCGCCGCGGCATCTTGGAGAAATCTGGCTTGCGTTATTCGTGTTGACCGACAGACACGCGGCATGCGCATGTAGGTTTGTACTGACCGAATAGAACTATCTAATCTACTACTGGTACAATGCTCGGCTCAGCACCGGACGCCCAGAGCTTGGCGGGAGTACAAAGGAACGAACAGTGGAAACGACCGAACCGCTCCGCCGGCTGATCGAGCAGGACGGGACGGCCATCGCGAGAGACCACACAGCTGGGCGCTGGCCGGTGGCCGAACATGTCCCGCGACGATTCGGCCGTCCAGCCCCGGTCCCTCTCGCGCGTGGCCGTCGTGGGCTTGCGGTCTGGCGGCGAAAATTCGCCCGGGGGCGGGGGTCGAAAGCGACCAGGAACCCCCGACCCCGCGACGTGGCAGGCCTCTGGTGCCAACGCCCAACGCGGACGCGACGCGGGATCCCAACCGCCGGCTCGGACCACGTTTCGAACCTTCGATTTGCCCAGGCGCCGCGCCGTCCGTATCCCCGAATCGACCAGGCGAAAACCCCCACGCACCACCAGGCAGGCAGGCAGGCCGCAGGCGCCACGCCGCGCGTTTACGACGCTGCTTCCTCCTGGACCGCGCGCGCTTGACCAAGGGACTGTGCGAGATTGATGCAGGTGGCCGTTGGGTGCTTGGTGACAGCGATCTGATATGCACACAGCAACCGGCCGGATAAACTCCATGTCATGGCGCGAGTTGATGGAGGCCACGGAGACCAGGTATTAGCACGCCTGCTTGCTTGCTTACACCTAACACCGGTTAGGCGTGACCGCTTTCAATTTTCTGAGCGTAGCGTACCATGTCTCCACCGGAACAAGCTTATCTCAGGCCGCTTAGTTTCCGGGGAAGAAACACCAAACACGTCGTCGACTTCTTCAGATGAGGTGGCCTGCGACGCATATTGACCACGTTGCTTTTGGGGGCTTCCGAGTTCGATCGGCGTAGTATATGGATGGTACTGTTGTTGGCTGTTGGGTTACCTACCTACCATCTTGGGTACGGTGGGCTCGTGCTTGTTGAGCTAGTAATATTTTTCTTTTTTTTAAAAAATAATGTTCAAAAGCAACCTTCTGGTTCATGACTAGGAAACCTACTTGTACGCAATCCATTTCTTTTGATAATATTTTATAGCTAGCCGTGTACTGTCACAATTGCCACGGTCTAAGACTATCCGCACTCGTCATACTCCATTTTCTCCCCCTAAACGGAATATTCTGTCCTTATCAGCAAGATTCTTCACTCCATACCAAATTCTTCCGCACTCGTCATCCTTTATATCTCATACTCTAAATCCTAGTCAGCAAGATTTTTTACTCAAATTTATTCTACCCACCCCATCTGCAGTGGCTGACGAGTGGGACCCGCGGCCCCACCTTATCTCCATGTCTCCATGTCGGCCCCTGTACCGCTCCTCTTTCTCTCCCCCATTCTCTCTCGGCCGCATCGCCCTTTCCCCTCCCGGCTCCATCCACCGCCGGCCGACCGCGCCGCCCCCTCCGTGTACCGCGTCCCCCTCCACGCACGGCCACCGGAGCTGCGGAGGTCCCGGCGGTGGCGGCAGCTCGGGCCATGGCGGATGGAGGCGGCGAAGCTCCCTGTGGCGGACGGAGGTCCCGGCGGCGAGCGGCGGGGCTGGGGCGAGGCGGTCCCTGCGCGAGCTTGTACGGCGAGGGAGCGGCGAGGGAGCGAGCTCGCGGATTCCCTGCTCCGGCTCGGGAGCGCGGCGGCGGGAGGAGCGCGGTGGCGTCGGGCGCTCCTCTGCTCCTCGTCCGGCCGCCGGCGACCCTGCTTCCGGCTGCTTCCGCGACCCCTGCTCTCCGGCCGCGGGGAAGGAAGGACGGCGTCCCCTGCGCGCGTGCCTCTCCCTCACCCTCATCCGGCCCGGCGCGGCCTCGGCCTCAGCGCTCGCACCTCGCGCCCGGTCATGGAGATGGAGGCGGCGGAGGAGCACCCCAGCGCGCTAGACGAAGATGTGGCGGCCGCGCGTGAGGAAGAGGAGCTTGCGCTCGCGCTCGCGGCCGGACGGACGGAGCTCGCCGTCGCGCTCCTCTGCTTCCCTGCCGCCGTACGCGGGCGTCGGTGGTGGTTGGCGGGCCCCACAGCCACGTACGCGCGCAGCGCGCGTCCGTGAAGTACGCTGGAAATCCCGGACAGCAGCTGATACTGGACGATTCAGGACGAGGATCCAGTACCCGCTGCGGCGTTTTTTTACTGGAAAGCGGTACTGGAGGGTGCCGTCCAGTACCCCGCTGCAGCTAGTCTAATCAAATCAGCGATAGGGTCCTTGTAGCAATTGGAAATTGGAATACCCAGTAGCCAATACCCCTGACGGCTGGGCGAGGAAATAGTCCAAACGCCCATTCAGTTTGCCATAAAAATGCGCATTACATTAGCATGTGTTCGCAAACAAAAATGTTCCAAGGTTGACGCCGAAATTAATTTTGTCGAACTTGTTTCCTCCTTTTGCCGACACTGTTTCTTGCAAATATAGTACGTGAGCCCAGTGGAGGGAACGACGACGTGATCATCACAAAGGAATAAAAAATATCGGGCGGGGGAATCAGAAAACTGGCAGTTGAGGAAGCAAACTTGATCGGAGATTGTTTTTTAACGAGAGGTTGACATCTGTTTTGATGTCCATTATTAGCGTAAATTATAGTTTATTTTTGCCGGGTCTACGCCCAGCATGCATATTGCTGAAGAAAATGATCCACGCATGCATCTGTAGGATGATTAACAGGGGACTCGTGGAATAACATTAAACTAATGACTATTTCTTTCACTGGTTACACTAAAAAAAATTAGGCGGAACAAAGTCCAAGATGAAATTCCTCAGGGTTGCAAAGAGATGAACAAGAGGGACGTGGATAACACTAGCTAAGCATCGGATATTACAATTTCTTTACAGCTGGTGCGCGGTGCTGTTCTGAGCCCGCGTAGCACAACATGCTTAGGAAAACTGGCCAGAAGCATTTTTCTTTTGTTGAGATGGTAAAAACAATGCTTCGGATTTTGGCAGAAAAACACTACTGTTTTTACAGCAATAAATTCAGTTTTTTTTTTTTTTTGGACTGGCGTTGGTCGACGACCGACAACGATGACAGGTCATGGCATACGATGCGGTACGCGTACGTCCTAATCAGTACATTCATTCAGTAGGAGCAAGTACTCGTATCTTCTTTAAACTCCCTTCCAAAAGGACTGTTAAGGCAAGTGTGGAGCTTTTCGCGCGGTTGCTGATAGAATTAGAATCATATCGCATCAAATCAGACCGAAGCAACCATTACTCCTCCAAACGATGACGTTGATCCGGTATCGCATCTCTTAATCTGGCAAATCTCTGGTAACAGCTATCTCTGCCGTATTTGGCTGTACGCACGCCGAACGACACGTTTCACTAGCAGTTCACCACACGGCACACCCAATCGACACGAGTCGATCCGGAGTTCGTACCAAAGTTGCGAACCAGAGGAATATACCGTCGATCCGATGAGTGAGCAGATAAACTCGAAGAATCCACCTCTTCTTAACACGCAAACGCTGTCCTAAAAACTGACGGGAAGCCACGGCGAGGCACTCGGGATTTTTGTGGCAAAATTGGCACGTAGCCACTCCCGGAACTCGTCAACCGCCACCAGTGTGAGTTGTGTGACCTGTTCGATCGGCTGGTGCTGGTCCAACCACCGAGCGAGCGCCTCCCACCACTCCTGCACTGTTGCACCCGGACACGAACTCGCGCCGGCCGGGTCGACGAGTCCAAACGACTCCAAACCACTGGAAAGCCTTGCCGATGCCGATGCCGACCGACGACGGAACCGCCCGAATCCACCTCGGTTACGCCTGCGTCGCGGCCTGTCCGGTGCTCCCGCCTTCTTTGACCCCGCGCTCGCCACGCCACGCCGCACCCGATCCCCGACCGCACGACGAGTTCCTTCCTGCCCTTTCCCCGTCTTAAAACCCAACCCGCTCCAACATTCCCATCTCCTCTACTCGCCCCCCGAAACAGACGAACCGACGTGACCGGATCAGAAACGAAGCAGGGGAGGAGACCACAACTGCCAACGAGAGAGGCGGGTTCCGTTCGAGACGGAGTAGGCAAGGGAAGGGAAGGCCAGCCGGGGGCGGGCGGGCGCCGCGATGGGGCCGGACGGCGGCGGCGGCGTCATCGGAGGGGTGATGGGGGTCCTGTTCTACGGGGTCGTGGCGGTGGTGGCGCTGCGGCTGGTGCTGTCGTACAAGTCGGCGGCGCACGCGCTGCGGCGGGCGTGGCGGTGGGCGGACGAGTGGGCGCAGGCGTACCAGTACTACGAGGTGCCCCGCCTGGCCACCGCTGACGGCGGCGCGGAGAACCCGCTGTTCCGGAAGGCGGCGGCGTACGTGGCGTCGCTGCCGTCGCTGGAGGACGCGGACGCCGCGTGCGTGCTGTCGTCGGCGGCCAAGAGCAACGACTTCGCGCTGCAGCTGGGCGCGGGGCACACCGCGCGGGACGCCTTCCTGGGCGCGCGCCTCGCGTGGACCAACGCCGGGGACGGGCGCGGCCTCGTGCTGCGCGTGCGCCGCCACGACCGGACCCGCGTGCTCCGGCCCTACCTGCAGCACGTCGAGTCCGTCGCCGACGAGATGGAGGCGCGACGCCGCGAGCTCCGGCTCTACGCCAACAACGCCAACGCCAACGCCAACGCCGCGGATGGCCCGACGACGCGGTGGACGTCCGCGCCCTTCACCCACCCGGCCACGCTCGACACGGTGGCCATGGACCCGGACCTCAAGGCGCGGGTCCGCGCCGACCTGGAGAGCTTCCTCAAGGGCCGCGCCTACTACCACCGCCTCGGCCGCGTCTGGCGCAGGAGCTACCTGCTCTACGGCGCGCCCGGCACGGGGAAATCCACCTTCGCCGCGGCGATGGCGAGGTTCCTGGGGTACGACGTCTACGACGTCGACCTCTCCCGCGGCGGCTGCGACGACCTCCGCGCGCTGCTCCTGGCCACCACCCCGCGCTCGCTCATCCTCGTCGAGGACCTCGACCGCTACCTCCGCGGCGGCGGCGGGAACGGCGAGACGGCGGCGGCCAGGACCGCGCGCGTGCTGAGCTTCATGGACGGGCTCTCCTCCTGCTGCGGCGAGGAGCGCGTGATGGTGTTCACCATGAGCGGCGGGGGCAAGGACGGCGTGGACCCCGCCGTGCTGCGCCCGGGCCGGCTCGACGTCCACATCCACTTCACCATGTGCGACTTCGAGGGCTTCAAGGCGCTGGCCAGCAACTACCTGGGGCTCAAGGACCACAAGCTGTACCCGCAGGTGGAGGAGGGGTTCCACGCCGGCGCCCGCCTCAGCCCCGCCGAGCTCGGCGAGATCATGCTCGCCAACCGCGGGTCCCCGAGCCGCGCGCTCCGCACCGTCATCAGCGCGCTGCAGCACGTGGCGCCGTCTCTACCGTCGTCGGCGCAGTCGCAGTCGCAGTCGCAGCGGGCCAGCACCGCGGCGCGCCCGCCGAAGCTGACCTCGAGATGGTCCGGGCACCTCGACGCGGCCAGCGCCGCGGCGTCCGAGGACGCCAGCGCGGTGGAGCATTCGCAGCAGAGCGGCGGGGGCGGGGGAGGTTTTGCCAAGGACACGCCGATCAGGGAGATCAAGAAGCTCTACGGCCTGATCAAGTACAGGAGCCGCAAGGACTCCTCCGGCGTCGTGCCGGTGGACGACAACGCGGCGTCGCCGAACGCGAACGGGCGGGGCAGCGACGTCAGCTGTAGCTTCTCCGAGAAGGACCGGTGATTAGTTATTTGGGCTTTGTTCTTCTTCTTCTTTTTTCGTTTTTCACTTTTGATAATGATGATTTCCAAGTACAAATGTTTATTCGAAAAATTGGGAGCTGTACATTGTAAGTAAATCTTGTAGCAGTAGGGGCTTTCTTGTGTTATTACTCCAGACAGAAACCTTGTTCAATCTGAAACGCATCCAATTGTGCGGCAGTAAACAAGCTGTGTTATTACTCCAGACAGAAACCTTGTTCAATCTGAAACGCATCCAATTGTGCGGCAGTAAACAAGCTCGCATAGGTGACATCTGAATTGCGGCCATGAGCCCAATTGACATTTTGGTGACATCTTGAGGTCCAGTGGAACAGCAAATTCTCAACAACGACTAGCAACCAGGACAGCATATTTGTTCAACAACGATTAACAAGTAACAACCAGGACAGTACATTTGTTGGATTGATTGAAGTTATTTCGTCACAAAGTCAAAGATCCTTTTTTTTTTTCACAAAAGAACAGAGATCTGGATTATTGATGTTCTATACAACACCGTACCAGACGACGACACGTGTTAATCCATTAGAGGCATAGAGTATAGTCGTGGCAAATGTCAACTGTATATAATCTGCTTGGAACAAGCGGTCGAGAAGACGACAAGCAGGCACTACAAAATGCTCTGTTCGCTAGTATGGAACTCCCAATTCCACCATTAATTTCCAAACATCGCGGTTTGCACCTTGTACCAATCTCTGTCACCGTGCGCGCATTACCCTGGACCACCTCCGCCGCTGGTCCGCCCCAGCCCCCTCGCCGGCCGGCCGGCCGGCGGTTGCGCGGGCGCCGGCAGCTTCGGGACCATCGGCGCCGATTCCTTTTGCCACCATCCAAATTGTCCACTGCGATTTGATTAAGCACGGCTTACTGGCTGCGGTTGCGACCTCGCCATCACACCGCTTTCTGGTGTTAGCCCGTGTCTGCTTCTGATTCTTCTTTTTCGATTTTGGTTGGCGCTTAAAATATAGCGTGACACGCGCGATTACGAGGTGCTAAACTAAACAAATGCGACGAATCATGAATCAAGGACATCCATTATTAAGCGTTTGCGATTAGCGGCTGGTGATGATGATTAGGGGCGTGGTTCTGCGAGCTAATGATGTGCCTTCCAGGCACTTGTTTGCTGCATACTGTATTGTTATTGTTGTTGCACGTACGTACTCCAATAGCTTACGAGTTTCATCCGTGCCGTTTGGAGGAATGTTTGATTGATTTGGTTCACACAAGATCGTGCGGTTGGCACTCAGCACAGCACAGCTAGTTCCAAGGTGTGTGAGCACAAGATGTGCGAGCAAGGATCCGCCGCCGCCGCCGGGCAGGCACAGCCGCACAGCACAGGTGTCCTATCGCTGTTCCAGCTTTGCAAGATGAACTGGACGCGGGTTGGAGAATGGAGGACAGTGGGCCTCTGGCCTTTGCTTCACAGGATGGGTGCCTGGCTGCCTGCTCATCCGTCCTTCAGTCGGTGCGGTCGCATTACTCCTACCATCCGGCCGAATTCATGTCCCGCGTGTTGAATGATTGATCTTTTTTATTTTCATTTTCCTATGATCCGGTGTTGACGAACTGATTTTATAAAGAAGATGAGGACGCCACTTGCTGCCACCCGTTGTTGACATATGAATTGTCGTATAGGACAGTAGTACTCCTATTACAAGTATTCTAACGCAAGATTTCAACATCTACCGCCTTATCTGAGGACTGACTGAAACATAAGAACACCACAATATCCGGCACCACACATCATACCTGAACTCAGCACGTCAAAGCCACGGGTACAGTCTCAAGGACGGACACGGGCCGGCAAGTCTGTGCCGTGCAACGGAAGCAATTCTAGGCCACGGCGGCGGTGTTCTCCACCCTGTCCGAAAGTTTTGGCATGCACGGAAGGGACTCCACCACTTTGTTAGACTTTTGGGGAACCCGTTGCCATGATGTGCAGACAAGACAAAAGGCCTCCCGTCCGCCGTGTCAAGCTGAAGCTCAGATCCCATGATGATCGTCTCCAGCACAAAATGGCCCGATTAGCAGCCCGACAGCGTTATTAGTTTTCTTGCCCCCCCCCCCCGAGTTAGGGCAGTCCCAATGGTTAAAACTATGCACAATATCCAAAAGATAATAAATCTATATCTCTTATATAAACAAACCCCACTAAGCTATTTATCTACATTCTCCTTAAGCCATGTCAGCACAATTTCAGTTACCAATCCCACCCAAATATCACCAACTGATGTAGAAGAAACGGAGAAGAGAAGTTACACGGCAGACAAGTAGACAAGCAGTCGTCAGGCCTTTACAATTCCAGAAAAGGATGAGAAACCGTCTCGCAGTGTCTCTTTCCATTCCATCGCTTCGATTTTTCTTCAGATCACCCGCCAATCTATAAATTCGCCTTCGGCCTCTCTTTGCCATGGCCATGCCATGCCAAGCTCCAAGCCTCCAACGCAGTCGCCGTGGCCTAACTCTCCTTCAATGCAGACGAGACTGTACCTCTTCACCGGCGTAGACACGGCCTGTCGAAACTCCACTGGTGTCGATGCAGCCGGTTGGCACCAGCCGGTGCGCTTTGAGAAAGGGGGCGGCGCTCCAGCGATGCCAGCGTGGCCGGTCGGGTGTCGCACCCCATAGCCGTCGCCCGTCGCCGGCGACGCCGTGAGCACACAACAATCGGACAACAGTGGATTTAGCGACGAGGAAGCGGGTCAGGGCAAACCCCCAGACCTTGGCTCCGAGTTCTATTTCTGAATGACGATGATGTTCGATCCCCCCCCTTCTCGGGTTAAGTACAGGGTCATTACAGACACTGACCGCTCGGGCCCACATGTCATTGCATTACATGAATGAAAACGTAAACAAGCAAAGTACGCCAACGCTAATCATCTTCAGGCGCCTTCAGTCTTCAGGTGCTTCAGGTCTTCAGACCGGAGCCGCGACATCTCCCCTGAGATCCAGCTTGGCCCCAAGCTGGTGCATCAGGGAACCTTTGCTTCAAGACGTAGTAGTCCTCCCAAGTAGTTGTTGCTGAAGACAACCCTGTCCATGAGACTTTTACCTGAGGAACGGCAGCACTGCCTTTGCGGACCACCTCCTATCGACGATGGCCTGAGGAACTGCTGCTGCTGCCTGTAAATCAGTGGTAACAGGAAGTGTGTCGAACACTGGAACAGAGTTAGGGACAAAAGGTTTCAGTTGAGAGACATGGAAGACATTGTGAATCAAAGCTCCATCAGGTAGTTGCAAGCGATATGCCACCTCACCCACTCTGTCCAGGATTTGATATGGACCATAGTACTTGTAAGCAAGCTTTGGGTAGGGTCTGTTGGCCACTGATGATTGAGTATAAGGTTGGAGTTTCAGCAAAACACTGTCACCCACTGAGAACTGATAAGCCTTCCTTGTTCTGTCAGCAACCATCTTCATTCTATTCTGAGCTCTCTGCATGTGTTGTTTCAGAGCTTCGAGGTGCAATTCTCTGTTCTCAATGACATGTTGAGCATCTGTTGGAGCTGTTTCAGGGATCGAAGGAATGGCACCCAAGTTTGCTTCATAACCATACATTGCTTTGAATGGAGAACAACTAATTGCAGAGTGGTAAGAGGAGTTATACCAGAGCTCTGCTAGGGATAACCAATCTTTCCAAGTAGTTGGTGCATCTTGGACTGAGCACCTCAAGTACATTTCCAGGCACTGGTTTACCCTTTCAGTCTGACCATCTGATTGGGGATGGTAAGCAGTTGTCAAATGCAGGTTCACTTTATATGCTGTGAAGAATGCTTTCCAGAAATGGCTCACAAATATTGTGTCTCTGTCACTGACAATGGAATTGGGGAGACCATGAAGTTTGACAATGTTGTCCATGAATAATTGGGCAATGGAAGCAGCAGTATAAGGATGTTTAACAGGAATAAAGTGAGCATATTTTGTTAGCCTGTCCACCACAACCAAGATGGCATTGTAACCATGGGAATTTGGTAATCCTTCTATGAAATCCATAGAAATGTCTCTCCAAATGCCCTCTGGAATAGGCAATGGTTGTAATAAGCCTAGTGGATGAGTGTTGTTGTGTTTGGACTGCTGGCAAATAGCACACTGTTTGATGAACTGCTCCACATCAGATTTCATGCCTTTTCAGGCAAAATATTGCTTCAGCCTATAATATGTAGCTGCAATCCCAGAGTGGCCCCCAGTGGCACTAGAATGTGCAAAATTGATAAGTTTGGTTTGGAGGGCAGAGTTGTGACCTATCCATACCTTGCCATGGAGCCAGATCAACCCTTTCTGAAGAGAGAACCCTTGTTCATTGGGGCTGTGGATGGCTAACTGCTGCAAGAGTTGTTGAGCTGAAGAATCAGTGGTGTAGGAGTTGAGCACCTCCTGAACCCAGGCTGGTTGTACAGTGGACACAGCCTGCAAAGGTAGAAGGTGAGCTACCCTGGAAAGAGCATCAGCAGCTGCATTTTCTTTACCTTTTCTGTATACTATTTTGAAGTTGAGTCCCATTAACCTGGTCATAGCTTTCCTCTGCAGCTCAGAGTGTAAATTTTGTTCTTTGAGATAAGCTAAAGACTTATGGTCTGTGAGGATGGTGAACTCATTTCTGTGAAGATAGTGTCTCCATTTCTCAACAGCCATGATGAGAGCCAAGAATTCTTTCTCATAGATAGACAGGTCTTTGTTCCTTCCTGTAAGGGCCTTGCTCAAGTAAGCTATGGGTTTGCCATTTTGCATCAATACAGCCCCTACACCATCCTGGCAGGCATCAGTTTCAATTGTGAATGATTGTTGAAAATCAGGTAAGGCTAGCACAGGAGCTGTTGTCATTGCTTTCTTGACTACTTCAAAAGCTGCCTGTGCTGGTTCTGACCAAAGAAAGGTCTTCATCTTTAGGATTGCTGTCAATGGTTTTGTGAGAATACCATAACCCTTGACAAATCTCCTGTAGTATCCAGTTAAGCCTAGGAAAGCCCTCAGTTCAGTCATAGAAGTTGGTACTGGCCATTTACACATGTCCTGAATTTTTGCTGGGTCAGTAGCTACTCCTTGGGAAGAAATGATATGGCCCAAGTACTCAAGGCTTGGTTGAGCAAAGGAGCATTTGGATTCTTTCAAATACAGCTGATGTTTCCTGAGCATCTCAAATACTGCTTCCAAATGATCAATGTGGTCTGCCAATGAGGAGCTATATATTAAGATGTCATCCAAGAAGACTAGCACTGATTTCCTGAGAAATGGCTGCAATATGTGGTTCATAAGGCATTGGAAAGTGGCTGGGGCATTAGTAAGGCCAAATGGCATGACCTTGTACTCATAATGGCCTTGATGTGTTTTGAAAGCTGTTTTGTGTTCATCTTCAGCCTTCATCCTTACTTGATGATAACCTGACTTCATGTCAAGTTTGGTGAAGAACTTAGCTCCTGCCAATTCATCAAGAATTTCTTCTATTACAGGTAATGGAAACCTGTTTTTGATTGTCAATTCATTTAATTTTCTATAATCCACCACCATTCTCCAAGTACCATCCTTTTTCTTCACTAGTAGGACTGGTGATGCAAAAGGACTGCTGCTATGTGAGATGAACCCAGCTTGTAACAATTCTTGCACTTGAGTTTCAATCTCTGTTTTGTGATGAGGAGAATAGTGATATGGCCTGCTGTTTATAGGTACTGCTCCTGGAATCAGAGGAATTGCATGATCATATATTCTGGATGGTGGTAACAGCTGTGGGTTTTGGAATATGTCCTTGTACTTGATCAAGAGATCTTGAACTTGTTCAGGCAGTGCTGATGCAGCTTTGGGAACTGGTGGTCCTGGTTCAGAAGAAGACTGAACTAACACAAATGCCCAGACTTCATTTCCTTTGGCAGATTTGTATGCTTTGGTTGCAGAAATTGCATTGACTTCCATTGGAGGTGGTAATAGTCCTTGGAGTGTGATGGTTCTGCCTTGATCTTGAAATGTCATAGTCTTGGCTTCCCAATCAAATGCCATATGCTTGTGGGCTTTCAACCAATCATAACCCAGGATTGCATCATAAGGTTGCATGTCCAAGACAATCATGCTAGTGGACAATGTGTGCCCTTGGCAGCACCATTGCATGTCCTGAGCTATCCATTCAGTCCTGATGGTGTCACCATTTGCCAATTGCACATTCTTTGGCTGAATAGGAACTAGCTGAATTTTTGCCAAATCCACAAACTGTTGGCTGACAAAACTGTGGGAGCTGCCACTGTCAAGAAGGATGAGCATAGATTTGTCTTTAACTCTAGCTCTGAACTTTAGACAAGAATCTATGTCTCTAGTTGTCAGAGCATTGATGGACAGCTGGCAGAATTGTTCTTGAACTGCATCTTCTATTGCCAATTCGTTTAGGACCTCATCTGGTAGTTCTTTCTGCAAATCTAAGTCATTGACTACTAATGCATTTGCCTGTGGCTTGTTTCTAACTTTGCACACAGCCATGTGTCCAGGGACAAATGGTTCTCCACAATTGAAGCAAAGATTGTGGGTTCTTCTGTAATCTCTCAGTTGCCTGTCCTGCCAAAGAGTAGATGACTATTTAACAGCTGGAGTGTCATGTTTCTGCTGATTGTAAGGCTTTGGAGGGTATTGCTGTCTGCCATATTTTGGTTTAGAGCTTTCCAGGACTTGCTCTTGAACTTCAGCTAAAATAGCAGCCTTGAGAACACTTGTAGGCATTTGAGGCCATACCAAGTTTCTGATATCAGGCTTTAGGCCTTTGACAAACTGCTGAGTGAAGAATGTATCATCATAGCCTGCATGATGCATAGTGATGGTGTACTGAAGGTTCTGGAATTGTGTTGTATACTCAGCTACTGAAGTGGTTTGCTTGATGTTGAGTATCTCAGCCATAGCTTTTCTGAAATCATCAGAACCAAATTCCTTCTCAACTTCTTGGCAAAAATGAACCCAACTTCTGAAAGTATTATGTTGCTTGAAAGCTTGGTACCATTTTCCAGCTTTGTCCTTCAGATGTACCTTGGCTGCAGTGATCCACATCCCCTCTGGGATTTTATACATGTCAAAGTAATCTCTGCACTTGTCCAACCACATTTTGGGATCATCACCAAAGAAATCAGGAAAATCCATCTTTGGCATAATGTGTTTCGGCAATCTGTGGTCTCTGTCTGCATCATCATGATGGGAGTATAATCTGACTGTCGGAGCAGGTATTGGTCTGGCTTCATGTCGAGCAGAATAGTGATGATCAGACTTCAAGGGCTGAGAAGAAGGACCTTCACCTTTCTTCTTGGTTGTAGCAAATGGATTCTCAAAAGCAGGTTGTTCATGCAGCAAGGAGTCAAGATCTTCTTCATCAAAGATTGGCTCTGCATCAAACCTTGGCAGCTCAGGTTCTTTGTCAGCTCTCTCTCTGAGTTTCAGATTGAGCTTTGCAATTTCATCGCCGTTGGACAGCACATGTCTGTTGATGTCACATGTCTTTGGAATACTCATCCATCACTGAACCATAAAGGTCCATTTGAGCTTTCATCTCTTGTTGGGTTGAAGTCATCTGAGATTGGGCAGTACTCATCTCAGCCATTTGACTAAACATGGTATCGAAATTCTTCTGAAGCTGCTCCCATTTACTGTTTTCTTCGTCTGAGCGCCGAGTCATGGCGTCGAGAATGAGCTGTGTCTGGTTTGATGGAAAAATCGTCGCCTTTCTTGCTGGAGCCAGTGGTGTAAGCGGATGGTTTGGAATACTCCTCCCTAATTACACCGCAAACACCGTCACCGCCGCCTGGGAAATAGGCAAAGCCGAGAGGATAGCCACGCAGCCGGCCGTCGTGCAAGCACAAACAGCGACTTCGTGCTCCAAGCTTTGGAATTTCCCCCTCCGATCGCCACCGCACAACAATCAGCGTGCGTAACTCCAGAATTTTACACGGAAACTTGTTCCGCAACCCTTGTTACGACTGACTGCTGGCACAATGAAAAAGATCGCAGCTTGATGTACTCAGTTTGTTCTCCGCCTCCCAAACCAGAGCAATCTTGCCGGAACAGAAAAGGTGAAAACTTGTGGAACGTGGTGGTGGTGGGGTGGTGGTAGGTAGTTTGCTCGACTTCCTAGGTTACACGGACGCCGATGCTGACCCGATCCAACCGGAGATGAACCTAAGGGACCTCCACTCGAGCACCCCGCGGGCGCAGTAGGAGATCACCGGCACCTCGGAATTACGAATCAAAATCGAGCAAAGGGGCTGCAACACTAGTAGGAAGAACAGAACGTACCCGTGCGAAGATGGAAGGTGGTGGTTGGGGTGGTGGTGGTGGTAGCGAGACCGCGCCGACGAGCTTGTCGCCGCCGCCGCTGATAACTGGATTTGGTGCCGAGTGGAAGAACTCGTCACCGCCTCCGCCGAGAACCGATATGCTCTGATGCCAATTGTCGCACCCCATAGCCGTCGCCCGTCTCCGGCGACGCCGTGAGCACACAACAATCGGACAACAGTGGATTTAGCGACGAGGAAGCGGGTCAGGGCAAACCCCCAGACCTTGGCTCCGAGTTCTATTTCTGAATGACGATGATGTTCGATCCCCCCCTTCTCGGGTTAAGTACAGGGTTATTACAGACACTGACCGCTCGGGCCCACATGTCATTGCATTACATGAATGAAAACGTAAACAAGCAAAGTACGCCAACGCTGATCATCTTCAGGCGCCTTCAGTCTTCAGGTGCTTCAGGTCTTCAGACCGGAGCCGCGACATCGGGGCTCCACCGACGTGGACACGGTCGGCCCGGGCATCATCGGCATCCACACAGCCGATTGGCGGCTCCTCCATGGCGATGCGATCACAGGAACTGAGCACCGGATTTGGAACCACAGGTGCCAGATTTGAACTGGGGGGCCATGAACGCCGGCGCGCGGCAGTAGCAAGCGGAGCAGAAAGTAATGGCTGGTGGCACCGGCGGCGGTTTGCTGCTACTAGAGTGACGGAAGGTATTTTCCAAACCCTAACAACTCCTTTTTATCCCGATGGGCCAAATGGCTAGCCCAGGCCCAGTTTATGGTCTATTGCCTCCTTGGCTTGCCGCAAAATTCCTGCAAGCAGTACATGCACCGTCACCTTGAATTGCCACATGGATGATGTACGCTTCGTCTACTCAGAGTGTTTACTGTGATTTCTACGTACGTTCCCAAATTAGACTTAAGTTTAAATACTTTATGATCCATAATAATAATAATAGTACTAATATGAGAGAAATCTATCGCTGATTCTCACATAAACAAATGAAAAATCTATCATATTCCCAACGCGCGGGGAATTCTCCTAGTATATATAGAAACCATCCTCTACAATGGAAGTGTCTTAGTATAATAAATATTAGTGTTTTTTCCATCAATCCTTATCAATTCCTTGAACCGATACTTTCTGCTTTCTCCCCTCCTCTCTCAGCCTCTCGTTCTCTTCCGGAAGAAGTGTACGCATGAGCGAGCTTTTCCTTCTCTCTGAGCCTCTCGTTCTCGCATGCGCTCGATGCGAGCGGGCGCTGCATGGCCGGTGTGCGTGGCCTTCGCGGCCGCAGCGCAGCAACGGAGCAGATCGGGCTCAGCCGTCGCGAGCGGAGTGACGAGCGGCCGCGGCGACGCGACTGAGCGGGGCGGGCGCGGCAGCTCCGTCACGAGTGGAGCGGACGCGACCTGAGCGGGTCGCGGCAATCGAGCAGGTCCGGCGCGGGCGCACAAGGCCGGCGTGGGCGAGCGCGGGTAGAAACGGGTCGTTTCTTCCCAACGGCGATAAACTCATTTCTACATGCATCGGGGTGAGGGTAGACGCCGTTTCTCATCCAAGAAACGATTTCTTCGTTTTTTCTTCTCTTTCCTTATTAATTACACGGCCACATCATCATTTTGTTTATGTGGCATCTTATTTAATGAAGATAGAAACTACTTATTAATTGTCATTGGGACTGCCCTTATGATCGTCATCATCGTGTTTCCCCGGTCGAAAACACAACGGTAGGGGCGGAGCATCGAGGTCATCTCAAAGCCACCGAGAGACCTTGCCAGGCTCGAGGGAGGAACAATTGAGCTCGAGTCTTTAAAAAAAAAAAAGTGGCTGCTCATTCAGGAACGGTAACAAAAACACAGTTCCGGTGAATATCCATCCACCAAAAAAGCAATCGACTTTAGGAGAACAGTACTGACAAGCGGTGTCATCAAGTAGGAACAGTCAGCTGTACTAATACTGACAGTTTCGAGCTTTTCCTCCGCTCCCGTCGTCTCGTCAGTTGGTCTCAGCTTTCAGGGTCAGGGCCCTAGCTGCCAGGATCATGCCACGCCATTGCCATGCAGGAGACGATGCATGCAGCAGCCAGCAGGGCAGAGCTGCGGAGCTGATGATGATTGATGATGCCAAGTTAATGATTGCGCTGCAGAGATATGCGTACAGTACCCTGGGCCTGGCCTGGCGTGATGCGACAGATGCGTCACGGATACCGATGATTTCCCTGGCGCAGAGGCGCTCAGCTGCCGCTGCCGGGAACGGAAACGGAGCAGCCTCGGCCAGGCGGATGTACTCTCGAGAATCCGGTTTACCGTCCGTACGTACTCAGACCCGACACGCGTGGAACTGTGGAAGCATGGCTCCTCCGTCCGAACGGCATGGGCAACGCAAGACGTCCGGCCGGAGACAACCATGGCGATGCGGTTGCATGGACAGAGATGCCAGCAGGACTAAGATATGGGATCCCTGGCGTTTCATTATTAACGCGCGTATCTAGCATTAATAACCACCCGGTGTACTATCTGCGTGTGTGTACCGATCGACATACCGTGACAACGTTGCGACAAGTACAGGCACGGACGCGGGCATGTGCCATGCCGACACGATCGAGTTTCGCTGGACCGTACGTCCATCGCCCTCGCACCGGCCGGCGCGGCCTAACCAATGTGGTATGGGCATCCATCGTCCAGCGATCTCGGTCGAGTCGCTGCCGCTAGCCGTCACACGCTCGCCATATGTCATCACCTGGCTCGGCTTGGCTAGACAACGACTGTTGTGTGCGCCCGGACGGAATCTCACGTTTGTCGTCGTTGTTCCCTGTCTCGTCTCCCCTCCCGGACATTGTGTTTGAGAGAGGGCCAGGAGGGTGGCTCGAGATCCCAAGCTGCAATAACCCATGTTTGATGACGCTGGCCCAGCCTCGAAATCTATTCCACATGAGTCTTAAAGCAGTCTGGGCCAGCTCTAGAGAAATAATAGGGGTGAGGTGGGTGAAGTCCCTCACCTCCCAACCTGTCACATTCTCATTCCTCCGTCTGCACCCCTTTCTCGCCTATATCTCGCGAGACCGGAGACTGCGGCGCTGACACTTCTTCTGCACGGACCTCGTCTCCAACCTCTCTCCATCGATCTCGTCCCCAACCTCTTCTCGAGGCGATGCCCGTCGTGGCGGCATCCTCCCCGCCGTTCCGCCGCCATTCGCCGTCCATCGTCGCCTCGCTCGGGGACACGCACGTGCCCAGGCTCGGCCACCTCCACACCATCTCGCTGCTATCGTCCACCGCCGCCTTGCTCTGCCAGCTCGCCGCGCACGTGCCGCCCCCCACCTCCACCTCCTCCTCCTTCGCCAGCACCGTCGATCCGAGCTTCGCCCCCTGTTTTGTTTTCTCATTTTTCGATGATTCGGTGTTGACGAACTGAGTTAAAGAAGATGAGGGTGACTGCCCCCTGTTGACAGCAGTACTCCTACTAGTAGTAGTATTCTAACACGAGATTTGAACGTCTACCGCCTTATCCGAGGACTGAATTAACATAAGAACACCACAATTTCCGGCACCACACCTCACTCCTGAACTCACCACAGCAAAGCCACAAGTACAGTGAGTCACGGTCGTGTGTGTCAATGACGGACACAGGCCCGGCAAGTATGTGCCGTGAAACGGAATCAATTCTAGGCCACGGCGGCGGCGGCGTTCTCCTGTCCAAAAGTTTTGGCATGCACGGAAGGGACTCCATCCACCGCTACGCTACGCTCCACATTGTTCGACTTCTGGGGAACCCGTTTCCTGGCCGTCTCCGTGTGAAGCTTTCAGCTCAGATCCCATCATGATCATGATCGTCCCTAGCACAAAATGGGCCCCGATTAGCATCCCGACAGCGTGATTACTACTCCCTCCATTCCAAATTATAAGGCATTCCAAGAATCCTATAGAGTCAAAGTTTTTTAAGTTTGACCAAAATTATAGAAAAAACTATAATAACTTGTGACATTAATTAGGTTTGCAATGAAAATATAAGTAATGGAGAATCTAATGGTATTTAGTTACCATCATAAATATTATTATTTTTTATATAAATTTGGTCAAACTTAAAAGTTTTGACTCTCCAAAATTCTTGAAATGCCTTATAATTTGGAATGGAGGGAGTAGTTTCCTTGGCCCCCTGAGTCTCAGCTCGCCAAATCGTCATCATCATGTTCCCCAATTGAAAACAAAGGGCAGCAAGCCGACGATGAATTGGGACGGGGCATCGAGGCCATCTCCCATCTCAATGCCACCGAGACAGCGAGGCCCTGCCATGGACCCATGGTACTGTACGTGGTTAGGCCATCTCAACGTGAGGGCGAGTCGTCAGTGTCTCAGCTTTCAGGAATCAGGATCACAGAGGGCCATGGCTGCCTGGTGCCATGCAGGAGACGATGCATGCAGCAGCAGACAGCAGGGCATAGCGGCAGAGCCTGTGATGGCTGATGATGCCAAGCTAATGATTGCGCTGCAGAGATATGCGTACAGTAGTACCCTGGCCTGGGCCTGGCCTGGCGTGATGCGACAGATACGTCACGGATACCCATGATTTCCCTGGCGCAGAACTCAGCTGCCGCTGCTGGAACGGGGAACGGAACCGCATCGGCTCGGCGCGCGCAGCAGCAGACAGCAGGGCATAGCGGCAGAGCCTGTGATGGCTGATGATGCCAAGCTAATGATTGCGCTGCAGAGATATGCGTACAGTAGTACCCTGGCCTGGGCCTGGCCTGGCGTGATGCGACAGATACGTCACGGATACCCATGATTTCCCTGGCGCAGAACTCAGCTGCCGCTGCCGGAACGGGGAACGGAACCGCATCAGCTACGCGTGGAACTATGGAAGCATGGCTCCTGGGACCTGGACGGCGTCGCGCTCCTGGCTGGTGGTGACGGCTGACACAGGACGCCGCATCCACCGACGATCTGTGGACAGTGGGCAACGCGAAACGGTCCGACCGGAGACAAGCAATGCCATGCCGACGTGGTGGCATGGACAGAGATGCTTCATGGCCATCAACCTAGATGCCAGACAAGCTGACAACGACCAAGGATATGGTACGTGCTAGCATTAACCGCCCGGTGTACTACGTGTGTGTACCGTGACAACGCTGCGACAAGTACGTGCACGAACGCCCGCGTCGCGCGCCCTATCTCCATGCCGACACGAGTTTCGCTGGACGACCGTACGTACGTCTATCGCCCTCGCCCATTTTTTGCATTTGCGGCCCTGCTGCCACGACCGCGCCGGCCGATCGAGCCTCGCACGTTTCCATCGATCTCGGTCGAGTCGCTGCCGTGAAGCCGTCACTCCCTCGCTCGCTGGCCATATGTCATCACCGTAGTACCTGGCCTGGCTTGGGTGGACGACAACGAGTGTTCTATTCTGTGTCCTCGGAACAGGATCTCGCGTTTGTCGTCATGCGCTGTCTCGTCTCGTCCCGGACATTTGGGGTTTCATTCAAGTGCGTTCAGACCTTTTCAGTGAAGTAAGGTACTGCCGCCGGGTTATGCTTGCAGCTTGCTAAACACTGGGGCATTCGCCATTAAGACTGTACTAGACGCGGCCAGCTTGCTGTTACGCTACATGGCTACAGCCTGTGCCTGTGGTAGGTCAGTAAAATTTGAATGGGGGTAGCCGTTAGCCCATCCACCAGCTGCACGGTCTCATGGCTTTGACTAGCTAGCTGCCGGTACTGTACTCAATCGAGGTTGCACCAGATCAAAGTGCTCGAAACAGTGCGAGAGATATTGCGATGGCGATGACGCCGGACCGCACAGCTGCCTACAGAAGGGCCCCGGCGGCCCACGCGCCGCCCACGAGCCCCCGTCTCAGCGGTCCCGCGGCGCACCTGCCGCGTTGTGCCTTGAATGCAAACTGCAAATGGACTTCAAGCGCAACAAATAGCTGGGGATCCATGATCCAACGGAATACCGTGAAAGGAACGGGTTAATAAAGATAAGCGGCATAAGCCCGGGCCGTGTCAACTGTCAAGTGCACGGTAGACCAGCGGGACATAAAACTAGGTTTATGTTGAACGCAAAGAGGCGGCTTCTAGTAGACCATCCTACTCTCACTAATCGATATAGTGGCCCCTGTTCGTGCTTGAACTTATTATTAAGTCTCATTTATAGCCATGGTATCGCGTTTTTCTATCACAATCAGCAACAAGTTTTTAGTCTGGCTTTTCCGTGAAACTTGGGTCTCACCAGCAGTCGTCATGGTTTTCTCTCAGCAAGAAAAAGAGAAGGAAGAGGGCAGTAGCATAAGCAACAGTCAGCATGAAGGGGGGCAGCAGCAGTCATGGTCTGCTCCTCCAAACATTGACTTCAAAAGAAAGAGTGAATCAGCTTTTATGAAGGATGCTCAAAAGTCTAATAGCAAAAATGACACAAATGGAGGAGACAGAGTATTCATACCGGAAACATTTGAAGATCCAAATTCTGATAGTGATTCATTTGCTGAGAAAGTTAGGAAAATCATAGAAGACACAGAGTTGAATGGTCAGGAAGGTTCATCTAAGCAAACTTGGTTCATGCAATCTGAAATACCTGCAGTTGATCCTTCAATTCTGATTTCTGCAAGTAAGAAGATAGGGGAGATTGAAGAAACAGTCAAGTGTATGAGTAGCCCTGTTGTTGAGACTCATCTAGAAACTTTTCAGATTTTACCAGAAGTGTGCACTATTGAGGATGGCATAGTTAACACACAGGGGAGTGTTGAGGATGGGGAAGTGAAAGAAATACAAGAGCAAATTATAGAGGAGTAGGATGTGACCTTAACAATTGTAGCTGGGTTGGGTGAAGGCCATCAGGACTCACATGTCGAGGATGAAGATATGCAAGTAAACATTCAAGTGGATGAGGCTAGAGAAGACCTGCCAAAGGAAGATAAAAATGAAGAGTTAAAAACAAACACAGATCAAGACCCTTAGAAGAGGAGGAAAAGTGAAAGGTTAAGGAAGCAATGCTCAGCACCAAGGAGAGAAATGAAAGGATAGCCATGAAAAGGAACTTGAAAGTTAACCCAGAAAATCTAAATTCTTTTGCTGCTCTTAATATTGAAGAAATCAAATTTGTTTCGCTAGTATGGGTGTGGTAACTAGTGATACCGATTTTGCTACTTTTAATCTTATTATTGATCTTGAAAAGCAAGAAATGATTTGTATGCTAAAAATTGTGTTAAAAATAAAATTGTCTAGAGTGATATTAGTGAACAAGAAGGGGAAGAAGGGTGTGTGTTGGGAATTAAATGGCACCATGATGAATTATCGGTTTCTAAGGACTTTACTCTTGTTGAATCAAGAAAGAAAAAAGAAAGGAAAAAGAAAGTCAGATTTTATCCTAGTAGTAAATCTGTTGAGCAAGACCATGAAAATCCTGCTTGCAAGAAGAAGAGAGGTAGGCCTTGTAATGCCACATAGAAAAAAGACAAAGAAAAAAGTTAAAAATGATATACATGCAGGGTCTCATTTGGAACTACAGAGGTCTTAAGAAAAAAGGTGTAGCTACTTTCCTTAATTATAAAACCTCAATTTTATGATGTTGGCTCCTTTCACCAAGGAGAATATATGTTACAAATGAATTTGTGGGACAAAAGAAATAATTTTAAATAGAATTTGATTGTTGTGTATGGATTGCTCATAATGAATTTCAGGACAAATTTCTTTCTCGAGCCATCTGCCTTTTGCTCTAAAAGCAAGGATAATTAGGTACTCTAATGAAAGAAATAGACGTGGTGGTGATCAGAGATTTTCTGGTTTATTCAATACCCTGATTGACTTTCATGATTTGAAAGAGATTGTAATGTTTGGAGGCCTTTATACTTGGTCAAACAACCAAACCTCACCTCTGTTGGAAAAGCTTGACAGGATTTTAGTTTCCAAGGATTGGGAAGAAGTTTTTCCTAACATTCTGGTCAAAAATTGCCTAGGGAAATTTCGGATCATAACCCCCTAATAATATCATCTGGGGTATGAAAGAATTTGAGACATTTACAGTTTAGGTTTGACCTTACTTGGCTATCAAATCTTGGGTTCTGTATTAAAGTAAAAGAAAGAGTTAAATGCACCATGGGTACTTAAACTATTTGGGTAGTATCATCTGGGTACTCGAACTGAAAAAACTACCACCTGGGTACTCAAACTATGGGATAGTATCATCTGGGTACTCGAACTATAAAAGCTTTCACCTGAGTACTTAAACTATTGGGCAGTACCATCCGGATACGCCAGGAGCGCGGGAAAATGAATTTTTCATTTTCTAAAAATTGATGAATAGCACTGGAATTTGTTATATTTGTAAATACATAATTAGTGCTCCAAAAATTATAAAAATTTTTATGTAGCCTCTCCATGATATATTTTACCTAGGAAAAATATGAAACTTGAAAAATGAGTTGTTTTTGTATGTTTAAAAATTACATATATTAATCTTACTTTATTTTAATTATTAAAATTCATGGAAGCTCATTTATTAATTAAAAGAGGTAATTTTTAAATATACAAAACTATTTATTTTTCAAGTTTCATATTTTTTCTTAGGTAGAGTACATCATGGAGAAGCTACACAATTTTTTTAGACTTTTTTGAGCTCTAATTATGTTTTTACAAAAATAACAAATTCCAGCACTATTCATCAATTTTTAGAAAATGAAAAAGAATCAAAATTCATTTTTCCGCGGTCCTGACGTACCGATATGGTAATGCCCAATAGTTTAAGTACCTAGGCGGGAGCTTTTATAGTTCGAGTACCCAGATGATACTATTCTAATAGTTTGAGTACCCAGGTGATAGCTTTTTCAGTTCGAGTACCTAGATGATACTAGCCCAATAGTTTAAGTACCCAGTGTGCATTTTACTCTAAAAGAAATCTGGGACAAACCTTGCAGGGCCCCTTCTGCCTTGGACAGAATTCAACAAAGGTTAAAATTGTTTAAAAAAATCCTTTATAGGTTGGGGCTTCAACCTGCAAGGGGAAATGAGGAAAAAAGGGCTGAAATTAGTAAAGAGATAAGCAATTTGGAGTGTCTGGAAGAAACTAATGGACTTAATGCTGATCAGCTTATGAGGAAATGTAATCTAATGAAAGCAAATTTGCATTTGTTAGATCAAGAAGAGATTTATTGGCATTCTAGAAGTCATGAACAATAGATTTTGCATGGTGACAACAATACTAAATATTTTCATAAAATAGCTAGTGGTAGAAAAAGGAAATATACAGTCATATTTTTGGAGGAAGATGGGGAAATAATAGAAGGGGATGAGAATCTTTTAAAACATGCTACTGAGTATTACTCAGAGCTCTTTGGTCCTGAAATTGAGCATAACATTCAAATTGATAGGTCTTTGTGGGATGAACTAACACATGTGTCTTTGGCTGAGAATGAGGAACTTTGTAGACCTTTCACAGAGGAAGAAATAAGGTTAGCTCTGAATCAAATGGAGAAGAATAAGGTTGCTAGTCCTAATAAGATTCCAATAAAATTCTTTCAAAAATGTTGGAAGATTGTAAAAGTAGATATCTACAACTGTTTAATGATTTTCATGAAAATAAGACTCGCATTAAGAGACTAAAATTATGGAATCATAACCCTGTTACCAAAAGTTGATGCTGCTGCTAGGATTCAACAATTTAGACCAATCTGTCTTTTAAATTGTTGGTATAAGCTGATTACAAAAACATTAACTCTAAGATTTGAAGGGATTGCTGAAAAACTGATTCATTCTCTCTATTGCTGGTATATCTACGTTGATAAGCTCTAGCCTTAATAATACACCAGTGTATCAAATATCTATTTACCTTGCTCCAAAAACTATGATTTATAAATTTGATAAAATCAGGAGAAAATTCTTTTGGCAAGGTGGGGGCACAAGAAGAAAGTATCACCTTATGAGATGGGTTAAAATCTGCAAGAGCAAGAAGAAAGGGGGACTAGGAATTAAAAATTTAAGCTTGATGAATATAAGCCTGCTTTGTAAATGGTGGTGGACACGGAAACTGAATCTGGTTTGTGGCAAAATATTGTTCAATATAAGTATGTTAAGAATGATGCTTTATGTAATGTGAAACATAGGCACGATGATTCCCATATTTGGTCTGATTTGCTCAAAGTTAGAAATGTTTACCTCTAAGGGATAAAAATGATTGTTAGAGGTGGTAAGAAAACTTTGTTTTGGAAAGATTCTTGGATCTATGATCAACCAATATGTGTGGTGTTTAAGAATTTGTTTGATCTATGCTTAGACCAAAACATTAGTGTGTTTCAATTTAAGAAAGATCCATTAGTTGTGAGGTTTACTAGATGGTTTGCTGGGGATTGGTTAAGTCACTGGAATAAACTCTTAGCTGATGTGAATAATTTTCATTTTGACACAAACAATGATAGTGTTAGTTGGAAGATTGGTAAGAAGGGGTGCTTTACTGTCAAATCTGTATATGATTGCTTGACTAAATCTGAGGTTAGAATTTTTCATAAGAAAATCTAGAAGGGAAAGATCCCTTCTAAGAGCAAGATCTTTCTTTGGATGCTATCTAATAATGCTATACTCACTAAATATAATATGATTAAGTGGAAGTGGACTGGTGAACCTAGCTTTTATTTTTGTAACCTTGATGACACAGATAAACACTTGTTCTTTCAATGCAATATAGCAAAATCTGTGTGGCTGTTGTTGCTATCTGTATTGGAGCTAATAATGTACCCAGAAACTTAAATCAATGATGGCCATGGCTTGATCAATGGATTCAATATGGTAGTCAGTTTCGTACTCTTGGGATAGCTGCAATATGCTGGGCAATTTGGAAAACTCGTAATAAAACTTGTTTTGATGGACACATTATCCAAGATCCTACTTATATCTTCTGCGGTGGTGGACCTAGGAATTGAAACCAAGGTAGTCCTAAATTTTTTTTTCATGACGGCACAACAAAATTCGAAGAAAAATTTCGGTAAAATGGCCTTTAAATAAGCAAATTGCGACAATACAACTAAATGTTCGATGCTTACATAAATAGGTCTGAAACTTGCATAAATAGATTACAAATAAGATAAAGTCTTACATAAATATAGGAGACTACAACAATTTGCGCTTTCTCATTGCCATGAAAGCATGAATTATGTCATCCTCACTTACGAAGAGAATATATCACACTCAATAAAGGTAACCAAACAATCGTTCAATAGCCTATCACTCATACTATTTCTCACCTTATTCTTCACTAAACACAAGGCAGAGAATACTCTTTCAACACTTGTTGTCGCCACCGGTAAGATCAATGCCAATTTATGTTTATTAGTACACCAAACCATAATATTCATGTTTATTAGTGCTAATAAGCTTGGTAGAGAGCTCACCGAGGGTGGTCAGCCCTTGAAATCTATCATCCATCTTCACATCTTCAATATATGTGCCAAGTTGAAGTTCAAGTGTCCTCAATTCCGAACTTGAAAAATCTTCGGGATAATAAGTTGCAAGCTTAAGGATTTTCTTAGCATCAAATGAGGTAAATGAATTGGAAGGATTCAATGCTGCCATACAAATAAGCAACTCCCTACTAACCTCATCAAACCGATTCTCAAGCTCTTGATGAATTCTATCAATAATACCAATATACACTTCTCTTCTGTAATGATCATCAATTGTTTGCACAGGATAAAAACGATGGGATCTTCCATGTGGCTCATATTTGCTATCCATTGCAGGAATATCAATAGAGAACTTGATGCAAAATGATTTAACCTTTTCTAAGAAATCTTCCCACCCATTAGACCTTAATTGTTGGAACCTTGTCTTTGCCACACTAACAAGTGTCATTGCATTAACAATATCTTGTTCTTTCTTTTGCAAAGATTGAGACAACTCATTTGTGTACCCAAGAATCACAAGCATCAAGTGGGCATTGAACACAAACTCAAATGACTCTAAAGTCAGAACCATAGCATGTATGTTTGGCCAATCATCTCTTTGTGTGGGATCCTTTCCAAGGGTTATGAGTACTTCCCGAATGGTTGAATACATGTCAATGATATGCAAAATAGTTCTATAATGAGAACCCCACCTAGTGTCACCAGGCCTAGCCATTCCCATCTCTTGATTTAACCCACTTTCACTTTCTATTTCACCCAATTCAAGTGCTTTCTTCAATTTTCGTGCTCTAACATCTCGAAGCATATCATGGCATTTGCAAGAAACTCCAACAATATTCAACAAGCGTGAAACATTAGCAAAAAATGTACTAGTGTAAGTGCAATCAAGCCCTAATGTGGGTTTTGGCATTGATGACCACCGAATTAGAGAACTAACGAGATTTATCAAGATGAAGTGCAGGCAATTATAAACATGAGGATGATGTACAGGTTCGAGGGGCCCAATTATAAAAGGAGGCAATGCCAAGCTCAAAAGGAGGTTTAAATTCATTTTGGTTTGAATTTGAGTTTAGGAAAAGCCGTACTATCAAGGGTGATCCTAAGATGACTAGTCAACTATGCTACCAAATGCTCAAATCAATCACAACATCCTCACATTCACACCAGGCCAGCAATCCTTTATTCTACACACCCTTTCTGGTCTGGTGAGGGCGGCAGGGGCAGCAGTGCCGCCCTGTTAAGTGACCGTTGGGCCCAGACAGGTATTTATACCCCTCTGCCAGCCCACATCACTTACCCCTTCGTCTACCTCGCGATTCTTACCGTTGCAAACACCAGAAAGCTCTCTCTCTCCCTCCATTGTTGCTCCCTCAAGCTCCCAAGTCGATCTACGATTCCCACCATCAAAACTTGAGAGAAAAGGCAGCAAACTTCGATTGGAGAGTGGATCTACTGATTCCCACTGTCAAAAGAGCATTTGGTGCACGTTTGGCCGGCGTCCTAGGGTTTGTTACTCTTGGAGCTTTGCTCCTAGCCGGCTAGGCATCGCCCTAGAGCTTGCCAACTTGTGTGGCAGCCTAGGGAGGTTTGTAACCTCACATTGTAGCTAAGAAATCACCGTCTCATCTCAAGAGTTAACTCTCTTGACTTGAGATCGAGGAAAGATCCAACGTTTGTGGTGACGTTCAATCCTTTTGTGGATACCTCAACAACGTGGACTTAGGCAAGCCTGGGTGGCGAGCTGAACCACGGGATAAATACTTGTGTCACCGTGTGCTTGTTTTACTTTTCATATATACTTATACCTTGTTGTTGAGAAGCTTTTAGGTTTCAAGCTAGATCTATCCTCTTGGGAGTTGCTGCAAGGTTCTAGTATCTATTTTGTATCCTTTACACTACAGAAAGCTTGTTCCTTGTTTTAGATTCAGTTTCAGCAAGTTCTGTCGATTTCTGTCAAGTCTGATTTTCTGAAGGGCGGCAGTGCCGCACTCTGTACTGACAGAAGTTCAAGTTTTTGATTTCAGGCCTATTCACCCCCCTCTAGGCCACCTTTAGTCTTCCAGAGATCCTTCAAGTGGTATCAGAGCCTCGTTGCTTCGTATACGCTTCACCGCGTGAAGTATGGAAGATTCAAGTGGCGCTAAAGCATCATCCAAGTCCAAGGGTGATGAAGTGAGGATCGAGGATGATAGCAGTGACTTGTCTATGTCAACTGCTGATAATGCTACCATCAAGGATGGTGGCAAGACAACAGATCCTGAAAAGAATGATCCCGATAGAAGAAAGAGGAGAAAAGAAAGAAGAGAAGCAATAGAAAAGAAGAGGGCGTTTCATGAAAAGAAAGGCAGAAAAGAAGCACGAAGAATCATAAGAGAGCAAAGGAATGAGAGAAAAACAACAAAGGCTCTTGCTGAAGAAGAGAAGAAGAAGAAGAAAAAGAAGGAGGAGGAGTATGAATCATCATCTATTGAGCTCTCTAGCAGCTCTGACGATGGTGATGATTATGCCTCATACCATTCTTCCAAGAAAAGCAATAGCAAGGACAAGAACAAGGACAAGAAGAAGGATAGCAAGGGCAAAGGCAGCAGCAAAAGCAAAATGAAATACTCCGCTGTATCCTTTAATTATTCTTATTTGTCTAACCGTGATCGCAAGTCTTTCATCAATGTTCCTACGGGGAAGTTGCCTCATTTCGATGGGACCAACTATGCCAAGTGGAAGCATGTGATGAGGGCTTATCTTGGTGGTATTCATCCAGGACTTTGGGAGGTTGTGGAGCATGGTGTTGATGAGCCTGAAGATTCCAAACATCCAACAAATGAAGAACTCATGGCTGCTCAACTCAACAATCAAGCAACAAGCATCCTTCTCAGTGCACTTGATGGTAATGAGTACAACCGGGTGATGAATGTGAATGTAGCCAAGAAGATTTGGGATACTTTGATACTTGCACATGAGGGTGTGGACAAAGTGAGGAAGGCCAGAATTGAAATGTTGATGGCAAAGCTCAACCGGTTTGTCATCAATGAAGGAGAAGGAGCACAGGAAATGTTTGATAGATTGATGGTGCTAGTTGGCAAGATTAGAGGTTATGGTGGCAGTGAGCTTGATGATCACAAGGTGGTAAAAGTCATGTTAGAGGCTTACTCACCAAGAAATGAGACAGTGGTCACCTTGATTAGAGACAAGAAGAAATTTGAGCACTTCACTCCAAATGATGTGCTTGGACGCCTTCTTACCTTTGACATGCAAAGAGAAGAAGCAAATGAGAGAAAAAGACTTGGAGAGTTGCAAACCAAGCTTGATGGGTTGAAGATCAAGGAAGTAGCACTCAAGGCAAATAAGTCAAGCAAGGCTACTAGCAGCAGCAAGCAAAAGGGCAGCAAGCAAGCATCAACAAGTCAGTCCAAGGAGGACAAGCAAACACACCAAAATCATGATTCAAGTACTTCTCAAGTGAAGATAAAGATGATGGGGCTGATTACAAGAAGATTGATGACATGGCCTTATTCTTGAAGGACTACCATAAGGGACTGAAAAGAAATGGCTACAAAATTGTTCAGAGGAAGTTTTCCAACAAGAAGAAGAGAACTTGTTTTGAGTGTGGCAGCACCGAGCACTTTGTTGCAAAGTGTCCAATCAAGAACAAGAAGGAAAAGAATGATAGCAAGCATGAGCACAAGAGAAGATACAAGCAAATGGGTGAAGCACACATTGGACATGAATGGGATTCAACTAAAGAGTCAAGTGATGAGGATGAGAAGATGGCTACAATTGCAATACAAGCATCATCTCCAACATCAAGACTCTTCAACAACTTGTCCGATGATGATGGTTCTTCACCTCATATTTGTCTTATGGCAAAGCATGAGAAGGTAAAGAAATCCAAGAAGCCTTCTCCTCCTCCTAGTGATGCTTCAAGTAGTGATCTAAGTGATAGCTCTAGTGAGGAAGAGTCAAGTGGTGTTAAAGAATGTGCTAAACTTTCAAAGAACCTTGATCCAAAGACAAAAATCTTTATCACCAAAACTTTGGAAGAATTAGATAGTGTCAAAGCCGAACTAGCCGAATTGGATGAAACTCTTGAGGAAACTGAAGAGTTGTACAAAGATAGCAAGGAAGCTCTTGAGCTTAAAGATAGTGAAGTGGACTCTTTGAATAAGACCTTGCAAAAGGCTCAAAGAGAACTAGCTCTTGCAAGGAAGGCCAATATTGCTCTCAATGAAAAGTATTATGTCTTAAGTGAAAAGCACAACAAACTTGAAGAGCAATATAGTCTTCTTTGGGAGAGCACTTCATCATCTTCTAGCTCAAATGACACTACTAAGGCTTCAACTAGCAAAGGAAGTGGTAAGTGTCAAAATGATGCAAATATTTGTTCCACTAACCTTGCTAGCTTGGAAGTGTTGAAAAAGGAGAATGCTAGGCTCAATGCTTTGCTGCAAGTCAGATCTTACAAGGAACCTGCTGCAAGAGGAACTGAACAAGCAAAGAAGCCCAAGTACATTGATGGTAGAAATCTAAGAATCAAAGATGGGCTTGGACTCACTCATGGAGGAAAAACCAATGGGAGAAAGGTGATAAATGGATATAAGTGTGTTCAATTCTTGAGCAAAGCAAAAGGAGGTACAGAGAAGTCTGCACAGCAGGCGACACAAGGCCAGCCCAGAGCTACACTGTCTGCCAAGGGCGGCAGTGCCGCCCCCCATAGAAAAGGGAAGACTACCTCCTCTCTTGCTCATGAAAAGCCCAAGATGGAAGTTGCAAATCCAAAGCAGGTTGTCCAGAAGCCAAGGAAATTGAATGAAAGTGCACAAAAGAGATTTGTGCATCAATGGAAGGCAAAGGCACCTCAACATGTGTTGAATTCTAACTTTGTTTTGCAGCAAAATAGCAAGGGTGGTGTGGTTGCCAAATTCATAGAAAATGGGAGAAATGTGTTTAGAAATACTGTAATTTGGGTTTCCAAAGTTCTTGTTGCTTCATTGCAAGGCCCCAAGAACTTAGGGGGGCCTAAATCTGGAAACTAATTCTGTTTTGCAGACATACTCCTCCGATGGGTCAAGTTGGGTGCTTGACAGTGGCTGTACAAATCATATGACCGGAGCCAAGAGTATGTTCATGAGCTACTCCCCAACAACAGATCAATCTGACAACATCATCTTTGGTGACAATTCTACAGGGGGAGTAGTTGGTCTTGGTAAAGTTGCTATTTCTCAAGAACATTCGCTTTCAAATGTTTTACATGTTGACGCGTGCAGTACAATTTGTTGTGTATTTCTCAGCTGTGTGAGATGGGCTACAATTGCTTCACTGATGTGGGTGTGGAAGTCTTTAAGAGGGAGGATTCCTCTATTGTCTTTACAGGCCAACTCAAGAATAAGCTTTACTTAGTTGATTTCAACAAAAGTGAAACTAAGCTTGAGACCTGTTTAGTGGAAAAATCCAGCATGGGTTGGTTATGGCACCGCCGACTAGCTCAAGTTGGGATGAGGAACTTGGCCAAACTCCTAAAAGACAACCACATCCTAGGACTAACAAATGTTCAATTTGAGAAAGACAGGATATGCAGTGCTTGCCAAGCTGGAAAGCAAGTAGGTGTACCACACCCACCAAAGAGTATCATGACCACCACTCAGCCACTGGAGCTAATCCACATGGATCTCTTTGGACCGGTTGCTTACTTGAGTCTCGGGGGTAATAAGTATGGTTTGGTCATTGTTGATGATTATTCCCGCTTCACTTGGGTATTTCTTGTCTATGATAAGTGCCAGGTACAGGACAAGGTGAAGACATTCATTAGAAGGGCACAAAGAGAATTTGGTCTCCCTGTCAAGAAAGTTAGAAGTGATAATGGGACCGAGTTCAAGAACACTCAAGTTGAGGAATTTCTTGAAGAAGAGGGAATCAAGCATGAATTCTCAACTCCATACACCCCTCAACAAAATGGAGTGGCAGAGAGAAAGAACAGGACACTCATTGACATGGCAAGGACAATGCTTGATGTGTACAAGACTTCAGACCTCTTTCGGGATGAGGCAATCAAGACGGCTTGTCATGCAATCAATCGTCTCTACCTCCACAAGAAATACAAGAAGACATCCTATAAACTCCTAACCGGTAACAAACCAAAGGTGTCATATTTTAGGGTCTTTGGCTGCAAGTGTTTTATACTTAACAAGAGGGCCAAAGTCTCTAAATTTGCACCTAAAGTTGATGAAGGTGTTCTTCTTGGTTATGAATCAAATGAGCATGCCTACCATGTCTTCAATAAAGCCTTGGGAAGAATTGAAGTCACTGTGGATGTGACATTTGATGAATCTAATGGCTCTCAAGTAGAGCAAGTTGATGCAAATGTTGTAGGAAAGGAGGATCCACCTTGTAAGGCAATCAAGCAAATGGTGATTGGCGATGTTAGGCCAAGAGAAGATCAAGCCAGTGATGATGAAGATCCTCAAGCCGTTGCTGTACCAATTTCCGCTGACAAACTCTGTAAGAAGGTGCAGCACACACCTGCTGGAAATCAGCAGGGCGGCAGTGCCACACCTGAGGGCGGTAGTGCCGCCCCCACCTCAGCAGCAGCCCCCTCAACACCTGCATCACAACAAAGAGGACTCAACCTAGAGCCTATATTTGAACAAGAAGAGGTTGAAGGTCCAGAAGAAGAAGAACAAGGTGTTGAGCATCCAAGGCTTAGACAAACCATACAACGAGACCATCCCGTTGACAACATCCTTGGGAGCATCCAAAGGGGGGTAACAACTCGTTCTCACTTGGTCAATTTCTGCCAATATTACTCGTTTGTTTCCTCTTTGGAACCTCTTAAGGTAGAAGAAGCACTTGGAGATCCGGATTGGGTCATGGCCATGCAAGAAGAGCTCAACAACTTCGAAAGAAATCAAGTGTGGACCTTAGTGGAAAGACCCAAGACCAACATCATCGGCACCAAATGGGTCTTCCGCAATAAGCAAGATGAAAATGGAGTGGTGACAAGGAACAAGGCAAGATTGGTGGCTCAAGGCTTCACCCAAGTTGAAGGCTTGGACTTTGAGGAGACCTTTGCACCGGTGGCAAGGCTTGAAGCAATTCGAATGCTTTTGGCCTTTGCTGCCCATCATGACTTCAAGCTGCATCAAATGGATGTAAAAAGTGCATTCCTCAATGATCCTATACAAGAAGAGGTGTATGTCAAACAGCCACCGGGTTTTGAAGATCCCAAGTTCCCACATCATGTCTACAAACTCCGAAAGGCTCTCTATGGGCTGAAACAAGCTCCAAGAGCATGGTATGAATGCCTTAAGGAATTCTTGCTCAAACAAGGCTTTGAAATAGGCAAAGCTGATCCTACTCTCTTCACTCATAAAGTTGGAAATGATATATTTGTGTGCCAAATATATGTCGATGACATAATATTTGGTAGTACTAATCATGTTTATGTTGAGGAGTTTAGTAGGACGATGACCAAGAAGTTTGAGATGTCCATGATGGGTGAGCTGAAGTTCTTCCTTGGTTTTCAAATCAAGCAATTGAAGGAAGGGACTTTCATAAGCCAAACCAAGTACACCCAAGATATACTCAAGAAGTTTGACATGGATAAGGCCAAGCCTATCAATACTCCCATGGCAACAAATGGACATCTTGAGCTTGATTCAAAAGGGAAATCTGCAGACATAAAGGTATATCGCTCCATGATCGGTTCCCTTCTTTACTTATGTGCATCTAGGCCTGATATTATGCTTAGTGTGTGCATGTGTGCTAGATTTCAAGCTGACCAGAAAGAGTGCCATTTAACGGCTGTTAAAAGAATCTTGAGATATCTAGTTCACACTCCAAACCTTGGCTTGTGGTATCCTAAGGGATCCAAGTTCACTCTACTTGGCTACTCAGATTCTGATTATGCCGGTTGCAAAGTAGAGAGAAAAAGCACTTCGGGGACATGTCAATTCCTTGGACGGTCCCTAGTGTCTTGGAGCTCTAAGAAGCAAAATTGTGTAGCCCTATCCACCGCTGAGGCCGAGTATGTTGCAGTCGGTGCTTGTTGTGCTCAACTACTTTGGATGAAGCAAACCCTTCTTGATTTCGGATGTCGATTCACCAAAATCCCACTTTTGTGTGATAATGAAAGTGCCATAAAGCTTGCAAACAATCCTGTAAACCATTCAAGAACAAAGCACATAGACATCCGACATCATTTCTTGAGAGACCACAAAGCCAAAGGAGATATCGAACTTCGCTATGTGAGCACCAAAAAACAACTAGCCGATATCTTCACTAAGCCTCTCGACGAGTCAAGGTTTTGTGAGCTGCGTGGAGAACTAATATTCTTGATTCTAGCAATGTGGTCTGAAATCTAGCACGCCTCTGTTTGATCTACTAGTATGCTAGGCAAAGATTTGAAAAGTTCTAATTATGTCTTTCAAAATATTTTTAAAATTCTAATTTATAAGGTCATGACCATAGCTTGTATTGTTGATTTAAATCTGGTCATGACTTAATGAACATATATGTCCATATTCTGTACAGAGAGAGGTGCAAAAGTTTCAATTATATATATTTAGCATGCTTTGGGAAGTGCGGCAATGCCACCCCTATGAGCGGCAGTGCCGCCCTTTGAATCTATTTTCAAGATTCAGTCTCCCAACAGCAGTTTCCTGTGGGCTCGTTTTTCTATCTCTTTCTATTCCTCTCGGGCCCACAGAAACTTTCTCCTCTCTCTTCACCCTCACCCTATCGCACTGCTTCCTTTTCGACCTTTTGCTAGCCCCTGCTCTTCTTCTCCCCTCAATCCACGTGGCAGCGCAAAGGTAAAAGAGAATGCAGCTAGGGAGGCACAGGGACTTCCACCACTTTCTCTATCTCGGGCACCTACTTCTATTCCTACCCACCTAGCCTGTTAGACACTTAAGAGGAGGAGGAGGAGCCTGATGATGAAGAACCTAATGTTGAGAACAACAATGGTGATGAGATTCAGATTGAGGATGACAGTGATGAGTGATTGCTCTAGTTCTTTTCTCCTTTTTGGTGCTTGGTGCCAAAGGGGGAGAAAATTAGAGGGGTCCAACTTTATTTTTCATCACCATGATCTTTTGTTGCAGCAGGATCTCATGCCATATCCGTGGAGAGTAGTTTTTAGGCTGTGAGTTTAGAGTGTCGCTTAAAACTCTATTTTTAAAACTCTATTTGTGTTATATTGCTACTTTTATATCTCTATGTGTATCAGATATGGACATGTATTTGTGTGTGGATTTAGCTTGTGTTTGTTATGATATTTGGCTTAGTTTATATACTGCTTCAGCTGTGTGGTGCTCTGCTACCTGTGTTGTACTGTCCGTGCAAGGGCGGCAGTGCCGCCCTCCAGGGAGGCAGTGCCGCCCTGTACAGTTTTAGTCAGGTTTTCTGATGAGTCTATTCTGTCATATGTGTCTCTTGCATCACGTATATTCTTGTGATACATATTTTGGCACCCCACATGAGGCATGGATGTAGGGGGAGGCTTCCCCACACTTTCCTAAAAATGTGAATAATCGGTGTTTCATACCAAAGTGAAATTCAAATTCATATTCATATATTTAGGGCGAGGCCCTACACCCATGGCTCGAAAAATCTCAGTTTATAATTATTATCTTTTGTAAGCTCTAATTGGGTTGTCATCAATCACCAAAAAGGGGGAGATTGTAAGTGCAATCAAGCCCTAATGTGGGTTTTGGCATTGATGACCACCGAATTAGAGAACTAACGAGATTTATCGAGATGAAGTGCAGGCAATTATAAACATGAGGATGATGTACAGGTTGGAGGGTCCCCAATTATAAAAGGAGGCAATGCCAAGCTCAAAAGGAGGTTTAAATTCATTTTGGTTTGAATTTGAGTTTAGGAAAAGCCGTACTATCAAGGGGGATCCTAAGATGACTAGTCAACCGTGCTACCAAATGCTCAAATCAATCACAACATCCTCACATTCACACCAGGCCAGCAATCCTTTATTCTACACACCCTTTCTGGTCTGGTGAGGGCGGCAGTGCCGCCCTCAAGGGCGGCAGTGTCGCCCTGTTAAGTGACCGTTGGGCCCAGACAGGTATTTATACCCCTCTGCCAGCCCACATCACTTACCCCTTCGTCTACCTCGCGATTCTTACCGTTGCAAACACCAAAAAGCTCTCTCTCTCTCCCTCCATTGTTGCTCCCTCAAGCTCCCAAGTCGATCTACGATTCCCACCATCAAAACTTGAGAGAAAAGGCAGCAAACTTCGATTGGAGAGTGGATCTACTGATTCCCACTGTCAAAAGAGCATTTGGTGCACGTTTGGCCGGCGACCTAGGGTTTGTTACTCTTGGAGCTTTGCTCCTAGCCGGCTAGGCATCGCCCTAGAGCTTGCCAACTTGTGTGGCAGCCTAGGGAGGTTTGTAACCTCACATTGCAGCTAAGAAATCACCCTCTCATCTCAAGAGTTAACTCTCTTGACTTGAGATCGAGGGAAGAACCAACCTTTGTGGTGACGTTCAATCCTTTTGTGGATACCTCAACAACGTGGACTTAGGCAAGCCTGGGTGGCGAGCTGAACCACGGGATAAATACTTGTGTCACCGTGTGCTTGTTTTACTTTTCATATATACTTATACCTTGTTGTTGAGAAGCTTTTAGGTTTCAAGCTAGATCTATCCTCTTGGGAGTTGCTTTGCAAGGTTCTAGTATCTATTTTGTATCCTTTACACTACGTAAAGCTTGTTCCTTGTTTTAGATTCGGTTTCGACAAGTTAAGTTCGTCGATTTCTGTCCAAGTCGATTTTTCAAGGGCGGCAGTGCCGCACTAAGGGCGGCAGTGCCGCACTCTGTACTGACAGAAGTTCAAGTTTTTGATTTCAGGCCTATTCACCCCCCTCTAGGCCACCTTTAGTCTTCCAGAGATCCTTCAACTAGCCCCAACATCTCCCTTTGCAACAGCAACAAGCACTAATTGGAGTTGATGTACAAAATAATGCACATAATAAGCACAAGGAGACTCTTTCATTATCAGTGTTTTCAGCCCCTTAACCTCCCCTTTCATGTTACTAGCCCCATCATATCCTTGCCCACGACAAGAACTAAGAGTCAAGTGATGACTAGTGAGTAAAGATTGAATAGCCGCTTTATGTTCCAAAGAAGTGGTGCCACGAACATGAACTATTCCAAGAAACCTTTCACAAACACTTCCACGTTTATCAACATAACGCAAGCAACCGCTAGTTGTTCTTTGTGTGATATATCACTACATTCATCGGCTAGAATTGCATAGTAATCATCCCCAAGTTCTTCAAGTATGGTTCTAGTGGTTTCCTCATAGCAACATCTAATAATTTGCTTTTGTATGCGAGGGGAGGTCAATGTGCAATTACCTGGGGCATTTTTCAAAACCACTTTGTTCACCTCTTCATTATTTCCTGCAAGACAATTCAAGAGTTCAAGAAAGTTCCCTCTGGCACTTTTTTCAGTTTCATCATGCCCACGAAAAGCCAATCCTTGATTCAAAAGGAACCTCAAACATCTCGAGTGAATAACTCAAATTTAGCCTTGTAAGCATCTCTATCCTTGTCTGACACCTTCACAATGACAATATCAATTTTTGTACCACTTTGCACAAATAAGATGTATTTCTCTTGAGCAAACTTGTGTAAAGTTGAATTTTGATGTTTGTCAAGTGCAATAGCTCCCACATTCCAATTATTCCAACCTTCTGTAATAAATTTTCCACTTCCTTTACCAAACAAATAACAATGGAAGCAATATGCTGCATCTTTCTCTACACTATATTCAATCCATGGGTACTTTTGAAACCAAAGAAAACTAAAGCGGCGTTCTTTCCCATAGATTTTTCTGAATGGATAAATATAGGCATAGAGATGACATGGGCCTTTTAAAATGTACCTTCTTCTAATAGAATCTTGCTCATTCACATCAAAGGTTGAAATAGAACTCCTTAGGCCCAGGTCATGCTCAAGAGAATCAACATCAAGAGCCGCTGCTGAGGGGGTTCTTCTCTCTCTTCTTCTTCTTCAACTTCATCTCGTTGTGGCCGGAGTTGTGGTGCCCGTAGCTATTTGGGTCGGTGTTTGTCCCTTCATCAACACTACTATAGCACTTTGTACACTCGCAATTAGAGGATCTTCTACTATAGGAATAGACAACTCTTCATCAATAACTAGAACAGGAAGTGGTGGGGCAGTAGCAGTCTGAGTTGCAACTTTTTTTGCCTCAGCTTTCTGAAAAAGAAATGCTATATTCGATTTCTTCATGCCTCCTGGAAAATAATAACAAAATTCATTCAATTTAGGCTCACAAATGATGGATCTACAATCCCTAAGCCTTCACAGTCCAATCCAAGTAATCTCCAAAATTATAACCCTAAGGATTGGGGAAAAAGTTGTGTTACTCACCAAGACCAGGAGCAGCAGCAGGCGGCCGAAACTGGGGCGAGGCAGGTGAAACATCCTCAAATTCCGCGATGGGAATTTCACAGATTCGAGGGTAACATGACCATTAAATCCATCACATTACAATAGTTCAGCTGATATCATTCCATACATCATCTCAGGAATAGTAAAAGTAGTGCGGGATTACAATAATTTATTACATCGCCACACTGGCGGAATCAACTGAAAAGTAAACATCCGGAACAGCTGTAGGTAGAAGCGGAAACAGCACCACGATCTCTGAACACTCGAGCGTAGGAACGAAACCCACTTATCCTCATAGCTGTTGACATTTCTAACGCCACTCAGTGTTAGGTTGTCATCCCTAACATGGCGCCAAAAATGCTGGTACTAAATAATGCAACTGCTACTAGAAATAAATATGGGATCCGCAGCGCCGAGATAATACCGATGTAGCATTTTAACCAGGAGTAATCCGGGTATCGTTATTTATAATTTTACCACCGGGAAGGGAAGGCACTGGATAATGAGTGATGAGCAATGCACATGCTATAACGGAGAGCTTAACCTTGTCTCGTATCGATCATCTCATACGGGGTAAGTGTCACATAAAATATAGGAATGAATGATAAATGACATAAGATAAATGAGAGCATTTAGCCACATAAAATAATAGTAATAAGCCATCTCAACTTAGCACTCTAAGCTTATAACACTAGCATGGACTAGGATGATCTAGGGTATAATCCTATGTTGTTCTAACTATAAAGTCAAAGCATACAATGATTAGTGCAAGAACATCTAGCAATCATGGCGGGAAAAGGTTACACCTATGCATAGTGATATTACCGAGAAGACAAGAGACATAGCAATGACTTCAATGTAATAGGTTTGTTCGCTAGACCTATACTCGGGAGAAGGGCTACAAAGGACTCAACAGATCCGTCACTCCCGCGATCTACCTCACGATCCGGAATATAGGGTGCAATCGCAGATAAATACGGTATAGACACCATGCCTACACAATATCTATCACTCACCCATTGGCCTAATGAGCAAGCGCTATACGATCCTATGCATAAACATAATTCTAGTCCAACTATGCTAAACATATAATCAAAGTAAACTAAGAACGATATAATTGAGAACATAATCAAATAGAGCAAAGTCAAGTCGATATAATAGAATAGAATAAAGTACTACTCATAGTATCACGAACAATGATGAATATTACAAGAATGTAGAGGGGAATTACCAAGAACTCCGACAGATCCGGACTCCAAGCTAGGCTTGATTCCCTCTAGATCTATTCCTATGTAGCTATGCTACTAAACTATGGAGCTCTAATTGAGATGGTGGCTCGGCTTCTCGAATTCGATGAGAGAATGAACTCTTGAATGAATTAGGGTTTTACCCGGGGGCCGGGGCTCAATATATAGCCCCTAGGATGAACCACAGCCCTCGGATCAAACCGACCTAAATGGACGATAATTATTCATCCTCAAAGGCGGTGGAGGCGGGATCCACGAGACTCCACCGATTGGTGGAGATGGGGAGTCGGCCGACTCCCCCTTGGGTCGGCCGACCGGCCACCCTCTGCCAGTGGGCCCGGCTTCCGGGGTTTGCCTTCTCGGAGTCTTCTAGATTATACAATTTTACCCGTTCGGTCTTTATCTCTATGTAATCATGACATGTGGGCCTCCTTTGGTTCTCTTTCGATAACCCCCGCAAAAATAGACAATCACCAAAACTCGTGGAATTACATCGTGTAACCCCTATATCTAACAGGTGAACTCATATTAGTCCTTTCTCTTGCTGCGTTGACGGTATAAATTTGATACTTAACGATCGTCAACAAACTCCCCCAAGCTTACCTTTTGCTCATCCCTGAGCAAAGATAGGCTCAGTGATGGATCAGGAGTTGCTGCAATACTTTCACTCCTCACAAGTACACATGCGTTCAAACAAGAACTCTCCTCTGGATTAGAGTGAACTATTCTGACTCAAAACTCACTCATATTACCTTTCACCATGGGGCTTGTAACCGTCACTTGGGTCTTGAGTAGTTGAAAGATAGAACAGTCAAGTCAAGCGCCATGTTTCTCGCTCTTTGATCAACTATTATTCCGGAGTTTTTGCAAGGTTTAAAATAAAACTCAGAGTTCCTTGTATGAACCTTTCAAGTCTCTCATTTGTGGTATTTCTGGATCCTCTCCAAGGCATGAGTAGTGTATGCCTTCCTCTTCTCTCACAATATGTGGTATTTGTGGAACTAAGGCATAGTGGAAGTTGCCTTCTCTCTCTCACCCTACTTTCTAATAGGCTTATGTGGAGCTCATAGGTGGGGAGACACTCAAACTCACTTGCATATATTGCACAGTTAAGACATGGATCCAATAGGAACTAAAATAATAATAAAGTCATATGTGCATGTGAATGAGGAAATGGAATGGATGAGATGATGATAGGATGAGGGTGATAAGAAAATGATTATGAAGGGTACTCAACTGGTGAACATCTACTTCTACACTCGCTCCTTTGGGGACAACATGACTCCCTTATTCAGAAACCTTGAAACTTCTTGACTGGAAGGACTTGGCTACTCTTTCTTTTTCTTTCTTTCTTCTCTCTTTTTTTTTTTTAAAGCAACCAATCCTCTGAAAATGAAACTTTAGCACAGGGAGTGTATAACTTGAAATGATAATGACTGGAGCTTTTATGTAGGCAAATAGAACGGCGATGATTATGTCTAGATGTTCACTCCCAGAATAGGAGTAGAACCTTTTCTGGATGATGTGAAATGAATGGCGTATGTATATGTGGATGGATGAATGGATGGATGCGTACTCCCAGTGTAGGAGCAGCATAAGTGCGTGTCTCTAAGGTAGAGATAGCACAATATGTGGTGGATATAGATCTATATGTGGGTGGTACTTCGAGGAACAGAAGTAGCACGTAATGAATATAACATTTATAAAATGGGTGCATGCTTCGAGGACGTAAGTAGCATAGATCAATGGATGGAGAGCACATAGTATTGACTTTACCCGCGTGACTAATTCCTTATGGGTCCACAATAACCACACTCAATGCCTATAAAGTCTACACTCAAACCTACAATATGATCTATATAAACAGATGGGTTTTCCTAATCTAGTAAGCATGAATATATGGTCATGGTAGGAATTTGAACTCTCATCATAAAGGAACTCATCATGCGGGAATTAATATTTTCAAAGATAAATTCTCCGAACTCTAGTATCTCTAGGAACAAGATGGACACAGCTCAAAACCTTCCCATATCATACCCGTCAACCACCTAGACTTAGATCAAGTGTTTGCTACCCACAAGTTTCGGTTCAAAGCAAATCTCAAATCTAAACAAAATGCCCAAAACTCGGGAGAGTGCAAGGTTGGAAACTAGGTACTTGAAAGGAATTACGGCAGAGCAACTATTCATCATCTCCATGTAGAGTTTATTCTAGGGATCACTTTTAAAGACAGATTGCAAGAGCTCTCCAAAAGTAGAAAAGATAAATAAGGAAATCTTTCTGGGTTTCTATAGTTATGCATCTTTTTTTAGTTGTTTTAACAAAGCACATTCTAACAAAGCATAAATAGATAAGTTGGAAACACTTAGCTTGGTACACGGGGGATGCTCTCCCCAAGCCGGATGTTGACATAGTCTCGTTGATGTTGCCGACAGTACCGAAGACGTTCTAGTCCTCCAGAGTGTCGTAGATAGTTGCTTTTGGAGACAATCGTTCAACTGTCGCATGGCAAAGACACTCCGACGGGGACTGGATGTCCTTCGCGCTCGTTAGCTCTTCTTGATCCTTGATGTTACGTGAAGCTCAAATAGACAACAAAGCTTGTGGAACCGATTAAGCGTTAGTGATAAAACCTCTAGGCCTCGATTGTCTAGAACTTTCTTAACTTAGACTTGTTCTAACAGGATCACAAGAAATATTTTTATCTTTTTATTATTTAAGGAATGCGACGGGGAAATAAATATGCTGAGAAATTATTTTTGTGCCACCACAAAGAATGACTATTCACATGGGGCTTGACGATTTTCTGGATGCACAACATCTTTATTTTCTTTTCAAATGCGGAGATAAAAGAGTAAAGATGCAACTAAGATGCAAGTAGGGAAATAAATATGCTAAGGAAAAAATGCAATGCTGAAAAGTAATTGCTGATAAATACCAAGTTACCTCTTGGCGCGGCGTTCGGTGGTTTTAAGTCCTCCGAACAGGACTTGTCATGTTCGCTCATTTTTCAAGGGGCGCATTGGCTGGCGCCTCGGATGATGTCGCCTCGTGTGTAGGAATTGATTCTCTTTCCACACCTTCTTTGTTGGAGAAGATGACCTTGAGGAGGAAGTTTCTTGGACCACTTGTTTCTCTTCTGGTAACACCTCTTCGGGTTCTTCTACAATGTTCTTCTCTTCTCGGGTACCGATCTTCATATCTAGACACTTCTCCTCATAGTCGCCCATCCATCTGTAATGATGTTCTTCTTGTTCTGGCGACGGGTACGCTGCCTTCTCCTTGCTCTGTTCTTCTTGGGCTCCTCAGTGATTATATAATTATTATTGAAGTAGCGGCGTACCTTCTCAGTGGGAAAGTGGAAATGGATCTCTCCGGTCCCGATATAGATGATAGCTTTGGTGGTGTTCAGGAATGGTCTTCCTAGGATGATTGGAGGATCGTAGTCATCTCCCATGTCAATGACTAGGAAGTCTGTAGGGACATAATGGTCATCTATCTGGATGAGGACATCCTTCACTTCTCCTTCGACGAAGCGGAATGTCTGATCTGCCATTTGCAGCTGCGCATAGGTAGGCTCCAAAGGCATAGTGCCATATAGATACTCATAAGTTATCTTGGCCATGATGTTGACGCCCGATCCGGTGTCACAGACGCCTTTATTGAAAGAGCTTCGTTGATGGAGCATTGAATGGTTGGGACACACAGGGTCATCCTTCTTGATCGACGTGGGGATGCGAGTAAGTGGTCATGCTCCCTGTGGACTGCAGTGACCATCCTCACTGTCTCCGTCTTCTTGGTCTTCTTATTCTTGTTCTTGGTCTTCTTAGCTGGATTCTTCTTCTTCTCACTGTTCTGCTGATGAGGATGTGCTGGGAACTGCAACACTCTGTTCTTGAAGAAGAAGGTTTCTCGCTTGCCCTTGATGTTGAAGATGATCTTGGCAGTGTTGGCATACATGATGGCTCCAGCAGTGTTCAAGAATGGTCGTCCCAAAATGACAGGGGACCTTTCATCACTGCCTGTATCTACTACCACAAAGTCTGCTGGAACATACGAGTTGCCCACTCGTACACATATATCTTCAAGTATTCCCAAAGGAACACGGAATGACTGATCTGCAAGCTGTAAGCACATAGTTGTGTATGCTAAGGGGCATCTGAATAGCTTTTCATATATCACTCTTGGCATGATGTTGATGCTTGCACCGAAGTCACAGATTGCCTCATTAAAGTTGGTACTTCCAATGGAGATCGGAATGACTGGTCTCCCTGGATCGCCCTTCTTGATTGGCAGAGTTGAGTCAATCCATGACCCCTTCGATGGATCACTCCGGCTATCTTCTACATTGAATATATCAACAAGATTTGCGTCTCGAGCTCTTCGGGTTGTCCCGCGTTACCTTGACCGGTGGAGGGAGCAAGGTTAACAAGTCAAGTACCGTGACTCAAGTATCTTGTTGAAGCCGAATCCGACTCTTGATGGCATTGGAAAAGCCATCCATTCTTCCGAGTGTCTCTAGGACCTTGTCATTTGATGTCGGCTTTTTGGACAGATTGTCCATCATCTTGCCTTGATTCAAGACTAACTCTCTCAAAGGCGGCCGGTTATAATTATTGTAGGAGGAGCCGTTACCTTGATAGTTGCCTCGAATAATTGCACGAGTAGTTAGGCCTCTCGTTGTTGATTCCAACCTTGATTCCGGCGAGGACGATAGTAATTATTATTGTTGTTGTTGTTGAGGTAGTTCACGTCCTCCTTCAGCTCGGGCGGTTAGCACCTGTGTGCCCAGCCTCTCCACACTCTTCACATGTCATGCGAGCATCATGTATATGCATGACTTCTTTTTTCTCCGGGGCTCTCTCATCGAGCCTCTTCATTAGCAAATCCATTTTGGCGAGACGATGTCTACCTCTTTCACTAGTGCATTCCTCCACCTCTCTTGCGGGTCTCGAGTTCTTTCTTCACTCCAACCTTGGTTGGATGCCATCTTCTCCACAAGAGCCGTGGCTTGAGGAATAGTGAGTAATAAGAATGCACCTCCAGCGACGGCATCCATCGTCTCACGTGTGCTTTGTTGCTAAGCCCATGGTAGAATGTCCGCATAAGCGCCAATTCTCCATGCCATGATGAGGACACTCGAGGATATAATCTTGAAAGCGCTCCCAAGCTTCCGGGACAGTCTCATCATGATGTTGCCGAAAGCTTGATATCTTCCCACGAAGAGCATTTGTCTTGCCCATGGGGAAGAACTTCACCAAGAAATTGGTGGAACATAGTGCCCACGTAGGATTCTTCTCCTTATTGGCGTAGAACCACCGCTTCGCTCTCCCCAAGAGTGAGAATGGGAAGAGGCGAAGTAGTATAGCATCTCCGGGGACATCCTTGATAGTGAATGTACTACAAATCTCCGAAAGTGTTGGAGATGAGCACTAGCATCTTCATGGGCCTTCCCATGAACCGGCTTGCTTGCACCATGTTGATCGGCGCAGCTTGAGCTCAAAAGCTCCTTCGATGTCCGCAGCCGGTCCAAGACGAATGTTGTCCGTAGTGGAGCCGAGAACTCGCGGAGTGACTTGTTTGCCATGGCTTCAAACGCGGTGTCAAGTCTCGCACGAAAGGTTGACTTTCGCTTCGACAAACTTCCAAGTTGAGTTGATGATGATGATGATTGATTGGTCTTCTTCAACCTCGCTTTCTTTCCCGAATAAAGCTTCGGATCGTCAATATAATTATCGGAAAGAATTATCTTTTTCATACATTACCCCGCATAAGATATAAAATAGACGAAAGACAAGGGTAAGGCTGTATGAGTAGAGAATGGTGACAAGTGCTCAATCTCATTATGTAGTGCAATGCTGCTCATTATCCATTGGCTTTCAACCTTCCCGGCAACGGCGCCAAAAATGCTTGTTGACATTTCTAACGCCACTCGGTGTTAGGTTGTCATCCCTAACATGGCGCCAAAAATGCTGGTACTAAATAATGCAACCGCTACTAGAAATAAATATGGGATCCGCAAGCGCACGATAATACCGATGTAGCATTTTAACCAGGAGTAATCCAGGTATCGTTATTTATAATTTTACCACTTTGGGAAGGGAAGGCACTTTGGATAATGAGTGATGAGCAATGCACATGCTATAACGGAGAGCTTAACCTTTGTCTCGTATCGATCATCTCATACGGGGTAAGTGTCACATAAAATATAGGAATGAATGATAAATGACATAAGATAAATGAGAGCATTTAGCCACATAAAATAATAGTAATAAGCCATCTCAACTTAGCACTCTAAGCTTATAACACTAGCATGGACTAGGACGATCTAGGGTATAATCCTATGTTATTCTAACTATAAAGTCAAAGCATACAATGATTAGTGCAAGAACATCTAGCAATCATGGCGGGAAAAGGTTACACCTATGCATAGTGATATTACCGAGAAGACAAGAGACATAGCAATGACTTCAATGTAATAGGTTTGTTCTGCTAGACCTATACTCGGGAGAAGGGCTACAAAGGACTCAACAGACGTCACTCTCGCGATCTACCTCACGATCCGGAATATAGGGTGCAATCGCAGATAAATACGGTATAGACACCATGCCTACACAATATCTATCACTCACCCATTGGCCTAATGAGCAAGCGCTATACGATCCTATGCATAAACATAATTCTAGTCCAACTATGCTAAACATATAATCAAAGTAAACTAAGAACGATATAATTGAGAACATAATCAAATAGAGCAAAGTCAAGTCTGATATAATAGAATAGAATAAAGTACTACTCATAGTATCACGAACAATGATGAATATTACAAGAATGTAGAGGGAATTACCAAGAACTCCGACAGATCCGGACTCCAAGCTAGGCTTGATTCCCTCTAGATCTATTCCTATGTAGCTATGCTACTAAACTATGGAGCTCTAATTGAGATGGTGGCTCGGCTTCTCTCGAATTCCGATGAGAGAATGAACTCTTGAATGAATTAGGGTTTTACCCGGGGCCGGGGCTCGAATATATAGCCCCCTAGGATGAACCACGGCCCTCGGATCAAACCGACCTAAATGGACGATAATTATTCATCCTCAAAGGCGGTGGAGGCGGGATCCACGAGACTCCACCCGATTGGTGGAGATGGGGAGTCGGCCGACTCCCCCTTGGGTCGGCCGACCGCCACCCTTGCCAGTGGGCCCGGCTTCCCGGGTTTGCCTTCTCGGAGTCTTCTAGATTATACAATTTTACCCGTTCGGTCTTTATCTCTATGTAATCATGACATGTGGGCCTCCTTTGGTTCTCTTTCCGATAACCCCCTGCGTAAAATAGACAATCACCAAAACTCGTGGAATTCGTCAGTGTAACCCCTATATCTAACAGGTGAACTCATATTAGTCCTTTCTTTTGCTGCGTTGACGGTATAAATTTGATACTTAACGATCGTCAACAATAGCTATATCATCATCATAGTCGTACTCGTCCTCATCACCTGTTTATCCAAAGTATCAGTACGAATTGTACTGGCCACATTCCCACCCTATGCTTATTTGTGGAATTGGATGCAATAAAAGTAATACAGGGTATAACAAGGGAACCTATAAAGTCGGGGTTTCTTATGCATATAGTAACCATGTTTAATATATATAGTTGGTCAAATTTTATCCATTCCCAAATCCATCCTCCATCCCATCCATACCACACACACCTCACACCACACACCACACACCCCTTCCACGCCACGCGTGGTCGACATGAACGACTCCCTCTAGTCATGCCTCAACGGCCCACAACCTCCCAAGGTTCACAGCCGGAATCAATCCCAACCACACGCACTCATCCAGAAAGATAGAAGACTCCTCTCCTAGTCCAGCAAGCATCACACGGGACTTGGTCCATAGCCGACGAGTCGGCATATGTATCGATCGATCAACCATACACTCTGCAGAGGTTTCACTAATCCACAAGATAGCCATTATCAATGTTGATCATCATCTAGGCAGATACCGATCGCCATAAGCCTAGAACGAATACCATCCTGCCACTCGACCCTGGCCGCCGAGACTGTGAGACATAGTACCAGGCCAAAGGGGGTCACTATGTTGGTTAAGGAGGGTGTGAGCACTCTCGGCCCGTACCTCCCGACACATTCCGCTTACTTCCAACAGTAATGGCATTCGTTCTACCAGATGGTTAGACCGTCTCTCCTCCCATTGGAGAGCAAGTGGAAAGTAAGGCGTCCAATGATCCGGTTACTAGCCCTCAAGTCCTTAGGTATTGGCCAAACAGCGATATCTCCCCTGTATGGGCTAATCTTTACCGTGCTGCCACGGCACCCCCTTTCCAAGGCTCCACCCCAAGGAGCTCACACCAAGGACACCTCAATCCAAACCAGTTACCCGCCACAGGTACTCACAAAGCGGGGATACCCAGGCCGTATCCCCTCGGCAAGACTCGCTCAAAGCTCGTCGTGATACCTGTTCAGCCGACTCAACCCTCACCACTCACCCAAGACTCACGCAGCACGCTCTCCATGATCAATCCATAATATCTCCCATATAATATCCATGTCAACCACGCCTCACATCATAGATATAAAGCGTAGTAGAAGTAATACGAGAGCAAAAGATAGTAAGCGCAAGTCTAGCCTAACAGCGGTAGCAGGGTGATAGTCGAATCAAGGCAGGGTCGAACAAGTATAAATACTACCATGCAACCTATCACAGGAATATAAATGTATTGCAGAAAGTAAGGTGTATTGCAATGCGTAATGGGATCTAAGAAAGTGGATGGGATGTGGCACCTCCGACGTCGTCGCCTAAGTCCTCCTGGTACTCGTAGTCGTCCTGGTCAAACTCCTGCTCCTCGTCCGGCTCTGAAATGGTTATTTAATAGTCGCGTCAGCGACTCCTATAGAGTTCACAAAGAAGCAAATAAAATATGGAAGAACCAAATGCACTCAAACATAGTTTCAGATTATTGTGCTCGATTTAAGTCGGTACCTTGATTGTATTTTTTTGGAGCTACGGTGAATTAGTTATGAATTTCTGAAGCTGAAATACATTTAAGAAAATATTAAACAGGGGTTAAATATATGGGGACACGTGGCGCATCACGAGCCTGCCACGTGTCACAGAAGGGCGGCTGAGTTGGCAAGATTCTGCTGACGTGGCCGATGACGTGGATGCTGACGTCATAGTTGACCAGGTCAACGGCCCAATGGGCCGAAAATGGGCCGACACCGGCCAGTGGGCCGGACCGGGCCGGGCCGGGCCCAACACGTGGCGGCGCAGACGCTCACCACGTGCCGCAACCGGATCTGGGTCGGGCTCGGCGCACGGCCTTGGTTCACGGTGGACAGGCGACGGTGCGGGGTCCACTGCCAGCGACTTGGTCCACCAAGGACCGGGTGCACAGAAAGCTAAAAGGGGTCCCCTGGTTCACGGGGTCTGGTGCACGGTGGACAGGCTCACTTGGGACCCACCTTGAGCGGCTCGGTCCACATGGACCACGTCCACACACCAGGCGCCCGCTCCCCATCCCCATCCTCATCCCCTTCGCTCAGTCGCGCGCGCGGCCAAGGGTGGCCGGCGGTGACACGGCGGCGCGTCTGCGCGCTCGGGCGGTGCTCCGGCCTCGGCGGCGAGCGCTTCGGCTCCGCAGCGCTCCGGCGAGCCCGTAGATCAGTGGAACGGCGGCGCGGCGTGCTCCACATGGCCAGCGGCGATGGCAGTAACACCACGGCGGCGGCGCTCCACGGCGACAACCAAGGCGCTGCCTTGGGTTCGATTCAGTGCACAAGGGAAGCAATTGGCGCTTCAAGGAGCCGCTTCGACTTGACAGAGTGAGCAAAAACGCACGGCGGCGCGTTCCTTCATGACGGCGGCGCGCGACGGCGCACAGCAGCGGCCTTGGCGGATTGCGGCGTGCTCCTTCACCTTCAGCGGTGCTGCGGCGTGCAGCGGGCCACGGCGCGGCTCGACGACGCTTCCTCGGCAAGCGAGGTGGCCGGAACCGGCCGGTGCAAAGGCGCCACGGTGGCGTCCCCAGGACGTCCCGTGCGGCCCCAACCTCCGACGGCGAGGCAAGGCGGTGCTCCTCGGGGGGATGTCTCGGGCCCGCGGCGTGCGCATGGGATGCGCCTCGTCGCGGCGGACATGGCCCTCAGGATCCAGTGTGTCAAGGCGGCCGGTGATGGCCGGAACGGTGGCACGCACCGTGGCTTGGCATGGCCACGGCGCGGCGGACATGGAGGTCGGGACGGCGGCGTGTGCTGGCGCCGCACACAGGTGGCCAGGCTAGTCCGTGCTGGTGTGTGCGTGTGTCCAAGAGCTGGGTGGAGCTCGGCCTACGCGCTCGGGGCGCCATGACCATGGTAGCATGGGCGAGGTTGGACTGGGGGTAGTGCGATGCTCACCAGCGCGGTCGTGGACGTCGGGGTACGGCTCGGTGTCGCGTTGGTAGTGGTACGGCTCGCGGTACTGCGTGGCGAAGCGGACGGCGACGGCAGCTCCCCGGCGACGCCTCCTCCTCCCGGCAAGTCCTCCTCCGACGGCAGCGGCACCGGCGGCGTCTTCTTCCCGGGCGGCGGCGTCCTTTCCCCGCCTCCTTCTTCTCCTCTCCTCTTCCTCTTCACCTTCTTGGCAATTGGGCAGTGGCTGGGGTTTTGCAAGGCCGCAATGTGGCGGCGGGGGTCGAGGAAAACCTAGAGGCGCAGGGCTTGGGTACTTATAGACCGGCGGCCGGAACAGGGCACGGCGGACGGCCTCCGATCCTCGGACGCGATCGGGCGGTCGAGGCTCGGCGTGCGTCACGGCGCACTCGCGTCCGCCTTGGAGGCCAAGGGAGCGAGGCGGCGCAGTGGGGAACAGCGCATGTGCGCGGGCAACGGCCGCGGGCGCGCGAGAGCAAAATCCTCGCGGCGCGACGCTCCTCTGCCAGGTTCTGTCGGCCCAGGTGGCGCGGCTCCACGGCGTCGATCTCGCGAGGGCGTCGATCGAACGGTGCGGGGCGGTGGCGTGGTTGCGACGCGCTTCGGCTCCCGGTCAAAAGCAGAGCTCGGGGAAAAGCAGAGAGATGGGAGCGTACGGAGCTTATGATAGGTGGGTCCAGCGCGAGGCCGAGTCGTCAGCGGCAGGTGGCAGCGCGGCCTCTGTCGCCTTGTGTCGATGCCGAGCGGGCCGTCTTGTTGGGCTGGGCCGGCGTGGGAGAAAGAAGCAGGCCGGCTCGGCTGAAAGGGAGGGAAGGAAGAGGAATGGGCCGGCAGCGGCTAGCTGGGCCATTGGGCTCGGTTTGCTGAGAAAAGAAAAAGGGAGAGAGTAAGAGAGATGGGCCAGCAGGTGGTTTCGGGCCAGAATGGCTTTCACTTTTGTTTTCCTTTTTCTTTTCTCTTTTCTTTTTCCTGTTTTCATTTCTTTAACCCATGTATCTTGTGTAGCATTTTCATGGGAGTCATAGTAAGTCATAGGCTTGATTTAGGGTATTATTCCCTTAACTTGTATAGGTGATTTCATATTTATTTATGATATAATAAATAAATATGTTCTTGAGTTGGTTTAATTTGAGCAAACAAAAGAACCAAAAACTCCAACTCAAACTTGAATTTAAAAATGCATGATGAAAGATAAATACTAATGCAAACTCCGGGTTAATCTAGGTGGGGTTTTTGGGTTGCAACTACATGACACATCACCACTCATGGGTTCTTGGCAAAAAAAAATTTTGTAACTCGGATTTTTGGGATGTTACAGCAGGCAGGGTGGAGGCCGGCGGCGGCGGGAGGGAGGGCGACCGCCGTCCAGGTCCAAATCGCCAGGATGGGGCGGCGGCGACGGGCTCCTCCGCTCGGCGGTCGGCGCTCCTCGTCTTCTCTGCGTGCGCGCAGCGCACCTGCGAGGTGCGAGGCTGCTGCTGCTGGCTCGATACGGGAGGAAAGGCCGGATGGGGATGGCCTGCTGGCTGCTGCTCGATACGGGAGGAGGCAAAATGCAAATGGGCCAAACATTCGTGGGCTGCGCAAAGTAGTAAAAAATTTGATGTTCCGTGGCCTGGAGCTGGAAGGGAGTACCGAGTAAAAAATGGGCCAAATTTCAGGGTAGGCCCGTGCCTACCTGGACTACCCTTTGGGCCCGCCATTGATCTTCTGCTACAGTTGTGTGCTCATGGGTTATTGGGTAGACTTATATGCAAGTGGTGACAAAGAAAAACTGCATGAAGGAATCAAAGTCATGCTGGACATTGCAACCAAGTTAGCGACCAAGAGGAAGAAGAACGACAACATCAAGATGCTGGGAGATGGTCAAGACAAGTGAAAGTGGCTCGTCAATCTGAGGTCCAAGATCGTTGCGACACTAATTGAAGAGACAGAGAGGAGATTAAGCTAGCAGTCAAAGATGCAAAAAGGCAGACCTAAAAAGTAGTTCCCCCTTGTTCTGCTAAAAACTGCTTGATGAGGTCTTCTGGCCGATCAGGAACTTGGAGACATGTCTTGTATTGTTTAGTCTCAGTCGTTTAGTTTGGCCTTATGTCGGGGTTAGTTTAGTTTCCTTTACATTTTCCTCTATCTGGATGGAGAGTGTGGTAATCTCCAGTCCATCTTTTGCTTTTCTTTAATGTCCCAAAACTGATACATTGTATTCCCGCTGTCATCGATAATGGAAATGGGGGTTGCCTTCGGTTAAAAAAAATACTACCTCCGGTTCATTTATCTCTTCGTATTAGCAATTAGCGCAGTGACCAAGGAGAAAAGTCATAGGCAAGGAATAGTCAATGAGCAGCAAAGAGACAATAAATACAGACAAGTTGTAGTCAGTGAGTAGTAAAGGTACAATAAAGACAACCATTAAGCAGTAAAGAGACAATGAATACAAGTCCCAAACTAATATGAAGAAGATTTTTGAATAAAAAGTTTTTACTTAGATGAAGAAGATTTTTGAATGGAGGAGTATATTATTACAAGGCAAGAGTAAGAATTTATGTTGGTATCGTATAAAAACCATGTAACCCATGTACACATGATATACACTACTTAAGACCACTTATTCGTGTTTGTGGTAACACTCAACATTGTTTTTTTAACATCATATATATTATATATTAAAGCAGCCCTATTACACATATGTCCTCCAAAGAAGACCTGGGTACATAAAGGTCCTGAGACCGGAAAATAAGACAACAGCGACGACTACGACATTGGGGAGGACGTTTCTGCCAGTGAGGGATATACGCAGAGGCGTCAAAGACACGTGTATCCAGATGGACTGACCGCGCACTGTGATGGTGAAAGGAGGGTTGATGGAGCCATCCAAGAAGAAACATGCCGACAACCGAATGGTGATGTTGATCTCGTTGCCGGAGGTATAAGAAGCTCGATCCAGAAACCCAGATGGATGCAGAAACGTCAATCCAGCGCCGAACAAGTAGCTGTCTAATTAGAACTGGGGACTTCAGAATCGGAGGTTGCAGATTAAGCACAACACGGATACTAAAAAGTAGGTGATAGAGAAACCGGACGTCTCTGTCTGGATGAAGCCCTGTGTCCGTGTGAGTGCTAATCGAAACTAGAAAATAAAACGAAATAAAAACATAAAATAAAATAAAAAAGAAGGTGAAGCGGAGATGGTAAGGTTTGCGGTGGGTCCCAAACTGACGATGTGGATGGAGACCAAACACTGAAACCTGCTGCATGTTGTGGGGCTGGTGCCGGAGCAAATGGACTGAGTGCATGTGATGCATTAGCTACAAACTTTTTGGCTGGCAATCCTAAATGGATTATTGCTAAGTATATAAGTATAAATGGGTTGCCTGATTGCCTCTACATGTCAAAATAGTTTTTATATAGGTAAAGTGAAATGTGACCTTAAGGGCATATGCCCCTACCCCCTACATTCTGCGTCGTTGGATTTACTCAATACTCGCTCCGTACTAGTATTAGAAGTCGTTTAGGACATAATTGCGCATACCAAGAAGTGATTAATTAGTGGGGTATTTCCCCCTGCCTACATCTGTTAAATAAGTTCGCGGGTGCATCTTATACAATAAAGAACTATGAGTGAAGTGGCTGGTGTAGTATTTGCTTATAGCTTAGATCACCACGTCATTTTTTTATTGAACATGCCATGCTGGCGTGCCTTTTTTCTCTTTTGAAAAGAACATGCAGAGTATTGCAAGAATATGTGCTTGTTTTTTCCCCCTAAATAGAACATGGAGCGTGAGGCGAGGGCAAGCAACTAGCGGCGTGGAGTGAGCACGGGACCGGCATGCGTAGAGGTAGGCGATTAAAGGGGCGTGGAGAGCGGCGCTATTAATCTGGCGCGGGAGACGAAGGGCGAGGGGCAGCAGCGTCCAGATCTTTGCATGCAGAGCAAAACGACTTCCTTTCCTCAAGTTCGTTCGCACGCCAGAACAACATCTAATTACAATACGGAGGGAGTACATATCTATACTTCTAATATAAACAAACCCCACTAAGCTATTTCTCTTGACATGCAAACTGTCCACATCAGCAGCCCACTAACACTTTCAATTAAAATTCACTAACGCAAACAATTATGATATCCAACACATCATCCACTAACATACTATTAGCTATCTACATTAGCGTGTCATGCTATCCACTAACATTAGTTTGCAATAGTTAATATTTTCTAAGAATTGTATGGATAGTTTAATCTCATTCCAAATCGTAGTTCCCGCAGCAACGCGCGGGGCATCCTCCTACTTTATTTTGTGATGTGTGTGCACACTTCTGACTTCTCAATACGAATCCAATAGTGAATACACCCTCAAAGGCAAAAAAAATGTCTTCTTTTTATACATACAATAGTTTGTTCAAAAGAATATGTTGACCATGGTTTACCACTTATATACTTCGACTAAAATTTGTTTAAAATCGTATAGGTTGATACTTGCTTAAAATCACATTTAAAAGATTTTTTTAACATCAGTATTTACTAGAAGCATCGAAGTTTGCAGCTTAATAGTGAAACACTACCAGTGATTCATTTGCACATTAATAAAGTCACATACAACAAACAATGCATAGTGAAATTTGCAGCTTCAGAGCCATCAGGTTTTCATGGTAACTTATATGCACGGAAATCTAACGACTAGTTAAAAGACAACTCCATCTGAAATTTTATATAGGATCCTATAAAATGGCTTTTTTTTTTAGGGGTATAAAATGGCTGTAGTCACATGAATGGACGGACGAAGGCCAAATCAGACGCGCATGAACCATCCAAGTTAGTCCACATGAAGCCCATGGTTCCGGCCCAAATAACAGAGCCAGAAAAGCCCATGGTTCCGCAACTGCTACTCTCACATCCCCAGCGGCCCGGCCCACACGAGTTCCGTGCACAGCGACGGTCAGACTAGTCACGGGTCGCTGCTCCTCCCCATCCCCGTCCGGCGACACCTCTCGGTCTCCCTCTCCCGCGCTGCCATGGACGGGGGAAGAGAGCAGCAGGCGCCGCCGCCGGAGGCGCAGCAGCCCGGCAAGAACCTCATCAAGATCCCGTCCTACCAGGAGGTCTTCGGCACCGGCGCCGCCTCCTCTTCCTCGAAGCCGCCCTCCTACAACCCTCCTCTCGCCAGCTCCGGCGCCGCCGCTTCATCCTCGTCGTCGTCCTCCTCGGGGTCATTCTCGCAGGCTTTCTCCTTCCTCAAGGCCTCCGAGTTCTACTCCCCGCCGCCGCCGCCTCCCCAGCCCTCTACCACCACCGCCCCGAGGTACCTTACACTGTCCTCCCTCTCTACCTCTCCTCAGTACCCGCGACGCCGGCCTCGACTCTGACGGGTTCGGTTTCCTGGCGCAGGCCGACTCAGGCTAGCCCCTCCGCGCCCACGCCCCAGAGCAAGAACGCCATTCTCGTCAGTCATAGGCAGGTACTGGGGCGTAATTTCTCGCACCATGGCACTTTGACTTCTTGTTTTGAGGTTCCTGTCCCCTTTTCCCACAGCAAATTTCGTGTCTTTTGTTCATTCTTGTTCGGCCAGAGAGGTAACCCTCTGCTGAAGCACATCAGGAATGCTAGGTGGACGTTCGCAGAAATCGTGCCGGACTACCTGCTTGGGCAGTCGTCATGTGCGTTGTACTTGAGGTTAGCGCTCTCTGCGTCTTATCGTGGCTTCAGTGTCAGTCTTTAGAAACTCTGAACTGGTGTAGATTAGTTGAATGTGCCATCTACCAGGAGACATGATTTTCCTGATTTCCATGAGGTATTCTTTTGTTGTGAGAAAAAAAAAACTCTCTAGTTTTAATTCTCTATGCTGTGCTGTGTTGTAGCGATTTTCAATGTTGCTTAGTATTAGGATAAAATGATGCCACAGAGTGTGTGTTCGTTGAGGTACTGTTGTTGTGTGATTTTTACTGTTCATTTTCTGTTGTTATGGATCCAGTATCAGGTACCATCTTCTACATCCAGACTACTTGTACTATCGGATAAGAGAGCTGCAGAAGAATTACAGGCTGCGTGTCATCTTGTGCCATATTGATGTTGTAAGTTTCAGTCACCTGACCAACATACTTGCTTTGCCATAGTATATTCACTTGAAGCATCTCAACTTAAAATCACATTTTCACTGTTCATAGGAAGATGTAATCAAGCCTTTGCATGAAATTACAAGAACAGCGCTGCTTCATGACTGCACCCTCTTGTGTGGTTGGAGGTATTTTTTCCATAGTAACTCTAATGTGCTTGGATTCAGGAAAAAAAAAATGGTCCTGTACTTTGTGAACCATCCTGTATTGTCATATCAGTTCTACATACTAAATTTGAATATAGTTCTGGGATCACCTTGTACTGGGTCTTTTTTTATTGCGTCCAAACAAATCTTATTTATCATCTCAGTATTCAACTAAAATAATTGCACATATTTTTCTTTGTTTTTCTAGAAAAAATAATTAAATGGTCCTCCATCACACAAAATGGAGAAGTTCCATAACAATTGCACGATTAATTGATGATGTAAATATGGTTATAAAGATTCAAGAGTAAGTTGTCTGAACAAACTGTTCTCTCTTGTAGCCTGGAGGAATGTGGTCGGTACTTGGAGACTATTAAAGTATATGAAAACAAGCCAGCTGACATTATTCGTGAGCACATGGATAACGACTATCTATCACGGGTATATATGCTTCCTGGGAACCCTCTCAGGATCAAGATAATTTAATGATCTATGTCATTGGTTGATCAAGAAAACTGGTACTGAATAGCGCTATTATGATTTACAAGAAATATATCCCTGTGGCACGCTCTAGTTCAAACAATGTTTCTAGCATTGGCATTGTGAATGGTTTCAATACAGCTCTCTGTTCTGCCCATTTAGGTTGATGGTAGTGAAATAGTTTATCAACTATTGAAATCTCAGTGCCTTGATTATATTTTTATGTATGGTTTTGGATATTGCAGTTAACGCATGCGCTTACATCCATTCGGCATGTTAATAAAACAGATGTTGTCACACTTGGTTCATCATTTGGGGTAAGTTGGACAAAGAATCGCCCTGACCTGTAGGCCTTATAACTTCCTCCATAAGTATACTTGTCTGACAATATGTTGTGTTTTGGCACTTCAATATGGCAGTAGCATTAACACGAGAAATCCAGCAAATAAATATGCATCATATAAATGTGATTGTTCTTCATGTATTTCCAGTCACTCTCGCAAATCATGAATGGTTCTATGGAGGAGCTGGCTCGATGCCCAGGAATTGGTGAGCGGAAGGTACTACAACATGCGCCTATTTTGAGTTTTGTTTTTGGCAGGCTGGCGAACCCTGTTTCCCTGGCTTAATATGTGTGTATATAATTTGTTCAACTGTTGTAGGTAAAACGGCTCTATGATACCTTCCATGAGCCATTCAAACGGGTTTCTGTCCGACCAAACCTTGTAGTACCCGATACCCCAGACCGAGAGAAAGCAAAAGGTCAACCTTCATCTACAGAAGATAGTTTGCAAGATGCGGTAGAAAAGCCAGATGCCTCGAAGAAGAAGAAAGGCTCTGATGTAAGGTCAGCCCTTACCGCTGCCTTTGCTAAGTATTCAGAGAAGATCCGCAGCCAGGGCCAGAATGCAGCACACGAGGCCGGTGAAAGTACTAGCAACTCAACCATGGAAGCTGACAGGGCGAGAGACTAGAATAGCAGTAGGATGTTAGCGGTACTGGAGAAATGCTAGTTTGTGCCTTCCTGTTTAGGTGCTTCTTCTTGTACTTGCAGAAATTTTCCTATGTATGTTCCCCTTGTAACTGTTACCTCTCTCAAGCATGAAAATGTTTTAACACAACAAAACAACATGAGTCGGTTTATCAGCCTTGTTCACTTGAACTTATCAGGGCTTATTAGCCATGGTATAATATTTCTCTCTGACAACAAAACAACATCAGCTGCGGAAACCATTAGCAAAGCTTTTCTGGGACAGCACAGAGCAAATCACGGGTGTCAAGATCCCAAGGTTACACAAAGTGACATGGGCATGGTACTTTCTGAAATCTGTCAAGGAAAAATGCAACCATTATAATCTGTGGAATGTGGTCACTAGGGACGATGAGGAACAAACACATACATGGTGAACCACATCTACCAGCGCTATTGAATGGGTGCGTGATTCAATCTCCGGAACATGATGCACTCGGAGAAGGATCAGGGGGCTAAACCGATCCGACCCCAACCTGGATGGTTCAAATGCAATGAAGATGGTGCTTTCTCGGTTACTGACCACGCAGGAGCGACTGGTGAGTGGGGCACGACAGTTCTTGCCTTCGTGGGAGAGGATCACGAGAATTAGGGCTGACCGATGAACTGTTGGGTGGATGAATGATGACGTATCGCAAGGATACACAAACGGGTGATATGAAAGGAGGAGCTAGAGAAATAAGCTAGTAGATATTTGTTTGCTCTTAGTCTTTGTGCTTCATCCTTCGACTGTGAGAGAAATTGTAGTACATTTGAATTCATGAGGATTGCCATCCTCTTCTAATTAATTTGTGCCTACGGATGCATTTTTCTTTGTTAGAGCGCGGAGGGGCTTGGCATATATGCCAATTCTTCCCCTCTATTTGCCAAGTTAACGAAATTGCAAAGCCCAATTGCCAAACCATTGGACATGTGTTCTTTAGAATGTTTGACAAATAATCAAATGCAAAGCCCAATTGCCAAACCTTTGGGGATGCTCTTATGTAACCAGCTATACTTTTATCTTAAAGTCATCTATATTTTTATCTCAAGTCATGACTCACTCCAGTTCAAAATATTTATCCCTGCATTTTTCTAGTCCTGACAACCGTCTCAACGGATTTATCTTCCCTATTACATGGCACAACCATAATGCATTTTTCTTTCTTATTTTTGTGATGCTACAAGTTTTTAAGCCAAAACAAACATATGAATGGTATGTCCGTTGGGTACAACATGAATGTGTCACGGCAGATTATTACACTAACACTACATGTTCAGATAGATCCATGTCGAGACATTCAGAACTGAACACAATCCAGTCATGTGAAGAAAATGTTTAGTGATTTGTAGATCGACCATTCTCCATTGGTTTTATCTCTCCGTTATTTGCAGATCGACCATTCTCCATTGGTTTTGTCTCGCCATTACTGCTACCCATTGTTTCTGTTTTTCCCTTGTTAGTAACCTCTTTCTCGCACTTCTTTCCAGATCCACCATCCTTGTTGCTACCCTCAGTGTGCGTCTTGCCCTCATCATCCTTACCAACAGCTTCATCACGGATAGCTATCCTGGCAACACCAATTTGAGCTTCAATTTCTCGGAGCCTCTGAAATGCACGGTTTTTCTCTTTGCAGACACCTGAAAGCCTTTCCAGAAACTTCAGGATTTCTTGTTTGTCACAATCAGCAATAGCTTTTACAGCATCTTTAGGCAGATCCTTTGGCTTTGATCCCAAATCACGAGCAATCTGTACACAACAAAACACATTTATTTATCAATCACTCCAGATCCAATTATTATTGGTAATGCATGGACTATATTAACAAATTGTCAGATGTTCAACCTCGAGGAGCCCAGTTTCGAACCGAGGGACCACAATTTCTTCCTTAAACTCAGGAGCCAGAACCTTTGCAACCTTTGCGATCATGTTTGCATTTGTCACATCATCTTCAATGACCATGATATCAGGAACATAACAATTGCATTTGGCATATAAAGCCTTGGATGTTTCCATGAGGATCATGTCAAGAACTTTCACATAACCAAACACATCTATGATATCTGTGGTAATCTGAATCGGATAATAAAAAGAAAACAAGTAAACATAATCAGATAAAATTCAAGAAGGTACAACAATCAATACACAAATAAACCATCAAGAAGTTAAGCTCTTGAAAATACAATACACATGTACGAACTACGGACTACATGGTTGGAGACAAAACTATGAACAATAATAGGATCTAATTACACTGATGCACGATATTGGATTATTGATATTTGAATCAGAGAACAATATTGTTGCAGATTTCAAGGAAGGATTTCAATTTCTAGTGTACCACCAATTTATGGTTTAATTTCAAACACAATACGCTAATAATGGAAGAGAATTACAACCGTAAACTCCAAAATTCAATAGTCATCAATGGTACCAAAATGTAAGTAGTACCACTATCAATTTAGTGAGACGATTTAAAAGGACTGAAGCGAAATAACAAATCTAGGAATGGCTGCCACTAGTTCTCTGAAATCTATTTTGTCTGTCTTAATGGAGCAGGCCAAAAAGATATTCTAAAATTTAGAGGTACATGAGGCAGAGCATGCCAATTGTTACAATGCTTTGAATGGCATACTAGTGAAGCAAAAGCAGTGAAGAAATCAGGCTCACTAGTATCTGTGTGCATTCTACAACTAGGTGCAGCAAGACATGTGTAAGACCATGGTATGTGTTGCTATACATTCACAGATTTAGGAAAGCAGTAAACAACTCTTTAAGCGCTCAGATATCCATGTCAAGACTCCAATTCTATGGCACAAGATGGATAAACTAAATTATGCTTATAGAATAGGACAGACTTCTATTTTTTTATTGAATACGCAGGAGAGATGTGTATCATTGTATTAATAGTAGAGGACAAAGTTCTATTTTGTGGGCAAAATTGGCCTTTAAAACGGATGGGTAGTTTTCATTTTAAAGTGGCAGTGTTTTTCAAGCCATAGATTCACTGATTGAACCTATTCCAAATCTTAATTATTATGATATACCAAGAGTATCAGAATATAGATTAGCATTGCAATAGCAAGGAGAGCAAAATACCTGACTTGTGTTTATGGAGACAATTCCATATGTTTTCAGGTCCTGTAGCAGTTGCTTGCTGAGTGGGTGAAAATAGTTATCAGCAATCTTATTCCTTTCCTCCAATACAAAATGAGGCATGACAAAATTTAGTCCCCAAATAATCTCTTCCACAACTCGGTCACCTGTCCAGCATTTCACATCCTGAGAAACTATGTCAACATTAGAATGCCACATTTGACTGGAATCAGTACTGATGACAAAAAGGAAAACTATTGAAGGAATAAAAACTCACAAGTTTTGTTTCGATAACAGCCAAATGTGATTCCAGTCAAATGGTGGCATTCTAATGTTGAACAACCAATTTCGTTTCAGCATTGCAGAATCTAAGAATGAGCTGTCTCAGTTCGTCACCAGGGCCATTAACACTATTACGGGGAACAGATTTGTCATCAACACTTGCAAAACCAATGCCAAAAACAACCTGACATGATCGAAAAGAACATTCGTCAGAATATGATAGAGGGTGACACATAAAAAATAAAATATTAGACATGCACGGTTGAAATGGAGCTGATAAAGGCAGCATGGTCAAAAAGATTCTAATCAAAGTAACAACAAGGACAAAGCCATTTTGGAAGTTATGTTTGACCATCAAACTACAGGAAGATGGCACAGCATGTCCTGCGATTGGAATTAAAAGTATTTTCTCCTTGGCAGGGCATTTACAGAGCGTGCATCATCCATCCTAGAGATCTAGTCAATTTATACTACCAAGGTTAGGTTAATATCAGTTAGAAGTAACAGTCTTCTTAGCAATGCTGTAAAGCTGAGTGTCAAGCCTTGCTATGGACGCACACAGTGGTTGTACCTACCAAACCTACCCAGTGCTTAGCCAATTTGTCCCACTTCACCCCACCCAAATAGCCAATCAGACACTGATCTTACCATTACCACTGATGGTGTACTACTAAGGGCCTGTTTGGTAGAGATGACCTAAGTGATCCTCTGTGAGACTCATGGGAGATTATACGGAGGAATAAAGAACGAAGTTAATCAGGAGAAGTTGTTTTCTTTCAGCACCCATTATCTTAGTTCATTTCAGAGAGTCAACTCCATAGAATTGATCCCTGGAAACAGCCTTTCGGCAGAGGAACAATTGACTTTGGGAGTTCCGCCAAACATGTCCCAACTTAAATTGCAAATAGAGATGGAAGCATAATTGCTCCACAAGAGACATTGAAAAGAAGAGTTTCCTATGTAACTCGACCCCAAACTAAAAATATAATAAGTTGAATTTTCAAAGATAATGTACTTTGCGTGCATCATGTATATCCACAAAATAAGTCCAGATATCCTGCAAAAATGGGGGGAAAGTTATCAGTTTCTGGTTTCAATGATCCGTTGCATGGCACCAAAAAAAAAAAAAAAGAAGAGATGATTCATCACAAGCATGTTTGGACATACCTTAGGATTACAAAACACACCTTCATAAACATTAAACATAGCAAAACCAGAGGGAGTCTCGAGCAGCACCCTCCTGTACTCTATTTTTTTTAGTTCTACAGGTTCCCTGCCAGTTAAGTTAAGAACAAAGAAAATTAAAAGCAGCAAGTGATTACTTCACAAAGAAAACTAAAAGCAGTCCGTACTTTGCCTTTTTTTCATCTCAAACTTGAGAGAAGTAACCAACATCCAAAGCCTAATGGCCAAAACAAGGCTCCAGCCTCATAAGGGTGTACCCAGTGCCGTAGGCTCCCGCACTGCAGGGTCTGGGGAAGGGAAAATAGCCGACAGCCTTTCCCGCACAAATGTGCAGAGGCTGGTGCTTGAACCCTCAGACCTCTTGGTCATAGGTGGTAAAGCTCTACCGCTTGCACCAGGGCCGCCCTTCAAGGCTCCAGCCTCATAGTGCATCAAAAATGCACCCGCCACAATTCCTCCATAAGGATACATGTTTCACCAACGTTGAACTACAAGGAACAACTATCCTAACTGGTATTTTTTTTCATTGTCCACAACAAATATCAAACCCTAAAGACTAGTTTAGACTCAAACTCAGAACCTAAAACACCAAATAAGAGTTCTAGTCCAAATTACAATGAAGTTACCATATTTAGTACAACAAAACGATAGCAAAGAGTGCATGAATTTTGGGATACTACAAAGAGGGTCAATGGGCACACTAGGGTTCTCCAATATACAGTCCTAGTCAAAAACACTTTCTGTAGAAACAAGTACCCCATATTGTTGTTTAAAAGATCTGAAAAGAAAGAACAAAACTAAGCCGCAAGAAAGCCCTAAACTCGCTTTCTTCTACCATGATACAGAAATCAATTTTAAAGAGATGTGCGCTATGATTCAACATGCTGAGGGTTGTATTTCGCTGCGCATACTAAACTTGAACAAAACAATAATCAACCCTAAATTGATATATAGTGCAGACGGGCAACAAGTGCTTACCATGGATTAACCCTTTGGACCCTATTGAGAGATCTATGAAGTGCCGCTTCCATAAGCTTCACATCCGTAATAATATTGTTTCTCCGCTGAGGACCATCCAAGAGGCAATGAAGGTAGCCCATTATCTTTTCCAAGTCATGCATAGTAAGGACATCTTTACGATTAGCTTGAAATTGTTTAGCCTTTTGCAACTTTAATTGCAACTCAGAAGAAAATGTCTACACAAAACAAAGCAAGTCAAATTCATATATCAATTATCACCAAAGGACAAGCTTATGCCACAATTGAATTGTAAAAATGGACAACTGTTAATTAAGATTCACTAACCTTAGAGAAACCACGTTCTTTCACCAGTTCAGGAACAAGTGCCAGTGCAAGCACTTTTGCATAGTCCAAGCCATCTTTAATAGTGTCATCAATCCCAACATACTTATCAAATGACCTCCGCAATTCCTTTGGAAAACCCTCTAGGTTCATGTCTAGGTGGCACAGGTAACCAAATTTGCTTATGAAAGGTTTGTCAATCTAAAATAGAGAGCAAGAGAAAAAGGCACAGCAATTAGAATCATGCTGCAAGGTAAAGAGTTATGGAGGAGCTTCAATCTATACAAAAATAAAGCTGAGAAATCAAGCGATGTAAATTAGAAATACTAGTGTGCATATGGACTGTGACAAACAATAACTTGGCTAGTCATTGAAATTCAAACAACAGAAATACTAATGTTTGGATACATGAAAAACAATTCAAAAAATAATATCTCCATTATTCTCTGCTTATTATGAATTATGGAAGGAAGGCATCGACAGTCCAAACAATAATTTCGCCATGGGCAAATGCATCAAGTGAAGGGGCAAGAGGCACACAATATACTTAATAATGACTTGAATGGAAATAATTGTGATACATTCAATATAATAGTAGAATATTTCTGACAGACACCCTCCATTCCATTGAGCCTGTCGTTCTAGCTTGGGCGTGCAACATACCAAGATGAGAGAAGAAAGGCACAATGATTCCAAGTTTGTCCTGTTCATTAAATGCTCACATCATGTCAATGCTATATATACATCACCTTATCAAAACCATCCACAGAGGACTGTACAAACCCGACAGGACAAGGCTGGGTCTTGGTTGCTTTGCATTACTAGCTGTGGGGCCCCCGCCCTACCCAAAACGACACTCTCTATGGAACAATAGCCAGGCGCTAGAATGAGACTCAATGGGACAGAGGGAGTACACTAGGCAAAAACAAGAATTACATACACAGATGTACAAAAGTAAAATGAGTAGAGTACGAGTATAATAATAAGAGAAAATATGCAAGCTAGGGGGAATGCATGGCATGTATAGCTTAAACAATAATAAATAAATATTTGAAATAGCATCAGTAAGAGCATAATTACCGATGTTGGAGGGACAGTGACTAAATAATGTTGTAAAGCCTCTTGCAATCCCTTGCTGACTGGAAGACAATAATCCTGTGTTATATAGGGCTTTTCTTCTCGTATAAATGCATGCAGAACATTTTTTATCCCCCATATCACCTCACCAACATCATATCCATCACATCTACATGTGATACGCTGAAAAACATTTTAATCATTAGCAATACATATTATATTAGGGTTTGTAATGATTATCTTATAAATAAAAAATTTATACTGACAATCTTTTCTCGATAGAAGGTTTAAGTTCCTTATCTTGAACAATCAACGTCTCTCCAGTCTTGCAGAATTTCATAATAACTTGCACCAAGTCCTTAAAAGCAGGACTAGCATTATCCTTCCGAGCAGCAGATTTGTTAAGTTTTCTGAAGCCCAAGGCAAAAAGAGCCTGACATGGTTTATGAAGAAAGTAAGAGCATGAACCATTATCAGAGTACAGGCCTCGAGCAACCATAAAAAGAGCCTACCAAAGGATATGGTTGTGCCATGAAACATGTGTAGTACACTAACAAACATCAATAGTATGTCCAGCTTTTATTTCTCGATAAGATCCAAATATTATGAAATCTTTAGTTATGGATTGATCATTTAGAAAGAGAGGTCAACATGACTACGTCTCAAGAGACCTTAATAGAATACAAGTATGTCCATCCAGGATCTTACTTTACCCCAGCTTGTGTTAACATACTATTCAGTAGCTGTAATGTACCTGTATTGCACATTTTGGATCTGAGAAGTGCACCCAGATATTCTGTAAAAAGACAGAAGAACAATTAATTGGCGTGTAGGCTTACAAAATAGTTGCAGGGTGAAAAGCAAGGAAGGAACAAAACCAGATAATTCATCACAGTACAACATATTACCTTGTCTTGTTCGAAAGCAAACTCCTTCACAATGAAGACTGCGAAACCAGTAGGCGTCTCAAGCAGCACCTTCCTTCCCTTCAAATGTTCTGTATACACAAATTCATACATTTTCCTGGCAGAGCAAATCAAGACTCAAGATTAATGGATCATGAGGGTAAAACAGACAGATCAAATCGAATGCAGAAACAGCTCTCCAAAATAACCCTCCAACCAATAGCCATTCCTCTACATTTTAGAATGACCCCTTAGACTACCCGCACTCCTAGTCATCAAGGTTCTCTACTCTATCCATTCTAGTCATCAAGATTCTCTACTCTATACTACTTTCTCCCGCACTCATCCAATCTCTATATCTCTACTCTATATTAACTATCATATATTTTATTCAACCATCCCAACTACCATTCTCTTTCCTCACTATGGGCTCACTTGTCACTTTATCTAATTATATCCATGTGAGATCTAGTTTTGAAGGATTTATTATAACGAATTTGATGGTGTAATCGAAATTTAACTTGATATTTTGGTTTGTGAGTTATAACATTTTTTAATTAGTTGAAAATATGGGGCCCGCCACTTATTCCTTCCCTGCATGCGCGCTGTCTTTTTTCTGTTCACGTTGTCCTTTTCTTCGCTGTGCATTCGCTCGTGGTGGGTCCATTTGTCTTCACCGCACGTCCGGGATCACGCTTGAAATAGCGCATGGACGGCCACACCGTTTCCAGTACCCCGCTGCAGAACATTTGAACGCTAAATATCTGAGCTATCATGGTAGCGTAGGGCGATACCGTACCCAGTGCAGCTGGTCTTATACACACTAGAGGGGCACTATTCTTTCAGAGCCTCTCACTGTCCTTGAAGCAACATTCTGAACCATATCTGCCATGTTTAGATCAGTGGCCAAATACCTATATCCAAAAGGTTTTATGTTATCTACCATAAAATTTCAATTGGGTGTTCTAGAATATCTCATAAAAATACCGCAATAATCCAACCAGCACCCTCCAATTCAATCGTACAAAAAATTTCTGGACCTGTCATTTAGAGAGACCAAAACAGAATCGAAATCAACCAAACAAAGGCCTTAAATCCGGATTTTTTTTTTGAATGCACACTATATTCCATTGAATCCTTCCCGAGCTGAGAGATAATTTAGGTCCTGTTTGGCACAGATGAAACTTAGGAAGAAGCCTGACTATTTCTGGCAGCTCAAAGAAGCTGATGCCCAGCTGGATGTTTGGCTCAGGTCAACAATGAAAACAGTTTGGAGTTCGAATAGATCAGCTACCACAGAGAATACAATCTGTACGATATCAAGGAGGGCAATCTGACGATTTCATTATGCAACACGAACAAATCCCCTACGTACCTACGAAGCGCAGTAACGCACAAACCATGAACTTCAATGACCCCAAACTAAACCAAAACCCTAACCACATCGAACCCTAGCCACAACAGAGGAGACGAGAGAGGAGAGAGAGGAAAGAGGAGAGGAAGGTACACCTGCGTCCACAAGCGGCGCCGAACTTGCTTTCGCCGAACGCCGCAGATCCTCTAGCCGCGCCGCCACGTCTCCTTCCGCCAGCTGCCAAGGAACGGGGTGTCGGAGGAGAATGGGGGCGGCTCGGCCTCGCGCAGGGAGCGGGGAGTAGTTAACCAATCGGGGTCGGCACACGTACGCCCGCCATGCAGGAGCTCATGCAGCTGGACATCGGAAGCGACGTGGTGTGGCTGCAGTGCGCACCGTGCCGGAGATATTCTGTTATTATTATTGACTTTTTTTATGGTTTTTGGCACCAAGCAAGACAGCGACTCCCCAACAAAAACACCTGCTGCAACGCTATCCAAGTCCAGAACTTGCTCACATCGGGCAGCCGCGGTCTTCACGTCAACGCCGTACCAGCCATGCGCATCTTCGTGCTCAGGGTTTTTTTAAAAATAGTTCATGATTTATAGAAGCTAATGGTGTAATTTTTTTCAAATTTGAGTTCGTTTAGTATTTATTTAGACGTTTAGAAGTTTGAAAAAAAAAATACACAGCCGTCCCGTTAAGGCCCATTAAATCATGAAGGTCGAAAAACATACTAAACACACTCAAATTTGAAAAATTTTGACATCATTGGATTCTATAAATCATGAAGTATTTTTAGAAATTTTTTAGCATTTTTCTAAAAATTTTAAATTTGAATTTTGAAAAAACCAAACGGTTACCACCTTACCGATCGGTAAACCGCTCAAACCGAGTGGTAACCGCTCCAAACCGCTCGGTAAACCAGGCGCAAACCGAATCGAAGTGAAGTTTGAATTCAAACTTCCCCGGTTGACCGACCGAACCACGGTAAACCGCTACCGGAGCCCGGCGGTTTGGGCTAATCGGTCGGTAAAAAAACCTTGTTAGTGCTGTCCGGGCAGAGTAACATGTCTGGCCGCGGCGGTGTGCTGTTGCGCCGCCGGCACTGGGACGGCGTGGTGCCCCGGAGTGCGCGCCGGATCCGTCCATCCTCCGCCTCTCCGCGGCGCTGCAGTGGGAGGAAGCTCGCGAGCCGCTCCGCAAAGACATCGACACCACCAGGACCTGCGGCATCGGGCCCGGGATGCCCTTTGCTCGCGCCGTTCTCCCGCGCCTGCAGGAGGACGCCCCCGGCGCGGGGACCGGGACCCGGGCCGGGATCGGGCTCGTGCCGTACTGCCGTGCACCATCGACGGATCGGCCATCAAGGAGTGGTCTCGCGGGGAGCACCTGTACGAGCACCGTCGGCATACAGTGATGGTTTCATTTAAAATAGTAGATCTACTATTTTAAATGAGTCCTAAAAATTTGGTTTTCTAAACACTATCTAAAAAAAATTGAGTCCTAAAAATTTGGTTTTCTAAACACTCTAACAATAACTTCCTTTTTTTCATAATTTGTACCAAACGCTGATCACGGACGAAATAACCGCCATCATCGCTGCCATCTTTGGTACCCTAGCCCTAGCTCACACTTAGAACCTTTAGATTCCAATCTTCATTGCCTGATCTACTTCTCAGTAGACTCATGTCTGAAATAATGGTCGAAGATCCAAGTCCAGCAAACCTCTCCTAGACAGTGGCGGAGCTAGAGTAAATTTGAGGGGGGTGCATTTGCCTTTGTGGGTGCAAGAGTCTGCAATTTGTGGATGCATATATGGTGAAAATTTGGATCTTACCACTGTTTTTCAATTTTTTCGTGGGTGCAGCTGCACCCACTACGTAGTACATAGCTCCGCCCCTGCTCCTAGAGGGTGGCAACAGGGTCATGGTGGCCATGCCATCACCATAAATCACACTTGGAACCTTAAAGACAAATCTTCTGCTCTACCTCTCAATATACTTATATATGAAAATAGTGTTCGAAGATACATTGAACTTCCAGATGGAGCAGGAGGCGGTCTCAGGGCCAACAGGAAGTGTCAAAAAAATACCCCCAAGGAGTATGGGTTGTGCAGATACGTAGATTAGAAGATTGAACTAGAGTTTTTTTTTCCCAACATACAAAAAAAAAGGAGTGGACTTACTAAACAGTCAGAGATGCTCTCACATAGGTTCTTGCGTCTCCTATTACCTATGTGAGAGCACTGCACATAGGTCATAGGAAAATTATTGTTGTTCCAACGGTGAAAAGTCACATTTTATTTGTTGTTTCGGTGGTGAAATTTGGTATTCCCTAAAATCTATTGTTCTTAGTATATTTCAATTTGTTCTTGTTGTGATTTTTTTCTTTGTATATTTCACGAAGCTGGAAAATTTACCTTGATATTGATTTTTTTTTTCCTCGTCTAGTTCTCCATCTAGAATTTGGAACAATTTTCTTGTGAAGGTGAAATTTTTTGTTCTTTTTTTTCGCGGCCGGGTCTTCACCCTTTTTTTCATTAAGAGGGGGTAAAAACAGTTTACAAACACGACATGTGCGATCTCAGCAAGATGCCTAATCTACTGGACTAGAACAATTCTTTCATCAACCTAGACTATCCTGCTTAATAGACAAAATGTACCATCTTAAAAAAATGTCCAATACACATCCAAATATACTAAAATTATTGTAAAGTCTGATGCAATTGAAGTTTGACTTCTGTACTCGGTTTCAAAGAAAAATGTACATGTGATGACATGAGCAAATTTGCAATGTTTGATGCAAGTGAAACTTGATTTCTGTACTCGGGTTTTTGAAAAACATGATGTGATGACATGAGCAAATTTGCTTTCACCGGCTCTCTATGTCACACCCAACGTGCATATCCGTTTAGTTAGAGCAGCCGGCGATTTCCGAGTGGCCATATCATTTTGAGCTTAAGTTCCAAAAATAAAGAAGCAAAAGAAAAGAAAAAGATTACTTCATGTGCTCGATTTCCATTGCTACAACAAATACTGTACTGTAGATTTAATTATAGAGGAGATTTACCCAGAGCATGTAACATGTTTTAATGCCGTTAAAATAACCACTTGGTACGTAACAGCGATACATGGAGTAAATGCATATTTTATTAGATATATATGCAAACAACTCTGTTTGGATGTTTGCGAATAATAACCCTATATGATACACATCAACGAATGCGCCAATATTTTAATATACATCCTAATCCTAGATAAAATACAATTTATTATGCAGTCTTCTGCAATTCTGCATAGATAACCACCCGGTAGCCTACGGACTACATAATCACAGCTACTTTCAATGACAGGTATGGCCGAAATAGCAGCATGACCACGCCTCAATCTTGTGATCACCAAAAAAGGAAAACCTCGAACTAATGAAAAAGGTAACTAAAAGAAAAACGGTTATACACACTGATGGCAGCAGGCCAGGGGCACGACAACCTTCAAAGAACAACTTCCATAAAACCGCACTCCAGATCCAGCAAATATTTGCGGCGGCACTATCACTTTCCTTCTCTTGTTCTCCCTGCTGTTTCCTTCCCTTGTTCTCCCTTGACGTTTTCCTTCCCTTGTTCTCCTCAATTTCCTTCCCTTGCGGCAGGTAATTCATGAGTCTCAGGGAGAGGCAGGTAATCATCAATTATGTTTCTTCGTTATCCTCATCCCTAAAATCCTCAATTTCTTCTCGGCAGTACAACGCATTTAGCTCTTGCTGCAACTGAAAATACCATAGGGAAACAAGAATCAGCTTCCAAATGCCACCATGTCACCATTTTTTTTGTAATGAATAATATAACAAATTTCAGTAAAATGAGACAATTGTAATGACCTGAACATGGTTTAGCTTAGCTGCAATTAGTTCATCAGTCAGTGTTATCATCCTGCAGATAACAACAAATTAAATGTGATATAGGGTTGTAAAGTTGCCATAACTGTTCCTGCGATATTTACCATTGGAATTTTATGTAACATCACTTGTGTATAAGTGGACATACCTAGACTGTAATTCAGAAATTTTAAGAAGTAATGATCGTTCCTTCTCAGAGTTAGCTGCATCAGCCTGTAAAAAAACACCTTTTAATTGACAGTGAACAAAATATTGATGAAGGAATCACTGAATGATGACTGGAAACTCATTCGTTAACACTTGAAATCTTGCTAAGTTGATGCTTACCACTTTATCATTCTCCATCGTTCGAACTTGAGAAGATATTCCAGGCTGTGTTCCTGAAGGAAAGAGAGTTTTATCTAACAGGCAATGGAGAAAAAAAAAAAAAAAAAAAAAAAAACTTCAACAAGGAAAAAACACTCACCATCAACTTTCTCATTCTGTTGCAAGTTACTAAGTAGGTTCATGATTAGATCCTAAAGTAAAGAGAGACAATTGTTAATCAAATATTTTATCAAATGATTTGATTCTTATAAAACAGAAGAAGTGAATGATGACATCAAAAGATTCCTCCAGACCTGCTGAAACATGGTCTGCTGCACAAGGTTGTTAAGGTGGGGAATTAATACTGAAGATGATACTGAACTATTGCAGAGTTCCTTCAGCTGATTAGCATTACACTGCAATATCAAACAATTGACCATGTCGTATTAAGATCGACAAAATTCATAGAAAATATGCAAAATCTTATTTAATGTATTCACAAACAGGTCTGAGATTTAATGTCTTCAATATTGATATTTTTAGGGCTCGTTTCCTATCTCAAAAAATTCAAATGCTGCAGTGAATTTATGTCATTTTTTCTCTACAAAAAATAAATTATTTTACTGCAATTTTCTGGGGAAATTAGAGCAGACACAATCATGGGAAAGAAAAGGTTATACCATCAGCTTAGAATTAACCAAACAATCACCAGTGCTGGCAGATTTTCTTAGCAGTGAACCCTGAGAAAACCAATAGTTAACCACAAATTCATGACTGTAACCTTGTGAACGATAACCATGATCTAAATGGCAGAAACCTCACCTCTGGTGATTTCCGGGAGAGACTACTGAGTGGACCTTCCTGAACCTGCAAAGTAAAGCTTTATAAAATTGACTCCTGAAAATTTTCTACTCAATTTAAGTAAAGTGTAATGTTAAGTTCAATTGTAGATCCACCAAGTTCACTTACCTTTGCAAGATCGACATTCTCAGATGTTACTGAAAAGCGGCCTTTAATCTCTACTACACTTCGCTTGGACTTGTCAGCTGATGAATCTACATAACCTATGAGCAAAAGAAGGTTAATGTCAAAACAGCACAACAAATACAAATAGCAGATATATTGCCATGGCATAATTCAGTACAAAGCAGGTGACCACATGGGCACAGAGGTAGGAACTCTTAAGAATTAATATATAGAATTAAGGAAGCAATTCAAATTTATCTTGTTTCTAACCAACAAAACAAAGCATATCCTAGGGTTGCCATGAACTGTACCATGCGGTACCACACATGAATATTGTGCCTGCCCTAGCATGGCCTGGGGCTACACCATCGTGTAGCTCTAATGGGCTGGACAAGACATAAATATAGAAAACCTACAGCAGTGCCAGACTGCCAGCGCATATTTTCTATGTACACTAGTAATTAAACAAATGAACATTTGCAGTAATAAGTACATGGACACTCGTACCTCCTGAAGGTCGAATAGGAGCTGACAAACTATTTGCAGAAGCACGGGTTGGCAGTGAAAGTGGACCACTAAGACTTGCTGTTTTTCTTATCTCACTTCTTTGTTTGTCAGATACCATTTGCACAGCTGCATCCCTGTCATACACCAAGCAGTAATAAGGCACTCATCATAACTAAATAATGGTAGCCCACTAACCATGCCCAAAGTTTGTCTTTGGAAATAAAAATGCAATAATACCACTATATAAATTAAGAAGCATATGCCTGGTCTACAAACAAGCACTTGTACTACCACAGCAAGATTTAATAAAGGAACTGCTACACCAAGATAAATAAACAGTTAATTGAAGAAATTCTGGGATTCTCCACTAAATAATTAGTGACAATGTAAACAAATTAACTGGGACTCTCCACTTTATCTGACGCACATCCATAAAATTATAGGCTAAATTTACAAAATATACTAGAACTTTCCTAAAAGAACACATATTATAATGTAATAGAACAATAATGACAAATCAGAACTAAATAAACTCGCGAAGCATTTTGCTTTAAAAGTCACTCCATTCAGTCACTGCAGGTCATGTGTCGCAGAACAAAAATAGAAACCTAAAATGCTCTTATAAAAAAAACAAAAGAAACAAAAAAAATAGAATAGATAGTACACACCTCTCAAAACCATAGCCCCTTTCAGCTGCTGAGCTATTGCTCCCACCGGAAGTCAATTGCCTCTGCCCAACATCACTTGTCCAATGATTCGACTCTGGATCTCGCTTTGATGTAGAGGGCAACGAATCATTCTCTCTTATGTTACTTTCATGTCCATCAGCCGTTCTTGTAGTGTTAGCATCGCTAAAATCAAAATCAAAATCAAAAGCTTCGTTCCTCCTGGGGCTGCTGACAAAGGCTCGCTGCCTGAAATATATTAAAACAATTTATTTCACCACAAATACTATAATCTAAAACAATATAATAACAACTATCAAGAATACTGATCATTCCGTATCCATAGCATCCTACTTAAATCCACAGATAGAAGCTGAACTTCTAGAGCTATTGAATTGTCAATCACTAGAAGATGCTAACAAATATTGGCTTTACCTGGAGTTGAATTCATTTGCAGATGACTTTCCGAAATGGTTCTGTGAAGATAAATCCTGTTGAAGGATCAAAAAGTGACAGTTACATTACGTGCAGATATACAATTGCATTTTGCTTCAACCTAAAAAAATTATGATTTTGAAACAAGGTAAGTAATCAACATTAAGAAACTCAAGGGTTCTACTGCAAAGATGAGCACACTCCTACTCTGCAACATATTTTGCAAATATTTCTTTTGGAAATAATGTTCAAGCTTTCTAAAGATAATAATCAAAAAACTTCCATAGATAAAAATAATAATCTACTAGACCTTTTCAACCTCAATGTTTCTTGCAATGTCCTCATCTTCTTTTATTTCTGGTGGCTCGTCATCATGAATCTGCAAATTTAGCCAGTTTAATGATAATCATGAATGGAAAGTAGGTCGAGCAAAAATGAGGTCTATATTGTAAAAGGAAATCAGTGTAGAAGGATTACCAATGATGCTTGAGCCTTGAGATCCTCGATATCGAAGTTCCACGCACTAACACCGCGTTGATATTCACTCTGTATGCATCCATGCAGTTTATGATAAGAAGGCTATTAAAATAACCGTTTCATTTGCTCAAATTCTACAACAAAAGGAATGCTGCTAATATATGTGACACGCGACTATTTTAGGGGCAAATACTCAGCAAGTCAGCATTAAACATTAGTATGGAGACTGAACCAGATAAATGAACAATACACAAGAAAAGGATCTTCAAAAGGTTTCTGAGATGTATCCATACCCCCAATGTTACACAGTGAATGCCTACCACTTAGACATGGCATACATGTATTATTCTTATGTTGTTAGCCTTTTCAACGCTTAACAGTCAACTTGTTAACATCATTGGTAACATTATTATTTGGAAGTATATCATAGACAGATAGTATATGAGCAAACATTTTGTTATATGGTACTGAAATTGTTAGACTATTGCTGTCTATCATACATTACCAATTAATCATAATACATGTTCAACCAAAACTATCAGTTGAAAGGTGCCATGTATACAATTAACTTCATGCAATATCTGACTTCACATGTTATGAATACAGAACTGATGAATCCTGTAATGATGATAATTAACTCTAATCTAGACAGAGCAGTACTGTAATGATGATAATTAAAAATAGAAAAAAGATTTGAAATATTAAGAACAGTACCAAACAGAACATAAAAATGAGGAAGGGTATGTCACAAACCAGGGAGAGGGCCTCCTGTTCAGAAGAAGGCATTTTCTTCAAAGCCAATTGTGCTGCATCTTTAAGCTGGAGGTACATGGAAAATTCAGCTACATTTTCCATGATCAGGGAGGGGTATTTCATGATAACATTAAGGCAGCATACCTGGAGAGCCTTTACACGGTCCCAGAGAGGAGGTAAACCAGATAAGATACTCTTAATAGTCAACTCTGGAGGCTTTGCATTTTTGAAAAATGAATGCTTTAGCAACTTCTCAGCTGTTGGTCTCTTCGCTTGATCTTTGACCAAGCACATTGCAACCATCTCTTTAAATGACTGGTCACAACTGAAAATGCCTACTTAGATAGGTAAACACTAGAACACAATCTACTGTAGCTAACCACGTAAATGGTTCATAAATGATAATCAACTGAAAGGATAGGTACTACCTTTGAGAATCTTCTGTCACGTTCATAATCAAGACCAGGTGGTGCATTCTGGAGGGTCATGAGAAGAACCTACAACCAAAGAGCAAGTTTCATATACAGGGTTGCCTGCATTGTTAGGTAGGGAATCGCTAGATGCTCTCATGAGACCATCTACCACCAGTTAGATTATGGACTGGGTTATACAGGGCTAACAGGTAAGTGGTAATATTCGAAGACTTGCTGCAATTTGCTACATGTTGTGGGGTACTTGGAGTATTTATTACAACAGCTATTAGTGCAACAATAAAAAAATCAGAACCAAATGCGCAGGACGAAGCCTTACCTTCATAGGGGGGTATTTCGAAAATGGAGCATGGCCATGTGCTAGTTCAAGAGCAGTGATTCCAAATGACCATATGTCAGCTCTGCAAAAACGAGAATGAGTGTGAATTCATACTGTCTGCTGATTGACATACAAAAGGCCAAACAAACAGCCATGAAAAAAGATAACACAAAATCTGTTTAGATGCAAGAGGAAGGCCATATATAAAGCAATTCACAGAGAAATGTGATCTTTAGGCATCAATTTTGATTTCTAGGATAAATCCTGGCATGTCTTATGTGGAAAGAAATTACAGATATATACACAGTTAACATACTTGAAATTATATCCAGTGCCAGGTTGGAGCACTTCTGGAGCCATCCTACATAGAAAATTCGGAAAAGACATACATGTAAGAAAATGGTCTAGTGATACAAATATACAAATATTTATAGAAATTTGGTTAAGAAGTTACCAGCATGGTGTTCCTACAAATGTATTCCTAGATCTTTGCCTATCACCTCTATCAAACATACAAGCAGAAACACCAAAGTCTCCAAGCTTCACTACCCCAGCACCATCGATAAGGATATTACCAGCCTGTACAGTGCCGAATCGAGCAAAAATAAACAACAATGACAGACAAATATACATCGAATGACTACAGTTTCTACCCAAAAATATTCTACTAATGCTAACCTTGACATCACGATGTATTTGACCCTGCCGGTGAAGGTAATCCAGGGCCTTAAGAGTTTCCTTTAGAATGGAGCCAATGACTGGCTCATCAAAACCTTCCTGGTATGAGATCTTCATTAAGTGTAAACAAGAACCCTCTGTCATGAACGGCATTATCACCCAAAGGCTGTGCTCCACAACAAATGAGCAATAAGCCCTGATGACATTAGGATGGTCTATCAAACTCATTATTTGAGCCTCCCTTTGTATTTCATCCTACAATAAGGTAACAATGGTAAGAACAAAATTCACTTATGCCTTTCATAGGGAAAAAGAAAGAGTCAATTGACACCAAGCAGTGAAGACATTAGACATGTCACTTATTCAGCCTTAAAAAAGTTTTCACAACTTTGGCATTCCAAAACCTAGTTGATTTTTGCTTTACCAGCAGGGAGGATGTCATTTATAAGCTATGTTACAATTATATTACCATAGTAAAAGTTTAAAACAAAAGCAAAAATGTCAAAAATAAACTACCACAAGTTGCTAGAGATGAATAAGAATAGCAACAGTCACAAAAGGTGGATAACAGTCACATTATTGGCAGATAATGATTTGCGTATGACCATGAAGATACTGGCTTCCATTGGCAAAGGAGCAATTGCCAGCCAGCCCACTCGTGAATGTAGCGAATGGGGTGTTGAGAAGAAAGCATGGTCAGTATTGGTAAAAGGAACAAGCCCATCTAATATTCCAGTGAACTAATATCTCCAAAGGACTTGGCAAATGGGGTTTGCATTTGAGAATTTGGCAAAAAGCTCAAAAAGAGGGGTCCAATGGTTTTGCATTTGTGTTTTGCATTTTGGGCAAGTTGGCATTTGAGGGAGCAAACTTGGCATAATTGCCAAGTCCCACACGAGTTGGCATATCCCGATCGCGCGCGTCTACCGCACAATTGTCGGTCTCCCGCGCGGCGTGGAATCCTCTTCGCGCCATATATTCCATCGATCCTGAAGACCGATTCCCTCCACCGCCAGTACGTCTGCAGCCGAACTCGCCAACCTGATTCACTTGACCTGGGAAGGTGCGGTGACCTAACGCAACTGATGCGGCGACCTGATGGATATACGTACGGGAGAAGGTGCGGCGACCTGGGAAGAAACTGGCGGCGCGAAGAATAGTGCGAAGGAAGACCGCGCGTGCGTGAAGGACATTGCGCGCGAAGGAAAAAAAAATTCGCTGCCGAGTCCACCTTGGGCAAATGCCAAGTCAATTTGCCAAATCCCTTGGAGATGGCCTATTTTTATACTTTGCATTTTGTTTTGGGACTTTGCAAACAACAACAAATGCAAAGTCCATTTGCCAAGTCCCTTGGAGATGCTCAGCTTTGGATTTTGAAATTATGTTACTAGATGTCTATTGAGCCCCCCAAATGTACAGTACTCTCATTCTATTTAGGATGAGTTGAACCAATGTGATCTGCTACCAACCCAAAATATGAAAGCTTTGGGTACTTAGAGACACAGTCTCAACAATAAGCACTTATCCCAGATATCAAGTAGAACAATCTCTGCATGATATCGTGCTAGCTTATCATCAACAGTTCATCACATCAATAAAATGGGCACGGTCAAAAGATAATAGAATCACTGTCCAAATATAAAGTCTTAAATTTGCCTTGGTCCAATGTGCAGTGCAGAAAATGATGCCATGTCCAGTGTAAAATACCAGAAGAAACAATCTAATAGAATGATAGAAGAACAAATGGTGAATCACCTCTGCAAAAATGATAATGACTCTTTATCCTTTTTTTTTAAAAAAAAATGCAAGTTCTCTGTGGTCTATCTATAGGACTGCTAAACTGGCATGGAACTCTTTAGCAGAGTTTTTTTTTTTAGATTCTGATGATGCATCCCAAGGTGACAACTGACAAGCACACTAAGTAAAGACTCCTGACAAAATATTTGAACTCTCCATCTCAACAGCCCACGCCCACAATATACCATGCATGATAACAACTGCCCAAAAACAGCTAAAATGCAGGTACATGCCTCAGTTGGTCGTTTCAACTGAGCCTTGGATTACGCAACGACTATTAGCAGACCAAGTAAAAAATGCGATGTTTTATCTACTTGATTGATATCGAAGCAAGGTCCGAATTGATCTGGTAAGGCGTTACACGGATCAAAATTCATCCCCGATTCCCAAGCCACCAAATCAACCGTACCTAAAATCCACTGCAATCGACCAACGGATCTCTCGCTAGACCAAACAGCAGACGGCACCCGCAGGCAGAGCACCGGCGAAACAGCGAATTACACGAAGGAGGAGAAGGTGTGTGACAGGAGCTCACGATGTTGTTATTGAGCTGATCGAGATCCAGGCACTTGACGGCCACGACGCCGCTGGTCGGGAGGAAGATCGCGCGGTACACGACGGCGTGCGCGCCGTACCCGACCTCCTCCATGAGCCGGTAGTCGGCGGGGTTCACGGAGAAGGACGGCGGGCCCGCGGCGGCGGCCGCAGCGCCCGAGGACGCCGCCGCCGCGCGCTTCACGCTCCCGTTCCTCCCCATGACGGACCGACGACCCGAGGGCTAGCTGGCGGAGGCAGCAGCAGCAGCAGCGTTGTTCCGGCGCAACCAGCCGACGGAGCTAGACCCACCACCCCACGCCGGAGCCGCCGCCTGCCACCCCGGGCGTTGACCAGTGTCTCGCGCAGTCGCCCGTGGACGGCGAGGGAGGAGAGGAAATGGGGAGGAGGGAGAGGAGACGGAGACGAAGGAGAGGAGATAGCAAACAGAAGGACGCTTGGGAAACGAGGTCGTAAAAGGGGGGAAATTAATTATTTCGGCGGTGACGTGGCGGGGAGGTGCGGTGCGGGGCCGGGCTCGCGGCGGTGTGCTGGTACGGAAGGTGTGAGACGATGACAAGTAGGGTCTGAGTGTGGTGGGGCCCGGTGGCAGTGGGGGACAGGGCGGGTGACTTTGGGGGCCCAGGCGCGTGTCGCCGACTGCCCGGTAGATCTCCGCCTCCCGATGCTGGTCGTAGGATGGGATTGTCTGCGGAAAAGCAGTTGTACGACTTGTCAGCGTTGGTTGTCAATTTGGGAAGCGAATGTCTTCTTTTCTTTTCTTTTTTATAGTAGTGCAAACGAGACTTTCAAGAGATTTACCTCGGTCCAAAAAAGATGAAATTTTAGATTTTGATTTTAAATTTGAAATTTATTTAATAAAGTTTATATAAAACAGATAATACCTTAGTGGCTTGATATCACAAAATGCATTGTACGTTGAAAACTGATTCGATGGGATAACGATTGCCTTATAAAATGGTTGCATCTACATTTCAGAAATGAAGGAGTAAGTATTTTTTTATAGCTTCAACCCCTCCACCCCCTCCCCGGCCGCCCGCCCCGCCCCCAAAATCACATTTTTTTAATTTATATAAGCAACTAAAATGTTGCCAAAGTTTATGGTCCTATTAATGGCGACAACGATTTTTCCAATTCTCTTTCTTTAAGACAAGAGCTATTTCTTATGAACAAATGCAAAATTTCAATATCATGATGGGACATTTATTTAGTATTGCACATATTGATATATTTTCCACAAGCTAAGACTGGTTAGTTGAAAATAGCAGAGGCAAGTAACCATCATTGAGAAGAACCTCGCAATTTTTTTTGTTTTGAAAATATTTTTGTGAAATATTTTGGTACTGTCTGGTATAAAACAGCTGGAGTACGCACTTTCTCTCATAAAAAAGAATAAACAAAACTAGTTACACACATAGTACGTACTGTTTACTAGACGCATCACCAAACTACTGTATACCATAACAGGACAAGCAGTTTGTTTAAGTACACAGCTGCAACTGCAACTGCAACATGTAGCCATCCCTCCCTCCACCGGGTCAACAGAGACAGACACGGCCGCGGCGCTCGGCTCTCCGCCAGAGAGAATCTGCACGCGCAGGCCCCGCAGTCCCGGCGGGCCCCTCGGGCGCGCGTCTCTGTTCGCCCGCGCTGCAACCTGCCAAGCGGCACGGGCGGCTAGACAGCCGCGGCCGCGCGGCGGCCGGGGTACCACGGCCGAGGACGTACGCGCGTACGAACGACCACGAGGCGGAGCCAGCCGAGGCGGGTCGCGTCGCACGGCACGACGCCCGCTCGCGAGCGCGACGTGCCGCATGGTCGCGGTGCCCCCGCTGCCAGAACCGCGCTCGTGCCCCCCTCCCCTGGCCCGGGGCCCTCTGGCTGGCGGAAACGAGACGGGCCTTTCGGCGCCGCTGGCCCGGCGCCCAGGCGTGCACGCGGACGGTCGCGGTGTGGCGCGGGCAGCGCGGGGGTCCGGGATGACGGGACGAGGCCTCCCCGTGTGGCGTGGGGTCGCGGGCGCGCCCCGGCCGGCGTCCGGCGATGGGCTCCCCTCCCTACGTGTTCCCGTGGGGGGCAGCGCGCCCATGTGCGCCGCCCGCCCTAGGGGCCTTTGCGTGGGTGCGGGGAATAATTGCGTAGGGTGGCTCCCGTGTCTACGTGGGGCGTGCGGCGGAAGGGAGCCGGCCGGCCGCCCGGTGCCCGCCAGTGGGTTCCTGGTTGGTGGGATTGACCCGCAGATGTGGGGCCGCCTTTCATCCAACGGCAGATGTGGAAATGGAATCGGGAGGTCCCCGGAAATCGGAACTCGATCGATCGATCACACATGCGTTTCGTTTAAGCGAAGGGAATGTGGAATGAGTGCACGAGTACGTATGGTTTGGTTTATCAACATTTCTTCAGAAAGTCCTTTTTCACAATAAAGTATAATAAGAAATTTGTACAAAACCATGGATGATGTGCTCCTTTTCCTTTTTCCTTTTCCTTTTCATTGGAAATTGGAATGCACACCCTTGAATGAAGTTTTGTACGTCGCGTGATATATATGACCGGTGGGACATGTCGTCGCTTCATTTCCGCCAGGAGTCTGGTCAATACATGTTATCATTTTGCTTTTGAATAAGCTATAGCCAGCTGGACATTTAATTTCACTATGCGTCGTTCTTTTTGTACCGCTCGCCGAAATTACACCAAAAAATTCAGTGGAAAGCAACAGATATACAGGTTGAGCCGCCAGTTTGAACAAAAAAAAAAAAAAGGTCAAACAACTCGTGCAGTCAGGTTTACTACACACGTACACGTGTTTTAAGGATTCTCCAAATAAGGCTTTTTTTTGTTTCTTGGCGCAGCTTCCCACTGCTACAGCTCTCCACATTTTGTCCATATTGCAGCAACAGTCCTAAGACTGAGAGAGCCCATGAAACAAAAAAAATTTATGTGTCACACTATCTTGTTTTTCAGCTCCCAATTTATTTAGGAGACCGAACAGAAAAATAATTTTACCTATTATATCTTTGATAACTACCCTACAGTGTAATTTTACCAAATTACTCCATTCATGATAATCTCTGTCGGTTAAACTTTACTACTTTGACAATCCATAAATATATATTTTTAAAAAAAATTATTAGAGGAAGTAGGATAATTTTGCCTGTTGCTTTCGTGGTGATAATATAAATTATAATTACGTGGTGGCTGCGTGCAACACTGTACGCACCTAGGCACCTAGGAGAAGATGAAGTGAAAGCAACATTGCATTCAAATCTCTCACTAGCGCAGAAAATATTGTTTGGTGCTGCCATCAACGAACAATGTCGTCGAGATTTATATCTATATATACAAATACATCTGGCACATCTAGGGTAGTCGACTAGTACACGTCGTCGTATCGCTCGTGAGTACTCCTATCCTACGATCTACTCAAGGATTTTCTTTATATTCATATATAGCTAAATATAGGCGCACCAAACAAGCTAAGTGCGTATAGTATCTGCTGTCTGCGCACGCCATACGTGTACTTTCCAGCTGCGGAGAGTAAAACAAAGTGTGTGTTTTTGTCTCCGAACGAACCAAAATGAAACCTCCTTGTTCGGTCACTTCGATCGATGCTTTCGCGCGCCGCCACGAGTATGTGACATTGCAGACGACGTATGAAGTGACGTGTCTCGCGTTATCGCTTTCGTGAATGATGGTGATGATGATGATGGTAACGACGATGATGATTGCGTGCATTAACACGTATTACATCACTGTCATCGTGATAACAGTTGGGAAAAATGGGTGACGACCAATGCAAGCTGGACAAACAGGAGAGAGCTTGTGAAAGACAGCGGAGATTTGGACAGCGGCTGCGGCTCGTTTGCTCAGCAGGGTTCTTAGACTACCCGCACTCGGGAACGGCATCGCTCACGCAAGTCTTTTGCGTTCGAAAATCGCCGCAGCGGGGAACGCTACCACTCACGCAAAGCTTGCGTTTCGGCATCCGAACGCCACTTTTGCGTGAAGTACGGCCCAAACGGCAAAGGCGGAGCGGGGCCCGCGCGAGGAGAGAGAGAGCGGGCGCACGAGGGACAACGACGGAGCTTGACATCAAACGAAGGAGGGGCTAATTCATCTTGCGTCTAACTTCTAGCTACTACAAACTATTTATTTTCTTAGTTAAATATTATTTTTGAATGCATTCATAGGAACTATAGTGGAGCATCGTATGAGCAAGGGGGGGCTGATGCCCAGCTTGGCCTCCACAAGGCTCCGTCTCTGGCGAGGAAGGCCGTCAGCGCGGGGAGAGAGAGGAAGGTCGCGCTTGCCCGCCACGCGCTCGCCGGGGAGGAGGACCGCCACCGCGCGCTCGTCCCAACGGCCGGCGGTGGTGACGGAGAGGGAGAAGGAGGCGCGGGGTGAAGAAGATGGCACCCCGGCGGTGAAGATGGCGCCTCGCCGGTGACGATGGCGCCCCGGCAGTGAAGAAGATGGCCGGACTCGAGGGCGCCGCGAGGATGGCCCGCCATGCCAAAGAGGATGCGAAGGAGGATGGCCCAGCGTCGCGTCGCAGGTGCGAGATGCGGAGGAGGGAGGCCGCCGGCGCGGGGAGGGACGAGCGGCGCCGTCGCTGCTCGGGAGCTCCGCCACCGGAGCAGCTTGCCCCATGAGCTCCATGGCCGGCGGATCACGCGGCGGCCGAGCTCCTCCACACCGCGCGGGCTGCCGAGGAACGTGCCGGAGACGTCAAGGAAGGAGCCTCCTCCACCGCACGCGCGCTCGCCGGCGCCTCCACCTCCGCCGCCCAGCTCCTGCTCCCCACCGAAGAGGGTGAGGGAGGGAGGCCCGCACGCTCGCTGCTCCGGGGCGGGGGAGAGGAGGGTCGCCGGCCACCGCGGGGCGGAGGAGAGGAGGGCCGCCGACCACCGCCGGTGGAGCTCGGGCCAGTGGAGCTCGCGGAGGAAGAGATAGAAGAGAGAGAAAGGGAGAGAGAGAATGGGGAGAGAAAAAAAGAGAATAAAAAATCTAGTACATGGGTCCACTGATGGTATAGAGTAACTGTAAAGAATTGATGAGTGCGGGAGAAAGTGGTATATGGGAGAGAATCTTGATGACCAAAATAGATAGAGGAAGAAAATAGAATTGCATGAGTACGGGTAGTCTTGTGACCCCGGAAGAGAATATGCATGGACACTCGCGCCCTGTCATGTTTCACAAGTCGCATTGTGTAGAACATCGACGCCCCGTCGTCACGCCCCCGCATGCGTAACGCGTGAGTTCCCACGCGTCTGTGTGACCATGTCATCGTCGATGAATCATATCGATGGGCAATATCAACATCTCCTACAGTGACAGTGGCTGCTTACGACTGCTAGCATTCATTCATGCATGGCATGGCATGGTGGTGGCCATTTTTGACACGCAAATGACGAGATGTGATAAAATATTGTTGGGAAGATTTTGCAGTAGTCTTCGGTTGAAAAAATAAAGGCAGACCCAGAGACCCCTCGTGAGCTTTGGTTGGCTGCCTAGCTAGCTTCGTCTTTGCATTCATACAAAACTTGCAACAGAGAGGGTTCCTGAATCCACATCGCGGTCAGCCAGCTTGTTATCAGCCCTGCCACACAACTCCTCACGGCCACGCAACGGCGCAACGCACTAGGCTGCTGCAGCTGCTACCAGGAGACAGGTTTCATAGAGCTGAAATTCATAGAGAGCTGGGCACAACACCTAGCTAGTTTTCTTCTGAATTTTTGTATGATACTCCGCTAGTATATCTCACCATCCTACAGCGACTGGTCTGGATATATACGACGGGCTTTGTTGCTTTACGTCGTTCTCAAGAGCCCATATTCTGACTTCCATTCATTGCGTTCTTTAAGATAACTGTCATCGATTGATGGGAAGTTCCGATTAGCTAGCTAGCTTAGGTCTCATCAACGTACGACTTCGGCGACAACAACCATGTCCATACTGCAACTGCAACGCCGTGGAACCTGTAAAGCTGTCGTTGCGTTGTGTGTGTGTGTGTATGAAAGTAACCTGCGGAGTTAACCTGGACTGGTAAACGATGTATAAGGATTTCAGGCCATATGTATATGGATAAAATACATGATTGAATCGATGACGAATGCATTGAGACATACTAGTACGTATGCTGGATCGACCGGGGCTTTTTTATATATATAGAAACTGGATCGACCGCTTTTTATTGGTTGGTTACTTCGTTAGCATCCACACCTCTACTATGTTGCAATTTCCGTGCCGTGTACAGACGACAAGGCCGCAGACCTGAGCGAACGGGAACATACATATGGGCCACACTAGTAAATTGGCGCGCGCTTCCGCGCGCCCGTGTAGATTAGGACTTGATCAACGTTGATATGTGTAGCTATAAAGATGGTATATTCAGTGGCATCATTTGATAACAGTAGCTTGGATAATACAGAGGCATAGTATAGTTTGCACCAGAGGCTAAATATGTACAGGGTTGGTCACGCGGAATTAAAATTGCTGAGCAGTAGGTTCAGCAGCTTCTAAAATATCTTAAGTACACAAAAGCAAGGCAATGGTCTCTACGCACTATAGTGAAGAGCTTGCATATGCTGTCAACTACACAAAAGCAATGTTAACTTCGTTGTCTAGAAGGAAGCTAATCATCATCCACACAGTCAGGATGCAGTCTTCAGTGATTTGGTGAGGCTACCCAGTTCCAGCGGTAGCCGATGAGGTGGGGTGTGTCGGTGAAGAGCCTCGTCGATCTGTAGTGACGATGTATAGTGACGCGTGGGTTAACGCATTGTTGATAAGAATTTTGTAAAGAATGATGGCAGGTGTAAGTAAGTAAGTTTGGTTTATGGTACCTTAGCATACATGAACCTTGCATGGTGTTGTTCAAAGCTGAGTGAGGAGCCATTGATGAGCTTTTCTAGATCTTCTATTGGAACTTTCAGTGCGCTTATCTGGCAGTCTAACTGAGAGAGGTGCTGTAGGAGAACTTCTTCTATGTTATGAATGTTGTGGTGCACCATACTGGCACAGAAATCCCAATGTCATGTGGCTGTTCATCTGAGTGATTGCATGCATAAGTTGCTCAGAAGCAACTTTTGGATTCTTGAGCATCGCATGGGCAATGGCAATACGTTGCTTCTGAGTTCTGACCACCAGAGAGCTGAACTCCCCTCTCTCCCACCTATGTTCAACACAAGAAGTCAGTATTAGATACCATAAACTGAATAGCAATAAAGAAGACGAAACCAACATGACTATTTAGTTACAGGGAAAAAATGATTGCAAATGCATTCAAGAGAGAATTGCAAAAGAAGTGATGTGTTTTGAAATCAAAACAGAAATGAAGTGCACATATCATTAGAAATTAGAATATAAATAGAAGTAGAACCCACATGAGTGTTGTAGCCATTAGGAAGAAGAGCAATGAAGCCATGGGCATTGGCTGAAGTAGCCGCAGCCTCAACCTCCGCCATCGTGGCATCAGGCTTGCCATAAAGAATGTTCTCAAGAATCGTAGTTGCAAAAAGTGCTGGTTCTTGATTCACCAAACCAATCTGATCCCTAATCCACTTCAATTGCAATGTCTTGATGTCCACATTATCCAGCAAGACTTGCCCTGCAGCTACAATCATGACCACTTATTAAAAATTAAATAGACTGACAAGTGGCAACATCATAAGGTGCACAGTTCATTTGCTCACCCTGATTAGGATCGTAAAACCACTCAATGAGAGCAACAACTGTGCTCTTTCCAGACCCTCTGCCTCCAACGACCGCTGCGGTCTTCCCCGCGGGGAAGAAGAGAGAAAAATCCCGGAAAATCATGACATCCGGGCGGGAAGGATAGCTGAAGAATACTTCCCTGAACTCTATGTTGCCATGAACTCACCTCCCGTCTGCCGTGTCCTGGACTATCGTTGGCCTCTGCCTTATCACCTCCAGCAGCTTGTAGCCGGCAATCTCCCCTTTGCTGAATGCTCCAAGGTTTGAAAATGACTGCCCCAAGCTCCTGCAATATACAAATCAGCACATTGGTTAGAATGGTTCAATCTATGAAATTGCTAGAAAACAGAAGAGGGATTTCTTAGTACTGACAGGCCACCGACGATTGCTGAGAAAATTGCAGTGAAGGCCTTCCCACCATCTGTCTGGCCATTCCTGATGAACACACCAGTGCCCATGACATACAAGCAATTACATAGGTGCAGCCAATGCCAAGCCCCTTGGCCATCCCGGCCTTGTAACCCAGCTTCAGGGCCTTGGTCTCCCCCACATAGGAGTAGACAGTCCTCACCTGGGCAATGGCCTGGGCAACATAAAGGTGGAAACCTTGCCGTCAAAATTACTAACAAAATTGCATATAAAAAAAGAGAAAATGTAACATTTTCCAACATTTGAGCTTGTCACCAAAAGAACAAAGTAGGCCAAGTACAGCATGGGTGAGAAGAGCTACTTCATGAAAAGGTGCAAAATGACATGGAAGGGGAGATTATCCACCAGAAAGAGCTGGTTGGATCTAACAAGAAAGCTTGAAAAGATCCAAAACGGCATCATATTGATGGCATGTGCCCAGCTACCTTGCTGCACTGGACTCTTTGACCGGGTACACAGTGATGTTGCCCACCCAAAGAACCAGACAATGTGCCTAGAGGTGTGTAATTTTCATGTGGATGTCTCTCAAGAACACATACTTTGCTCAATGCACCATCTACTAAAAGAAGCACTGCTATCATAGCTACCTGGCTCTGACCTCCAGCTACCCATATTCCTGGAAATCAAATAATTTTAGTAAAGTTATAAACAATGGATTTGTAACATAAAATAGAGGTATAAGGACTACATTTCACCTTCCCCACAATCTACTCTTGTTCTATGCTCCTGTGCCTTTGCTGCCTGTGCATTGTCCAATAATGTAGGACCAAATTTTGTTCACTGACAGGTTCCTAGCCCATAGCTCTTACAGCATCCATCAATTAACTGGTCAGTAGTTTCACATGCTCTTCCAATCATGCCTATTATAACCAGATGAAAGGAATGATGTCATATCGATTCTAGTTAATAGATAGCCAACAAATGAAGCTGCCAACACATGGTACATGTTTTCATACTTCGCACTAAACTAAGAGTGTTGTTAACAAACAAAAGGTAGCTTGGACTAACCTTTTTATCTGTCAAAGACCTCGCAGAACTTTTACCTTTTACTACATAAACCATAATGCAAACAACAAATTGGCTAATGAGTTATGAAAATCAGTAAGACTATATACTCATGATTTATACTTGGCGGCACCTTTTCAGTTAACTTGTTCTAGATAGAACCTTCAGGTAGCTAAGTAGAGGTAGAAAGAGTGTAGCTTACAACATGTTTCAGTTTTGGATTTACAATTCACCACCAGTAAACCACACAAACTTCCTTTTTTCTGTGGAAAATTTAGGACCCAAATTTGCTGCAGTCCCAAATTAATAAAGGTAATTGACTAATCAATTAATTTCAATACAACCTCAAATTCATTAATTGTATGTTCCTTCCATACACATATTTTGTGTTTGCACACAGACCAAGTAGAATTTAAAGAACAGTTTCCTAACAACCAGATTGCTAAAGCACGGACAAGAGTAAGAAGAAATTTTCCAGGCCAAAAACTGTGACCACCGGCATTATATCAAGACCATTCAACTAAGCATGCTTACACTAATAAAAGTTCTACCATTCTAAATGGGAAACCAATCCTTTATTATCAAAGTACAGAGACAAATCAACTGAGAGAAGCACAAACTTTACATTTCAGGATTTTTATTTTTCTGCTATGAAATTGTCCACCATGCGCAAACGAATCTTACTCTTCAAGCTAACCAAGGCATCAAGCAGCTATGAAACATGGATTAGCACAAGCAGGCCGTGAACCAGCCATCAAACTTCAACCTAATAGCAATAAGAACTCATGAATAATAAAAAGCTATGGACATAAGGCATGCCTTGCTTACCTGAACCTCTAAATCCTTCACCCTAATCACTGTTGCTGCACATTGTAACAACCGACCTTGACTCCTTTTTCTGAAACAAATGTGCAATCATCATAGATCGGCTCAGGTAGGGGAAGAGTCGGCTACCAGAACTCACCAGCGTGGGGAACGGAGGCGGATGGAGCCGCCGGCGCGCCGCCGTCGAGGTAAACATCGCTCCGGCACAATTAGGGTTTCGCGAGGATTCGCAAATTAGCGGGAGGAGGCGACGACGACGGCAGGCTAGGGTTTCGCCGCGTGCTGCGGACTCCTTGGAGGGAGGAGGCGGCCTAACCTAACCTAACCCTAACCCTAACCCTAACCCAATGGAGAGGAAGAAGGAGGGGGCCCACCTTTGCCGCGCGTCGCCGCCGCCGCCGGGCCTGGCCGGCCGGCCGGCCGGCCGGGCCGGCCGCGCGCCGCCGTATGCGCCGCTCCGCCCCCTTGAGCGCCGCCGCGCCGGACGGCCGCCCGCGCCACCCGGCCGCGCGCCGCCGAGCCGGCCCCGCTGGGCCAAGTCGCGCACCGCCGCGCCCGCCGCTGCCGGGCCGCGCTGGCCAAGCCGCGCGCCCCCGCCGCCCGGCGCCGCCGCCACCGCTCGGCCCCCGCCGCCCGCGTTCTCCTCGCGCCGCCCCGATCAAGCCGGGCCGCCCGCCAGCCAGCGCCGGCCGCACGCCCTCCCCGCGCCGCCGCCGCCCTCGGTTTTTTTTTTTTTTTTATTTGGAAGGGAGAAGGGCAGGTGAATGAACCCTAATTAGAAGGTGGAGGAGGAGCCCGATTTTATTTACTCGAGATAAATTCTAACGAAGCTAGAGCTGGGAGTAAGAAGCTGGTAAAAACAGGTAGAAGCCACTTCAAATTTTCAACTCACGAAAACAAACCTCTTCGATCCGACCACACGATCGGCGATCGGACATCCCACCTTTTCTTGATGACGTGTCTACAACCCCCTTCGAGATCCCTTAGGCAAACATATTGTTTTAATTTGCAAAGCAGCAAAGGTTTGTTGTCCGCCGCGCATTCATATGATACAAACCCCAGAGGTTGGAAGGGATTTGAGAGGACCTCCTTCAGTTCAAAAGAACAAACCTCCCATCTCAAGATCAAGCGAACAAGACCTCAGCTTTTTCTAGACAAGCTCCGGTTCCTCGACAAAACTAAGTGTACAACAAAAACTATGTATCTCCGGTTCCTCGACAAACTCCAGCTCCATGCACCCACGGGCCATGGTAGCTTCACCCGGTTCGATGGCAGGTCCAGATCTGTCAGCTTGAGCCTTGATACGTATCGGAGGGCCTGCAGCCCTGCACAGCGGGGACAGAGCCTCCCAGCAGTAAATTCAAAAAGACCATCGTGCCTTTGATACATTGTTACAGAGAGATATAATCACAAACTTGTAAGAATGTCCGATACATCTGCTGTTAATGCACAATATAGTAACACGGCCACTTTTACAAAGGAAAATGGATCTATCACCAATCAGTGGAAAGTACAAGTTACAAATGAATATATATGATAATATACCCTACATCTAGGAAAGCTGACATCACAGAAGGGAGACATAATAAATCAAAGGGGGCATTTAACTGATAAGGTTGCTGCAGAATCTCCAAAACTTTGCGCCTCTCCAGTGACAGTTTATCATTTGCAGCAAGCCATTTAACCAGTAATAATACCAGCAAGTACATCGCCCTTTCCTCTTGCAAAAATAGTGTAGACAAGGCGTATGGCATCTAGCCAACCGTCAAGAGCCTCCCAACTATCGGCAACCTGTCAGGGGAGAGGAGGAATGGGTTGAATTATGTACTCCACATCATTTATTTTTGCTAGCGGTAGTCAAATTGGCCATATAGGGCATTGCACAATGTTTGCTGCCCATTAACTTCAAAAGGGTTGACTGTTCAGTCAATTTATTGAAGAAGCAGATTTAAAAATGTAACCTATGTCTAGATACTGATGAACAAATGTTATCCATTTCAATGGAACAGAATAATATCTAAAAAGATGAACGAACTAGCTGTAACAATAAAGTGGCAGGCACGTACCAAGAATGTAGGGCCATGAATAGTTTCTATACAGAGGCCAGCACCACTTGGTAAAGTTAAATCAGCACATGCTGACACTGAAACAATATCTGCAACGTTTATTCTGACAGGCTTTCTGCCCCTGTCCAAATGCCCAGGGGATTGTGACGGAGGCTGGTCAGAAGCATCAGCCTATAATTCACAGAAACACTAGTCAGTTGGATAAGACCATGACAAAAGAAATTGGAAACACCAGTAACTTCAATCTAAACAGAGTATCAATGTAGATAAGTATGCAGAATGAAAATGATTAACATTCGCAAAATACCTGCTGGAGTCCCTCATGATTCAAAATGAACTGTGATCTCTCCCAATCTTTGTGTGGTGCAATGGCATTGTTAGCTGGAGGAGCAGTCAAATACCCCACTTTGAGATATGGCAGAGGTAACTGCATGGTGCCATAATGAAGAATTAGACAAGGTAACATCTAAAGAACAGAAAAATGTGCTAAAAAGAAGAGCAGCACACAGTATGATTCAGAGAAACCAAAATTAATAAGGTTTGAAGACCTTGAGGGTTGTCAGTTCTTTTCCCTCAGAATATGGGTTGCAAAAAGAGTTCAACTGTTCAACATACACATAGATAACTGAACTAAAAAGCAGATATCATATCCCAACTACACAAACTTTTAATTATTATTACTAGGTAGCTTTCAACAATAAGGTCCAATACTATTAGGTAACAATATCAAACAGAATAAACTAACACAGTTCATTAGAAACAGAAAAAAAAAACAATTATACCATTGAGCGGACTAATCGCAAAGCGCTGCGATAGACCTGCATTTGACAAAAGATCACACTGTCAGCCAAGGAAGTTTGCAGTAAAAAAAAAATGAGAAAGGTCCAAGGCACATGGTAGAGAAAGTAACAGATGCATATATAGATACCGAGTAATTTGGCTTCAGAGCATGAGCAGCTGCAACATAGATAGCAGATTGACTGTAAAGCTCATTAGGGAGACATCTGGCTTCCCAGATCTCATGGTATCCTCAGCTAAACCATACTGCAGCATTATAAGAAAATGTGTCATTTGTCATGAAACTTGAACTAAGTTATAAAATCTATTAGAATTTTATACATAATATACTAAAACAAACTCATTATTTTAGTCTAAGAAAGGTATCATTCAACAGGTGAGTTATGAGGCAGGAAGCACACCAAGACAGTTCCAAGGTTGTATATTGCCCGATGGAAATCAAATTGCAGCTGAATTGCAGCACGGAACTATGAATACAGTAGAAACAGGTGTCAGTATTCATCAAAGAGATAATTTTTACTAAGCAATACCATAAAAAATAATTCCTAGGCACAGAAATGGATAGTGTCTACCTTGCTTATAGCTGTTTTTATGATGGTCTGTTTATCCCGGGCAGGAACAATTGCACTCAGCTCCTGCATTGCAAATTCATAGTCAATAAACTGCTAGCATAGGCAGGTGCAACTCAAGAGCAAATAGTTAACCAAACTTCAGGGAAGAAGGTGGAGAAAATAAAGTTGATGAGATGTACCTGTAGCCCAAGACCCCAGTTATTCAGAGCCTGCAATCGAAAAGAAAGGCAACTAAGAAAGCAGCAACACTGACTATTAAAAATTTAAGATTAGAAGTTTCAAGTTGAAGTGATATCAGAACATCTCATTTCATGGATATGGTCAAATGCTGGTGGAGAGAAATGGACCCGAAAAAACAAGTTCCTTTCATTTTTTTGTTCTCTAGATTAGTTTATTAAAAAAATTCGGTAAAAAAATCACAGGGATTTAAACAATAAGGATAAGCCATGGCAAACTTTTGTTTCTTAACCAGCAACAAGTTTTTCTTTCTTTAATTGTTAAATTAGAACAAAAAAAAAAAGTTCACTACAAAAGGACGGCATTCTTATTGTTTAAACATGTGTGCAACATTACTAAGCCAAACTCTACTGAACCATGGTAGTCTCCATATAAGTTATAGGAGCACATCGATGGTCCACTTAACTCAAATTGGAGCCTTTTATCTTTTTATTTTATCATATAACCTGCACTCAAGAACTCAAGATAAACATAAGGATTTAACGCTAACCTGTGGGCTATTCCAATTAAGCTGGACAGCCTTCTCATAATTCAGTATTGCCTGTCAAAGAAAGAAAAGTATAAATAATGGATGCAATCAAATTTAATCATAAATTTAAACCGACATCAGTATGTTTGGCAAGAAAACATGGTAACTTTTCAGTTTAATGGCAAGGAATGGAGATGTGTGGATTCTTCAAACCCCTTCGGATTTATTGTTGCCCCAAATGCTAAGGTTAAAATTTGAAATTCTTGATGAAACTAAACATTGAGCAGAGTTGGATGTACCCAGGTTTTCAAGAAAAGATAAGAAATAGTGTCATCACATAGCACAAAAGTTCACCAGCTACCAGGGAATTTTTTGAAGGAAAAAAAAACAGTGGCCAAAAATGCTGCTTGCTACCTGATTTGCTATTGGATAACTTGTGAGCTCTATTTATCCATCCATATTCACAAAAGAGACAGTGAAGTATTCACAGGCAAGAACTTAATATGTGCGACATATATTGTGAGTTCATGTTTATTAAAAAAATCACAAACCCACAATTTTGGTGAAAAGTGGCACAGTTTTTTATCATATAGATAACATAATTGATGGACTGCAGAGAACAGCACAAGGAAACCAAAACAAGATTCAAAATTTGACTAAACCTGCATTACTCGCATTATAGATGTATGTATAATGATCAATATAAACAAGCTTATAGATGTATGTGAGACATCTCACTAAACCTGCTTCCAGAGTTCTTCGGCTTCTTTTGTCCGACCTCGCATTTTAGCCCGATCAGCAATAGCGATAGCCCAGTTATAATATGCCTAAAAAAAAGGAATGTGTCAAAGGAGCATCAAGATATCTGAGATAATTAGAATGATCAACATTGAGCACTATACATTAGAACCATGAAGCCACATTCTTAGATTCGATGCTTTTCGTAGACTATTTGAAAAGTGTGATTGTGATACTTTTTATTCTTTTTTTTCCGAAAGGGCCAAAAGGCACAGAAAAAGCTTCTATAAATTTGAACTATTCTGATCAAACATAAGAACTGAGGAACTTACATCATAAAGAGTTGGACAAAGTCGGGTAGCTTCAGCATACTTTTTGCAAGCTTCCTCAAGCAATGCATCTTTAGAGGAACTAGAATTGGGATCCACATTGTCTGCACTCTCCTGAAATAATATTTCAAAAGAATAAGATACAAACTTGCCTAAAATGTAAATAACAATTTTGCAGCGCATATGCAACATGCAAGCTATAAACAACAGCGTTCAATTATGCATTGGTCAAAGCTATGCGTTCATTATATATTAACACGTATAAAAGACCATCACAAAAAAAGGGAGGTATAAAAGGAATGTAGATGTGTACCTGGAGGACAAGAGCCCAGTTATAATATGCATCAGGGTCATCAGGATTCCTTTCAATTGCATTTACATACCTGCATAACAGAACTTTAAACTTGGCAGCAACAAGTAATTACAGAGAGAACTACAAAATATGCAAGCTAATTGTAGCAATAAAAAATAAAGTTTAATCAGGTAAGCTAAGCAAACCTTTTGGCAGCAAAAGAAAGAATCCTTTGGCGAGAACGTCCTTCCTCATCAACTCCAGTTACACTATTTATCAAGTCCATTGCTACATCATGGTGGGATAACTGTTGTGTGCTATCTTGGCTGAAATAAATTGAAGAAATCAATAAAACTTACTGTTTGAACCATTTCATTAGGAATGTGTGCATAAGACAATACAAGTAAATGCGAACTAGTAACGTTGCAGCAGCTGTGATGCATAAGCCAATACAAATAAATGCGAACTAGTAACGTTGCAGCAGCTGTGAACTAATCGTATACAAAATTACAGAATTTATAAGCAGACAATAATGATTAATGCATTTGCTAACAGGTAACAACCATCTGATACCCATTATTCGTTATAAGGGCGGGAAAAATTGTTCACAACTTTTCATAAGAAAATAGGTACTTCCATATCCATATACCTAATACCTGATAATATAACAATCGGGTACCAGAAGATGGGCTGCAGTAGGTTTGCATTAACACCAATTTTGCTTCGTTGAAGAAATACCACCAAAATACCACAACCCATGGAAACAATTGTGCTTGCACATAAGCATTATAATGCAACCGGCATTCGCAGCTCAAATATGACAATGCAACTCCACTAAGGCAGCAGCTAAAGCACCAGAATTAAGCAGCAGCTGCTTAATTCACGTAGCCAACGCAAAATTCACGTAGCCAACGCAGATCCGACGCGAACTCCACAGTGCACGGCTAAAAAACCGCAATGCCACAAACCTAACCAAACCCACAGTGATCCAGTACACGGAGTGAGATCTAAACGACGCGGACAAAGCACAAACCTATACGACGAGCCCTCGGCGTCAGCGGATCCGACCCCGTTCCCATCAGCCAACGCAGATCTCGCGCTGCTGCTGCCGCCGGCCGCCGTCGTCTCGCCGTCCTCCTTGAGCTCGCCGAGGAGCTCCCGCATGGTGAACGGGCGGGACCCCTCCGCCCCCAGCGCCGCCTTCGCCTCCTCCTCCTTCGCCGTCGCCGATCGCGGCGGCTCCTCCTCCTCCTCCTCCGCCTCCTCCTCCTCCTCCACCTCGACCTCCGGCGCAGGCCCCTCCTCCGGCTCCCGCGCGCCGCCGTTCGCGAGATCCTCCGCCGCGCCGGCTGGCGGCCTCGCCTCCGTCGTGGGCTCCTCCATGGTCACTCGCTCGCTCGCGGGATCTGGGAGCGGAGCCGCGAGCGCGTGGTGGTCACTGGCCTCGTCTCGTCTCGCGCCCGCACGGACCCGTGGTCAGTCACTGCGCGAACGGAAGGGGAAAGCTGACGTGTCAACGCAGTAACAGCCTGTCAGCTCCTATGGGCCGAGCCGGGCCTGGAGGCCCAACACGGGATGGAAAAAAAATAAAGGCCCTGTCCAGCAAGCAGCTGGCTCTGGAGGGGCATTTTGGGAACGGTAATGCTACGCTTCTTACGTCCGATCATAGGACAACGCGTCGAGCCGCTGTTGGGCCGAACGCGCGCGCGGCCCGCGCGTGGACACGCACGCACCACGTGCCCAACTCGACCGCGCGGGCGGCACCCCGCACGGGACGCGCGTCCCAGCCCAAACCCAGCCCCTCCCCTCTTCCCTCGTCATTTCCGCCTCGCCCACCCACTTCACTCCTCCCCGTGCTCCTCCGGCTCCGCCATCGCCGCGGCCGCCGTTGTCACCGCGCCACCCCGCGCGTCGCGCGCGCGCCATGCTAAGCGCCGCCGCTGTCGCGCGCACACCTCCACGGCGAGCCGCTCCTTTTCCCCTGACCCTGTCTCTCTCTCTCTTCGTGGACTCCCTCTCTCTCTCCGACCTCCCCCGGCGACCTCCCATGGCGGGATCCGGCACCGGCGGCGACGAATCCGCCGGATCCGGCAGCGACGGCCGCGGATCCGTGGGATCCGGCGGCGAAGGTCGCGAATCCACGCCGTCTCCCTGCTGCTCTCACCGGATATAGGGGTGTGGGGTGGTGGAGGGCGGTGGATCTGCGCAGATCCGGCTGACTCCCTCCTGCTCTCGCCGGATCTGGGGGTGGGGGTGGTGGACGGCGGTGGATCCGCGCAGGATTCGGCCATCCCCTCCTGCTCTCGCGCGGATCTGGGTGTGGGAGGTGGTGGGCGGCGGTGGATCCGCGGGATCCGGCCGTCTCCTCCTCCTTGATCCGCCCCTCCTCCTCTTCTTCTCTCCTTGCATCCGCCCAGATCCGATGGAGCAGCGCCGGCGGCGGTGGATCTAGCCGAGGTAGGCATGGTCTCTCCCCTCCTCCTCCGCGCGATGATCCCTCTCTACTCCCGGTTGGGGTGTTTCACTGGGCAGCGGTGGTCGTAGGTGGATCCGGCCATGGCGTCGTCGGTGGAGCCGGATCCGGCCATGGCGTCGTCGGCGGACCCGGATCCGGCCATGGCGGACGCGGCGGAGCCGGATCCGGCCATGGCAGTCTCGCGGCGGAGCCACCGGAGCCGGCGCGCGGCGGGTTCGACCCCCGGGTAGGTTTGTTCCTCTCTTCTCTCTCTACACTCTTCTCCTCCCGTGGCACTGTGTCCCGGTGGGATGTTTCACTGTGGTTGGGTGTGCTTTGTTTCAGGTGATGTTCTCTTGCTTCTCCAACTCCCACCGGATGTTTCACTTTTTTCTTTTCCTACCAGTTGTTTCAATTTGTCCTGGCGAGCTTTTTTCACTTTGTTTTCCCGGTGGGCTATTTCACGGGGTGATGTTCCTTTTTTCTCCGGCTTAATTTCATTTGTTTCTAAGTAGTTTTGCTTTGTTGTTGCGACGGTATGGCCATGCGTGTTTCGATAGTTTTTGCGAACCAAAGTGTTTCGGTAGTTCTCGCCATGTTGGTTTGTTTCAATTCTTTTCGATCGTGTGTTTCGTTGTATTCGTTCATTTGTTTCGGTTTTATCTTCGTTTTTGTTTCAAATTTTGTTGTTTTCAGATTTTGATTTTGTTTTTCAAATCCTTTTGTTCCTGTTTGATTCTTTTTTTTATTTTATTTAATTTTTTGTGTTTTTTTGTTTCGGATGCACGGCAGCCATGTTGGCGGCAGCGGCGGCGGATCTTTTGTCCGTCGGTCATGGAGGAGCATGGCCGCGCAGGCGGCGTGAGCCGTACGTGTGTGTCGGGTGTGTCGTGGAGCGGGCGCACCCGTGTGTGCCCGTGTGTCGGGGGCGTCCGTGTGCGGAACGATGTGTGGGTTGTGTGTGTCCGATGGTTGAACGGGGAGCGTTAGATGGGCCGGACCCCTGCTAGTGCGGGACCGTCCTATGCCAGGACGTCCTAGCGCTAGCAGCTCCCTTTTGGGAACGCTACCGGCCGCGCGTGGAAATGGGTTGGGGGCGCCGGCGCCACCGAGGGCGGAAGCTGCTGTCCAGATCGCGTGATTTCGCACCCCCTTCGCGAGCGCGACGCACGCGGACCTACCAGACGGCCTCCTTCGTCTTGACTCTCGAGGCGAAGCGCAGGTGAGCCAAGACCCATCGGCCAACCACTAGCAGTTCCAACTGCTTTCGCTCGCTTCAACGCTCCATCCATGGCTCGATTCAGTGCGGTTTCTTGATTCTTGCTGCGTTTCTAACTCTTTCGGAGGGGGAATTTTGTGTCAAGTGCGTAGGAGTCTGCTGCGATGGCCAGCGAGAGCAAGGTCTTCGGGTTCGAGGAAGTCGCCAAGCACAACGTCACCAAGGACTGCTGGATCATCATCGCCGGCAAGGTGCGGTTTCCCTGCTCCCCTCCCATCCTCGGCTCCCCTTTGTGGTGGTGGTGCCACAGGATTTTGGATGGCCGGTGGCATGCCTCTGGTGGTTTCGTAGGATATGGTTCTGTGAAATTGCTTGCTGTTCTTGTTGGTGGAGTGGTAATTCCGTCCGTTTCCTCTTCGATTGGAAAGGTCTTAGGCCTAAGGAGAGCTTACGACGCTATCTGTTCGATGGTAAGGTTTTGTAGGGAGAGTAATTGATGGTAGGCTTGGTTTCTTGCAGCAGCAGAATTGAATCAGTTGTTGTGGCTTTTGTCTCCAATCAGATTTGCTCATTTGATGAAACTAAACTGGCGTAATTTTTGGATTGTCAAATAGCAGTCGTAGTTATTCATCACTGAGTGACTCAATCCAGGTCCGGAAACTGCCTTTTAGATCTACTCCATGTTCAATGATCAGTTGGATTGATCCGATGGAGGACCAGCAACTGCCTTTAGGTCAACTTCATGTTGCTCTGTATGCTTGGATGATTATAGGACAAAAGCTTATTACAATCCACTCGTATACCATGTTAAGGATTTACCACAAGGATAGTGCTTTAATGGAGCACCTTTCTGTATCTTGAAATGACAATGTATGACAAAACAGACAAAAATATGGTTTGTTTTTATCCTGCTTTTTTTGGTCCATGGCAGAATAACATGATTCGGTAGATATATATTTCCTCAAAAAGTCTGAAACATAAATTACATAAATTGTGATTTGTGGTTGATATTTTCATATCCGGCCAAATATTTTTCATTATTTTTTCTGTTTACAATTATATCCCCGTGGATGTACGTATCCCCATATATTATATAGGTTTCCACTGCACCACAAAAATAAGAAGTTGTTACTCTAGAATTAGTATATTTTCTTAGATCTAATGTTTTTCATTCAGAAATTTTCTAGAACTTCCTATTTTCTTCTATATAAAAATCCTTTAAGCTATCATCATCATCATCAAACATTCTGCTGGAAAAATATGTACCATGTGCTAGTTCCACTGAAGATGACTGTTTTAATTAAAAAGAAAATAGTAGGTGTCTTCCATTTGTTTTGTGACAGATGTGTTGTTATTCTCGGTGTATGTTTAAGAGTACTCTATGTTTAATGGACATGCTATTTCTGGAAGTATGATTTTTGGCCCTAAGTTTACTTTAAAGTCAACCACTATCCACAGAGCTTCCTGACACAAGTTAACCAACTATGCTGGCTTGTTTCTTCACCTTTTCTATAAATTAAGATTGGTAAACTATAAGTAATTGGTGGTTTAAGATGTTGAAACATCGAAACTTATGCTTCTGCTGTCTGTAATGTTCCTTGTTTCTTTAATTAATCTCATAAAAATGGAGTAAATCATTGAAGTTTTCTGTCATCTATATTCCAATATGTGTTTGACTGGAACATCTCATCTCTTTCTATTAACATTCCAGGTGTATGATGTCACTCCGTTTATGGATGAGCATCCTGGTGGAGATGAGGTTTTGCTAGCTGTAACTGGTAAGCCATACATCAATCTTACTTCATAGTTACAGCCTTGAACTATGATGTTTAAATATTGAACTGATCTCTACTCTTGAATTTAACCAGGGAAAGATGCTACAGCTGATTTTGAAGATATTGGCCACAGTGATTCCGCAAGGGACATGATGGAGAAGTACCACATCGGGCAAATAGATGCTTCTACAATCCCAGCAAAGCGTACTTATGTCCACCCCCAGCAAGCGCCCAGCCAAGCAGACAAGGGTAGTGACTTCCTCATCAAGATCCTGCAGTTCCTTGTGCCCATTATGATCTTGGGCCTTGCTTTTGGTATACGGCAGTACACCAAATCAGAATAGTACTATTCTTAGAGACTTGTCTTTGGAGTCTGTTTATGGTGATGGTTTGAATGAGAACAGTTCAATAATTGGTTAGTGTATTTGTCAGGTGGATGTTATCTCATTGGTCATATGCTACTCTGTATTTTGGACATCAGTGTGTTGCCGAAATGTGCTCCTTTACCTGTGAACCGAGGCATATAAGTTGGATTCTGACTGTTCCATGATAGTTGATACCAGATTATTGCAGTTGTGTTTTGTTTTGTGTGTACTTGGATGGTGCAATAAACAGAACCATACCATAAACTACTCTGTCGTAGAGTGTATTTTGACAGGAAAAAAAGCAAATAATTCTGTTTTCCGTATATAACGAAACAAACTTCGATGCTCAATACAGCCATGGATCGTAGCATTGCTGTGTACTGTGGTTTTGGACCTGGGATCAAAACCAAATAAATTTGTTTTTTTGCAGTTACGTAGTCCAGATACAGATAGCGACATCCGAAATGTTTTCCGAATACACAGCCAAGAAGACCAGATCCACCAATTTGCACCGAATCCCCATCACACAACATCCACATATAAGTGCAGGACGTAACGAAAGGTACAACAGAACCAGAGCAGGTTGCAATACATCAGAATGGTAGACGATGGCCCTGTTTGGGTCAAACTAGCACTGCTAGAAGCTAGAGGTTAGAGTTAGTTTGAAATTAAGCTGGCAAACTTTTCTAAAAAGGTGTTTGGATCCGCCGCCTGGTTTGAATAAACGCACTTTTTTAATTATTTGTCTCTTTCTAATCACCGTGGGCCCACTTGTTACTTTATCTAAACATATCCATGTGAGATCTTGTTTTGAAAGATTTATTGAAATAAATTTAATGGTGTAATCGGAATTTAATTTGGTATTTTGGTTTGTGAGTTATAACATTTTTTAATCACTTAAAAGTGTGGGGGAGGTGGGCAATCAAAACTAAGACAAATAAAGCTGGCCTTCTTTGGAGGGCTTAGTTTTTTTAGGTGTCTTGGTTCCAAAAAACTAAAGACTAAGCACTCTGTTTGGATGTTTTTTTGTTCAAACTTTTTGCTGTAAACCAAAGACTAAAGACTTGGATCCAAACAGGGCCGATGATATGATTCAAGTTCAAGGGGCTCTTTGCCCACGTCCCGTATGCATGCTCAGTTCAATAAAATTTCTGGCATTGCTACCTAGCTAATTCCATCGACGTGCTTCTATTCACTGTATTTAACATACAAAGAGATTTGGTATAATGGAAGTACGGTAACGTGACAAATAACACAAGCAACGAAGACCACAGCTACTCAATCCTATCGTGAAGGGTCACCACCAGATCATGCGCATCGTCAAGGAGCTTCCAAATGTCCAGCTGGCCAGCCATGCTGTTACACTCCCTTATGATCTCATCCATGCTGCTGTAGCTTTCTATTATCAGTTTCCGCTTCTGCAACACACTAGCAGCAATCGCATACAGTAACAGGTCATCTGTTGGAGGTGCTCCCAACCGTAATTTACTCCAGGATGATTTTGCAATCTCGGCGCGGTTAGCTGCCTGATCAGCCCACATCACCTCCCAGAGACATAGGGTCTGCTCGAAGGTGAGCTCCCTCCGGAACATCACAACCACCATTCTGTAAACGAAAAAGCAGTCTTCGGCTTGGAGCATCTCCAAATGTCTGTAGAGATGGAAGTCCTTGTATTTGATTATCCTAGCCACCATATTGAGTTGCCGGCGTATACCCACTTCATCAAGCCTAAAATTGTGGCGGGCTTTCCTCATAAAACCAGCAAAGCACCAGAAGGCTTCATCATCTTCCTCTAGAACAGCAAGGAGTGGCGCAAGCAGGTCACTCATTCCCTGGCAGTATCCAATTTCTTGATCATAGATTGCATAGGCCTCAAGAATAGCAACAAGGCGTGACGCGTGATGGATCCGATATGGTTCTAAGTGCTCATAGTCTTTGAGAAAAACAGCTTTAGCAGATTCAATTGCCCTCTCCTTGGAAACCAGAGCTTGGGATGGAGAGTAGGAAGCCCACTCATCATTAGCACGGACTGCATCCAAACGAATAATCCGTTGCCATGTCTCAAAATCCTCGATCGCCCGTGCAGACTTCACCGGGCGGGCAGCCTTAGATAACACAGCATCATCCATATTTCCTCCTGTGCTCGAATATCTCGGGATACTTTCTTGCTCATCCTCAAATGAGGACTCACAGACTGAGGCCAAGTTCTTATGAGATGCTTCTACATGAGTCACAGCACTTTTTTCACTCCCTTCCTCATCAGAGGAACTAGATGAAAACTGATTTTCGTTCATCTGCTCTGGGTTTGTTTCAGAAGTGTCATCCTGCACTTCTTGTTCTGTACTGAGACTTGGATTTCCTTCCTCATTTCCTTCCTCAGTTATAGCCTCTTCCATGCTAGGATTTTCAGGAATTTCTTCAGATTTAACAGGACTAACACAGCCAGATTCATCACCCTTTTCAGAACTATTGCTCCCTTCATGGTTGACTTCAGCTGTTTTAGTTGACTGCTTGTCATCCATGTTGTATGCTGATTTACGCAGGCAATGCTTCCTCAATGACAGATATCCCTTCCTACAGAAAATATGCCACTGAGTGTCATCATCTTACGCCAATCAGGACAAACAACATCTAAAATTCAGTGTCCTTTAACAGGCAACATTCCTGCACTATACAAGAAAAACATACACCGTCGTATACAAATGGTGGAAAGATATGGGAAACATGTTTTGATCAACTTCACTAATCATTTGCGGACAGGAAGAACAAATGTGTGATAAAGAGATAAAATATACATGCTGAAGATTGTACCTGTTCTGGGCCTTAACCACGTCTCTTTGTGCTTCAGAACTGTCCAGGCTATAACTGTATGAGAGTTCAAATCCAGATTACTCAAAGTCCATCATGCTGAACACACACACATGTATTGTACAGTGCTTACGAAATCTGACAGCACATTATTTATAGTGTAACTGTAAAACAGGTTGAGCTGTGGCAAAATAAAGAAAAAGAACTAATATTACTTGTTCATTTGCACAGCTAGCAAGCAAATTCACAAATTTTGTCGTGCCCACTTATCCCATTTAACAGTTCATAACAGCTTAAGTTCAGTTTGATGATAAGAGACTACATACAGGGCCTCCTAATATGCAGGCTCATCCATCTCCATGGACCATGGTTAATGCTATTACAGTTATTACAATAGAATCTCTTCCTATAAAGTAGTAAATGACATTCTTGTTCCAAAGTATCTTGTGGATCTAACTGTACATCTCCAAGCATGACAACAACAGTTCTGTGATCAAGACGCAAGATTACTTACACTCCGAGAAGGAACGGCCAGACTTGCGCTCTGATACTCGGTTCAATCCCCTGTCACAGAAGCACACGAATCAGCCTCACAGCTTCAGAGCCAGCATTACAGCGTCATCCATGAGTTGCCGCAACTTACTCCGCTCCGAACTTTCTTCAGAAGCTTCACTCCGCCGTCCTGAAGCTTCCCCTCCGGCGTGAACAGGTCGCGCCACTCCTGGGCTGTAAGCGGCGCCTTCCTCCGCCGCCGCCACCACGGAGACTTGAGCCCGCCTCTGCATCCAAGCAGCACGCGTTGAGGCAGACGGTAGCAGCAGCAGCATAAGCGATTCTATAAGGTGTGGGGTATGCGGGGACGACCGACCGACCTGCGGGAGGAGACGACGACGGCGACGAGCACGAGGCCCGCGGCGGCCGTGACCCCGACGGCGACGGCGGTGTTCCAGCGGCCGCCGCCGCCGGCGAGGGGGCCGCCGAGGAGGCCCGCGGCCACGCGCTCGACGCAGCCCCACGCCCACATCGGGCGCAGATGCCCGCCGGATCGCTCCACGGCTGCCCCTCCTGTGCTACTACCCCCGCCGCCGCCGGTGGTGGTGGTGGTGCCCTCGATCGAAAGATTCCGGCCTCCCTGTTGCTTTTTCCTTTCTGCTGTCGGGTGGCATCACAGAAATTTCTTCCAGGAAGCGGTGCCGTGCGTCACCGACGGGCCGCGTTCGTGGCCTTCACGGGCTACGTCGACGGGCCGGTCGGGTGCGACACGTCGTGGTTCGGTCGGGCGCCACCAGCCCACAACTCACCATTGCGGTCTCCGTGACGTGATTGGCCAACCGGTTCACTAATCACCTACATTAGCCATACAAAAAAAATTGGACTACTATTAAAGAAGCACCATGGGTTGTAAAATCTTTAGTTTTAAGAGATTTATATAAAGTATTTTGATGTACAAATTTAAAGTTTTGAATTAATGAAACCGTAATTTTTATAGAGTCGCTTTACGATCTCCATTATAAAGCATGGTTTTATATGTTTATGGGTGCTATATTATTACATTGGGATTTTAGTGTTTCTACCACTATTTCAAAGCTCAATGGTGATTTTACCCCTTCTTTTTAAACTTTGTGATTTTGCCCTCACTTTTTTCAAACAAAGCCACCGTTTGCCCCTCCTTCTAACACTATTAGAATTTGTAGGATTAAATGGCAAAAAAATAAATAAAAATAGAAAAGAAACGTAGACATAAAGACATCACTGACCCTCCTCCTCCACAAAATGGCACGGGACTTGCTCGTAGCCTCGGACCACGACGGTGGCTCCTCATGACGAGCGGTGGCGGGCAGATCCCGTAGCTCTGGCGCGCGGTGGTGGGCGCAAAGCCCCTGCCTTTGCGGCCCGGTGGCGGGCTGATGCCCCGACGCAGGGTGGCACCCCTATCTCGAGCCCCCGAGTCCCCGACGCACGGTGGCGGGCGGTCCCGAGGGCCCCGATGGCGAGGCGGCAGGCGCGGGCTGATGCCCCGACGAGACCATGGTTTTTTTTTACCGCCCGGTAAACCGCGGTTTACCGCGGTACCGGACTTACGGACCGGGTACGGTTCCGGTTCGGACTGTTCGGTAAGTTCCAAATTCAAATTTCAACTTTAAAAAATGCGAAAAAAATTCTAAAAATAGTTCATGATTTATAGAACCCAATGGTGTCAAAATTATTCAAATTTGAGTTCGTTTAGTATTTATTTAGACGTTTAGAAGTTTGAAAAAAAGAAAAAGAAAAAGAAAAAATACATAGTCGGCCCGTTAAGGCCCATTAAATCATGAAGGTCGGAAAACATAATAAACACACTCAAATTTGAGTAATTTTGACATCATTGGATTCTAAAAATCATGAAGTATTTTTAGGAATTTTTTAGCATTTTTTTTAAAAAAAATAAATTTGAATTTTGAAAAAACCGCTCAAACCGAGCGGTAAACCGCTCCAAACCGGCGGTAAACAGAGCCGAACCGAACTACAATGAGGTTTGAATTCGAAATCGCATTCATCCGGTTACCGTAAACCGGACCGGTAAACCGTTACCGGACCCCGGCGGTTACCGAAAACCGGTCGGTAAAAAAACCCTGGACCAGACGCGGTGACGGGCGCTGGGCTCTACCGCGGGTCCCCCGACGGCGCGGTGGCGGGCGCTGGGCCTGCCGCGAGCCCCGACGTCGCGGCGGCGTGCGGTCCCGTGGCACCAGCGACGCGGTGGCGGGCGCAGGGCCCTGCCGCGAACCCCGACGGTGCGGTGGCCGGCGAGTCCCATGGCCTCGGCGCGCTGTGGGGGGTGTGAGCCTCTGCCCCTAAGACGTGGATCTGTCTCGGGTCCGGCCATGCGCGGGTGTTGAGCAGGCATCCCGCGGCTCAGCTCCATCCCTCTCCAGCGAACCTCCGGTGGCCCCTCCGTCTCCTTCTCAAGCCGGTGGCGGCGCTCTCTTGGCGGCCCGGCCAGCCCCGTCCATCGCGGGCCTGATGTTTGGGTGAGCAACCATCCCCATGTCGAGAGGAAAAAGAAGATGCCTTGCTGTCTATGAAATGTGGAGTCAACTTGCTGTCTGAAATAAAAAAACGCAAACAGTATAATAAACCAGAAATAATGTAAGGGCAAAATTGTCCTTCTATCTAAAAGTGAACACCGTTAAAGCATTTTAACAGAACAGGGGTAAAGTTTTGTTTCGATTAAAAATTCTAAGGGTAAAATCACAGAGTACGAAAAAACAAGGGTAAAATCACAAAGGGGCTTTAAAAAAGGGGTAAAAATGCTCAAGGTCACAACTTTTGTTCGAGCCAACGCCCAAGGTCACAAATGACCTATCACATACAACAAACACCTCCAAATCTAGCAAGACCGATCAAAGAATCAGTTAGGCAGATTTGAAGCTCATCTTTCACCGAAGAACTCAAAAACACCTCGTGGAGGACACATCAGGGAGAAAAGCACGCTAAAGGTTGCCCTAAGGTCAGCAAGGCCACCTAGAATGTCGTTGTATCTCGTGGAGAACATAGAACGTTGCTATCTCGTGGAGAGATGCAACGAAGAACGAGAGATCAAGGAAAAGATAATAAAAAGTGTAGTAGATGTAAAAAAAGATTAGCGCTTGATCCTTCAATCACCCATGATCGCCTGATTGAAGGATCAAGCGCTAATCGTTTTTTTACATCTACTGCACTTTTTTAGGAATTTTAGGGTCTCCCAAAACCGTCACTTTCACGAAGCGGAGCTTGCCGACGATCCTGAGAGCGATGTCCTTTGAAAATTACAATATCTATGGCTCTTTATTAAAGTATTTATGGCTCCTTCAATCATGAAATAGTGGATTGGGTTTCATTATATTGGGATAGCACTAGAAATGTTGTTGGGACAGGTAGTAGTCACACGTCTTTTAATTTCTTGGGGAGCTGTAGCAGAAGCTTGCAGGCAGGCTCGGAATTTGGTCCCTGTAGATTGGCATCCCAAGGATAGTCCTTGAACAGGTGTTTCATTTTTCAAATTAAACAACACTGATGTCTACGTGTATAATCCATGTACACTCACAGTTAAAAATACACACATGTAAATCATTTCTATATCCTTTATGAGCTTTTACGTAAAACTAACCTGTTAGATTTCGAAATTGAGAAAATCACTACGGCCGTCTAATAGTGTACGGACTTTTATCTGAACAGAAAAAACAACAACACTGCTAAATTATATAATAAATTTAAGAAAAAATGAACATACATACCAAATCTATAACGTAAACTTAGATAAGTAACCTAATCAATTGAGCTCGATCAGTTCAGATGATTTTGAGATGCAAAAAAGCTATCCCGGACGCCAGCGTCCCAATATCTATGCAGAGCAATGTGACAATGTCCAAAGAAACACATTGTTGTTTTCGAGATGCATATCTATTGCCTATTAATTGGCGTGCAACGAAGCAACACATGCGCTAGAAATAGGAAAGTGACATTTGGTTCTGGTTTGGCCAATAATAGGAAAGTGACATTTTTTGGGTAATATCTAAAATAATGTATTTTTCTCTTAGATCTTGTTCAGCTCGTTGAAAGCCAACAAATTTCAACTTATTTTTCTCTCATGTTTGACTAATCATGTAAAATAAGGGAGATGTTATAACTTAGATGCCTGAAAACTGGATTTCATTCAAGTGACAAACTCAGGTGAAAGATCTCCATCCAATGGTTTGGGGAAAGAGGGAGGGCCGTGGGGAGAGAGGGAGCAGAGTTCGCCTGAAACAATCTCATTTTCAGTGCATTTTATAGGAAGCGTAATAAAATAATTATTAATATTTATAATATTTATAATGTGTAATAAATACTGCTTCTTTCTCAAAAAGAATACAATTCAACCACGTCAATAGGTTTGGCTGAATCAAACTACTCTAGTTATAGCTGACTTTATAAAAAATGATATCAAAACTTATATAGTTCTAAATACATATTATTATTATGCATACATGATTAGTATAATAAACATTATATCAATATCTTCTTCTTACATAATTTTGGTCAATTTTGATGTTTTGGTTTAACACTATCCGAGAACCACCTCATTTTTAGGACGTATTATTAGATTTATCATAAAATATAAATATTTTTTATAATAAATCTACCTGGTACAATTTTTTGGTAAATATGTCCTTTTTTTTGACTTGGTCTAAACCTAGGATTATATTCGTTTTTGGACTGAGGAAAGTAGAGGAGACGGGGCCGTTTGATCTCCCCTGTCAGGAAGTCATGTTCTGTTGGACTGTGGTGATTGTGCAGTTTCAGAAAAGCATAATGACGCTCCGAATCGAACTCGAAAGAGAAAAACAGCAACGCGTGCACGCAGAGCTCTTGGGAGACCATCAGATCCGGTGGTGAGCATGTCCTCGTGGGCGTGGAGGACACAGCCGGGCCGGCGTGGCAACTTCCATGTGGTAGGCGTTTAGGTGCACCCATTCGGCGTCAAACCTCGAGTCTGCTATCATGGGCTTTGTTGGTCAGCTAATAACAGAGCAACCCCCAACGATCTGACTGACGAGAGTATCTGTAGCTCAACGGCCAACCACCTACTGTATTCACTCGGATCCTGTACTTCCCCTATAAAACACCGTTCCCACGACCCTCACTTACACCACGCAAAACACATTCCTCCGAGCAAGATCGAGCCATCCCTCGAATCACCCGGTAGCTAGCTAGCAGTAGCAGCGCGACGTCGTACGCGATGGCTTCCCTGACCGTGTCCACGGCGACCGCGGCGGCGGGCGGCAAGAGCAAGGCGGCGGAGCGCGAGGGCGCGGAGATCATCACGGGCGCGGAGGCCTGCTACGCGCACTCCAAGGAGATGCTCAAGGCGCTGGGGTTCCCCGGCGGCGTGATGCCGCTGCGCGGGCTGGAGGAGTGCGGGTGGGTGCGCGAAACCGGCTACGTGTGGATGCGGCAGAAGGCGCCCTACGAGCACTACTTCCGCGGCACGGGCACCCGGGTCCGGTACGACGCCGAGGTCACGGCCTACGTGGAGGAAGGCCGGATGAAGCGCATGACGGGCGTGCGCAGCAAGCAGGTCATGCTCTGGGTGCCCATCGTCGAGATGAGCCTCGATGGGGAGAAAAAAGACAAGATCTACTTCAAGTCCAACGTCGGAATCGGACGCTCGTTCCCCGCCTCCGCGTTCCCTGACGAGGACGAGGAAGGGAAGCCCAAGGAGGAGGAGAAGGTGGAGAAGAAAGAGGAGAACGGCGACAAGAAGCCAGCCGCCGACGATGCCGCCAGCAAGTGAGGCGCGGGAGTTCTGTGCGCGACGCATCTCGCGCGTGACCACGCGTGAATGCATATATATGTATCGTCTTTCTTTGAGTTCGTATTGCTTGTATTTTCCTTTCTTTCAAAAAACGTATTACTGCTTGTATCTATTGTTGCCTGTTTATTAACCGCATTTGATACACACGCACTGGCGGAGCCTCTTGGAGGCGAAGCTGGGCAACTGCCCCCCCTTCTCTGAATACATTTGTAAAGCAAGGCTATAGTTTGTTCATTTAGTTCCATGTCTCAGCCGTTAGCTCATCTATAAATCATCACATTTCCATGTCTATTTTTAGCTAAGAAACGCTAGTAAAAGCTAGACTTATGTGTTGAGCCCCTCCTTAGTTTTACGTCAAGCTCCGCCAGTGTACACACGGGAAGAATAATTAACGAGCCAGTGTGGTGTTTACTCACGAAAGGAAATTTAGGCATCCATGGACCATGGGTGCCGGAGTTGAGAGTAGTTGAGCAACCGACCAGCTGCGGACCAACGAATTTACATTATTATTACATATAACGTATACTCGTGTAACGAAACCCAATACGTACGTACATGAATATTGGCTCTCCCTCCCTTCTTTCAATAATAAGAAGGCATGGGAAGTCGATGATAGTGACAACAATGAGGACTTCGAATCAAGCAAAGATAGGAGCTTACAACATAGTACATCCTCATCACTCTTACATATATGTCATAAGCCTCGGTTCTATCATCATTCCTTTTAAGGCTCTCTGCTCATTACAAATTTGTAGAAAACCATAAGATCGATTTCGAGGTAAAGGTCAAACTTCTGCTCCTTGCTTATTTTGATCTTTGAAATAAAGCATATACTACCACAGCACCAGAGATTGTCAAGCACACAACAAACCAGGGTATGAAGGATTAGGAATTTGCATGTAATCCATTACTTTATTGCTTTTATTTGCATTCGAAAGTGTTTGAGATGATATGGATTTTTTATGTACAAATTATTGTCTTTAAACATAACATATATTGATTGCTACTATGACGTTATTACAATGCTCACTATTTTTATTTCTTCCTCTATTTTAAAGTCATTTTAATTTTTTTATCCATTCTATTATATATCTAAATATATTTATTATTGTCTAGATGCATAGCAACTTAAAAAGGTCAAATCGACTTATAATTTATAACAGAATAGTTTTATTGGAAAGCTACATAATTCTCTGGACCGGCCAGAGGTCTTTGTAACTAGGGTGTGCACACTGCACGCGTCTAAAATAACAAAGTGTGTATGTGAGCGATGTTGTGTTAACACTGTGTGAATAGTTACACCGGCGCAATGGCAAAGTCCATTGGTTGGGGGGCTCCCACCCAGGGTTCAAATCCTGGATTTATTCCAGGATTTTCCGACGCTATGTATTAAGTGGTAGGCGACGTTCCCGTCAACAGCGAGGCGCCTGTGGTGACTTCGTGAACTTAAGATTTGTCGGCTCAGTCCTTTAAAGGTGCTCATAGGAGTAGGGTTTGCGTACGTGTGTTCATAGGGGTGAGTGTGCGTGCATGTTGAACGTCTGTGTTGTACTGTGTAATTAAAAAAAATTGAGCACGTAGATAAAGTTGAGGCGATTTCATTTACCGATCTTTCGTGCATTGGGACCTCCGTAGTCCGAATTATTTTAGAGACGTCCATCGCGCTGCAGTGCAATAGTGGTATCAATTAACAGATCTCCTTCTTCAGAGCTGTTGTCATCAATTGATTGCATTCCAATTCCAAGTATCAACTGTTATTTTACAAACCTCTCAAGTCGATGAAGTGCATGCCTTGTCGGACTTGAGTGGTTGAGCAGTCAAGAGACAACGAACTAAATCTCTACAGTGTCATCTTATCATCCTTTTATTTTCAGCATGTGTCGCCCACACTTTGATTCTTTTTTTTTTTTTTTTTTTTTTTTTGCGAGCGCCCACACTTTGATTCATTTCACTATATCGCTCACAACTGATATAAAAATGAGGAGCTACCGATGCCGACACATGACTCATTTATGATTAAGCAAGGCTCGACCTCAAAGCCCACCACTTGCCGCCGCCACCCCACCCTTCACTAATGTTTTAACTGTATTATTTTTCATGTAAAAAAATAGATAAAATTATAGAAAATTACTTTATGATTTTTGAATATTTTTTTAAAAGTTTTTCTAGACTAACTTACCTTGCTAAACTTTAAGTTAGTTCGATTTAGCTCATTTACTTTGCAATTTGAATATGATATATCTATTGAATGTATATGGAGTATATAACAAAGGTGGAGTCTTGGAGTATTTCGATCAATTGGCCTCGGAAATTTATTTTATGTGGCTTGACAAGGAAAATTTGATAGCTCCTCTGAGGTGGCGCCACATCAACAAAGGATTACCAAAATCACGAAGATGAGAAAAAATGTTTTAAAAATGGAAAAACCTACTCGAAAAAACGCACACGCTCGCAACAAACACACACTCGAAAGGTAAGTTGGATTTATTTTATACCTAAATGAAAACCGGAAAATTGGTCAGTCAGACAGAAGCAAACGAATGCCAGGGCCTTGGGCCGTTAACTGGCCAGCCAGCAGCCCAGCACACAGGAAAAGAGCTCCACGCTTCGGCCTTAGCGGCCCATTCTCGAGAAACCCTCTGCCATGGAAAAAAAGCAAGAAAACCCTCGGCGAACCTGGTCCTCCGGTCGAGACGCTTCCACAGCCTTCCGTGGCCGCGGCGCGGTGCCGCTCGCCCGCACCCGCCCCGACGTGGCGGCCCACTGTTCAGTCACCCATTCGGCCGCTGCGGTCGCGACCTCATAAAGCCCACCACGAGTCCGAGAGCCAGCCACCTCGCCCGCCGCAACCCGCTTCCCTTCCCGCAGCCGTCGTCTCCCGAAGCATCCCCTTCCAAAACCCTCGCCGCAGCCGCAGCCGCAGCCGCCGTTGCTTCCGCGCGCTAGAGCCCCCCGCCGGGACCGGTCCCCACCCATCTATGGCGGCGTCGCTGCTCCTCCGCGCCGTGCGCCGAAGGGAGCTCGCGTCCCCTCTCGGATCCGTAAGGCCCCCTCGTCTCTACCTTCATCAGTTCGTGATTCCCTTTCATTTTCGTTCGTATTCGGCTAGCAGTTTCGACGTTTGTGATATAGTGTTGATCCGGAGTAGGGATTGGTGGTGGGGACGAGTGGTTGTAACAGATTGGAGGGGATCTCACGTTCTCGTGGATTTGGCGCGGAGGAGGAGAGATTAGTGCTCGTAGATTCGAAGCAGTAGAGGGTATTGATGGATTAGTTCGGTTCTGGGTAGTTACTGGGTTACTGCTGTGGTAGTATGGTAGAACTTCAGTAGCCATGGGCTGCCGCGATTTGTGAGCAGCGGTTTCTTGTGAACATAGAATGGCTTCTTGGACATGGTGTTATCGCTCAAATTGTGGGTCTGCTTCCCTGTGTAGGGGTTTCTTAGCATTAGTAGTGGTGTTATACCAAATTATTAATACTGTTGTGGAGTGAACCATGAATAAATTATCATTGTGCTATGGCCTGTCAGATTTTTGTCTTCAGTGGTTGTATTCTGCTTTGTTTGAGTTATTTAGGGCCTGTTGGTAATAGGTGGATAGGTGGTTGGATAGTGAGTTGAAGGTGTATATGAACTATTAGTACCTATTAGCAAGTACAAACCAGCTAATGGAACTAATAGTTAGCAGCTCTGTATCAAATCAGCAGGTCTGTTCGGATCCACTTGTACTAAATTTTAGCTGCTATTTTTTATTGTTCATGGATCCAAACAGGCTCAGAAATAGCTAATTTCAGCTGCTAATACTTAGTCCTAGTCGGTCCACCCATGGGGCTGCAAGTAAGATGCCAGCTTTATCTGGAGATGAGATGCCAGGAATCCAGAAAAGGCTGGTATCTTGACATTTGTCATGTATAATGCACCCACTATCAGGAGTATTATTATCTGGGAATCCACATAGATCATATTATTTCTATGCAAAATTCAGATTCTCAAAATTGCTATCTACTATCTAGATTCTTATAATACCTCTAGGATTCAAATGGGGCCTAAGTCTCTGAATGTACTTGTTTTTCAGCTGGGCGCCAACTTACAGTCAACATGTGCTGCCAACATATGCTCAAAATGGGGAAATTTTGCAAGACCTTTTAGGTAATAATTTTCTCCTGCTAAAGTCAAAAATGTCTTTCTTTTTGGGATTGACTGAGTAGCTTTTAACATTTTTCTTAGTTTAGTAATGCTAATCTCCATGATAACTGCTTTCAGTGCAAAAGCTGCTGGAAATGAGGTTATTGGGATTGATTTGGGGACAACCAACTCATGTGTTTCTGTTATGGAGGGAAAGGTGAGCTTACTCCTAAGGATTTTTGCCCTTCATGATCTCTCCTATTTGTTTCTGGCTAAATTAAGTAATTATATCAAATGACTGCAGAACCCAAAAGTTATTGAGAATGCTGAAGGTGCGAGAACAACACCTTCTGTTGTCGCATTTACTCCGAAGGGTGAAAGACTTGTTGGAACTCCAGCCAAGCGCCAGGCAGTAACCAACCCCCAGAATACTTTCTTTGGAACAAAGAGGTTGATTGGGCGACGCTTTGATGATCCACAAACACAGAAAGAGATGAAGATGGTGCCATTCAAAATCGTGAAGGCTCCAAATGGTGATGCTTGGGTGGAAACAACAGATGGAAAGCAGTACTCACCAAGTCAGGTCGGTGCATTTGTGCTGACCAAGATGAAGGAGACAGCTGAATCTTACCTTGGCAAGTCTGTCTCAAAGGCAGTGATTACTGTTCCAGCTTATTTCAATGATGCTCAGCGTCAGGCCACAAAGGATGCTGGTCGCATTGCTGGCCTTGATGTTGAAAGGATCATCAATGAACCTACAGCAGCCGCTCTGTCTTATGGAATGAACAACAAGGAAGGCTTGATAGCGGTATTTGATCTTGGAGGAGGAACTTTTGATATCTCTATTCTGGAGATCTCAAATGGAGTTTTTGAGGTAAATGTCTTCATAACCTTCCAAGTCAACTGATTGTGGAAACATTTTTTTAATTGTACTGTTCTGATTTGATTCTATGTATTGCCACTCAGGTCAAAGCAACAAATGGTGATACTTTCTTGGGTGGTGAAGATTTTGACAACACACTACTGGAGTTCTTGGTGAGTGATTTCAAGAAAGCTGAGGGCATTGATCTGTCAAAGGATAGATTGGCCCTGCAAAGGCTTCGTGAAGCTGCTGAGAAGGCAAAGGTTGAGCTTTCATCGACTTCTCAGACAGAAATCAATCTGCCATTCATTACAGCTGATGCTTCAGGGGCAAAACATTTGAACATCACACTGACAAGGTCGAAATTTGAATCTCTTGTACACAATCTGATTGAGAGGACTAGAGAACCATGCAAGAGCTGCTTGAAGGATGCTGGAATATCTACTAAAGAGGTGGATGAAGTACTTCTTGTTGGTGGAATGACTAGGGTTCCAAAGGTGCAGGAGGTAGTCTCTGAAATCTTTGGAAAGAGTCCAAGCAAAGGAGTCAACCCAGATGAGGCCGTGGCCATGGGTGCTGCCATTCAGGGTGGCATTCTCCGTGGAGATGTTAAGGAGCTTCTTCTTCTTGATGTTACTCCCCTGTCACTAGGTATTGAGACGCTTGGTGGTATCTTTACCAGATTGATCAACAGAAACACTACAATCCCTACAAAGAAAAGTCAGGCGAGTCGTTATACCTCTATTCTTTCTGAGCATGCAGTTTCATATTGTGATTATTATCCCTAATCTGACTTACATGAGTGTATCTTTTCTTGACACTATCTCGCATCTGTTATTTTGGTAAGGTCACAGAGCTGCAATGCCATGCTCTATTTGGCCTCAGTCATTGTGTGTTGAGTTTCTCATACAGCTCCATGTGAAAACCTGCTTGCATTTTATTTATGTGAAGTGCTTTATGAGCTTTCATGCTATTCTCGACACTAATTGGCCATTCTGTTATTCATGTGATTGTTTCCTAGAGGGTCCAATGTATGCAGATGGTTTTTTCCCTTTTCCCTTTGATTCTGATCTGATTCTTTGATCTGATCTTGGGCTTAAATATATTTTGCAGGTGTTCTCAACAGCTGCTGATAATCAGACCCAAGTGGGTATCCGTGTGTTGCAAGGTGAGCGTGAAATGGCTACAGACAACAAACTTCTTGGTGAATTTGACCTTGTGGGCATTCCACCTGCCCCAAGAGGCTTGCCTCAGATTGAGGTTACATTCGACATCGACGCCAATGGCATTGTGACTGTCTCAGCCAAAGATAAGGCTACAGGGAAGGAGCAGAACATCACCATCAGATCCTCGGGTGGGCTGTCTGAGGCTGACATCCAGAAGATGGTGCAAGAAGCTGAGCTGCATGCCCAGAAGGATCAGGAACGGAAAGCCCTCATTGACCTCAGGAACAATGCCGACACCACTATCTACAGCATCGAGAAGAGTCTGGGAGAGTACAGGGACAAGATCCCAGCAGAGGTTGCATCTGAGATCGAGGCAGCCATCGCTGACCTCCGCCAGGAGATGGCCTCAGATGACATCGAGAAGATCAAGGCCAAGCTTGAGGCTGCCAACAAGGCTGTCTCGAAGATTGGACAGCACATGTCTGGTGGTGGCTCCGGCGATTCGCAGTCAGGATCTGGACCTCAGGGTGGCGGCGACCAGGCGCCGGAGGCAGAGTATGAGGAGGTTAAGAAGTGAGGCTGCGGTCGGTGAAGTGAATTGTAGCGGCGTGTTTAGAAGTAGCTACTCTTTTTTTGGGAACACAGATAGTCAGATGAGATGTAACCTGTGTTGTAATAATCTTTGGATTTGCCCCCTCTTGTTCTCTCCTGCAGTGATGGAGGTCACACGACATTGTCTTGTAGGTGCTTTGAGCATATGACGCCTTGTTCAGGCCTCGATGCACGCCCACAGCGAAAACCATTGGCGAGTTTTGCTAATGCATGAGTTATATCTGTCCCATTGTTTTGACTGTCGGTGAGGCTTAACTGTGGTAAACCTATTCTGGCTTTTAGCAACGTTTTGAGGGCACTCTGCTAGCTCATTTGATGTCATTCGCGAGGTGTTCCTTCTAAATGAGCAAAAGACGCACTATTGCTTGTAAGTTTGATAAAATTTGTTTTTGGCCGAAAAGCCAGGCTGGCTACGGCCCCCATTCACATGCAATGGAAATAGGTGTGTGTTGAACACGTTTTGCGTATCTCCGAGCAGTCAAACATGATCAAAATCTATCGCTTTCAGAAAAGAAAAAAAAGCTCACAGAGAAGATTAAAGCCAAAAATAGTCATATACAGAGAAGATAAAGCCTAAGGGTCAGAGAGCATCTCAAACTACCGCTTGCCAGAATCATCTATGCTTTATGCAGTTGTAGTTGCCATGAACCTGACATATAAAATGTCGAGGCAAGAAGCTATTTTTATAAAAGAATGATGTGGAAAAGGCACGCATCCCGTTCTTTTTGTTCACCGGTCTTCCTAAATGGTCATATAGTTGGCGTGTAAAAATGTCATGAAATCCTTTTCATATCCATGGCAAGTGGCAGGGCCAAAGTTACGGCCATTTGGGATAAAACCTCGACCCAACAGACAGGAACAGAGCTAGGATATACCACAACAATGGTCGTCGCTATCTGCTCTCGTGCTATGTGTGCACACCTTTCTGGCTTTGACCTCAGAATCTCTCCATCCAGTGCTTGAGCATCATCCCCATGAAACCGATTTTTTTGGTTAGTTTTCAGGAAGCACAATGTACGGACTAAGAGCATCTCCAACAACTCCTTAAAATAGATTCTATTCTTATAACTTTTAAGAAAAATATAAAAATCTCTCTCCAACAACTTCTTAAAATAGGTTGCTATTTATTTCAATTTTGTATCCGAGGGTGTCGCGCGCGGATATATCCGCGCGGAGTGAGTTGCTATCCACGCATGTGAAGCACTCCCAGCCGCGAAATTCCTCTCTCGCATGAAAGACGATCGCCTGAGATGGGTGGGCCTACTTTTTTATTTTACCAAGTTGGAATAGCAAAATTGTTGCGAGAGAGATCTTTTTTTCACTTGCCAAATAAATTAAGAACTTGCTAAAACTTAAGATTTGGCAAGTAAATTTTACCAAATTGTTGGAGATGCTTCTAAGGCCACTACAGAACACTTTCTGCTAGAGAGTACTAGTAGAGATTAACGACCTGGTGCAGTTCAGGTTCAGGCCGGAATCTTGAGAAGAGATGGATAGGTGAGACGTGGCAAATATATTCCGTCGGGAAATTAACACCGTTGCAAATAGAGATGTGTGTAGGCAAATATGGTATTGCCTACTTTACTGCTTAAACAATATAAGTCGATTAAGCTGTCACCAAACTTGGCTCATTATAAATTCGATAAAATCGAAATAAATTCGAATATCCAAAACAAACTCTATATTCGATAAAGGTGTAATCTCATATGGGAATTGACAAGAGGTTGACTTAACGGGATGGCTAATTCACGCGCGCGCTGGACCGAGAACTGGCGCACGATCTCCGACCGTAGGTCTTTCCCTTCTAGGAAATAAACCAATCCCGCAATTTGCCTAATTTGGATAGCATCTCGCTGTTTGTTTGAACGGTGCATGCACAAAGTTTCCTTTTTTGATAAAAAAATACCGCAACTTTTCTTTTTTAAAAAAAGTTTTTTTTTTTATTTATAACAAAGGAGAAGTAAAGTTGCAAATTCAAGCGTATAGATTCCATCCTCTAATTTATACGTCTAACTTAGAACACATAACTTATGTGAGCTAACACATAGCAAAGTTAAAAATCTAACTTAGAACGCATAAATTGCGTGGGCTAACATGTTACAAAGTTAAAAATCTAACTTAGTGTATAACTTACGTGATTTAACACATTGCAAAGTTAGAAATTTAACTTAGATATCTAACTTATCACGTCAAAACACATACCTTACAACATTGCAATGTTGGAATCTAACTTATACACATAACTTTTACATATAAGTTAGGTGCTAGAACATAGAAAAAACTTATACACAGAATGATAGCAGTATAAGAAAAAAAGTGAAAATAATTTTTTTTAAAACATATTCAAGTGAGATCTAGTTTTCTTCGTCTCTTCACGTAGAACAGATTGGTATAAACGGAATTGAAAAAGGATACATAGTTTAAAAATTATAGCAAGCTGAAATAAATAGATTCAATTTTTTAAGTGACGTCATCGGCTGGCGCATGAAAACGTGTGGCTCGGTGTGTGTCTGAGCGTTCGCTCGGAAGCGAACGAGCGCGCGAGTGCGGGAATGGAATTTCGTTGACCTAATTTGAATAGATGCATTTGTTCTAGAGCTCATCATGTGCTTCCCGACAGAGATACGTACTAGTACATGTTGAGAAGTCTTTCAGGGAACATTTACACGACATCCTCTTTGCACTGCAACAAGCAAGAATGCAGCCAGTGCCTGCAGGATTGATCCTACTTCAAAGTACTCCCGGGTCTTTTCCCTTTTCCATATGCTAATCAGTATGTTCATCATGAGCATGTCTCGTTAGTCAAGTGCAAAAGTCATAAAATATATTTTCATAGTATACCTGTATTGAATTAGAAATATTGATACAATTTTCAAAAAATTTGATCACAATTTAGAAAGTTTGACTGTGGAATTGTAATTTTTTTAAAGAACAGATACTATTTGCAATAGAATGAGCATTAGGGAATATTTGCACCCCCAACTAGCTAGCATAGGGTCTAGTGAGAGCGAAATATACTACCTTTGTCGGTTTGTCCTGAAAAGGATACAGTTCTAATTATGTCCTTAGCCAAACTACCGTTCTAGGATTGCATTATTTGGCAAAGGGGTGTGCTGAAGTGGTTAGCTGGTTTGCATTCTGCGGCATGTCTATATATATGATATAAAATAATATTTTTGCGCACATCACAAGTTAACCGCAGTCACAATCAGTGTTAGGTGCGCATCAGAGATTGGCCTTGATATGTTTCCTACAGAATATGACATACACGATGTAACTTCTTCATCAAAGGACAGATGGTATATGATTATTGTTTCAAAATATATAGTACGACATACAAAACGTGCTCTAAGAATCTATAGTTATTAAGGTCAAAAGAAAATTGACACCGGCCGTCGTACCTTCGTCACATGGTATGGATCTTTTGAAAACATGTATAGAAGATACAATATGTATGTGCAACGGAAACTGAAGATACAAACATTTACTTTAGAAAGAGGGAGTCAGCGGTTAGAAGAAGATCATGTGGGGAATCGAAGCCATTTGTTCGTTTTGTCCACTGATTCTAGTTATTCCAGCTGCCTAGGTAAGTCATAAAATATAATTGGGTCATTTTGTCCATGTGATGAATTAACGAGAGCGAGTGCAAATTCAGGATCAGTTGCGATTATTTTTACTTCATGAGAGAAAAGGGGGTCAAGCCGGCCGGCCACGGTTACCCTAAACAAATTGGTCACCGTCCACGGTTGTTGGGTGATAATAAGCTATGACTTGACTCTGTGCTACGTCGGCAGCTCCATCCCTTGGAGGCTAATTGGATGCATGTTTATCCGATACAATACAAATAATGACCATATATACTGTGGTCTCGATCGTTAAAGCGCGCGCTTGGCTATCATCGGGAATATACTGCTTTTTGGCCGGGCACGGGCAGTGGTGTTCCCCAAATTTGTGATTGTGGTAGCAGTAGCAGCGCAAATCGACATGCATGATTCATGCACGAATCCATCAGCATCAGTCGCCTCAAAAAAGCAGCTTGGGTGTGTGTCATCTAGACCATCATCTCTCGATAATGCAATGGAGTTGAGTTGACAAGTACTGACGCGCGAGGAAAGCATGGCTGAATTCGAGTTTAAGAGAAGAGATACTTTACAAAATTATGTGATGCTTGGCGTAGCACGCTACTAGTCGCTAGAGATGAATGAATATGACCACGTCTGAGCTCTCTACGCGCACTTGTTTATCTTATCAGTAAGTGCAATGTAGCTAGGAGGGATACATGCTGAAATTGCTGATCCGGCCGTCGATGGACGCACCTTTGGAGCTGCATGGTACGGTGTCCCTACGTGTACGTGATAAGCTAAACAGAGAAAAAGCCAAAAAGGGGTCGGAAAGAGATAAGCCTTGTGGATCGATGGCGCCGTGATGACTGGACTGATAGATGGTATCATGATACGCGATATCATGCACGGCCGGGACCTGTGGAGCACCGAGCACGAGCACGGCAACTCCGGCCCCGGCCGCCGGCGGCTGGGCCACGCGCCCATGCCCCTGCCCCGAGGTGGGGTTGGTGATTTGGCCGGCCGTCGCGCGGGCACAAGTTGTTGTCTGGGCGGATTCGTTCCGGGCTACTGCCAATGCCAACACGTAGAGTACAGTACACGATGGCGCGCGTGGCGGGTCCACGAGGCCACCCGGCGCGCGGGCTTCCGCGCTCCGACATCCGAAGGCGACGCGCACCCGGCCCGATCGTGCACTACCTGCCCTGCCCAGCTCCGAGGACCCAGGGGCGCGGCGCGGGTGTCGTCACCGCGCACGCACGCCCCCTGTTCTGCTCTGTTCCAGCCGAAATCACCAGCCAGCTGCCCAGTTGCCCTGTTTCTCCGCCGCGTCAGGCAAATGCGTGCGTGCGCCGGACGGATTGGAACGCCACGAATCACGATCACGAGTCCTTTTCTTCTGGTACCACTGTTTGGGATCGGAGGCATATTACTAGGATGTTTCACGTGGTGGAACTTCCGGAACGTTCATTCATGTGCACTACTTGAAGTAGAGTGCAAATTTTAATGCAAATCCTAACAGTTCGTGAAGCAATCCGTCACCACCTCCGAACAAGTGTGCGGCTGGAAACATGTTGGATTCAATTTCAAATAACAGAGTGCGAGCCGCTATTTGTTTGACTCTGATTTCGGCGCTCCCTTTTTTCCCGCCTTCTGGCATGTACCGAGGCTCACAAGTCAGAACTAGATCAGGCTCGACGACGTGTGCTTAACTACGAGTCACGCGACTTGCTAAGGCTTACGTAGCTTGGTTCTTCATCCCCAACTCGCCAGCACTGCAAAAGGCAAACTTTTCAGCTGCTTATGGCTAGAGTGTTGTTGGAGTACGTGAGCCGTGAGCACGAGTCCACTGCTGCGCCGTCTCCAGCTGCCATGCACGCGCCATGCCGGCCGCAACATGTTTGGAAGGCACGTACGGCGACGAGCTAAGGCCACGGCGACGAGCTAAGGCCTAGACGCCTAGTCAGACGCTTGTCATGGGCAGTATCCCAGTATATACGACGACGACAAAAGTGGTTAGTCCAGAGGCCGTTGCAGCATCCTACTTCGGGTTGGCTTCCGACGCGCGGCCGCCGCCCTTTCGCGCCTTTAGCTGAGCTCTCTGCTCAATTGCTGATTTGATTCAGAAAAGGATCCAGATTCATCCCAGCTTTCGGGGGCTGCTGGCGTGTCATCGACCGACCCACAAGGAATACATCTGGAAGCAGCATGTAGTACTAGCAAGCATGGAAAAAGCTCTCCGTTTAATTTCTCTCCCAGCTTCGTGTGTCGTGGCCCGCTCGAGTTCAGCAAGCCATCGACGGGCTTCGTTCCCGAGCTCGGTTCATTGAACGTGCCCGGGTTTTCACCGCGACCAAAATGTGTAGTTTGTGTTGGACCGATGTGGTGGGTTCATGCATCGTCCGTGATGGCAAAAAGGTCCTAAAGTTGAGGCTGATGGCTGTAACATATTGGCATGTGTTTCAGGGAAATTAGTCCACTTGGGAACGACGAGAGAAGGTGCCAGCAGCCTACCTACCCGGGCATTGGCTTGCTGAGTCGGTCTTCGATATCGAAATCTGAAATCTCCAAAGATATTAGTCGAGGAGTACTGAACGGAAACAAACATTCTGATATCTATAGATATCTGCCTCTCTGTTAATTAGCAGCATGTCAAGGTGCCAGCTAGCCATCGATCAGTGAATCTTTGATCGAAATGTGTTACACATTTACGTAAAATTAGGCATGATTTAATTCAGAAAATGAACAAAAGATTTGTGGCATCGTATACGTGTTTGTGTGGCCTACTTGCAGCAGGAGACATGACGATTATCATAAGGCTAGTCTCAACGGGGATTTCATGGCGTGCCAAATGCGACATTAAATAGGTCTTGCCTCGTCAAAGGAATCTTTGCATGAAATGGAGAGGAGAGAGAAGAAAAACGTTTCATCCCGGTGAAACGCGTGAGCGTTGTTTCCAACTACTCGGAAACTGTGTGAAACTCGTGAAACTCCCATTGAGACACATGAATTGTTTCATGGGCTAAAAATAGAGAATTGAAATCATAGAGAAGAGAGAGGGTGGGACCCATGCAACTAAAAATAGCAAGTGAAACCGTGCAATGAAACAGTGCATTGAGAGATGTCGGTGTTTCGTACCCCGGGGGGTATAACACCAACGAGTAAATTTCTGTTGCGTGCTCCCTAATCCGGATGGTGATGCAAGATGGACACAAGCGTTTATCCCGGTTCGTGCAAAGAATGCCCTACGTCCGACGAGAGGAGTGAGTTTCGTGTTATCTTGCACCGGGGTGCTCGTACGGGGTGAATACAAGCGAGTCCCGAGACTTAACGTGCGTGTGTGGGTGTGTCGTGAGTGAAGGCGCAAAGTGTTGTCGTCCTCCCCCAAAAAACGTCCCCCCGAACTAGACCCCGGCGTCCCTTTTATAGGCCAAGAGGAGGCTCGGGGTACGAGTAGATAGGGCTATCGTTGCGTGACGTCGAGCTACATACGCCGTGTCAAGTCGTCGAGATCAGACGCTTCGCTCGGTCGGGCTCGAGCCTCGTAGCGGCATGGTCGGTGATGGCCTCGCTTGTCCTCCTCGGTCGTGGGCCGACGTAATCGAGGCATGGCGTGGGCGTAATCGAGCACATGCGTCCGGAACCCCGCGGTAAGGTCATCGAGGTGGGAAAGACGAACGCCGTGCGCTCCATGCGAAGTCGCGTCCGCCGTCACTCCTCGAGTGGTTGGAGGCCGCCTCGAGAGGACCGTGGTCCGGGCGATGGGACAATACGACGTAGTTGGTGGCATGGACGGTGTTCGAAGAGAAGCGCCGTACGTGGCACAGTGCACGGTATGGCCCTGCAGTGGCTCTGAGTCGTTTGACTGGGCGCCCTCGAGTCCCAAGATCAGAGCTGCCGCAGTCGTTTGGACAGTATGCTGTCTCAGACCTCATGGGTCTTCCGCACGAGAGTTGGCGAAAAGGTGATATTGATAGCTCAGTCTTAGCAGGGCAGGGCGCAACAGTGGCTTCTATCGTCCTGGAATCCAGGGGACGGGCCGTGTAATGATAGATTTGACCGGCGTATGTCCTGCTGTTATGGGTTCTCGTAGCCATGATGTTAGGCGGAGTGGATGATATGTGATACTGTTCAAGTCCTGAAGCCACGTGCGGATATGGATGGGCAATGATTGTAGGCCCGCTCGAGCGGGCGCCCGCTCGAGCGTTCTCCGTCCCGCTCGAGCGGATGCCGTTCGAGTGGTTTCCGTCCCGCTCGAGCGGCTGCCGCTCGAGCGGTTTCCGTCGTCGTCTCGAGCGCCGTTCGCTCGAGCGGTTTCCGTATTTCCCCTGTCGAGCGGGTGAGCGGTTCTTTGCTCGAGTTTGGGAGTTTCGAGGCCTTGCGGGCACTGTACCGGGCCGGCCCGGTGTGAGGCGGATTGGGGTTTCTCTGGTTAATTCTTGGGAGATTTAGAGGTAGGATGGGTTGGGTTATTTTCCTCTAACGTACCTGATTTAGGACCCCTAATCTAGGTACCCGACGTAGCCCCCGAGCCCTTGTTTGATTGTGAAACTTTAAACAAGGGATAATGTAGTGGAGTTGAAGTACCTAGAGTTGGGATTATTGTCGGTATTTCGAGGAGTCATTCCGTCCTTTCTCCGTGGGGGCGCGCGAGCGTCCCCGCGGGGTAGCCTCGAGGCCCCGGAGGAATGAGGCATTCCTCGGGGGCTTTGAGATGAACGATTCGGGCAAGAGTATTATTAATTGGAGTTGTGGTATCTCGAGGCGTAAGATTTCTGTTCAACCGTTCGAGCCCCCGAGTTTTTCCGGTTCCTCCCGTGTCGAGGAGGTGGTTTGTGTGACTCGAGCTCCCGAGCCCCGAATGGCCGGGCCGGAGTCGTGATCCGTTCGTTGGATCTCTTGGATCGGATCCAAGTGGCGAGAGGTCGACACTACTCGCGGTCGAGCGAGCGCCACACCCTCTCGTGAGCCGATGGTGGGTAGTCCAAGTGAGAGCTCGACTCCTTTCGAGGGAGTCGGCTTCGTGGCCCGGGGCGCTCTCATTAAAGCAGGGCTCTTAGTTTCCAGAGGACCGGTCCCGTTCGAGGGGGCCGGCGGCTCGAGTGCCTCCCGTCGACGGGATCTCTTGGATACCTAGTGCCCCGCCTTGGACACGCCATCTGGGTTCGAGGGTTCGTTCTCGAGCGGAACCTTTCGAGGGTTCCTTCCCATAGGCGCCCCTAACTCGGGTGCTCGAGGGCGGCTGTTCGAACCCGTCCGTGGGTCAGCCTCCGCTCCTCGAGACTTACTTGTGGGACCGGGGTCCCCGGGTTTCTTACCGTGTAAGGGACCGTCTCGTCGAGACGTCCGTCATTACGCATCCGTCCGTTGCGAACGGCGCGCCTTTTTAGGCGGAAACCGGCGTGTCGTGGTGATCGTGGCTTGGCGACGGTTCCGCTCCGTCTTGCGACGTGTGCGCCTGTAAAGTGGAGCGGTTGGCGGTTTGTCGGGGCATTTAATGCGGTTACCGTTTTTTCGTCGAGTCCGCCGGGTGCGCGCGGCCGTTGGATGGCGTAATCTAGGCCGTCGGATGCGGCTTGCGTGGACCGTCTCGGGCTCTATAAATATAGAGGAGCAGGCTTCCAGGTTCTACTTCCCTACAATCTTGCCTTCCTCGCCGCCCACGCTAGGAGTAGCGCTTCGCTTTGTAGATTCCATCGCCGCCGCCGCCATTCTCTCGCGGTTGCCGCCGCCCAGCTGCCCGGTGACCCGCCGCGCCGTTCTCGCCGTAGTCGCACTGTCCTCCGTGCCCCACTTTGCTCCCGCCGCCGCCGCCGCTGTGCTGCGCCGCCGCCGTCGTTCTCCCCGTTCGTCACCGCCATGGGGAGGACGTCCAAGAAGACGGGCGGAGCTCCGGCCGGGGCACCGGCGGCAAAGGCAAGGGCAAGGGCAAGGGCGCCGCCAAGCCTTCCGTGCCGGTGGTGATGGCGGACGCGCTCCCATGGCCCCGTCCACGGTGACCGAGGGGATCTTTGCTCAACCTCGGTGAACGGCGGGTTACTTCCGCCCAATCCGGCGGAGGGGTTACCGAGTGGAGGGTGCCGGACGACGGCGACCTCGAGCCCAATCCCCCCGCGGGCTACATTCCCGAGCTTCATCGGGTTCCACCGGCGGGGGGCTTGGTGCGCGGCCGAGCCGCTTTATGCGGCGCTCCCCACCATTTCGGGGTCGAGCTCCGGCATTTCAACCCCAATTCCATCTCGCTCGCGGCTACCTATGCCGCCGTGTGCGAGGGATATTTGGGGATGGCGCCGCATGGGACTGTTCACCCACGTCTTCAAGGCGACGCTCTTCACCAAGGCGGTGAAGAGCAAGAAGGCCGGCCGACGATGATGGTGATGATGATGACGAGGAGGAGGAGGAGAACGAGGAGGAGAATGAGGAGGAGGAGGAGAAGGAGGAGAAGGAGAAGGCGGTGCGCCGAAGATCCGCCGCTATGTTCGAGCGGGTTCCCGCTCGCTCGGGCCGAAGAGGAAGGACCGCCGGTTGTCCGGCGCGTGGTCGTCAAATAATGCCAACCGGGATCGAGAGTGGTTCTACCTCCGCAACGAGGGGGCCTTTTTCCCGAGAATATACCGGCGCCGTGCTTACCGCTCCCGGCTTCAACCGGGCGCATGGCCGGCCGGCGCGCGCGCCGCCCCGTATGAATTCCCCGCTCGACGCCATTGCAAGCCTCCGCAACAAGAGGTCCGGCAACTTCTTCTTCAACATCTCGCACGTGGTCGCCGAGTTCCACGGCCCGCCGGTGCTTCCGCTCGCCGAGCGCCGCCGCGGATCGACCCGGATGACGAGAGGACGCCGACCCTATGGCGCTCGAAGCCGCGGGATGTCGACGAGCCCTCCCGGTCGCCACGATCGTGGCCCGGGTGCGCGACGCAATTGACTTGGGGAGGAACTTCAACGAGGACCAAGTCGGCATCTTCCGCATGCGCCGGAGCACAACTCGCCGGGCTATGTAAGTTCTCTCGAGACCGTCTCTTTGTCGTATTCTTTGCTCGAGCGGCCTTTATTGAGATCTGTTTTCTTTTCCGAACATCATCGACCACGCGGAGTCGAGACCCCGTGAAGGAGGACGCGCCCGACCGCGAGGTAAGACGCTGAGAGGCGAACGAGGGCACGCCGCCGTGGTCTCGAGGAGGAAAAAAGAGCGCGAGGAGGCTCTTGCGCTAGAGGAGAAGCAAAAGCGTAAGGCTAGGCGCCGCCGGAGCGTGAAATACGCCTAGCGGCGGACCCGACCGACCGGACCCCGGTCTCGAGTCGTCCCGACGAGGACGAGGGGAGGGACGATGACGACGATGACGATGATGCGGCCGACAGTGGTGACGCTATCGTCGCTCGAGCCCCGACGCTTGCTCGCTCTCGCGTGCGAGCCAACGTTGGTGCCAGCCTCTGCGCGACGACTCGTCGCTTGTTCGAGCGGGTCGCGGGAGGGTCGTCGAGCCGCGGCGCTCGAGCGACGCGTCGCCGGCCCAGCAGGCAACGGGGGGGGCTTCCCAGCACTCTAGCCGCCGTGCCCGCTCGTCGTCGCCGGCTCAAGCGGGGCGGCGGGAGGAGTCGCCCCGTCCCTCTAGCCATGGCGGTCGGGCGACGTCTCCGGCGCGGCGGGCGCCGTCTCCGACGCGGCGGGAATCCTCCTCCCGCCGCCGCCCTTCTTCATCGGCGCGCACACCCGGCACGGGGAGGCTGCGAATGTGCGCTCTTCAAGTCTGCGCGGCCGTCGGCGAGCGCCGCCGCCTCCTCTAGTGACCGTCGGGGCCGAGCGATCCTCAACCGGCGGGTCCCGGGCCCGTGAGGGACACGTGCTGCGCGCCGGTCAAGGAGTCGGCCCAGGTCTCGAAGCCCCGAGCGGCACGGGTGGTGGGCTCGAGATCCCCAAGCCCTCGAGTGACTCGAGGGGAGCGCTGGGCCGGAAGCCCCCGAGCGCTTCGAGCAAGCCGACCGGTTCGACTGGTGCTGTCTCGTCTGCGGGGTAAGTCTTTGGTCGACCTACCCTTTATTCCGCTTTTTTTTTCGTTGTCAGTGTGCGAATGCTCGGTCATAATGATTTTTTGTTTTTCTCTTTCTTCCAGGACTAAGCGTTCCCTTCAGACGTTGGCGCCCCTCCCCTCCATGGTGCCCGTTAAGAGGCTGAGGAGCGTGGGTGGATCAAGCGGTACCCCGTCGATGCCAGGTGGAGTGACTCTCCCTCCCTCTACTCCCATTTGGTTAGAGCGGGCCAAGGACGCACTTAGGCGTGGGAGGCCGACGGCCGCGTCTCGTGCGAGTGCGGGGCCGTGACCAAGGTCTCGGGGAGGAGAGCGCCACCACCACCACGGCCCCGACTACCCTTCCGCTCGAGACTCCGACGTCGTCCGGCGCCCAGGTGACGCGGCGGCGGGCGACCAAGGGGCGATGGCGCCAGAGCCGGCGGCCTTTATCCCGGCGACAGAGGCTGGATCGGAGCAGCAGCCCGTCACGCTTGAGGATGAGAGTCCGAGCTCGGGCGCCAAGTCTTCCTGGCCAGTCGGCCTGCGCCGGCTCGAGGAGGAGCACAGGGAGACGGAGGAGGAGGAGACGCCGGCAGCCGCTGATCGGCCGGTGGGAGACGTGGCGATGCGAGGCGGGGGCCGGTGTCGAGCCTCGGCCCGAGCCGGGCCTCAACCCCTCCTCGGGATATGGAGGCCGAGTCCTCGGCCGGCATCGGGCCGAGGAGGGGGACGCCCAAGCCGCCGCTCGAGAGGGTGCGGTCGAGGAGCACCCCGCCGTCATGCAAGAGGAGGAGAGGGCGGAGGAGCGGGTGGAAGCGGCGGGGCCGGCGGCGCGCGCGCCGCCGCAGCGTCCGAGGAGCGCGCCCGCAGGTGGAGGAGCGGGCGAGCGGAGGAGCGGCGGGCGCAAGCGGGGCGGACGGAGCGCTCACCGCTACGGGCGGCGACGAGCGTCGTGGCGACGAGCGGAGCGCCATCTGCAGGCCATATCGGGCGCCGCCGCAACCTCCACCGTGCTGGGGAGCCGGTGCCCTACCTCGTGCCCGACTCGGAAACGGGCGAGGTGAGGTTCGAGGCCATGACCGACGCCGACCAATGGGAGGAAGCCCAAAGGAAACGGGCGGCGGCGGCCATCATCGACGACCACATGCGGGCGGTCGGTCTCGGGCCCACCGAGCCCACCGATGTTTCCATCGAAGAAATGGAGGCGGGTCGAGGCGCGGGCGCTCGCCCGGGAGGCGTCTTCCTCCTGGGAGCCGCCCGCAACGCCCGACATCTTTGGCGGAGCGGGTGGTAATGGCGGGCGTTGATTTGGAGGCGGTGAGGAGACTCCACTCCTCCGTCGATAAGGAGATGCGGGAGGAGTTCCCCATATGGGAAAGGCCACCGCCGGTGCTCCCCGACCCGTTGACCACGAGGCTCCTCCGATCGTGATGAACGATCGAAGGAGCTCGAGGCGTATACGGAGGCCGAGGAACGCCGGCAATGGCTTGAGAACGCTTTGAAGACCGCCCCATCGCTCGTTTCGAGGACATGCCCCGGCTTCTTTACGTGAGTACCTCTCATTGCCCTTTTTTGGTTTATCGTGATTATGACCTAATGTTTCCCCTTCATGGTTCAGACGACGCAAAGCCGCTCATATGCCAAATCGACACACATCCTCGCTACCCAAGAGAGTGAGCACGAGATCCGACGATACGTGCGGATGGGGCAGGAGGCCGAGGGCGAGCGGCACCGCTTTGCTCGGCTTCTTCGAGAGGCCAACGCCGCCTTGGTCGCCGCCAAAGAGGACGCCAAGAAAGCCCAAGACGAGCTCGCTCGAGTGGCGCAGGAGGCCGGTGCAGCGCAGCAGACGCGGCGGCGAAAGCTTGCTCAAGCCGCCGCAGAGGCCGAGACCGCTCGTGGGAAGTTCGCGCGGTTGCATGCGGCTTTCGAGCGGCTCAAGAAGGATGCGCCCGCGGCTTTGCGGGGCTACAAGGCCAAGTGCCGGGACATGGAGCAGCTCGGAAGGAGAAGGCCGGCGTCGAGGCTTATGTGAAGGAGCTGCAGCAACGGTCACCCGGTGGCCGCCGAAAAGAGGCCCTTGCTAGCGCGCTTGAAGCGGAGAAAGAGCGGGCCGGCGGTCTCCGGACGGAAGCGGTAAATCTCCGCTTAGAGATGACGACGAAGGACCTTGCCATCCGGGTGCGGTAGGGCTTATGAGGAGGAGCCGCGCGTGGAGAAACACGACGTCGAGCGCGTCCTCCGAGAGAAAAGAGGGTGAACTTACGCGGGCGCTCGATCGTGAGCAAAGGCTCTCGACCCGCCGCACCGGTGAGTGCTCGAGTCTTTTAGTCCTTTTTTGTGCGTGACTTATACGGGTTGCTCGAGTACCGATGAAGTACTTGATTCTTGTCATCTTTTCGGGTTTGGAGGCGGACCTGGCGGGCGCGCGTGAGGACGCAAGGCTGACCCAGGTGTTGCTTGATGGCGAGGTTTCGTCCAAGGCCCGCATCACCGGCGCCATCGACACCCTCAGCGCCAACTGGGGCTTCGCGCCCGTGGTGGACGTCGAGGGGCCAGACGCCGGCCGTGGGTACGCCAACCGAGTCGTCGAGTTCGGCGCTTCTCTGCGGGGCCGTGTCCGAGATGCCCTCGTCTTCGCTGTGCGCCGGACGATGGCTATCTTCTACTCGGGGTTCAGCGTCTCGAGGGAGGAGGCCCGGACCGGGATGGAGGCCGTGGCGAGCGGCTTTGCCTACGTCGAGGGCGAGCAAGAAGGAGGGGTCAACCCCCGGATTGAGCAACTCAAGGCCGAGGCTGAAGAACCGGGCGCCCGTCTTGGAGGCGATCTGCTGCATGAAGTCCTCCCGCCAGGCGTAGAGTAGATTCCAACCGGCCTACGAGCCGTAATCTGGGCAATCAAGGCCTTTGTAAGAAAACAAGTTTTTTTTGGTTATGGGAGTGGCCCAAGTGGCCTTGAACCGTAATACTCAGATGTTTATAATCGTTAATCGTTATGCTCTAGTTTTCTCCTTGCGCCTGACATCATTGTCCACTTCCTGCCTTTACTTTGTTTTAGCCGAGTGTTGGCGCCGTGCTCGAACCGCTTCGAGAGGGGATGAGTTGGGGTTCCGTAGCTCGGAAGCGTGGGAAGCCTTCGCGCTCGATCGCCCGGCTCGATGAGCTCGAGGTGACACAAACACTTAGCTTACGAAAAATTTCAAGGCGAGGAAGGGAAAAATTACGCCGAGCATCGTTTTCGAAAAACTAGGTGCATTTTTTCAAGGACTTCGGGGGGTTACCCCCGGTCTAGCCCCGAGGGGGCTTGACTTTGTGGAAACAAAGTCGAGCCCACCTTGCGTATGAACAAAAAGTAAGAAACCGACTTATTTATTCATACAAACGGTATAATTTAAACGAAATATGTACAAGGCATCGAGGCCTAGGGAAAAAGCGACGTAGCCGTTCGATGTTCCACGCGTTGGTGAGGGTCGAGCCTTTTCCGTCGGCTAACTTGTACGTCCCCGGTTTCAACACCTTGACCACGATGAACGGACCTTCCCAAGGAGGAGTGAGCTTGTGGCGCCCCTTGTTATCTTGGCGTCGACGGAGCACGAGGTCGCCGACGTTGAAATCCCTTCGCGCACGTTCTTCTCGTGGTACTGCCGTAGCTTCTGCTGATAGCGCGCAGAGTGTAGGAGCGCCGTGTCTCGAGCCTCCTCTGCTTGGTCGATGGCGTTTGCTAGCCTCTCCTGATTAGTCTGCTCATTGTAGGCCTTGAGTCGAGGGGACCCGTACTCGAGGTCGGTGGGGAGGATGGCCTCAGACCCATAGACCAAAAAGAACGGGTGAACCCGGTGGCTCGACTTTCGGTCGTCCGCGACTCCACGGACAGACGGGAGTTCAGTCACCCACTTGTTGCCGTGTTTGTTCAAGCGTTTGAAGATTCTTGGCTTTAGTCCTTGCAAGATCATGCCATTTGCGCGCTCGACTTGGCCGTTAGTTCGAGGATAGGCGGCCGAGACCGCTTCACACGGATGTGATTCCGATCGCGAAGTCCAAGAACCTTTTGCCCGTGAACTGGGTGCCATTGTCGGTGATGATGACGTTAGGGACTCCGGCGATGGATGAGGTCGGTGAAGAACTCGACCGCTCGCTCCGAGCGAATGTTAGTGATGGGCTTGGCCTCGATCCACTTGGTGAACTTATCGATAGCTACGAGTAAGTGGGTGTGGCCTCCCGTTGTCTTTTTGAGGGGTCCGACGGATCGAGCCCCCGCACCGCAAACGGCCACGTGAGGGGATCATCCGGGAGTGCGTGTCTTTGGAAGATGCGTTTGTTTGGCGTAGAATTGGCATCCCTCACACGCTCGAACCGGCTTGGTGGCATCGGCAACGGCGGTGGGCCGATAAAAGCCCCGGCGGAATGCGTTCCCGACAAGGGTTCTTGGTGCGAGCATGGTGGCCACAAGCCCCGAGTGCATGTCTCGGAGCGGCTTCCCGCCTTCCTCGATCGAGATGCACCGTTGGAGTACGCCGACTTGGGCTCCGGCGATAGAGCTCTCTCTGTCGTCTCCGTAAAGGACGTAAGTTTTGGCTCGACGAGCTAGCCGTCTTGCCTCCGTTCGATCCTCGGGAGTTCTCCTCGAGTGAGGTACTCGAGGAACGGTGCACGCCAATCGGGTGGTGGGCTTGCGTCTTGGTCTATCTCCATGATCGTGGCCCCCGTCGAGGGGGGCATGGTTGTGGGAGCCGGCTCGACAATGGTCCCGTCCCGGCCCCGAGTCCCATTTCACGGACGGCTCGTGAAGATCTTTCGAGAAGACGTTAGGGGGGAGCGGTGCTCGAGTTGACGCGATCTTGGCTAGCTCATCCGCCGCTTCATTGAAGCGTCTCGGAATATGGTTGAGCTCGAGGCCATGAAAGTTTGCTTCCAATTTGCGCACCTCATTGCAATATGCTTCCATCTTTTCGTCGTGGCAGCTCGAGGCTTTCATCACCCGGTCGATGACCGGTTGTGAGAGTCGCCTCGAGCGTCGAGGCGTCGAATCCCGAGCTCGATGGCGATACGCAACCCGAACGAGCGCCTCATATTCTGCCATGTTGTTCGAGGCGGCAAAGTGGATGCGCGGACGTAGCGTATGTGCTCTCCAAGTGGTGAGATGAAGAGCAGCCCGCGCCGCTCCTGTTTTCATGAGCGACCCGTCGAAATACATGATCCACAGTTCACCTTGAATCAGACCGGGGGAGTTGGACGTCGGTCCATTCTCGCCACAAAGTCGGCCGACTTGGGATTTGATAGCTTTTCGTGGGGCATAAGTGATGGCCTCGCCCATGAGCTCGACCGACCACTTAGCGATTCGACCCACTACTTCCCGGTTCTGAATGATTTCCCCGAGCGGGAACGATGACACTACCGTCACCGGGGTGGCTAAGGAAGTAGTGCTTTGGAGTTTTCGTCGCGTGATCACGATCGAGTAGAGCAACTTTTGGATATGAGGGTATCGGATTTTGGCGTCTGAGAGCACCTCGCTGATGAAATACACCGGCCGCTGGACAGGGAGCGCATGTCCTGGCATCTTGAGCTTGAGGTAGGCGTAGTTGGGGATCGCCATGAATTTGGTATAACATGGCCTGCCCAAGATAGCGTGGTACGTCCCCTCGAATGTGGGTACGTCGAAAGTTAGGACCTCTCGACGGAAGTTCGAGCGCGTCCCAAAGACAACAGGGAGGTCGATGCGGCCGATCGTGAGTGCTTTCTTCCCCGGGACCACCCCATGGAAGCCCCGCGCCGGGCCGGAGGTCTGCTTTTGTGAGGCCGAGCAACGTGAGGGTCTCCATGTAGATGATGTTGAGGCTGCTGCCTCCATCCATGAGAACTTTGGTGAAGCGAGCGTTGAGGATGATTGGGGCGACGACGAGAGGGTACGAGCCGGGGTTGGTGACGTGGTCTGGATGATCATCACGGTTGAACGTGATGGGAGCATCCGACCGCCGAGGAATTGAGGCGTGGCGGGTTTCATGGCAAAAACCTCCCCGCGCTCGGCCTTTCCGCTCTCGGCGTGTCATCCGGGTGGTCGGGCCGCCGTAGATCATGTAGCACTCGGTGATGGGCGGATACCCACCATCGTCATCGTCGTTGGCCCGATCCTCGCCGCCCTTATCCTTCTTGCCATCGTCCTTGTCAATGCCAAATTTCTTGAAGTAACCTTGAAGCATGCGGCAGTCCTCGAGGTTATGTTTGACCGGCTCCTTGTGGTATGGGCGGGGCTGTTTTAGCATCTTATCGAAGACGCCCCATCCGGTGGGGGTCTAGGCTTCTTGCGCTCGGCCGCGGCCACCTCGTCTTCCACGACCGCGCGCTTGCCTTGCTGGTTGCCCTTCTTCTTCTTCCCATTCTTCTTCTGGGTCTTGCTCGATCCCTCACCGCCCCCTGGGGGCGGTGCGGGCTTGTTTCCAGCCCCACCAAAGAAGGCTCCCACGGCCTCGTCACCGGCGGCGTAGTCGGCGACAACGTCCATGAGCTCGTTCACCGTCTTTGGGCGGTTGCGCCCGAGCTCTCGCACGAGCTCTTTGCACGTGGTGCCTGAGACAAACGCCAGGATGACGTCGTGGTCTGGGATGTGCGGTAGCTCGGTACGCAGCTTGGAGAAACGTCGAGCAAAATCCCGGAGAGATTCCGTGGTATTCTGCTTGCAATTTCGGAGATCCCACGAGTTGCCAGGTCGGACGTACGTGCCCTTGAAGTTCCCCTCGAAAATCTGGACCAAGTCGGCCCAATCGTGGATCTGATGGGGGGGGAGTTCCTCGAGCCACCGTCGAGCGGTGTCAGAGAGAAACAGCGGGAGTTGGCGTATGATCGCCTTATCCTCTCGTGCTCCTCCCAGCTGGCAGGCCAGCCGGAAGTCGGCCAGCCAGAGCTCTGGCTTGGTCTCCCCGTTGTACTTGACCACGCTCGTGGGGGGTCGAAACGGGTTTGGCAACGGCGTGTTGCGGATAGCTCGACTGAAGACCCGAGGGCCTGGTGGTTCGAGAAACTGCCGATCCTCGTCGCTGTCGTAGCGTCCCCCTCGATGGGCCTTGTAGCCACGGTCCTCGGCACCCGCAGCCTTGCGTCGTCGGTTGTCGTTGATGTCGTGACGCGCATCTGGAGGTGCACGGTTGTCGAGGATGCGTTCTCGAGCGGTGTTCTACCACCTCGAGGGGTGCCTCCCCGGTGGACGGAACCCTCCCGCTCGTGCCGTGGTTGTTCGGGGCCGCCTCACGCCGCCTCGAGGCCGAGCTCTCGGCCCGCCGGACGGCGGCGACTTGGAGGAGCCCCGGATCTCGTCCCGTATCCTTAAGGCGTGGGGATTCGAGGGTGCCGGCATGTCCCGCAGCGAAAGATAGCCGCCGCAAGTACATTCCGCTCGCTCGAGGGAAATGGGCCGGCTCGGTGGCGCTTCGGCCGCCCGTCGTTGACGATGCGGTTGAAGACTTCCGTGCCTTTCCTCGAGCGCCAAGAGCTCGAGGAGGGGGTGGATGGTTCCGCTCAAGCGCGCGCTTGAGCAGGTTCCGCACTTGCGCGTTCCTCATCCATCTTGGCCTCGATTTCCCCGAGCCGAGCCCATTGTGCCGCTTGAGCATCGCCTTCGGGCCGTCGATTGTCTTGCGCTCGTGGCGGTGGTCCCCGCGGCTCGATCACTGCGGGCTGCGCCGCCGATGTTCCGACCGCCGGGGTCACCTCTCGCCCGGTTAGGCCGCAGGGACGGCCATGGCGGCGTCATCTCTCGGGTCTCGTCATCCGACGGACGTCGTTGTGGAGATGAAAACACTCGCGTGCCGGGTCATAGCACCCCGAGTCCGAGTTATCGGAGTCCGGGCTAGCGGGACGGCGGCGTCCGGGGCCTCCCCGTGCTCTCCTCCTCGATCCGGCGGCGCATATCCCCGACCGTGTTGCGGCGTTGCGAGCCAGTGCTGTTAAATCCATGGTTTATCGACGCCGGCCATACAATCTCCAAGTCCATGGTGGCATGCGGGGAGGGGGCCGGGGCTCTCCTCCCGCGGTCCCATGGCCGACGGATCTCGCCGGGTAAACGTGGTGGCGGCGTTGGTGAGCCCAAACGGAGCTCGCGACGAGCTCGGTAGAGCCCGTGTGACAGCAGGTTGGGCGATGTCGGTCGCGCGCGCCCTCGAGATGCCACGCCGGGCTCTCTCGGCGATCGCATGGCAAACGTGAAGCTAGGGTCCACGTCATGGGCTCCCTGTCCATGTGGCGCCTCCTGCCACACCCTTGGCACTCCGGCTGGGTGCGTCGTGGTGTCTGGCTGGGAGGGCACATGAGCAAAGTGCTCAAGGTTCTGTGCCTGCTGGCGGTGGTGACGATGCTGGCGATGTCGGCGACGCGGTGGCGAACCGTGGTGGCGCGGCCGGCGCGCGACCCCACCCGCCGCGGCTGATGAGCGTCCCGCTCCCGGTTCTCCGATCGAGAGTAGAACCATGTCGTGGCCGGGCCGAGCGACACGAACTCTAGGCTCCCGAACCGCATCACCGTAGCGAACGGGAGCGTTGGAACGGGTGATGCCATCCGAAAATGGCGGGAGTCGGGTAAGAACACGCAGCACCCCTACCGGGCGCGCCAACCGTCGGTGTTTCGTACCCCGGGGGTATAACACCAACGAGTAAATTTACGTTGCGTGCTCCCTAATCCGGATGGTGATGCAAGATGGACACAAGCGTTTATCCCGGTTCGTGCAAAGAATGCCCTACGTCCAAACAGAGGAGTGAGTTTCGTGTTATCTTGCACCGGGGTGCTCGTACGGGGTGAATACAAGCGAGTCCCGAGACTTAACGTGCGTGTGTGGGTGTGTCGTGAGTGAAGGCGCAAAGTGTTGTCGTCCTCCCCCAAAAACGTCCCCGAACTAGACCCCGGCGTCCCCTTTTATAGGCCAAGAGGAGGCTCGGAGTACGGAGTAGATAGGGCTATCGTTGCGTGACGCGAGCTACATACGCCGTGTCAAGTCGTCGAGATCGTAGACGCTTCGCTCGGCCGGGCTCGAGCCTCAGTAGCGGATGGCCGGTGATGGCCTCGCTTGTCCTCCTCGGTCGTGGGCCGACGTAATCGAGGCATGGCGTGGGCGTAATCGAGCACATGCGTCCGGGAACCCCGCGGTAAGGTCATCGAGGCGGGAAAGACGGAACGCCGTGCGCTCCATGCCGGTCGCGTCCGCCGTCACTCCTCGAGTGGTTGGAGGCCGCCTCGAGAGGACCGTGGTCCGGCGATGGGACAATACGACGTAGTTGGTGGCATGGACGGTGTTCGAAGAGAAGCGCCGTACGTGGCACGGTGCACGGTATGGCCCCGCGGTGGCTCGAGTCGTTTGACCGGGCGCCCTCGAGTCCCAAGATCGAGCCGCGCAGATCGTTTGGACAAGATATCTTTGTCTCGGACCTCATGGGTCTTCCGCACGAGAGTTGGCGAAAAGGTGATATTGATAGCTCGGTCTTAGCGGGGCGGGCGCAACAAAGGGCTTCTATCGTCCCGGAATCCGGGGACGGGCCGTGTAATGATAGATTTGACCGGCGTATGTCCCGTCGTTATGGGTTCTAGCCATGATGTTAGGCGGAGTGGATGATATGTGATACCGTTCAAGTCCCGAAGCCACGTGCGGATATGGATGGGCAATGATTGTAGGCCCGCTCGAGCGGGCGCCCGCTCGAGCGTTCTCCGTCCCGCTCGAGCGGATGCCGTTCGAGTGGTTTCCGTCCCGCTCGAGCGGGCCGCGCTCGAGCGGTTTCCGTCGTCGTCTCGAGCGCCGTTCGCTCGAGCGGTTTCCGTATTTCCCCGAGCGGGTGAGCGGTTGCTTTTCTCGAGTTTGGGAGTTTCGAGGCCTTGCGGGCCCGGTACCGGGCCGGCCCAGTGTGAGGCGGATTGGGGTTTCTCTGGTTAATTCTTGGGAGATTTAGAGGTAGGATGGGTTGGGTTATTTTCCTCTAACGTACCTGATTTAGGACCCCCTAATCTAGGTACCCGACAAGAGAGATACTTGTTTCATTTATAATTTCATATTTTTGAAAACTGTGAGATGAAACGTCGCATTGAGACTAGCCTAATGAATATAACAAATTCCTCAAAGACGTAAATATAGACAAGGGCAGAGACTAGTGTAGTTCTATTCAGTATGATACATATATATGTTCATGCTGAATATGTATCTGTTAGTAACCACAACGATAACAATAACAGTTACTAGTAGTTGTAGCCATAACCATGACTGTTACAAGTTCAACCATCAACCACAGTAGTGTCGCCATTAATAAGCCCAAAGTAAATAAACCAGCCACCCGGTACTTCTTTTGTCGTGGTGATCCAGTCCAACTTGAGTCAAAGCGCCTCGCATCACACAGTGTCTATTTCATCTACTTCCTTCTTTTCAAGTTATAAATTGTTTTGTCATTTCTAGGTATATGATTTTTGTTACGCACTTGGATGTACACGGTGTCCGATACATAAAGAAACAAATGTATTCAAAAAATCAAAACATTATACAATTTGAGATGGAAGGAATAGTATTCAATTTGAATCTTATAATTTATTAGTTTTAATTGAACTTGATTTGGCTGGAGATACACTTCATTAATCAGATTTGGTTGGAGATACAGTGCAATAATCAGAACCCGATTTTACCATACCACTGCATTTAAAGCTTTCAAAACTGAATCAATTGCAGCCTAACACTGCACCTAAAACTTTCAAAACTGAATCAGTTGCAGCCTAACACTGCACATAAATCTTTCAAAACAGATCAATTGCCGCCTATTGTAACGTTAAGACGCTACACTTGGCATGAGGATGTCATCCCGACGTTAGCGTCCTCACCTGACCGTGGAATGGGCCCGGTTCATACCGCTCCTCCATCCACCGTCCGTTCCTCCGCGCCCGCGGCTGGCGGCTCACAGGCGTCCACGGCACCGAGAGAACCCTCAGCCACAGAAGATCCTGGGATCGCCTATAAATTGCTCACCACGTCGTGTCCCCTTCCCCGCACCGCTCGCGCTCTGAACCCATTCCATTCCCGAGCCCGATCTCCTGCTCCTGTGCAACGCACGCACGACACGCTCCCATCCCAATGGCCCAGACTATGGCCGCCGCCTCCGAGCTGGTGACCCTGAAGCGCCCGTTCGGCGGCAACGACGGGTTCGGCGACGGCAGCAACGGCACCGTGGTCGCCGCCGACGAGAAGCCCAAGGCGCGGCGCCGGGCGGAGGCGGACCCTGCGGCGGCGCTGGCCTCGGCGCGGCACGAGTTCGGCGAGCACGGCGGCGTGAACATGTCCATCGAGGCGTCGGCGACGTTCACGGTGATGGAGCCCGACACGATGCGGCGGCTCTTCGCGGGCGAGCTGGGCCCCGACCGCGGCGACATGTACATCTACAGCCGGCACTTCAACCCCACCGTGCTGGCGCTGGGGCGGCAGATGGCGGCTCTGGAGGGCACCGAGGCCGCCTACTGCACGGCGTCCGGGATGTCCGCCATCTCCGCCGTGCTGATGCAGCTGGTGGGTGCGGGCGGCCACGTGGTGGCGTCGCGGTGCCTGTACGGCGGCACCCACGCGCTGCTGGCGCGGTTCCTGCCGCGCACCTCCGGGGTGCGCGCCACCTTCGTGGACGCCGACGACGAGGCCGCCGTGCGCGCCGCCGTGGTCCCGGGGCAGACCCGGGTGGTGTACGTGGAGACCATGTCCAACCCGACGCTGGCCGTCGCCGACATCCCCATGCTGGCGCGGGTGGCGCACGAGGCCGGCGCCAAGCTCGTGGTGGACAACACCTTCACCCCCGTCGTCGTCTCGCCCGCGCGCCTCGGCGCCGATGTCGTCGTCCACAGCGTCTCCAAGTTCATCAGCGGTGGCGCCGACATCATCGCCGGTAAGGACACACGTCCTCCTAGCCTCCTGCGACTCCGATCCTCCTTCCCCGCGTCGTACGTCATCGGCGTGTGCATGCGATGCGACGACAAAATTAGAAACGCCACCTCACTGACAGTCTGTGGTGGGAATTTACTCCTACGTAGCTTGAAGCGGTGCGAAATGGACGTTCTGCGACGCGCTGGCGCTGCATTAGTGGGATGCATGCACGGTTAATTTATTATAATTACAGCAGTTGCAAATTGCAGTTAGAAATTAGTAATAACTCTAACTTAGGTGTTGTTGATACGAGATTAGGAGTACAGTAGATACGTAAAAGTCGACCGTCGTATTTGTCCCGTATGGTTACGTGAGTGTGTTCCAGTGAAGCTGGGGCCTCAAAAGCTAGCCGTAGCCGTCCTGGGTCACGTGGAAAGGTGGAATCTCTGGCCGGGGTTGGTGGGATATTCTTCTACACCGGGAAAATGTCAAAAGAAATTACCGGTCTAGCAGATTATAGACCATAGTGCCGGGGTAATTGCAGAAATCGGCACTGATTACGACATGACACACGAGTCCATCACTGCATCGCTATCTCTAACCCCAGCAGCCGTGGCGGTGGAAGCACGTGCGCTTTTAGGTTGTTTTGTCAGGGTTGTGCTGGGCACAGATCACTAGGCTGATCTGCACAGTCGAATTCTGCTGTAGTATTTTTATATGTGAATCCTTTCTTATCCGCAAACAGCAGTGACCTGTGATACGTGTACAGTCTACATATTGTTACACTCAGAACATACTCCGTACTCCGTAGGCAGAATTCACCATCCAGTGACACAATCACCCACTTACCAGCCCACTCACAGCCAAGTTACCTTTTTCCTCCCCCTCCCCCGTGTCAAGTTGTCTTTGAGCACGCATGACAATAACGTTACACTCGACACCATGGCGCTCACCCCATGTGGCGACGGCGATGACGAAAGGAGTCGAGGCCCCAAAGCGACAAGGCACTGAGTCACGGAGCCGCGCAGCTCGTTATCACCTCCTATAAGTAGTCAGCTAGCTAGAGTCTTCTGCCGCCGGAACGTGACGTGGTGACCCACCCCATCTTAGCTAGGCTAAGCTATAGCTGCCCCGCCGTCTGTGTGCCTGGCACGCTCCATGTGTGGCACGTCAGGTCCGGCCAAGGGCGGCGGGGCCTCCGCATGGCCGATCCATACATCCTCTGCCGGCCGATCGCAGACGCCTGGTGTTTGGCCGATCCATATTTCCCGTGCGGCCGTGTCTAATCATTTTGTCTGCCGCACCTTTTCCTTGCAACTTTTATTCATTGCATTGCACCCCGCCGCTCCTTCAATAATGCATTGGTGCGCGACCTGTAGCAGGAGTAGTGCACTGCGTGGCTTTTGTCCTGATTCCGGACCCTGCCACGTACTGACATACAAACGGCATGCCGCCAAGACCTGACCGTGCTCGCTTCTCGCCTGGCCACGCCTCCATCACGCCTTGCCGCGTGCCTGGGGTCCGAGCTGAGGTGCACGAGATCGACTGAGGCGGCCAAGCAGACGTCAGCGCAGGCGCAACGAACAACAAACCTGCCACGCAGCGAATTCAATTTGAATCTGATGCTAGTGTAGTAGCGTGTGTTCATTCATTCATCTGATCTGATCTCGATGTGCTAAATGGTGTACGTGTGCGCTCTTTATTCGCAGGCGCGATCTGCGGGCCGGCGAGCCTGGTGAACGCGATGATGGACCTGCAGGACGGGGCGCTGATGCTGCTGGGCCCGACGATGAACGCCAAGGTGGCCTTCGAGCTGTCGGAGCGCCTGCCGCACCTGCCGCTGCGGATCCAGGAGCACTCGCGCCGCGCGCTGGCGTTCGCGGAGCGGATGCAGCGGCAGGGCCTGCGCGTGCTGTACCCGGGCCTCCCCGACCACCCGCACCACGCGCGCCTGGCCGCCATGGGCAACCCCGGGTACGGCTTCGGCGGCATGCTGTGCCTCGACATGGGCACCGAGGAGCGCGCCAACCGCCTCATGCACCACCTCCAGAACACCACCCAGTTCGGCCTCATGGCCGTCAGCCTGGGATACTACGAGACGCTCATGTCGTGCTCCGGGAGCAGCACCAGCAGCGAGATGCCGCCCGAGGACCGCGCCAGGGCCGGGATCTCGCCGGGGCTCGTACGCATGTCTGTGGGGTACAATGGCACGCTGGAGCAGCGCTGGGCGCAGTTCGAGCGCGCGCTCGCGCTCATGCAGCCGCCCACGCCCCTGGCGGCGCACCACCTCAACCTCAAGGCCGGCGCTGCTGCAGCTGCCGACCGCGACGTCCCCGACGCCGCCAACAACCACCGCAAGCACTGACGCCTGCGCTTCCGACTTCCGAGTGTGCATCAATGCATAGTGATATGTGCTGTGGACTTGTGTCGTGTTCGTGTATATACTAGTGGCACCATTGAAGTAAGGTTAAGGTTAAACACCACCGTCTGAGCCCTCTGGTTCAGATGGATATGCCGGTGCAAGCGGCTTGGTCTCTGGGGAACTTGGGAGTGGACCTCAATAAATGGGAATATGGCGTTTTTAACGGTTTCTTCCTTAACCTCTGAATCTTATCAGAAGAAAGTTCACGGCTGTCCTGTTTCACACTTTCAGAATGATTGTTGCAGAAACATGCATACACGCAGACGAAGTTTCTTGAGATCTGCATACTGCAACGCTATTTAGATCAGTGAGCAGGGTTTGCTGAGAGAGGCAATCTGTACTCAGCAAAGAAACCGCTCCTCTACTTTCATCTGACACCATTGTCTGGTCATATTTGGGACTGAGATTCAGTTTCAAGATCATCCTGGGTTTGGCATTGAGACTAAGGTTCCTGCACATGATCAGGCAGTCTGGAAGACATTCTGGACCATCTTCTTCGGAGCTGCCATCGCCGCGGCCTCAAGCTCTGCGATCTCAGCAGAACTCAGCCTCCAGCCGAGCGCGCCCAAGTTCTCCTCGACATGCCTGACCGTTTTGACGCCTGGGATAGGAATTGTGCCTTTGCAGATGCACCAGTTGATGGCCACCTGCGTTGGTAGTATGGCGTCATCTTCAGATTACCAGGAACACTTCGATGATAGAGTGCCTTGTAGTTGTGGCAAGCGGCTACGAACATAGAATTGTTCAGCAAGCCATTCTGCACTCGGTAAGCACTTACCTGAGACATGGTTTTCCCCTTCTTTTCGGCAATCCTTCTCTGGCAAGACAGCAAAAGACTCCAGCCCAGGAAGAATTTGTCGGAACAGCACTGACCTGCAGGGCAGAGTACAGGTAAACAGACCCTGAGAAGGTGTACTCATCAACTATCAAAACAAGAGTTCAGGAAAAAAAAAGGCTCTCAGTCCCAATCTGATCACCTTGGTCCTTTTGGGAGATTAGAAGCATCATACTTCCCAGTGAGCATTCCTAGTCCGAGTGGACTATATGCGATGAGACGAATGCCCAATGAATCACACACAGTTTTCAGTTCCATCTGTTCGTCACCCATGCTCAGTAGTGAGAACTGAACCTGTATGACTAAGTGCTTTTAGAATTCAGATGATGCAATACCGAATTGGGAGTTATATAAAATCTAACAGTTTCCTGCAGGTACCTGAGCTGAGCTCAAGGGAACTCCTTTAGAAGCTAGATAGCTGTGGATCTTCAGAAGTTGCTTTGGCCCATAATTGCTGACACCAACAGCACTTACGAGACCCTAAGAAGCAAAACATGCAGTCAGAATGTGTGCCTAGCTAACCACGCAGAGTGGAGTCCAGTAATTTCAACAATGACATGGCATGATAAATTCATAATCTGAAGTGGATGCTTCAAAGTTCAGTGACCTTTTCATACATTTCAACAAGTCCATCCCAGAGGGTGCGCTCCTGCAAGGGTGCATAGTTAGCAGTAGACCAATGCAGCTGCCCTATTCCGAGCCGATCGAGTTGTAATCTTTCCAAAGAAGACCTGAAAATAGGCACTCCATGAGTCACATAAGCACTCAACTAGGTTATGCTTAGTCTGCAAGTCCAGATATTTTGAAGAAAATCTGTACTGAACAGAGTGAAATGTAGTTGGTGTACATGAAACAAACAAATCGGGAGAATACTTGCAGGCGCTGACAAACTGCCCCGATGTAAGTCGCCAAGGATATGCAGCAAACTTAGTTGCAATGATCACATCATCTGGAGATTTAATCGTCCCTGGGATAGTACAAAGGAACAAAATTAAAGCAGTAGTGTAACTGAAAAAACTGACAGAAGGAACATTGCTTCTTGGATTCCTGAAACAATTTTGAGTCCTTGTGTTAATCTTACCTTCAAACTCACGGATGAATTTACCGAGTAGCCGTTCGCTTTGTCCATTCAGCCTTCCAGTTCCATAAGAGTCAGCAGTGTCAAATAAGTTTATGCCATTCCTTAGGGCCAGATTGAAGCAGTCCTGAAGTTCGTTGTCCATGCTTTCTTGATAGCCCCAAAGGAGCTGGTTTCCCCATGCCCATGTTCCAAAACCCATGGGGGAAACAGAAAGGGGACCAATTTTCACCTATATTTGTGAACGATAATGTTATCAGGAGATTCAGCTGAAGAAATAGGAATCGACAACCTGTTGAATTATCAACTAACACTTTTCAGTTATGCAGATAATGTAGTATGTCGTAGCTTAGACTTCAAACAGAAATGTGAGATAAGATACATAGTTTCCTTTTGTGGCTTAACAGAGGTAGTTTGAGCTTTATAGAAGCGTGAAACTATAGGAGATCATTTTTGAAAGCTTCACTTGACTATAAGAAACCATATCTATACCCTAATACTTAATTGGTAAAATTTCAGTCTGCCAAATTTCAGTCTGCCATAATTATTTCTGTCCGCTCGTGCCTGGCTTCTATCCGCCCTGCCAAGCTGCGTTGCCCAAAACCTGCTTCCGTACGTACTCTGTATACGTATAGGACTAATGTCCTTATTACTGCTTGCTTCCGTGTAGGAACATGTTCCAGTTCTTGTCCAAATAGGACTGACCAAATTTATTTCTGCTTCTTAGGATCCATATATACAAATCCTATGGAAACACGTATATACAAGGTTAGCTTGCTCACTAATTGTGCATTGCATGTTGGACCGATGTGGTTTTTGTTGGTCATCCAACTGGAGCTACGCGTACAACTACACCATGGATGGTCTGTTGCGAGAACAAAAAGTTACTGCGTATTCTATTCACATAAATTCAGATCTAATGTATTATGAGGATATAGATCTATTATTAACTTTGATTACATTAGATGGACTACTATGATGGGTTGTTAATCAAAAGGTCAAATTGGATATTATTGGCTAATTGATATTTGTTTACTCCATTCAGAATGGAGCTTGTATTTGTTTGAATTTTAGAGCTATATTTCATTATCACTAAGTTTTACATTAATTCTATCGGTTGTCTGCAGTTGAAGTTTGAATTCCTGGATCCCATGCCATCAGTCTCTTGGAAAATTTATATGTATGAGCAGGCGCCAGCCGAACATTGACGCTGACCCTGCTCCCTGGCTTTTACGTCTCCATGCAGTTCTAGCAAAACAAAGACGCCCACCAGATTCTTACTGCAACACTCAAGAGTGTTTATAGAAAAAGCAAAATGTTTTATAATTTAAACGAAAGGAGTATTACGGATTTTGTGACCCGTAGCAACGCACGGGCAAATTTGCTAGTACAAATACAAAACTCAGAAAGTTTGGTTTGCTCAGGTCAATATCCTCTGCTTGATTTCATGATTTGCAAGGATATATTGTATGGTGCTGTCAAGATCATGTATAAAAGTGAACTAGGTTGTGTCAGGTCTTACGAACACCCACCGTGACATTTTTAGAAATAGCAATATCAGGTCTAACCAGTACTGGGAATTTGCAATGGATCGATCCATGATGGACTAACCCAGAAATGCCATTGTTAGATGCCTTGGTCTTTCTGCTTCTATGTCATGGTACGTGGATAATTGGAGGATAATTTGGCCTTATCTTTTTTGCAAGAGCTTGGGATAAGCTGGGCCTTATGCTTTGCCAAGAGCTTGAGAGATTGAGGGGGACTCGAATTGTTTCTTCATAATTCATTGCTTGATTCCAAATGACAGACCTACCTCTCTTTATATAGAGAGGGGACTAACCCTAAACCTAACTTAGCGGCTAAGCTAATGACTCTTGGGCCTATTGGGCCGCTACTGACGCTTGGCCCTATTGGGCCGGTGGCAGCCTGCTGGCTGCCCATGCAATTCTACTATATGCAGATTTTTGGGCAGCCTGAGTTCTTAAATCCAAGTCTAAATTTACCATGCACTTCTGTAGGGTTTTGGGAGAAAAAAATGAAGTTTAAATTTGTTTTATGAATGCCGTCGGTTATGATTATACAAAAGGTAGTAGTTCTGAATCATATTGCTTTTGTCATGTTCGAGAAACCTAGAAATTCAAAGTTCTGGAGCAATTCTCCGAAGTGGTTAACAATCCGCAATGGTTCTCCATAGAAACAGTGCTCCTGATTTAGTGACCTGACAACCCTTGAATTTTACAAGAGTAGGAAGCTTATGATTTATGACTATAATGTATGTTGCTCCAATTAAACTCCATGGTTAGTGTTGAGAGCTGCGATGTTCCATTTCTCTGAACCATTTTTTGTTCGATGTGGTGTCTATTAGCACTTAGCAGTGCCTACCCTTAGCAACCCCAACCCACCCCCAATTCGAGTGGTAATTATTTCTTTTGGGTAACCCAATGGTTCTTGGGTAACAGATTTTTAACGGTTACCCATAATTTTCCTAATGTTTGCGTGGATCTGCTACTGGTTGAGCCGAACTTCACCCACTTTGGCTACATGCTGTTGACAAATGCTATGCTGACGGAGTATACTAGAGGAAAAGGAGCAGAGGTGTTATTGTTGGTTTCTGTATAATGGAAGGTAACTTTGCTTTGATACTCTGATTTTAATGCACGGCTATTTTAGTGCCTGATAATTTTGAATTTTTTTCATTCATGTTTTGTTCAAGCAGGATGACATACTTGATGGAGTTAATTTTATGAAAAATAGTGTAACTGAAACACAAACTGTTAGAAAATAATCGATATAATTGACTATTGTGTTCATTGTCTAATTTCTTGATTTGTCATGTGGACATATTATCAAAGAAAAGATACAGATGATAGTGTACATTGTCTTGAAAAATGTGAGGTCTGAGGGAACCTGCATATGTGGGTATATTGAAGTATAAGTTCAAAAATCACTTGAGGCAGTGTCCCTCGACAGATGCAGTTTTTTGTTGGTACCACATTATTGATATCCTATAGAAGTGATTTATACGGAGTTTTCTCTTCTAGCAAATCTCTCCATTCTGTCGAGGGGCATAGCAACGGCTATTGTTTAGTTTGGCTGCACACACAGGCCAGGAGGAACAATAGCAGCTCCCTGGTATGGCCTTGGGCCAGTGCGGTGGTGGCATGACCGCAGGAAATGGTAGATGCAGCAGTTAGCTTGTTCTATAGCAACGGTGGATAGCAGAATTTCAGCAATGGTGGGGAGGGAGGGATGTTTCTACTATATACTTTTTATGTGCTTTGCTAGACTTGTTATAGAAGAATTGGTTTCATGTTCACAACAAGAAGAAGAATTGGTTTCAGTTAATGTAAAATAGGAAGGCCTTGTCTCATATAAGCTGAATTCCAATAGCTGGTGGTGTATTTGTCAGAAAAAAAAAGCTGGTGGTGTGTAGTGAATGGCTTTCTCATGATCTAATAACTGATGAAAGAGCAAACAGGCCATGATATTGGTAACACTGGTGAAGTTTTGCCATCTCGATCATCTAGGTAGGTTCTGTCCAACCGCAATCACCCAACCTGGAACATTTAGGTTTCCGTGGAGGACTTGGGTAAAGAAGAACGACAGCATCAGTAAAGAGTGTAAGGCGGCACCTAGCAGTACTTCTAGCCATAATCTACTGCAGGTTTGATTTAAAATAATCCACCCGCGGGATCCATCCATGGCTAGACGCTAAAAGGTACTAGTACTACTGTTGCTAATATAATCAATCTCCCTTGGTAGTGGCGCCACAGGTCGTCGGATCCTCGTTGTGGTTTGTGCTTAGGGAGGCAGGAAATCAAGGTTCAGTACAAGCCGCGCACATTCAGACAGAACATCAAGTTTGCGCTGGGTGTCCTCATTCGCTTGCCTGGTTCGTAATGGCACAAGCGCACATTCACCTACCTCACTCACCTCACGTCATGTCAGACTCAGACAAGCGTTGAGCGATGCACAGTCCTAGGAGTAAATAAAAGGCTTTGAATCGCGCACTGCTGCATAAAAAACTGCAAAGCTAGACGCTGCACTGCACTACAGGTACTACCAGTAGTAACGCGTATTGAATTCTTGGTTGTCAGCGCTACAGTCTCAGTAACACCCACCAGGCTCCGGCACGCTAGTAATGGCGCCATGGCGGGTATCTACGCGAGTACCACATGCAATCAGGGTTACTGCGCGCCTGCGTGAATTGTACAGTACTGAAAGTCTGAAAGAGAGAGAGAGCTGTTGGACCTTTTCCCATGGCCAGAAGAGCGGCCCGAGCCGCAGGGCCGCCGCGGCAGGAGGAGCGGACGCCCGTCGGAGGCCGCACGGCTTGGTGGCGAAGGGCATCGCCGGAGTCGCCGCCCCTGCGGCGGGAAGCAGAGCCATTGGTGGTGGTGGAGGGTCGCGGCGGCGCTGGTTCGGCCGCTCTCGTCCGTTCGTCCGCCGATAAAATTCCGACCGGTTCCTCTTTTGCAGTTTCGCTCGTTCTCCGGGCCGTGGCCCAGTAGGAGACCGAGCCTGGGCCTAGTCGTCGCGCCCAGGCCCAACCACGAGACCCTGCGAGGGCGACGTGCTACGGCGATGCAGCGACTTTGGTTTCATGCGCGCACACGTGGGCGCGGTGCGACCGGATAGCGAGGAATCTCCTACTGCTATGCTTGTAGCCTTGCACAGCGCTCCGGCTGACTGCTCTGGTTGCCTGGTTGGTGAAGGTGGTAACTCCGGCTTTTACGCACAGGCAAAACCAAGAACGCATTGATGATCGATCGGGCCGATCGATGGCGACGCAGAGGCCAGCAGGCGGCAGCTTGCGCTGTGCCGTGCTTGTGCTGGTGATGCATGCAGCGGCCCCGTGAGCTGTGGTGAGAATTAATGACAAATGACAATGCCCGTCCATGCATTGCTTCGGATCTCGAGGCCGCGAAAAAGTCTCAGGCAGGATTGCCTTGGTGTGCGAGACCTACGAGTACCTCGCGTCGCCTTCCGCTCGGTCTGCGGTGGCATGCAGTGGCACGGCCGCCGCGCGCATGCGAACACGCGCCCCGGGCGCGGGAGTGGCCGGCACGGCTCTCGAGCGCGCGCCGGCGCCGGGGCAGGCCTCGGACCGAATCATTGCGCAATCGATTACCGACCGAATCATTTCGCAATCGATTACCTGAGCCCCCTGCCCGCGCGCGTGGGCGGGGAGCCGGCCAGCGCACGGTACTGACACCGCTTTCCCGTCTACAGTGTGGCCTTCTTCTGGACTGGAATCGCAGGCCGCAGAGCCTTATGAACGGCCGAATCATCCCCGCGCTCCAGCTCCACCGCGTCGGGCGCTCTCGCATTTCTTGGAGTTCTTTCTTGTCCGTGTTTCTCTTTTTCAGGCTTTTGGTTTCAGTTTCAGCCTCTGTCTTTTCGATGGTAGTTTTTCTTTGTTTCAGCTGGCGCATAACAATGTCTCATGCACTGCACGTTTCATCTTGTGAGTACTCCATTCAGTTTTTTATATATCATTGTGAATATTGTTAGACATCCTATAAACCCGTAAAGCACACATTTGATTACTGTCTTTACAATATATACTTATATAACTCATGAATAGAGTATATTTTCTCTTATCTTTGTCTCTGCCTAACAATAACGAAGCATTTCTTCTAGCCTATTTTTTATTTTCAGTAATACTCAGTCTCAATGAAAGTTTCATGCATATTAAAGAAGTTGACGTGGCATAATGTAAATAAAAAGAGAGATGATTAAAATAATTTAATGAGATGAAACATGTTCATACTGTTTCAATAGCAAAGAGTCTTGGAAACCGAGCTATGAACTCCAACCGAGACTGGCGCTTAATGATCCTCCATTCGTGTGCATTTTCTGCACTCGTCCGTTTTCGCTTTCCTTCCGATCTTCTTCGTTTTCCCTTTTTACTGTCCGACTCCTTTTTTTTTTGTTTTTTCATCATCAAAGCGTTTATTCGAGTCCAAGCCCCTATCCAAACCCTATAGCTATTAGCCCCACATCGCCATCCCTCTCTCCCCACCTCCCGGGTCCGAGCTCCCTCCTCTCCTTTCAAGCACGTGGGTTCGTGCGAGGGTGCTGTGATCCCACTAGGGTAGGGCCCCTCTGAGGATGCCCCCACCACGGCCGACCCCAATCCCCGTTGCCGCTAGCTACCATGGCGTCGCCTATCGCCCCTTCGTCGCCCTCCACTCATGTGACTGCGAACACCATCCATGGTGCTCCTCGCCGCCAACCTGGCCCCGAGCTCCACCTCTCTGCCGTCGAACATGTAAAGATAAGCAAAACAACCATCGATGACTCTAGTATATTTACTGAGGAATCAAGAAGCGCGCTAGCTTACCCCTAGCCCTCATTGGAGCCACTCACAAGAGTCAAGCTCTAGGTCGGTAACTCCGTGGAATGCCCCGAGCCTTCCCCACGTGTAAGTGGGTCTTCGGTGTGCCTTCAACAAGCCTCTCTGTCTCTCAGACTGCTCCCCACCGTCTTCACTATCAAGCTTCTGGGCAAACCACAGTGGGCCTTATTCCCTTCAATGTACACGGTGGTGGCCACACCACAAGCACAACTTGTGTGGTCTTGCAAGACTACAAGCCTCACCGAGTATAAGCACGGTGCACGTAAGCATCTTTGGATGAGAGGTATGCAAACCTCACTAGCAACTGGACCTAAGCCTAGAGCAAATGCATAAGCAATGTCACTAAGCACTATTAAAGTGGAGGGCTCTAAAATGGTGTATCAATACCCTTGGTGTGCTTTTGCACTTCTCCACGCTTGTTTAGGCCAGTTGGAGGGGTGTATTTATGGCCTCAAAGGAGAGGAGCTAGTACCTGGGGCAAAACCAACAATCTGGCTACGATTGATCGTTGCTTGCGTCAATACTAGATGTGTTTAGTCTTTTGAAATGGTAACCTAGCTCGTCGAGTTTGGTCATACTACCCAGATGTGTTTGGTCGCGTATGTGGCATGGTGATCGGACACTGCCACTATTGCCTTCGGTCAACCTACTACCTTCATTCGGTCGGGGTTGAGTCGTTGCTCCATTGTGAACCGAGACACTGTCATGTCCGGTCCTTTCTTCGCTAGTGTCTGGCCGCTCGGCTGGCGCTTTATTGCTGCAAGGGTTCACCACCAGACTCGTTCGGTCCCCTTCTTCTCTTGTTTCTTTGCGATTTTGTGCTAGGCCTGGTTCCATCTTCGTGCCTTACTTTGCTTGGTTTCTCGAGTCTTCCCTTTTACTTTTATGGTCTTATTTGAGATGTTGATCTCTCCCTTAGTCAAGTCACATTTTGCATCCAGTTGGACTACAAAACAAGCACCCGTAAACAAATTAGTTCAATTTGGTCTTGTTAATCATCAAACACACCAAAATCTAAACTAAATGGGCCTAGGGTTGATTTTTCCTTATAATGTATCTATATCACATTATTACAGGTGTAAATTTTAGCACAAAACAATTACAACATAAGTTCAACATTTTTTTATTAAATTGGATGTAGTCTTAGAATATAACAAATCATATGTACGGCGTCCGATGTAGATGATTGATAGCAAATAAGATCTAACTATGGAAGGTTTTAAGAAAGGATGATTAACTAATAAAACATTCTTCTTTCTCTTCATTTGACATACTCAAGATTCGACTAAAGTTTTGAAGATAGGGAATGTCCATGTCTCCACACTAGACATAAATTTTATAAGATCTGGTTGAAACAAGAAAGTTTTTTGCTATAACTATTATCAGTTCGGTTAAAACCGTGAACTTGTTTGGAGGTTTATTGATTAAAAAAATCCTTCTATTGAATACATAAATATCTTCCATATCAAAATTTCCACCTCAAGAAAAACTTTTCTTATGTTTTGAGACCATATGTCATAAGATGCTTTTTAGCATCAAAAGAGCCATCCAACATGGATTTAGTATGTACATACACTTCCATATGCTCTATAATATACTCATTTGATATTTTTTTAGAAAATGGATAAATGGTTTATCAACTACTATATAATTTTTTTGAATCGCCAGTGAACCCAACACATGAGAAAGAATGAGGGGAAACAATATAGTCATGGAATCCACTATCTCTTGGCCCATGGGTTGTTTATATGAGAATTTGGAGGAGACATTCTTGCCTCTCACCCCTTTAGGTTACAAATTACATGGAGATCCATGCTCCTTATCGATTGGGTCTGGGGTTTTTTACAAGGAAAGGGGTAGGCCCAATTGCCTCAGCCCCAACAATTCTCTTTAGCACATAGATATTATGCCTTAGTGTATCAATATTCAAGATCAAACTATGAATTAAAATATATGATTAGATCATGTGTTTGAATCTGGTGGGCACAATAAATTTTAGGGACACTAAAAATGCCTCATTTTTATGATATGTGGCATAGTTACTGTTTTAAAAAAGACTTATGAAAATCAATTTTGTCCCTCCTAAACCCGTTTACATTTAGCGTCGTTCATAGTTATGTTTTCGGTATCCGCTTACAAGAGAATCTAATGTGGGATCTTGACACATCATGTTTGGATTGCAGCACATAGTGACTCAAGAGTAATCCATTTGAGTTGCATGCACGTCGACCAATTCAAACAAAAGATTAACGAGGTGCCCCACACACACACACACACCCACCACGTGGAGACTTTCCGTCGTTAGAAATGGACTAGGAGCGAGCAACAATTATATATTATCCATATTGTTAATTATTATTAGTATTTGAACTTAAAGACCTCAATCTAGTTCTAAGTAGCGAGCAGCGATAAGTTTAACTCAAAATTTTAAACCGATAGAAAGCATGCAATTGGCTTTTTATTTCAACAGAACCTAACCTAAAACCTAGCCTATATCATTTTGTTTGGATTGAGGCAGGAAAAGATCCTGCCCTGTGTAATTAGCACTGCAGTCCAGTTCATTTTGCCAGACCAACTCATTTCAGAGAGAAGCACCTCACCACCCCGTCCAGAACGGCCCTGACTCCCCAAACCAAACAGGACGTTAGTTTTTTTCTTTTACTACAGATCCGAAATTCCTCCAAAATTATGAGGAATGGATGACGTTGACCTTGACATGTTCCTCCAAAAATGTTATTGATGTAGTTACTATATGCCGTGAAATGCGGACCTATCCCTAAAGAAAATGTGACCAGCATGCTGAAAGATGAATACATGCATGGAACGATGACACGCAGTTGTGATCAGTACGTAGCCGTGCATTATTGAAAATAAAAATAAAGAAATAGATTCTGGAGGATTTGTCTGCAGGGCGTAGCTAAAACTAAAAGCCTATATAAACCCTACGTACTTTATCACCTATCTACAAAGATCAAGTTGCAGCAAAAAATACGTAGAATGGAACTGTGTTAGCACAGTCGCCCATCAGACAATAATAGCAACAAGCAGTGTTCATGCAACAACACAAGTATATACGATTTGCCTTTTCTCAAACAAAGGAAGTACAAGGCACATCAAATAATTTTTGCCTTGCTTGGTAGCTATTATAGAGCAAAATATAAGAAAGAAAATATGAACTCATATCTGGTTACTTCTTATGGGTACGAAGATTCATACCCTCTTCGTCCCTTCAAAAATGTTGGAGGCAAAAGACTAATTGAACTATTCAATCTCCATACAGAAGTACATCAATCGGGATTCACACTGCTCTCTGTATATATGAATGAATAGGCAACACCTCGATTATATATCAGAAACGCCTGATGAGAAAGAACAAACTCACGATTTTACGCATATATATACTGGATCTTGTCCGGAAGCTCTCCAGAACTTTGAAGCAGGTCTGGCACCACAAAATTGTCATCAAAACTAGAAAAGATAACCTAGAAATCAGTAATAGATACTCCGTATCTTAGTCAGATCGATACATACAGATATAAGTTTGCATCAGCTTTGTGTATACCATGTTCTAGAAAACGTATGAGCACCGTAGTAATCGATGCAAGCATAGAGAGACGGGGAGCAAGACAAATGAATATACGAAGAAGCAAATAGAGAGGAGAGAGCAAGAGAAACCGGAGAGAGAGAAAAACGAAGATTCTCCCAATCAAAAGGTAATGATGAAAACTTTTATCACCTGCCAGATACACGAAAGAGGAGTCAAAGCATGCAAAGGCCATCATTACACCAATCTTGCTGCTCCTCGATTCGCAACAAACAAGCAAACAAAAAGGCACAGTGGAGTAATAAGATCCAGGAGTGTGGAAGTACAGTGCTCCACACCAGACTAAGAACAACCAGGAATATTTCACGAACACTGTATTTCAAAATCAAAAGAACCAGAACATATTTATATTG